>CM067167.1:217120743-217393243 GCA_034093135.1 Erigeron breviscapus | reverse complement strand
CGTAGTAAACATACGATGAGTTTTAGGATTATAACATCTATACCCCTTTTGATTAACCCCATATCCCACAAATACACATTTTTCAGCACATGGTTCGAGTTTATTACGATATGATTTTGGAATATGAACAAAAACCGTACATCCAAATACTCTAGTGGGCAAAGTAAGAATTGATGGGAGTTTATGAAACTCAGAGAGGACTTTCAAAGGGGTTTTCATATCGAGAATCTTTGTAGGGAGACGGTTGATCAAGTAGGTAGCAGTAGCTAAAGCTTCGGGCCAAAAACTTTTAGGAACCAAGGACTCAATGATAAGTGCCCTAGTCATCTCTAAAAGAATTCTATTTTTCCTTTCAGCCACACCATTTTGTTCGGGGGTGTGAGGACAAGTGGTTTGATGGATTATACCTTTGGATTGAAAAAACAGGTTCATTTGTGAATTCACATACTCCCCACCATTATCTGTTCTCATGACTTTGATAGATTTTTGAAATTGAGTTTGAACCATGTTATAGAACACAGTAAATCTATCATAAACTTCATCTTTATTTTTCAAAAAATAAATCCACGTCATTCGGGTGCAATCATCAACAAAAATCACAAAGTACTTGAAATTATGACCTCCACTAACCGGTGCAGGACCCCACACATCTGAATGAACCAATGAAAAAGGAGATTCAACTCTACTATTATGAGGTTTAAAAGATTGCCTATGACTTTTTGCGAGAATGCAAGTTTCACAATCAATCTTTTTATTCAACGGAAAAAATTTTGGAAATAAAAGATGCAAATAACTAACTGATGGATGCCCCAATCTTCTATGCCATAACCATGCTTCTCTTTCATTAGTTCCATGAGCAAGCATGACATTCCCACTTTCAGTAACCTCATCAACATAATACAGTCCTTCTCTCTCAGTGCCACGTCCAATAATCCGTCCCGTCCTGATATCCTGTAAAATACAAAAATTTGGATGCATAAGAACGGAGCAATTGAGTTCCTTTGTCACATGACTTATTGATAAAAGTTTGTGTGACAAAGAAGGAACATAAAGACAATTAGATAATTTAATGTCCTGTGAAATTTTAACTGTTCCTCCAGATTTTACATCCATTCTTCCCTTATTAGCTGCTTTAATATGAGTTTTTCTTGGTTTTGAAATTTCTGAAAAATCAGACATCTCGTATGTCATTGTATCCGTCGCACCACAATCGAATATCCAACCATTGGACTTGTTGCAATCATTTTGGGCTATATGGGCTGCTCCTTGCACTGTTGGGCCATTATTCTTTTCCTTGAGCCCATTATTAATTCTAAGTCCATGACCTAGATTTTTATTAACGCCCGGAGGATCCCGACCATTTAATTGTGGTGTCTCGACCTAAACTATTTGCGGCGATAATCGCTGCAAATAGTTGTGCCACGTCAGCAATCCACTAACCACCGCCATAATTGCGCTGACCGTTTGACTCAAGTATTTGCAGCGATAATCGCCGCAAATACTTGAGTGGGGCCAAAAATTGAATAAAAGCTCTCCCTTCCCGTCTCTTTCATTCCATACTTTGAACAAACACTCCCCCTCTCCTTTCCCCCTCTCCATACGATTTTCAGCTTTTTTTTTTTTTATTTTTTTCATTTTTTATTTTTTTTTTTTTTTTTTTTTTTTTTTTTTTTTTTTTTTTTTTTTTTTTTTTTTTTTTTTTTTTTTTTTTTTTTTTTTTTTTTTTTTTTTTTTTTTTTTTTTTTTTTTTTTTTTTTTTTTTTTTTTTTTTTTTTTTTTTTTTTTTTTTTTTTTTTTTTTTTTTTTTTTTTTTTTTTTTTTTTTTTTTTTTTTTTTTTTTTTTTTTTTTTTTTTTTTTTTTTTTTTTTTTTTTTTTTTTTTTTTTTTTTTTTTTTTTTTTTTTTTTTTTTTTTTTTTTTTTTTTTTTTTTTTTTTTTTTTTTTTTTTTTTTTTTTTTTTTTTTTTTTTTTTTTTTTTTTTTTTTTTTTTTTTTTTTTTTTTTTTTTTTTTTTTTTTTTTTTTTTTTTTTTTTTTTTTTTTTTTTTTTTTTCTTCCCTTTTTTTTCACCATTTGCAGCGCTTTTTTTTTTTTTCAAAGTATTAGCAGCGATTTTCATCTCTTTTTCTTATTTTTCAAAGTATTAGCAGCGATTTTCCGGCCATCACCGCCGTGTTAGTGGATTTACCGGCCAGTTTTCCGGCAAGTGCGAGCGGCTCTCCTCCCCCGTTAGTTTTTTCCGGCCATCTCTTTTGGTATGTATTTTCCGGCCATATTATCCCTTTTTGATTGTTATTATTTGTGTTGTTTATTGTTAATTGATTATATTGATATGTTAATATTGTTTTTGGTTTTATTAGTTTTGTTAGGATTGATAGTTAATTTTTGGATTTTAATAAGTTTGTTTGTATTGTTAGGTTAGTGATTTGATTATAGTTTTTGTTGATAAGTTAGTGATTTGTATTATAGGTTTGTTAGTATTGTTAGGTTAGTGATTTGTATTATAGGTTTGTTAGTATTGTTAAGTTAGTGATTTGTATTATTATATTTGTATGTAATTTGTTAAGTTAGATGAAATATTACGTATCATGTCTCTAGTACAAAATTTAGTGTAAGAAAAAATATATATAAATAAGTGTAAAAAGTAAGTTAAAAAGAATATTAAAGATTACGTAGAAAAAACTAATAAGTAAACTATATTAGTATAAAAAACAAGTTTCTATAAAACTTTCAAAATAAGTATTAAATAAAGTATAAAAGTAAAAATAAAAAACACTTTCAAAAAGTATTATAGAAATAAGTAAAAAATTTAGAAAAAAAAATATAAAACTAAATAAACAAGTTTGTATAAAAAGTACATACAAAAACGCCATTTAAAAGGTTTAAAAACTTCATATAAGCATAATACAAGTTTTAAAAAGTATATAAAATTATAACCATAAAAATATATGTATAGAAGTAATAATCAAAGATTATGTAAAAAAATTGATTAAAATAAACAACTTAAAATGTATAAATAATAAGTGTAACAAAAATATAGATAAAACTAAATATAAAACAAAAGTTGTAATAAAGATTACGTATTAAAAATTTAGTAAAAAAGAATTAATATTAAAAATTGAAGAATTAAAGACTTCGTACAAAAATAAGTTAGGAAAAATACATATGTGAGAATTTTGGATCTTTCTTAACCTTGATCATTTTGTTGTATGTAATTTAAAAATGTGTATAATTTGTTTTGTATTTTGCAGTATAAATGGCTACATATCACGGCGGTGATGGTGGTAATGAAGACCCTCGTAGACCATGGTGGAGGAAAGGCTGGGGCTGCAAAGGGAGTGGCGGTAAGAAAAATGGTTGTTTATAGTTCCTTTTTTAATTAATTAGGTTTATTTACTAATTTTGTGTTTTTTTTTGTTTTAGCCCCACGAAAGGGAAAGGGGCGGGGGCCCGGTCAGAACCTGAACTTAGAGGAGGAATTCGCGAAGAGAGGTCGTCTAAGCATAGACTTTGACACGACCCATTTTAAGACGTGGCAGGCGATCGGTGATAACGCCCCCATGTACAAGAGCCTGATTGGCACCCTGATCCGAACGGTCCCGCAGACTTACGACTCATGGGACCATGTGCCTCAGGAGAGAAAGGCATTTGTTATCCCGACTCTAAACGTACGCCTCATCATAATTTTGAATTTGTTGTATGATGTTTGTATAAATTTTTAAATTCGCTAACTAATACTTTAAAATTGCAGACTAGGTTCAAGTTAGACCACTTCATCGACACCCCTGACCCCCTAGACCCTGTCAGACAGGGGTTCAGACTGGCTGTCAAGGCCGACTGCAAAGCTGAGTATCGGGGCAGAAAGAGCCAGTTCAAGAGAAAACACTTTGAATCCAAGGGGGGCCTGAAAGCTGTTCCACAGTTGGAGCAAGCTCCTCCTCCAGAGGATTTGTCGGCGGAGGACTGGAGGGCGCTGTTGAGGTACTACCAGCGGGAAGACCGGGTGAAGTTGTCGGCGACAAACAAGACGAACAGGGGCAAGCAAGTTCTTGCGGGGACCCATGGACGACAATCCTACTCTCAGTACGTCCACCAAGAAAAGGTCTGTTATTGTTATCAAATATATACTTGTGTGATATATAAATACTTGTTTTTAGAAATATTGGTTAAATAAAGTATATTCTTATAATAAATTGATGTGTTTACAGGTTCATAAAAACAGAGACGTAGACTTGGTAGATTTGTACGAAGAAAGGCACAAGAAAAAAGCTGATGGGCGACCTTGGGAACACCCCGTGGCTGAACAAATACATGTAAGTGTCTCTTAATTTTAAGCGAATATATTTGTTATTATTAAATGTCCATATAATCAACCTTATATATATTGTATTGTAACGTGATTCAGGCCAACCTGAAGAAGAAGAAAGAGGAGGCTGAACGGGAACCTAATCCAACTCCGGAGGATCAAATTTTGATGGACGAACTTGGATCCCGACTGGGGCATCGCCGCGGCATAGGGCGGGTCATCAGGCAGATAGGTACCCAGGCGTATGACTATACGCATCTAACACAGGGACAGGGTGCCCAGCCTCATCAGGCCCATGGGACACGCCAGCCACGTCCAGATCTCGACCTGAACATCGATGCAGCAGGTAGCCAATCCTCCTGGGTCGAAGACTTATTTAACTATGATAGTTATGCACAGGCTCCTCTTCCTCCTCAGCCGGGCGCGCAGTCGGCCACAGACTCTCATTTCTCTGGTGGATCGTATCATGTCAACTTGGATGATGATGATGATGAGGACGATGTTGATATGTATTAGTATTTTGTGGTTATGAACAATATATCATGTTTTGTTTACTTATGTTAGTGGTGTGTATGTGTTTATCTTTTGGATGTGTTGATGATGATATTCATATTAACAAAAAAACGTAAAAAATACATCAACTATATTTAGTAATCAAAAATGTAAGTACAAAAAAATGTAATCAATCAACTATATTTAGTAATCTAATAAAAAAAATGTAAGTACAAATGTAAATTATAGATAAAAATGTAAAATGCATTAAGTATTAAAATACAAATGTAAAGAATACGTCAACTATTATTAGTAATCATAATAACAAATATAAGTAAAAAAATACATCAACTAACAAACGTTCAAAAAATACAAACCAACACTACTACAAACAGGGCTATCCTTGACCCGCTTTTTATGACCCACGCTAATAGATGACGCGCAAAGTGAGAAGTCATAAAATAAGGGTCATTACGAGTAAATCGATGACGCGTTTTCAGAAGCGTCATAACATATCGGTCATAATCTGTTAAAATTTAAGTTTCCAATTTTTTCCCCTCCCCTGACCTTTTAACTTTTCATTATATCCCGCCCAAAATTTTCCCCAAAATCAAAATAATTGTATATCCCTCTTTCTTTTACCCCTTACTCTCGTTCCCCTTTCTCTCTTTCTGCTTCTCATTCTCTTCACCTCTTTCTCTAACCAAATATATCAAATCAAAATCTGTAGATGTAAAGTGATATCTATATCTATATATTTATATATATATAGAAAGAAGAGACAGATTGTATATATCTATCTATATCTATATAATCTTATATCTATATATATATGTTTGGTTGATGACGATGGACAGAGAAAAGGAGAGAGAAACGGAATTAGAAAGTGCGATGTATACAAACTGTTTATTATTAGGGCTTGATCCATCTAATAATGGTGCTGCTCGGGTCGGGTTATTTCGTCACTCTAATCCTAAATTGGGTGAACAGCTTCTTTACTTCATTTTATCCTCTCTCAGAGGTCCTAAAGTAAATATTCTTCTTTTTTTATTAATTTGATTACATTTCTAATTATATTTACTTAATCTAATTGTTTTTTTAATTAATTTGATGCTGAATTAGGATTTTGATAAAGTGTGGCCGATATTTGATTCTACACAATCTCGTGATTTCCGGAAGGTATTTGGTTTATAAATTTATAATACATTTTTGATTAGGAGTGAAGAAATTATTTGATTGTAAAATTTGTGGGTTTTTAATAGGTTGTACAAAGTATTATAAGTGAGCTTGAGTCGCAATGGGCACTACCGAGAAGTAATTCGAGGGTTTCGTCTTTGGCGACATGTTGTGGACCGAGGTTGGTTTCATTCTGTACTTTTTGATTGTGTTTTGCTGGTGATATAGGATGTTTAGTTTTAGCTCCTTAGTGTTATATGGTTGATGGTTAGAGCTGGAATGAACGATATATGTGGTAGTACATTGTTGGGTATGGCTGTGATTTATGCAAAATGTTGTTTATTTTAAGTTTATTGAAATTTCGGTAAGCTCAACCACAAGGTATTTATGCAAAATGTAGTAATGATAATGCTAAACATTGCTTGGTATGGAATGAACGATATATGTGTTAACTTTTAATCAGATATTGCTTGTTTCTTTATATGAATGAGTAATTAAGTTGTTATGTATGTGTGGTAATAAGTTATGTAGAAAGGTAATAAGTTATCTTTGTTTAGCCTACCCCCCGATTTTGACCCTGCTTCTCATACCATCCATATTTCTTCCGTGGCTTATAATACACTATTTCTTGGGGAATTTATGCAACCTGATTGGGACATGTTCCATGTAAGTAATTCGCTATAGGGCATATAATGGGCGGTTTTGATGACTGGTCTACATTTCCTCATGACCAACACTCGATTGTCTTTTTGCTGATCCAGCTAGAGACGGGATCAGGTATTTGCTCTTTATTCCCAAATTTAGTTAATCATTCTTGCTATAGCCATTACATTTGTTTAAGGACGTTGACTTTGACTCTAATGATTCTGCAGCCTGCTTAAGGTTTGGAATGTGAATAAGTGCACAGGTGTAGTTGGTGTATTCAACTGCCAGGGTGCCGGTTGGTGCAAAGTCGAAAAGAACCCATTAGAAACAACTCCACCAGCGAAAACTAAGTTAACTCATACATCGAATGGGCGTTATCAAGAAACATCTTTGTTAGTGTTTTCCGGTGAAATTTTGTTAAGTAGATTTGAGTTTTGACGCTGCTACACTCAAGTTTTTTGCATATGAATCTTGTTTTCATCCACGAGGTTATATATGAAATGCGTTATTTTGATATTTGTGTTTTTAATTTTGTATTATCAGGTTTTTAATTCTCATTTAATAGAAAATTAGGAACTGAAAAAAATTATTTTTTTTTATAAAAAAAATAGGTTATGACGCGCAAAAACGCACGTCATAAAAAAGGGTCATAAATGCGTGTCATAAGTGCGCGTCATAAGTGCGCGTCATAGACGGATGACGCCCAAATGCGGGTCATGAAAATTTATGACCCGGTCCTTCCTTGACGCGCATTTGCGCGTCATCTGAGCCATTTATGACGCGCATTGCGGGTCATAAATAGCTGTTTTTCTAGTAGTGCAAGTATAATAAAGTCAACTAATCAATCTGCTGAAATCCCGGAGGTAGTTTAGTCGCTTGAATGTGTCTGTCGTACTCAGCCAAACGGTCTTTGTACTTCGCATCTTTTGCCCAGGCCCGCGATGCAGGTTTATCAAATCCCCAAGCTGAGGGGTAAGGCAATGGGCAGTTATTGTCTAAATAAACCGTAACAAAATGTGAATCTCCGGATACCAGGGCAATGCATATCGGCTCGTCACGGTATAGCTGGCCTGGCCCCTTCCAAAAAGGGAAACATGTGATGTTTTCTTTGACACTTAAACATATAATTATAAGACCTAGAGCATTGGACAGTAGCATAGCGCAATATGGATTCATCATCCAGTATTTAAATGGGCGACCACCGGGATAAGACAATTGAAGCAAAGTATGTATATGTGTTGCTTCACCACCGAATGCAACCTTATAATATCCTACTTTGGACTCATACTCCTCTAGCATTAGTTTGCGAATCCACTCGAACTTTTCCTCAGATTCACCCAAAGCAACGGCTAGTGCCCGAAATCCACAGTTACCATCAGAGTTAACATTTTTGATATCTACAACGTAACGCTGAAAGTAAAAAGGTATTTGCTTTAGGTATGTTCTCATGTCAGTCCATGTTGACTCCGTGTCGAAGAAGTTGTGTGTAAACGGTTCAGAGAAGTTATGTGTATGTGATCCCCCAAATAGTTGATCAACAAAGCTGGACGTTTCTCCTTGCGTTTGGTTATTCGGTTCTCCGAAAAAACTTTGTGTGTCTGCGAATCGTGATTCGCTTACCACATACTCACTATGTCTCCCATACTGACCACACTGTGGTTGGTTATAAGGTTCGTCAAAGAAAATTGTAGTGTCTGGGATACGTCCTTCGGTGTCCACATATTCACTCTGTCTCCCACTGTCAGGCCATTGTGGTTGGCTTTGAGGTTCTTCGAATAAACTAGAAGTGTCTGCAAAAATTGAACTGGTGCCTACATATTCACTCTGTCTCCCACTGTCAGGCCAATGTGGTTGGCTTTCAGGTTCGTCGAATAAACGTGATTGTGTGCTCATGTATTCACTGTGTCTCCCGTACTGGCCCTCTCCAAATAATGACGCATGCGAAAAACGATCAGAAAACCCACCCATGGACTGGGTATCCTGAAAAGTCGGTCGGGCAAATTGAACGGACTTGGATTTTTGGAGACCAGAAGGTGCTGTATTTGCCGCTGGTTTGTTAATGTCGGGCACCTGCAACAAATAATAAATCAGTTAATTAGATTTCGAAGTAAACTAACAAATAGAGTGCACTTACATAACAAAATCAATTAACTATACTTCGAATTATGATTGGACGTACTTGAGGTATTTTTTTCTTTGACCCGATTGGTCTTCCACGTTTATTTGTAATAACGGAAGGGTCCTTAATTTTGGTTCTCTCCGGATAGACGATGTCTTTAATTTTTGATATCCAGTTTTTTCTCTGGGCCTTCGATTGTTGCTTAAACTGGACCTTAACATCCTCTACTAAATCGTCGATAGCTTCGTCATCGTCGGAGTCTTTTCGATGATCATTGTCCGGTAGGCACGTCGACGGTGTCAAGTCTAGCTTTCTCCAAAAGTCATTTATGTTATGCACCTCAACACGTTTGCCTACATTTTTGAAAAATATGTATAATATTTTTTCATTTACCCAAAAAAACATCAATTGATTATATTCAGATAAACTTACTGTAATGCATGTACGCAGCTAGACGGCATGCACATGGAAGCCCACAACTAATCCAAACCTTACACCCGCACTTTCTCAAGTCTTTACCGATCTCACTTTTGAATCGTTTAATTTCGTCGACCATTATATCCAGAGCTGTCACAGATACAACACAAAGCAGGTCTTTCAAACATGGGTAGTTGTGTTTACCAGCTCTAAAAATCTTGCTCTCCTCCAGTTGGCCCTTGATTTCTGTATCTTGTCCGAGGAGGATATCATTAACACATTCAATTATTCTGTGAAATGTACATCTCCCCTTCAACTCGGACTTCAGGAGTGAATGCTCAGCCTCAACTCTGTTGGTAGTGTAGTTACGGTAGTTGAGATGCTGATCGACCCAAAAGGACACAAACTTTTCCTTGTACGGGAAAGCCACTCCTTCTGCAGGTACTTGTAAACCTCTGTAAATTTAACATTGGGTTAGGATGTGTGGATATATGTGATTTACCAAAAATAAAAAAAATTCATGTGCACTTCACATACTGTCTAAATCTTTTCCCATCTTCTCTTTTAAATCTTTTTCATTTTTGGTGTACTCTTCTAGTGTGCGCGACTCATAAAGTTTTTTCCACCATCCGTAAAAAGGCCCCCATTTCCCTGCCCCTTTTAACGATGGCATGCTAAATTTTTCTATGTTCTTCCATATGTGGACTCTACACAGTAAATGGTATGCTTCCGGCATAACGGTTTTGCATGCTTTCATTAGTGCCAGATCCCTGTCCGTGAGTACCACGCGCACAGCAAACCCTTCACCTAGGGTCGACTTCAAACACTCCAACACCCATCTATAATTATGCTCCTGTTTGCTTACGATAAACGCATATGATATGCTGAAGGTCCTGTTTGTTGGAGTGACACCGACGATCTCGACCAACGGCATGTTGTACAAGTTGGTTTTGTACGTGGCGTCTATTTGGATAACATAAGGAAATGCACGCCACAACTTAAATGATGTCGGATGTATAAAAAACAGATTCTCCAACCGACCAGATACACTGTTTGTTGTATGATAATACAAGTAATTATGCTCCCTTAGCAAACTGAACATAACCTACACCGGTTGAGCAATATGGCGTACGTATGTCGTTTCAGATACTCTATCATAGTAAATAAATAAAACAATATGTAAATAAATAAAACAATACGTAACCTGCATTGGAGTGTTCCCATGTTTTTCGGCTGCCTTCTTCCGCAATGTTTTTTGAAAATTGTAAATGTCTTCGCTGCGGGTCAAGTTTCCAGGAAATTCTTCTTTCAACAGCTTTAACATCCTCTTGGGCGGAGTACCGCGATGATATTCAGCTTCTACAAATGATTTCTCCTCTTCAGTCAACCTTCTTGCGTACGCGTAACCCCCCAGATTCTTAGCTGGATAGTGATTATGTGTGTCGTCTATAACGGTTACCCTCCAACCACCATCACTTGTCAAACGACCTTCCAGTCTAAAGGGACACTCACATTTAAGTGTCTTTTTAACGAGCCCGATTATCCTATTATCCATTTTCCCAGAAAGATTACAGACTATGGTCACTTTATTTGTTACACCAGCTAAGTTGGAATTTGTTCGTCGTTTGATTAACACATAACCAATCTCTTTTGCTGTACTTTTGGCCCAGTTGAACAATTCTTCGTGTGAATCGAACACCTAAAATAGTTATTTTTTAAGTTATCATTAAATTATATACTTATAAATATCTAACATTTTACATATGCAATCAATTTAACAACCAAACACATATTAAATAGTACTAACACATATTAAACTGTTTAACAACGAAACACATATAAAATCCCTTTAATTATACCTCATCGGTGTGGAAAGCCCTAGCGTCGTAGTCAAAATGAGGGGCCGCCTCCGGCGTCTCAAATTCTTCATCAGGTTCTTCTAAGTGAAACTCAAAATCTTCCGCACCCATTTCTCCCCATAAACACTCAAAATCCATCTGAAATATATATACATATACATAAACGGTTTGAAAATTTTAATAAACATATATATATATATATATATATATATATATTAATCATATATACATATACCGAAAATGAAATAATGAAAGCAAAACTATATTTAAACATATATACATATACTGAAAATGAAAGAATGAAACCAAAAAGGACGTACACTTAATGCGAAGATGAAAGCAAAATGCGATAACGAATGCTGAACAAAATGAAAGCAAAATGCGATAACGAATGCTGAAAATGAAAGTATACTGAATTCATATCATACATATATAGCATAAAAGCAAAAAGGAGTTTTGTCCATATCAAACTATTTGCGGCGATAATCGCTGCAAATAGTTGAATATGGACAAAACACACTGTTGACTGTCATAGTCAACAGTGCACGGATAAGTACACGACTATATAGGGAAACAAGGAAACAATTTTTTGGAAGATATTTTTTTCAAATTTGGAAAGATATTGTTTTCCCTTTTTCCTGCCACCATCGAGTTTTGTTCTTCTTCCCCATAACCTCTGGCCGCCGCCACTCCTCCAAAAACACTGCCTTCTACTTTCCGGCCATCACTTAGATTTGCTTTACCGGAGTTGGTATTCGCGGTAGGAGTGTCCTTCTCGGATTTAACAAATCTGGTACCCTTTTTTGTACCCGTCCACCAATCCGGGTAACCGATAAGACGAAAGCACTGCTCTTTAGTGTGTCTCCACTTGCCACATTCATCACAATATAGATCCGATTAATCGTCTTGGGTTGCCTTTTCCTTGCCTTCGATCCGATAAAAACCCTTGGAGACAAAACTGCTACCGCCGCCGCCGTTGATTTTCCCGGCGATTAAACCGGCAGCAACACCTTGTGGCTCGTCTTTGCCGCTGCTGTATGTGATGATTAAAGCATCCCATAGTTCTTTGGCGGTGGAAAACTCGGTGAGATTTCCGGCCAACACAGGTTCGATATTCTGAATAATCCAAGAAAACACGATCAGGTCTTCTTGTTCCCAAATCTCATTTTTTTCTGATGTCATTTTTTCTGGTGGTGATTCGGTTAAATGGTTTAAAAGGCTCTTTGACTTTCCGCCTATGGCTACTCGGATCATCCGATTCCATAGTGCGTAATTTTGATTGTTGAGTTTGAGGTTGATTTGTAGGTTATCTGAGAGTTTCGGGTTTGGATTTTGTGATTGATGATTATTATCTTGCAAAAACTTTGTTAATTGCAAAGCTAATTCGGAACCAGGGCTACCGGCATCTTTTGCCATGGCACCTTAGGTATGGTATTTGGTGATTAATGAGTTTTACTGAGTATGTGATGAACCGATCGCTATCGGCTCTGATACCATGTTAAGATTAATAAACGGAAAATTGATTTTTATTGATATTGTTTCATGCTCCTTTTTACATAAGCTTAAGCCTCTATTTATACATGAAATAAGGAAAACCTAATTTGAGACCGACTCTCCTTTCTTGGGCTTGGGCCCTTACTGGGCCGATTCTTGTTACGGGCTTTCTAACACATACCAGTGTCATGCGCACTACTGAATTCTATGTTTAATATGACTGTTGGGATCCATTAGCTCATTTGGTGTTGTGTCAACTCTCTGAACATGCTTAGGGTTGTATCCACCATGGCAGCCTTTGATAACCCCGTGTCAATCATAACCCCTAACCTACATTTGTTTTGTATACCGATAAACAATTCTTTTAAGATATTCTTGGATCAAAACAACTTTCGCCAACAATTGTAAATGCAGCTCAACCATTCAATTTAGTAGAGATGGTGATTCAACCCGACCATTTACTCAGGAATGGGTTGTTTATTTTTTATCTCAGTTTCAGGAACGAAAGCTTCATAGGCAATAGGTCTAATGGGTGTAGTGTTTTGTTCACATGGGTGAGTTCAGGAAGTGATAGTAGGGTTAATGTTTTTCAGTTATAGAATGAGGATTTTATTAGCAGGGCAATGTGAAGTGTCAAAGGAAAAACAGAATATCTAGAAGATAGATCAGTTGTACTCAAGCTATAAACAACCATATTCGTCGTTATAATGGATAGATTCACGATTGAAAGATTTTGCAAGGGCAAGTAGCTATACAAAAGTCTTTATTTATCCTAACAAAAATGACCAGTTGTTATTTCATTGACTCAAGAAAGTGTAACGGTATTACACACACACACACATATTTATAGCAAGACACGCGTGATGTTGAAACATTCAAGCAAGTTGTAGAACATAAGTTAAGGTACACAAATAGAAATGATTAAACAATTACATACCTCAATGCTCTTTATTTGAGCTTCTATCTTTGCCTTATGATTGTTTTCCCATGCTTCTATAGTTCAATATTTACCTCTTCACGTTTAAACCTGATTCAATAAATCAGTTAATCAACACGCACTACTATTTGAACAAAGTTACTATCCCTAACGTCTACCTTATTCTTGGATTTGCTTGTCTTTCATCTACGTATGTCAACAGTCATGACCAACAATCTGTCTCAGGTTCTTTTCACAACATAGATTCGTCATGCATGTCTCATTCTAAACAACATTCAGTTATAAATATGTAGATGAATCCGAATTAATATAGTCCATGAAGTATTTATGACTCCCGTACATTCCTTGTGGCACTAATTTAGTAAGTGGCATTTTCATTTCACTTCTTCGCTGCATGCTGATCAACACATGTCACATATACACGCAGATCATCTTACTCATTCTAAGTGATATGAAAATCCTCAAATTTAGATACTGTAATTTTTAAGATTGAGCTTGAGTCCACAATAGATGGCAAGATGGATGGGTCAGGTAACGGGTCAATATGGGTATGATTCGTGCAAGACAAAACGGATGAGGTTGATTTAACTCAAAACACTTTGTCCAAAGATTTGATTATATTAATAAATAATCAAGGATGAAATGATCAGGTTGATTTTTTGAATTAAATTATCAAAGATGTTTTATGCATTGAAAGTATACTATTGGCGCCTTTTGCGCCGCTCACTTTTTAGATGCATCGTTTAACCCAAAACATAACCTTAACCAACCCGTTCATAAGTAACACTTTTACCCCTTCTTCAGCTCTTAAATCTTTGACTGAAGAGGATACCCCTTGGTCTTTACCTTGCTAGCCCATAAAACAATATTATCCAACTGAGTTCCAAGAACTTTTATCAAATATTCTTGGTTTAGGTAAAGGTATATCATTCTGGTACTAATCTTCCACAACCATGAGACTAAACCTAATCTGTTTAGCTTACTGTATGATGGTGGGATGTTTAGCTTAACATACGGTGGTGGTGTTACAGAGGACTTTAATCTAATCTGTTCTTTATCTTTGACTTTCCTTGTTGACTTCATAGCATCTTCGTCATCATAATCTTAGTGTTTTCACTGTAACAATGTACTTAGATTGTAAATTTTGTACCTTAAATGGTTTACCTAAATATAAAGTGGCTGAGTAGTTATGGGAGGGTAAAGTGATAGGGTGATCACGAATTCACGATAACATTGATAACAAAAATATGTGATGGCCTAATATGTTAGTAGAAGTTGTAGCAACTATATACGAAGATGAGTAGTTCAGGCCATTTGCTATTTTTCTTTCTTCTTGGTAGCTTGGATAGTAAATTGTAATACCAGCCTTTAATGGATACACAGAATCAATCAGCATTTGAGAAAGATCATCACTAAAGGATCATTTAGAAACAGCATCCTCATTTAAATAGAATAAATGGGCAACAATAAATAGGCCATCATTCCTCATGGTTTAGCAATCACTGTATGTTTTTGTTACAAAGTTGGATATGAAACTAAAACGAAATCACTTCTATATATACAGTACTAGTTTATTGTGGTGGTTATTGCTGAACTATTGTGCTGTTTCACAAGCGACATGTCTCTTCCGACCATCATGTCTGTTTGCTGTGTGAGGCCCAAAACTGCCGGGCCCTTTTCTTGAACAGACACAATGTTTTTCTTATTGCCATTTACACTTTGCACCCTACAAGCCTTAAAAAGAATTATAAATTCCAACATCACATGCTTAAATTTTAAAAAACTAGTTCCATTTTGTACAACTACAATTACTTAATTAATTCATCGGAGAAACTACTTTGTAGTTGAATGTCACACCCCGTTGTAGCGGAAATACAGGGTTAACAAAGAATTGCATACTAATCAGAAGGTTAATAGAAATTACATCCATTTATACCAATACAAGTCAAAACAAGTACAATCGTTCCAAGTGTGGACCCCAAAATACGGATACAAGTCATCCTCATTTGGAACTGGCCCACAGAATACAAGTTCAATAAATTGGACAGTCAAATACAATTAAAGCCAAAAGCATAAGAATCCTCAATGCCTGATGCTAATTGTACGTCCAAAGTCAAAAGATTGGCCCTATAATGCCAAAGACGATTCCAAGACTTACTGATGGTCACCTGAAAAGCATGAAATTTGAGAGGATCAACTATCGAAATAGTTGGTGAGTTTACAGTGTGTTTGACTAAAGATCAATCGTCGTTTGTTGTAGTTATTTAATGCATGACGGTTCAGACCGAAGTCTAACCTAAATATATATAGCCAAGACGGTTCAGACCGAAGTCTAACCTAAATCATATGACAAGACGGTTCAGACCGAAGTCTAACCTAAATAATATGACAAGACGGTTCAGACCGAAGTCTAACCTAAATAATATGACAAGACGGTTCAGACCGAAGTCTAACCTAAATAATATGACAAGACGGTTCAGACCGAAGTCTAACCTAAATAATATGACAAGACGGTTCAGACCGAAGTCTAACCTAAATAATATGACAAGACGGTTCAGACCGAAGTCTAACCTAAATAATATGACAAGACGGTTCAGACCGAAGTCTAACCTAAATATATATAGCCAAGACGGTTCAGACCGAAGTCTAACCTAAATATATGACAAGACGGTTCAGACCGAAGTCTAACCTAAATATTATGACAAGACGGTTCAGACCGAAGTCCAACCTAAATAATATGACAAGACGGTTCAGACCGAAGTCCAACCTAAATAATATGACAAGACGGTTCAGACCGAAGTCTAACCTAAATATATGACAAGACGGTTCAGACCGAAGTCTAACCTAAATATATAACAAGACGGTTCAGACCGAAGTCTAACCTAAATAATATGACAAGACGGTTCAGACCGAAGTCTAACCTAAATATATATAGCCAAGACGGTTCAGACCGAAGTCCAACCTAAATAATATGACAAGACGGTTCAGACCGAAGTCTAACCTAAATAATATGACAAGACGGTTCAGACCGAAGTCTAACCTAAATAATATGACAAGACGGTTCAGACCGAAGTCTAACCTAAATAATATGACAAGACGGTTCAGACCGGAGTCTAACCTAAATAATATGACAAGACGGTTCAGACCGAAGTCTAACCTAAATAATATGACATGACGGTTCAGACCGAAGTCTAACCTAAATATATATAGCCAAGACGGTTCAGACCGAAGTCTAACCTAAATAATATGACAAGACGGTTCAGACCGAAGTCTAACCTAAATAATATGACAAGACGGTTCAGACCGAAGTCTAACCTAAATATATGACAAGACGGTTCAGACCGAAGTCTAACCTAAATAATATGACAAGACGGTTCAGACCGAAGTCTAACCTAAATAATATGACAAGACGGTTCAGACCGAAGTCTAACCTAAATTATATGACAAGACGGTTCAGACCGAAGTCTAACCTAAATATATGACAAGACGGTTCAGACCGAAGTCTAACCTAAATATATGACAAGACGGTTCAGACCGAAGTCTAACCTAAATAATATGACAAGACGGTTCAGACCGAAGTCTAACCTAAATAGTATGACAAGACGGTTCAGACCGAAGTCTAACCTAAATAATATGACAAGACGGTTCAGACCGAAGTCTAACCTAAATCATATGACAAGACGGTTCAGACCGAAGTCTAACCTAAATAATATGACAAGACGGTTCAGACCGAAGTCTAACCTAAATATATATAGCCAAGACGGTTCAGACCGAAGTCTAACCTAAATCATATGACAAGACGGTTCAGACCGAAGTCTAACCTAAATAATATGACAAGACGGTTCAGACCGAAGTCTAACCTAAATAATATGACAAGACGGTTCAGACCGAAGTCTAACCTAAATAATATGACAAGACGGTTCAGACCGAAGTCTAACCTAAATAGTATGACAAGACGGTTCAGACCGAAGTCTAACCTAAATAATATGACAAGACGGTTCAGACCGAAGTCTAACCTAAATAGTATGACAAGACGGTTCAGACCGAAGTCTAACCTAAATAATATGACAAGACGGTTCAGACCGAAGTCTAACCTAAATAGTATGACAAGACGGTTCAGACCGAAGTCTAACCTAAATAATACTACATGAGGGGGGGGGATCATTTTATTTTGTCAAAACACAAGTAACAGTTTAGTCAGCCGACAACATGGCAAGTCAAGACATATAGATCAATTTTCATAAGACATGTATACACATTTTTAGACAGCCGTCTCATGGCAAATATAAGACAAATGATTTCATTTACCAAATCTCATGGCGTAGACAAGGACAAATCATTTACAAAGTATTCGTGTATACAGTACATGCTTTCAGGCCCAAAGTAAAGGAAAAAGGGCGCCATAAACTCACCTTAGCGATAACAGAGCTAAAAGTATGAGCAGTCCGAGAATATGAGCAGTCTAGTCTCCACGTCTATCCAAAACCTAGGATATGAGCACGAATGGTGAGGATCAAATCTCACGACGACAAGTATCGTACGTACGACTACTTAGCTATCAAATCCTAGAATGCCTCGACCAAGTGTGATTTAATGTTCAATGTATACATGACTCAAATTCGTCTTTTATTACTAAATTCGGATGGAAAATCAAAAGTTACGACCTTTCAAAATAATTCATGTTTTGTTGTACTGGAGAAAAGGTGCGGCGCACTATTTAGGAGGTGCGGCGCACTAAGCCAGGTGCGGCGCACTAAGAGGAGGTGCGGCGCACAAATTGATCAGGGAACCAGTCCAGGTTCATGGTGCGGCGCACCAAAGAGGAGGTGCGGCGCACAAACTGATCAGGGAACCTAGTCCAGGTTCATGGTGCGGCGCACCAAAGAGGAGGTGCGGCGCACAAACTGATCAGGGAACCTAGTCCAGGTTCATGGTGCGGCGCACCAAAGAGGAGGTGCGGCGCACCTGCGCCCAGATCAGTTCTTAAGTGCAGTTTTTGACCATTTGTCGTAACCAAAACATTTTCAACAAAATTCCTTTCATTAAAGAGACTATATACATGATCAAAGAAACTGGTAACAACCCATTTTATCAACCATTTCACTAAATCATCACTTTTGATTTCAAAACCAAGTTCCTAATCCAAAAACTTCATTAAATAAATAAACCCTAATTTCATATCACATTCCAAGACTTCTTAATCAATTTACAAAACTGAGATAAACCCTTAAATGAATTTAAATCAAATCAAAAGTTTGAATAAAAGTTAACTTACCAAAAATGGTGTTCTTGAGAAATTTGATGAAGATGATGATGATGATAATAAACCTTTAAAATTTCCAAATGATTCCTTCTCTTGAAAGACTAATTTAGAAAGGAAGATAGAAGAGATTGAAATTTTGAGAGTATGAGTATTTGGTGTGGTGTGTGTGCTTGTATTTGTGTGGTGTATGTGTGTGTTGATCAAAGGTGAAGCAGGGAAAGAGAGGGGGTGATGGGGGTGATGGGTGTTTCCCTCCCAGCCTTTCAATTTACATTTCGGCCCATGTGGCCAAAATAGATAAAATCCTTACCCCTAATTTGGTAAAATGCTTATGATTAAATACCGTTTGACCGAAAGGCCAAAATTTAAAGTAAGGGTATTTTCCTTCGTCTCATTTTAAATTAAGACAAGTAAATAAAGTTTCGTCAAAGTGAGCTTTATAATATTAAGTCTCGACAGTCAAATATTTCGTACAAGACATAGCCTTTAAATATTAATTTAAAGTTATTTTAAAGACTCGGCATTCATCTAGATAGCTAATAGTCTACGTCATCAAGATACGTCTAATTTTGACTAAGTCAAAAGTCCAAAAGTCTTATAAGTTCCACGTCAAATGACTGTCTAATTGAGATTAGGACTAACCCGATGTTAATTAATTACGAGTTGTCACAGCATCCCCGACTTCTAAGGATTTCGTCCCGAAATCAAGTCTTGCTCAGTAAAAAGATGAGGATAGTTATTCCTCATAAAGTCTTCACGTTCCCAAGTCGAGTCGGGACCGTGTTTTGAGTTCCAACGAACTTTGACCAATTTGATACGACTACGTCTAAGCTGTTTGAGCTGTTGGTCTAAAATTTCAACAGGTTCTTCAACGAATTGAAGAGAGTCAGTCACTTGCAGCTCTTCGACAGGTACGACTAAAGTCTCATCAGTCAGACATTTCTTAAGATTCGAAATGTGAAATGTGTGATGAACATGTTCTAGCTCCTTAGGTAAATCGAGCTTGTAAGCCACGGAACCAATTCTTTGAATAATTTCGAATGGTCCGATATAACGAGGACTAAGTTTCCCTCGTACGCCAAAACGTGCAGTGCCCTTCCAAGGTGACACTTTCAACATGACTTTGTCTCCCACTTGAAACTCAAGTGGTTTCCGTCTACAGTCGGCATAGCTCTTTTGACGATCTTGAGCCGCCTTCAGCCGTGCCCTAATTTCGACAATTTGATCAGTAGTCTTCTGAACTAGTCCATATTTAAACAAACGACGTTCTCCAGCATCAAGCCAACAGACAGGAGATCTACACTTTCGTCCATATAAAGCCTCATAAGGCGCGCATTTGATGCTAGTGTGATAGCTGTTGTTATATGAAAATTCAGCTAACGGCAAAAAGGTATCCCAACTACCTTTGAAGTCAATGACACATGCCCGAAGCATGTCTTCTAAAGTCTGGATGGTACGTTCACTTTGTCCGTCAGTCTGTGGATGGTAAGCCGTACTCAGGTGCAATTGAGTGCCTAGGGCGTCTTGAAAATATCGCCATGATTGTGAAGTGAAACGACCATCACGGTCAGAGATAATAGACAAAGGAACGCCATGAAGAGATACAATCCTTTCAATGTATATTTGAGACAATTTCCTTATCTTCCAGTTCTCCCGAATTGGAATGAAATGAGCAGACTTCGTCAATCGATCGACAATGACCCAAATAGTATCGTATCCTTTCAGGGTTCGAGGTAACTTCGTAATGAAGTCCATAGTAATCTGTTCCCATTTCCAGTCAGGAATTTGGGGTTGTTGGAGCAGCCCAGAAGGCTTTTGGTGCTCCGCCTTGACCATTGAACAATTTAGACACTTCGAGACATAAGTGGCGATATCTCTTTTCATACCAGGCCACCAATAAAAGTCCTTCAGTCCATGGTACATTTTGTCAGCGCCAGGATGGATTGAATACCTAGATCGATGACTTTCGTTCATTAAAAGTTCTCTAAGTCCATTATACTTGGGAATCCACACTCTGCCCTTTACATGTCGGATTCCATCGCCATCCAATTCAAACAAACGTTCAGCATTCCACAATGCTTCCTCCTCGATACGCCCTGGCCGTAGGGCTTCGTTTTGATCGTCTAAAACTCTATCCCTTAATGACGAGCCAAGATAAGAACTTGCTCTTGTTATGACTGATAGTGAAATTCTATCTTTTCGACTTAGCGCGTCAGCAACAACGTTGGCTTTACCGGGATGATATTTGAGTTCACAGTCGTAGTCACTGAGTAATTCTACCCATCGTCGTTGTCGCATATTCAGCATTTTCTGATCGAAGATATGCTGAAGGCTTTTGTGATCCGTGAATATAGTACACTTGGTACCATACAGATAATGTCTCCAAATTTTTAATGCAAAAACAACCGCTCCGAGTTCTAGATCGTGGGTTGTATAGTTCTTTTCGTGGATTTTGAGCTGTCTAGAAGCGTAAGCAATGACCTTACCTTCCTGCATAAGTACACATCCCATGCCCTGATGTGAGGCGTCACAGTATACCACGAAATTTTCAATGCCATTTGGTAACGCTAGAATAGGAGCATTACACAGCCTGTCCTTTAATGTCTGAAATGCCTTCTCTTGGGCATCCTGCCAAATAAATTCCTTAGTCTTCTGAGTTAATAAAGTCAGAGGTTGAGCAACCTTAGAGAAATTCTCAATGAATCTCCTGTAATAGCCAGCCAGTCCAAGAAATTGACGAATTTCTGTCGGAGTCTTAGGGGCTTCCCACTTCTTTATTGCTTCAATCTTAGATGGATCTACGTGGATCCCATCCCTGTTCACTACATGACCCAAGAAGTGTACTTCCCTAATCCAGAATTCACATTTGAGAATTTCGCGTACAACTTCTGATCCTTGAGCAGTTGCAGAATGGTTCTCAGATGACCTTCATGTTCGTCTTTATTCCTTGAGTATATCAGTATGTCGTCAATGAACACGATGACAAACTTGTCTAGATACGGTCGACATACTCGATTCATTAAGTCCATAAACACAGCAGGTGCATTGGTTAAGCCAAACGGCATAACCAAAAACTCATAATGTTCGTAACGAGTTCTGAAAGCTGTTTTAGGAATGTCTGTCTCTCTGACTCTGAGTTGATGATACCCAGACCTGAGATCGATCTTGGAAAAGTGTGATGCACCTTCCAGTTGGTCAAATAAGTCGTCAATACGAGGCAAAGGGTACCTGTTCTTGACAGTCAACTTGTTCAATTCTCTATAATCTATACACATGCGCATAGAGCCGTCCTTCTTTTTGACAAATAGAATCGGAGCTCCCCACGGTGATGAACTTGGGCGAATTAGTCCTTTAGCTAACAACTCTTGAAGTTGTTCGGATAATTCTTGCATTTCTGACGGCGCAAGACGATAGGGTGCCTTGGCCACGGGTGCAGCTCCAGGGACTAATTCTATTCCAAACTCAACTGGTCTGTGAGGTGGAAGTCCCGTCAAATCTTCAGGAAATACTTCTGGAAAATCTTTAACTACAGGGATGTCTTGAATGTCTTTACCCTTCGGCTTCCTTTCAACAACCAGTGCCAAGAAGGCAGGGTATTCTTTTTGTAAATATTTATTCGCCTTTATCGCCGATACTAAAATCAATTCCTTTCCTGACTTGTCTCCTTGCACTACTAGGGTTTCGTCATTCTGAAGGGGTATCCTAACAATCTTCTCGTAACACATTATTTCAGCTCTAACCTTAGATAACCAGTCCATTCCAACAATTACATCAAAACTACTTAGTTCTATGGAAATAAGATTTATTTTAAAGGTTTCGCCAGATAGTGTCAAATTGCAATCTACTAAATGATCTCTAGCGATATACTTTTGACCGTTTGCATATTCGACAATATAAGTGTCTTTCATGGGGATAGCCACTATACCAAATCGGGACTTAAATTCTAAGGATATAAAGCTTTTATCAGCACCAGAGTCGAATAACACAAAACATAATGATTATTGAGTATGAATGTACCTATCACGACGTTGGGATCACGTCGTGCATCAGCAGCATCCAAAGCAAAAACTCGGCCTCTACCTCGTCCATCTTGATTCCTTGCTTGGTTATTCCCCGCATGGTTCCTTACTGGAACTATTGCATTGTTGTTCGGGTTCAGATTAAGTCTTGGACATGCAGGTCGCAGATGGGTTTCGCTCCCACATTCGTAGCATTGAGCTGGTGTCTTGCCCTTACAAAACTTCTCCAGATGTCCCGCCCTTTTACAACGTCGACAAATAGGACAATTTCCTCTGTGATGGAGATTACACCTATTACACCTAGGATCTGTGCCGGTGTACCTCGTGACGTCCTGAGTAACTACCGCAAAGTTTCTGGCAGTCTTAAACCTCTTGCCATTTCCACCGCCACCATATCCACTACCAGAGGCATGATCACTCCTTCTCTTGACCACTTCAGTTCCAACAGAAGAACCAGTGGTTCTTTTCAAGTCTATCACCATCCGGTTGGTTGCACTAACTGCCGCTTGAAGAGTCGTAGGATTAAAGCGGCTACCAATCTTCGGACATCAGGTGACAAGCCATAACAGTACCTCTCGATCAATTTCTCCTCCGTATCTACCATACGAGGAACTAGTCTTGTCAGCTCATGAAAACGAGTAGTGTACTTCTCGTTGTCTAGCCCGACCATAGTATGATTCCAAAATTCGCCTTCCATTCTCTGTACTTCCTCCCTAGGACAGTATTTCTCCATCAACATACTTTTAAAATCAAACCAAGGTATCCGATTAGCTTGGTCTCGACCTCGGGTCCTAACCTGTTCGTTCCACCATGATAGAGCGTGCTTTTGAAGTTGAGTGGAAGCATATTCCACTTTGTGCTCTTCGGCACAACGACTAATATGAAGCACCGCCTCTATGCTTTCTAGCCAGTTGATTAGACCTACCGGACCCTCTGTACCATGAAATTCTTTGGTTTACAATAGGTAAAGGTCTTGTAGTCACCCACTCGAAGTTGAGCTCGAGGAACAACTTGCTCAGCAGTAGGTTCAACATTGTTACTATTATCAGTATGATGATTATTATTTGCGTTCATGCTTGCCGTGATCTGAGCAACTAAAGTAGGCATGGCGGCCAACAGTTGCTGCGTCACAAATGCTGCCATATTATTATCCCCGTCAGTATTTGGGGTAGGTCCAGGACCAGTGTTCACCTGGACAGGAGCAGCTTCTGGTTCTTGCTGGATTACAGGTTCTTCCTGTTCAGCTTCATTATTCGAAGGAGTGGATCGAGTAACTCTCTTTGGTGCAGTTTTCTTGACTGGAGCCTTTTTCTGAACCTTGCCTTTCGTCTTAGGAGCCATAAGTCTAAGATATGAACAAAAATGTCATTTAGCGATTTCCTTGATAGGTTAAATAGAAAGTATCTTTGCAAGACAAATGACAGTACAATGCAAGTCACAAATTGCTGACTTGTATGAATTCATGTACTAGACAAGACAGGAAAAATATGAAAAGTCATATTTCCAGAGCTAAGAATAAGCAGTTGACATAGTCTGAACAAGTAAGTAAGCCAAAAGACAATCGTATTTCATTGATGTTCAAAATTTACATAGTCAGGTATGTACAGTCCAAAAACATGTGGGAAACTTCATCCACAACGATAGACTACTTAGTCGGAGCAATATGATTTATAGACACGTGGGAAATACATCCACCAAAAGATTTCAACTCAAAGTACAGAAGTACGAGTTGTTATAAGTTCTAGGCTTACAATATAGAAAGACTTATTACAAAATTACATCTTGCAAATAACAACGATCAGCAAAGCCACCACCAAAACCACCACAACAGACAGTATCCAGATCAACCTCCCAATAGTTTCCTTCCCCTCTCTAGCAACAGTCAATGCCTCCTCCGCCTGATGATAAGCTCCAGACAACGCCTGAGCTTGATTCTCTAATTTCTCCCTTGTACAGATGAGGGAATTGTTCATCCTTGACAATTGTCGGCGGTAATAATCCGACCTATCAGCTGCAGATGCAACTGGCATGACTGCACTTGGGTTGTAGACAGGCGCTCTGGAGGGACCCGCAGCATACGGATCTCCCTGAAGGAAAGAAAGTCTAAGTCCACCGTTGCCCTGAACTGGTGCAGAAGGACCAGGAGCATAGGGGTCTCTAGGAGCATAAGACAAATGAGCTCCCTCGGTAGTACTCCTCTGATATGGAGATACCGGTGTTACAGATGATTGAACATGGATAGACACATGTTCGCCTCCAGATTCACTGGAAGATGAATCAAGGTTGATAGGGCGTGATTCATTGCCCGATTCCTCCATTGGTTCCTCTTCATAAGAGTCAGGAACATAAGGAATGGAGTTTGTTATGACAGGAACTGGAGGTGTACAAGGTACAACAGCATTTGAGCTAACTCCATCCGACATGACTAGTCTGAAAAGATAGTCAAAGAATCCATATAAGTCAAATGGATAAGGCAGTACGTCTCAAAATGGATGATACAGTACGCAAATGAGTTTTAAAGAAATCTTCGTCTAGATTACACACATTTGGTTTGGGTTTCTATTACCAATCATATTTGAAATGCTTATATATAGGGTCACCCGCAGCCTTCCCACCACATTTAAATATGCTGTTAATATAATCCAAACTATCATGTATATAAACCTTATGCATACACATACGATTTGAGTTTCTATTCCTAACATACCTTCAATGTTTATATATAGGGTCACCCGCAGCCTTCCCACCACATCTACAGTATGTTGTGAATATAGCTCAAACTATAACGTATATACAAAATCTAAGATATTTATTTCGAGCCTTATATTATTTTACATAATCGGGACGTAGTTGATCAAGTTAGGTCTAATTATAGACAAATAATATAACTCCTGAAATAAGTATCCTAAACCTAAATAGACTTAGATTCCCTTTTGAAACGAAATGGCTATAGATTGAGTTTTTCCAGCGGAAAAACTCGGTATTAACTATAACCTGTGTCTCTGATACCAATTTTTGTCACACCCCGTTGTAGCGGAAATACAGGGTTAACAAAGAATTGCATACTAATCAGAAGGTTAATAGAAATTACATCCATTTATACCAATACAAGTCAAAACAAGTACAATCGTTCCAAGTGTGGACCCCAAAATACGGATACAAGTCATCCTCATTTGGAACTGGCCCACGAATACAAGTTCAATAAATTGGACAGTCAAATACAATTAAAGCCAAAAGCATAAGAATCCTCAATGCCTGATGCTAATTGTACGTCCAAAGTCAAAAGATTGGCCCTATAATGCCAAAGACGATTCCAAGACTTACTGATGGTCACCTGAAAAGCATGAAATTTGAGAGGATCAACTATCGAAATAGTTGGTGAGTTTACAGTGTGTTTGACTAAAAGATCAATCGTCGTTTGTTGTAGTTATTTAATGCATGACGGTTCAGACCGAAGTCTAACCTAAATATTATGACAAGACGGTTCAGACCGAAGTCCAACCTAAATAATATGACAAGACGGTTCAGACCGAAGTCTAACCTAAATAATATGACAAGACGGTTCAGACCGAAGTCTAACCTAAAAATATGACAAGACGGTTCAGACCGAAGTCTAACCTAAATAATATGACAAGACGGTTCAGACCGAAGTCTAACCTAAATAGTATGACAAGACGGTTCAGACCGAAGTCTAACCTAAATAATATGACAAGACGGTTCAGACCGAAGTCTAACCTAAATAATATGACAAGACGGTTCAGACCGAAGTCTAACCTAAATAGTATGACAAGACGGTTCAGACCGAAGTCTAACCTAAATATATGACAAGACGGTTCAGACCGAAGTCTAACCTAAATAGTATGACAAGACGGTTCAGACCGAAGTCTAACCTAAATAATACTACATGAGGGGGGGGGATCATTTTATTTTGTCAAAACACAAGTAACAGTTTAGTCAGCCGACAACATGGCAAGTCAAGACATATAGATCAATTTTCATAAGACATGTATACACATTTTTAGACAGCCGTCTCATGGCAAATATAAGACAAATGATTTCATTTACCAAATCTCATGGCGTAGACAAAGACAAATCATTTACAAAGTATTCGTGTATACAGTACATGCTTTCAGGCCCAAAGTAAAGGAAAAAGGGCGCCATAAACTCACCTTAGCGATAACAGAGCTAAAAGTATGAGCAGTCCGAGAATATGAGCAGTCTAGTCTCCACGTCTATCCAAAACCTAGGATATGAGCACGAATGGTGAGGATCAAATCTCACGACGACAAGTATCGTACGTACGACTACTTAGCTATCAAATCCTAGAATGCCTCGACCAAGTGTGATTTAATGTTCAATGTATACATGACTCAAATTCGTCTTTTATTACTAAATTCGGATGGAAAATCAAAAGTTACGACCTTTCAAAATAATTCATGTTTTGTTGTACTGGAGAAAAGGTGCGGCGCACTATTTAGGAGGTGCGGCGCACTAAGCCAGGTGCGGCGCACCAGAGAGGAGGTGCGGCGCACAAATTGATCAGGGAACCCAGTCCAGGTTCATGGTGCGGCGCACCAAAGAGGAGGTGCGGCGCACAAACTGATCAGGGAACCAGTCCAGGTTCATGGTGCGGCGCACCAAAGAGGAGGTGCGGCGCACAAACTGATCAGGGAACCTAGTCCAGGTTCATGGTGCGGCGCACCAAAGAGGAGGTGCGGCGCACCTGCGCCCAGATCAGTTCTTAAGTGCAGTTTTTGACCATTTGTCGTAACCAAAACATTTTCAACAAAATTCCTTTCATTAAAGAGACTATATACATGATCAAAGAAACTGGTAACAACCCATTTTATCAACCATTTCACTAAATCATCACTTTTGATTTCAAAACCAAGTTCCTAATCCAAAAACTTCATTAAATAAATAAACCCTAATTTCATATCACATTCCAAGACTTCTTAATCAATTTACAAAACTGAGATAAACCCTTAAATGAATTTAAATCAAATCAAAAGTTTGAATAAAAGTTAACTTACCAAAAATGGTGTTCTTGAGAAATTTGATGAAGATGATGATGATGATAATAAACCTTTAAAATTTCCAAATGATTCCTTCTCTTGAAAGACTAATTTAGAAAGGAAGATAGAAGAGATTGAAATTTTGAGAGTATGAGTATTTGGTGTGGTGTGTGTGCTTGTATTTGTGTGGTGTATGTGTGTGTTGATCAAAGGTGAAGCAGGGAAAGAGAGGGGGTGATGGGGGTGATGGGTGTTTCCCTCCCAGCCTTTCAATTTACATTTCGGCCCATGTGGCCAAAATAGATAAAATCCTTACCCCTAATTTGGTAAAATGCTTATGATTAAATACCGTTTGACCGAAAGGCCAAAATTTAAAGTAAGGGTATTTTCCTTCGTCTCATTTTAAATTAAGACAAGTAAATAAAGTTTCGTCAAAGTGAGCTTTATAATATTAAGTCTCGACAGTCAAATATTTCGTACAAGACATAGCCTTTAAATATTAATTTAAAGTTATTTTAAAGACTCGGCATTCATCTAGATAGCTAATAGTCTACGTCATCAAGATACGTCTAATTTTGACTAAGTCAAAAGTCCAAAAGTCTTATAAGTTCCACGTCAAATGACTGTCTAATTGAGATTAGGACTAACCCGATGTTAATTAATTACGAGTTGTCACAGACCGGATGTAGTTAACACTTTACGAGGGTTATGACCCCCAATAGCTTAAAATTAAGTAGACTGACTATCTAATATTTGTCAAAAAGATTTTTATATACTGTATAGTCAAGATGCCTTCTGCTCAAAAAAAGCATGCCCTCCATATTTTGTTGTACTGGAGAAAAGGTGCGGCGCACTAAGCCAGGTGCGGCGCACCAAAGGAGGAGGTGCGGCGCACAAACTGATCAGGGAACCTAGTCCAGGTTCATGGTGCGGCGCACCAAAGAGGAGGTGCGGCGCACAAACTGATCAGGGAACCTAGTCCAGGTTCATGGTGCGGCGCACCAAAGAGGAGGTGCGGCGCACAAACTGATCAGGGAACCTAGTCCAGGTTCATGGTGCGGCGCACCAAGGAGGTGCGGCGCACCAAAGGGGAGGTGCGGCGCACAAACTGATCAGGGAACCTAGTCCAGGTTCATGGTGCGGCGCACCAAAGAGGAGGTGCGGCGCACAAACTGATCAGGGAACCTAGTCCAGGTTCATGGTGCGGCGCACCAAAGAGGAGGTGCGGCGCACAAACTGATCAGGGAACCAGTCCAGGTTTATGGTGCGGCGCACCAAAGAGGAGGGAACCAGTCCAGGTTCATGGTGCGGCGCACCAAGGAGGAGGTGCGGCGCACAAACTGATCAGGGAACCAGTCCAGGTTCATGGTGCGGCGCACCAAAGAGGAGGTGCGGCGCACAAACTGATCAGGGAACCTAGTCCAGGTTCATGGTGCGGCGCACCAAAGAGGAGGTGCGGCGCACAAACTGATCAGGGAACCAGTCCAGGTTCATGGTGCGGCGCACCAAACTGATCAGGGAACCTAGTCCAGGTTCATGGTGCGGCGCACCAAAGAGGAGGTGCGGCGCACTAAGCCAGGTGCGGCGCACCAAAGGGGAGGTGCGGCGCACAAACTGATCAGGGAACCTAGTCCAGGTTCATGGTGCGGCGCACCAAGGGTGCGGCGCACCAAAGGGGAGGTGCGGCGCACAAACTGATCAGGGAACCTAGTCCAGGTTCATGGTGCGGCGCACCAAAGAGGAGGTGCGGCGCACAAGAAGGTGCGGCGCACCAAAGAGGAGGTGCGGCGCACAAACTGATCAGGGAACCTAGTCCAGGTTCATGGTGCGGCGCACCAAAGAGGAGGTGCGGCGCACAAACTGATCAGGGAACCTAGTCCAGGTTCATGGTGCGGCGCACCAAAGAGGAGGTGCGGCGCACCAAACTGATCAGGGCCCAGACTAAGCCATGGTGCGGCGCACCAAAGGGGAGGTGCGGCGCACAAACTGATCAGGGAACCTAGTCCAGGTTCATGGTGCGGCGCACCAAAGGGGAGGTGCGGCGCACAAACTGATCAGGGAACCTAGTCCAGGTTCATGGTGCGGCGCACCAAAGAGGAGGTGCGGCGCACAAACTGATCAGGGAACCTAGTCCAGGTTCATGGTGCGGCGCACCAAAGGGGAGGTGCGGCGCACAAACTGATCAGGGAACCTAGTCCAGGTTCATGGTGCGGCGCACCAAAGAGGAGGTGCGGCGCACAAACTGATCAGGGAACCTAGTCCAGGTTCATGGTGCGGCGCACCAAGGGTGCGGCGCACCAAAGGGGAGGTGCGGCGCACAAACTGATCAGGGAACCTAGTCCAGGTTCATGGTGCGGCGCACCAAAGAGGAGGTGCGGCGCACAAACTGATCAGGGAACCTAGTCCAGGTTCATGGTGCGGCGCACCAAAGAGGAGGTGCGGCGCACAAACTGATCAGGGAACCTAGTCCAGGTTCATGGTGCGGCGCACCAAAGGGGTGCGGCGCACCGGGAGGTGCGGCGCACAAACTGATCAGGGAACCTAGTCCAGGTTCATGGTGCGGCGCACCAAAGAGGAGGTGCGGCGCACAAACTGATCAGGGAACCTAGTCCAGGTTCATGGTGCGGCGCACCAAAGAGGAGGTGCGGCGCACAAACTGATCAGGGAACCTAGTCCAGGTTCATGGTGCGGCGCACCAAAGGGGAGGTGCGGCGCACAAACTGATCAGGGAACCTAGTCCAGGTTCATGGTGCGGCGCACCAAAGAGGAGGTGCGGCGCACAAACTGATCAGGGAACCTAGTCCAGGTTCATGGTGCGGCGCACCAAAGAGGAGGTGCGGCGCACCAAGCCAGGTGCGGCGCACCAAAGAGGAGGTGCGGCGCACAAACTGATCAGGGAACCAGTCCAGGTTCATGGTGCGGCGCACAAACTGATCAGGGAACCAGTCCAGGTTCATGGTGCGGCGCACCAAAGAGGAGGTGCGGCGCACAAACTGATCAGGGAACCAGTCCAGGTTCATGGTGCGGCGCACCAAAGGAGGAGGTGCGGCGCACAAACTGATCAGGGAACCTAGTCCAGGTTCATGGTGCGGCGCACCAAAGAGGAGGTGCGGCGCACAAACTGATCAGGGAACCTAGTCCAGGTTCATGGTGCGGCGCACCAAAGGGGAGGTGCGGCGCACGGAGGTGCGGCGCACAAACTGATCAGGGAACCAGTCCAGGTTCATGGTGCGGCGCACAAACTGATCAGGGAACCAGTCCAGGTTCATGGTGCGGCGCACCAAAGAGGAGGTGCGGCGCACAAACTGATCAGGGAACCAGTCCAGGTTCATGGTGCGGCGCACCAATGATCAGGGAACCTAGTCCAGGTTCATGGTGCGGCGCACCAAAGAGGAGGTGCGGCGCACAAACTGATCAGGGAACCTAGTCCAGGTTCATGGTGCGGCGCACCAAAGAGGAGGTGCGGCGCACAAACTGATCAGGGAACCAGTCCAGGTTCATGGTGCGGCGCACAAACTGATCAGGGAACCAGTCCAGGTTCATGGTGCGGCGCACCAAAGAGGAGGTGCGGCGCACAAACTGATCAGGGAACCTAGTCCAGGTTCATGGTGCGGCGCACCAAAGAGGAGGTGCGGCGCACAAACTGATCAGGGAACCTAGTCCAGGTTCATGGTGCGGCGCACCAAAGAGGAGGTGCGGCGCACAAACTGATCAGGGAACCAGTCCAGGTTCATGGTGCGGCGCACCAAACTGATCAGGGAACCTAGTCCAGGTTCATGGTGCGGCGCACCAAAGGGTGCGGCGCACCAAAGGGGAGGTGCGGCGCACAAACTGATCAGGGAACCTAGTCCAGGTTCATGGTGCGGCGCACCAAAGAGGAGGTGCGGCGCACAAACTGATCAGGGAACCTAGTCCAGGTTCATGGTGCGGCGCACCAAAGAGGAGGTGCGGCGCACAAACTGATCAGGGAACCTAGTCCAGGTTCATGGTGCGGCGCACCAAAGAGGAGGTGCGGCGCACAAACTGATCAGGGAACCTAGTCCAGGTTCATGGTGCGGCGCACCAAAGAGGAGGTGCGGCGCACAAACTGATCAGGGAACCAGTCCAGGTTTATGGTGCGGCGCACAAACTGATCAGGGAACCAGTCCAGGTTCATGGTGCGGCGCACCAAAGAGGAGGTGCGGCGCACAAACTGATCAGGGAACCTAGTCCAGGTTCATGGTGCGGCGCACCAAAGAGGAGGTGCGGCGCACAAACTGATCAGGGAACCTAGTCCAGGTTCATGGTGCGGCGCACCAAAGAGGAGGTGCGGCGCACAAACTGATCAGGGAACCTAGTCCAGGTTCATGGTGCGGCGCACCAAAGAGGAGGTGCGGCGCACAAACTGATCAGGGAACCTAGTCCAGGTTCATGGTGCGGCGCACCAAAGAGGAGGTGCGGCGCACAAACTGATCAGGGAACCTAGTCCAGGTTCATGGTGCGGCTATTTGACTAAGTCAAAAGTCCAAAAGTCTTATAAGTTCCACGTCAAATGACTGTCTAATTGAGATTAGGACTAACCCGATGTTAATTAATTACGAGTTGTCACAGACCCGATGTAGTTAACACTTTACGAGGGTTATGACCCCCAATAGCTTAAAATTAAGTAGACTGACTATCTAATATTTGTCAAAAAGATTTTTATATACTGTATAGTAAAGATGCCTTCTGCTCAAAAAAAGCATGCCCTCCATATGATGAGTGAAAAATAGGAAAGTCAGACTTTAGTTATTTAATCTTCAACTTTGTAGTCTATCATGTAATTCAAAATAAGAAACTGCTACCTATCAATCTTTTGGACGTGTTTAATTCTGGACGGTTAATTTGTTTACACTGTGTGCATATAACTTGTGTTATTCTATGCCTCCCCTAAAGGAAAAAAAATCTATTGTGCATATCTGTATCAAGTAGGATTATTGGATGTTTTGATGCCACTTGAACTCCTTAAATAGATAGTGCACTGGGTTGGGTTAGTATTTGCGTAAGTTAAAGTATAATTTAAATGTTTTTTTTTTAAACCTATTTGGTTGTTACCTTCTAACTTTGTTCCAAAACAATCTCTGAATTGAGATATTTAATTAGTAGGATAAGTTTGAAATGGCCACTGGATTTGTTCAATTGATATCTTCTGCTACTAATTTTGTATGCTGTGAACCGACTACTTGCATACAACATTTATACATGGGATTTAAGGGTAGTTTGCAAATTGACAATGCAGGTGATCTACTGCACAAGCTTGAGCTGGAGTGCCGATGGAAACACTCTATTCAGTGGGTACACTGATGGAGTTGTAAGAGTTTGGGGCATTGGACGCTACTAGGAGAAAGAAGTTTAATCTTTTAAGTAAGAGGGATGTTTTTACAAAAATAACAGCTCTAAGCTGTGTAGCCTTCACTTTAAATATTGGATGTTGTTATTACCCTGTTTGAGTTTGATAAGACCTGTGATGAAAGTTTCAGATTTGGAGATTATGTTATCTAGTTACTTTTTTTTTTTGTTTTGTTGCTGTTTGCTATCTAGTTAATGTGCTTATGCATGTCATATTTTCTTGAAGAGTAATCTGATTGACTAATTGTGCTATGTTTCCTTCAAACTTGGCGACCTGTTTTCTCTTTTTGGAATGTCATTTCTAATAGATTGTCTGATCATTGTTAGCTAAGTCCCAGCCATGGTCTTTGTCTATAGTGAAACCCAAATTGTATGCACTGTTAGATGTGAAGCTTGAACAGATCTTTACTGTTATTAAAGGTCCTACTAATGCTTTAACAATTAAACATGTGGTTTTCGTTAGGAATAGTTGTGAAATATTGATCCTGGATATCTAAAGTTGGCGTCTCTATGGAAAAGAACTGCAAGTAGTTTGTGTGTGGCAAAAGCTAATCCGTTAGAGTTTGTGTTGGTTAATGGATTTTTTTTATACAATCTTTGCCATTAACTGTCTTAGTTTACTGGATTATGCTAAGTTGATTGTCCTTTAACAAATATCCAGACCACCAAACTCAATAAGCGGGTTATAGATTGGAGATCAATGGGCGAATGGTGATCCTAGCTTCATTAAAAGTCACATCAGTTTATTTTTCAAAGAGAGATTCTTTGAGCCGCTTGAGGTGAGACCAAAAATCTCTGGCACAGTTTAAGGAACTGACAGAAGAGCAAAGCAGCAAGCTAATCCGACCATTAACGGATGTGGAAATAAAACTTGGGTGTATAAGAATGTTTTTACAAAAATAACAGCTCTAAGCTGTGTAGCCTTCACTTTAAATATTGGATGTTGTTATTACCCTGTTTGAGTTTGATAAGACCTGTGATGAAAGTTTCAGATTTGGAGATTATGTTATCTAGTTACTTTTTTTTTTTGTTTTGTTGCTGTTTGCTATCTAGTTAATGTGCTTATGTCATATTTTTTTTTTTTTTTTTTTTTTTTTTTTTTTTTTTTTTTTTTTTTTTTTTTTTTTTTTTTTTTTTTTTTTTTTTTTTTTTTTTTTTTTTTTTTTTTTTTTTTTTTTTTTTTTTTTTTTTTTTTTTTTTTTTTTTTTTTTTTTTTTTTTTTTTTTTTTTTTTTTTTTTTTTTTTTTTTTTTTTTTTTTTTTTTTTTTTTTTTTTTTTTTTTTTTTTTTTTTTTTTTTTTTTTTTTTTTTTTTTTTTTTTTTTTTTTTTTTTTTTTTTTTTTTTTTTTTTTTTTTTTTTTTTTTTTTTTTTTTTTTTTTTTTTTTTTTTTTTTTTTTTTTTTTTTTTTTTTTTTTTTTTTTTTTTTTTTTTTTTTTTTTTTTTTTTTTTTTTTTTTTTTTTTTTTTTTTTTTTTTTTTTTTTTTTTTTTTTTTTTTTTTTTTTTTTTTTTTTTTTTTTTTTTTTTTTTTTTTTTTTTTTTTTTTTTTTTTTTTTTTTTTTTTTTTTTTTTTTTTTTTTTTTTTTTTTTTTTTTTTTTTTTTTTTTTTTTTTTTTTTTTTTTTTTTTTTTTTTTTTTTTTTTTTTTTTTTTTTTTTTTTTTTTTTTTTTTTTTTTTTTTTTTTTTTTTTTTTTTTTTTTTTTTTTTTTTTTTTTTTTTTTTTTTTTTTTTTTTTTTTTTTTTTTTTTTTTTTTTTTTTTTTTTTTTTTTTTTTTTTTTTTTTTTTTTTTTTTTTTTTTTTTTTTTTTTTTTTTTTTTTTTTTTTTTTTTTTTTCTTTTTTTTTTTTTTTTTTTTTTTTTACATCAGTCGTCTTCTAAGTATTGGGTCGACCTCGTGTATTACCCTAGTTTATAAAGTTAAAGACCCGTCCTACGGCAAACAAATTTAGCCAGATATCCTTTATTGGACTGATCAACAAGGTTATCTACTTATCTCAAAGTCTTTGCAAACAGATTAAAACCGATTTTGGATCCTCTTAGTCAGCTTTTGTCCAAGGGATGACTATATCTTAGTAGGTACCTAGCGTCCTTAAATTGTTCTAAAGTTAACAACATATTGTGTCCTTTCTTCGTTATTTCAGATTTAATAAATCTCTTCGATATAATAAATTTTGTTTTCAAAACATTAGATTATGTATCGAGAGAGTATAATATGAGAAAAAGGTATTTCCTATTTTATTATCGGAAGTCCAATTCAGCGTCACAAACTTTTTTCACATCTCTTAACAATATTTATAGTATAGAGCGGAAAAAAAAACAAGATTCTTTTTTCCTTAGTTTATTTGATCAAACAAAAAAGCAACCTTGGGATTGCTGAATGACAGACAAATCACAGACAAAAAAATATAATAAATATAGAAAGCAACGGAGCCATCATAAATCCTAGGCTAATCACACGATAACTCCAATAATCTAATTGTTGAATCAATTGGGCCTTGTAATAATTCTTAGCATAAAAAAAAGAGGTTTTTTTAAAAATATTGTTTCTTTCATTATTGTATTGGATTTCACCAAATGAAAAAGATTCATTTAATTTTAATAAATTATTACTTTTAGAACTATAAAAAATCTTTCTAAATGTAATGACAAGAAGTGCTACTGATAATAATGATCCACAAAGAAGAGCTGCATAGCTCAATATCATCATACTTACGTGCATTATTAACCACTCCGATTGTAGAGCGGGTATTAATATTGTAAGGCATTTATTTTGTCAAATTTTTTCAACTTTTCAACTATGTTTTTGAAAACCCTATAATGCCCTTATTATTTGTTCACTAATTTAAATATATTTACCTAAAATAACTATAATACCCTTAGAGGAAATCGATCTACTCATTTTTATCTCTATCTCAAATCTCAATAACTCATTTTTTTCCCCTCTCCTTCATAAATCATTTTATTCCTCTAATTCATTCAAAATCTTTTATCTCAAAAACCGTACATCGATAAATTATAAAAATTATATGGGTGTTCTTAAAATTTCATGTTCTTTCATTAGAGAGGTCATTCGATATACTTTCGACGAATTTTTAAATCCGAGGCGGAGCCCGTACGGCTAAGGCATTTGGCTATCACACTCTATGACCTATCACCTCCTATGACCTATCACACTCTATGACCTATCACACTCTATGACTTATCACCCCCACCATCTCACCGCCGCAACGCTCGGGTACTCTCTCTCGTATATTATAAAGCAAATCTCATTTTCAACTTTTAGCATTCAATAATTTATTAAAACCACATTACATCAATAACCTACATTACTCGCCGCTGCCACCGTCATCGCCGCTACCGCCACACGCCACCATTGTTGCCCGTCATTACAACGCCACCTCCATCGTCATCATCATTACTACTGCAATGCGCCACCATAACCCGTAACCGCCACCATCGTCGCTGCCATCACACGTCGCATCGTCCGGGCAACAAGGTTATCTCATCGAAAGACTTTGTAAATAGATTAAAACGGGTTTTGAATCGTCTTAGTTTGCTTTTGTCCAAGGTATGACTATATCTTAGTAGGTACCTAGCGTGGTTAAAATGTTAAAATGTTAACAACATAGTGTGCTTTCTCCATTAATTCACATTTAACAATAACAAGGCAAAAAAAATATTATAAAGCAATCATCAATTTTAGCTTCGATTTTATCAAATTGGAAATTGATGATGTCATTATTAATTTAAATATAAATTAAAAATCTAATAATCATTATCCAAATATTATTATATATTATATATATTAATATTTGTAAAAAAATCTCATAGTTGCTCTAATATTATCGACCAATCACAGCTATTGATTTTTTAAAGTTGACTTTTGTTTTCAATTTTGACTTTAATTTACACTTTTTTGTTTTTCATCACAAATTTACATTTTTTACCCAATAATTTTAATATAATAAATAAATAATAATAGCTAATATATATCCAATAGAATAATAATTAATATTTATCCAATAAATAATATCTAATAAAATAATAGTTAATGTATATCCTACTATTACGTTCTATCTCATAAATACAAAACTAATTATATAAAAGTAAATAAAATTTAATGTAAATATATTAAGATTTTAAGAGTAATTGTACTATTATTTTTTATTGAAGTGTTTTTTAGTAATTGTCATGACGCATATAAGAAAAATAAAGCATGTAAAAATATAATTCATTATAGAAAAACATATAACATTGTCATATTCTAATTGAAAAATCTAAGATATCTTTCATCTAAAGATAAATAATTATTATTATAGTTCTTTATATTTTTATAATTTTTTTTTAGAACGGCATTCTAATCTACTCCTACTCCTAAATTACACGCATGTCTGGGATGAAACCCAGGACTCTCGAAAAATCCCTATTAATCCACCCCCACAAATGTGAGAAGTGGGACTCGAACCCAGGTGGATCCCCCAAGGTCAAAGACCTTACCAATGGGCCACCAACCCCATTGACAATTTTTATCTAAATTAATTCAATATAATAGATAAACAATAATAATAATAATTCAATAGAATAATAGATAATATATATTCAATAGAATAATATCTATTATATATCATAATTATACGTTATATCATATATATATATAACAAATTATTGTCCCGCGTAATACGCGAGTAAATACATTTTTATCTTTATCCTTATATATAATAAAATATATAGTATAAACAACATAATTGTATATGGAATTCATTTTTTTTCAGCAAATGTAATACATTGTTTTGAATAAGAAATAAAAGGTATAGTGCTCATGTAATATTATTATTATTTTTTTAATCAAAAGTTAGTTTGTAGTTACAATGTCCAGTTTTAAATACGGACAATTGTACTTTGCGATATCCTGAGTTAAATCGAAAAGTATCGTATGATGATGATAATCAACAAATGTCAGATTGAAAAATACAAACAAATATTGTCTACAAAAAAGTATTACAAAAGATAAAATACAATATATGCGTTCAATGTTTTTGAATTGTATTCTTTTAATTTGATTTTTTTACATTTAACCTTACAAATTTAACAATTTATCTTATTTTAAAAATGTCATAAACTACTCGTGTATTACACGCGAACATAAATAGTATATACTAAAAACATACTGACTTAACCAACTATATTATTTTTAACTAATTAAGAAATTAAAGAAATACAATCAAAGAACTTTAATTATTAATTGGTTTTATAATTATATATAAAGTCTCATTAATTTACATTTTTTTTGTTTTCCATCACTAATTTATATTTTCTTGTTTTTCATCATATATTTACACTTTTCATCATTAATATATAATTTAGAATGAGTATAAACCAATTAAGACTTTACAGAATTTGATCTATTGGTCATAAATAAAATTAGTTTACAACTTTTTTTTTCTGTTTTCCATCATTAATTTACATTTTGTTTGTTTTTCATCATATATTTATACTTTTCATCATTAATATATAATTTAGAATGAGTATAAACCAATTAAGACTTTACAGAATTTGATCTATTGGTCATAAATAAAATTAGTTTACAACTTTTTTTTTCTGTTTTCCATCATTAATTTACATTTTGTTTGTTTTTCATCATATATTTATACTTTTCATTATTAATATATAATTTAGAATGAGTATAAACCAATTAAGACTTTACAGAATTTGATCTATTGGTCATAAATAAAATTAGTTTACAACTTTTTTTTTCTGTTTTCCATCATTAATTTACATTTTGTTTGTTTTTCATCACTAATTTATATTTTCTTGTTTTTCATCACTATATTTACACTTTTCATCATTAATATATAATTTAGAATGAGTATAAACCAATTAAGACTTTACAGAATTTGATCTATTGGTCATAAATAAAATTAGTTTACAACTTTTTTTTTCTGTTTTCCATCATTAATTTACATTTTGTTTGTTTTTCATCATATATTTATACTTTTCATTATTAATATATAATTTAGAATGAGTATAAACCAATTAAGACTTTACAGAATTTGATCTATTGGTCATAAATAAAATTAGTTTACAACTTTTTTTTTCTGTTTTCCATCATTAATTTACATTTTGTTTGTTTTTCATCACTAATTTATATTTTCTTGTTTTTCATCACTATATTTACACTTTTCATCATTAATATATAATTTAGAATGAGTATAAACCAATTAAGACTTTACAGAATTTGATCTATTGGTCATAAATAAAATTAGTTTACAACTTTTTTTTTCTGTTTTCCATCATTAATTTACATTTTGTTTGTTTTTCATCATATATTTATACTTTTCATTATTAATATATAATTTAGAATGAGTATAAACCAATTAAGACTTTACAGAATTTGATCTATTGGTCATAAATAAAATTAGTTTACAACTTTTTTTTTCTGTTTTCCATCATTAATTTACATTTTTTTTGTTTTTCATCATATATTTATACTTTTCATTATCAATGTTTAATTTAAAGAGGTATATTTTGACTAATCATCTAAAGTGAGAGTATTAATATTGTCTTTAACCAATTAAAAAATTAAAGAATGTGATTCAGTGGCTATAAACAAAAATTAGAAATCATCCATTTTATTATACAAGATGAAATAGAAAATGTGTTTTCAATGTTTCATAATAGCATTCTTTTAGTTTGATTTTAATTATATTTTCTATATTTAAGTTTATCAATTTGGTTTTCATATGAAACGAAAATTATTAAGAAGTCTCATGGGTTTTCCACCATATACTCGAAAATGAGCACAATGCTAATGTACACCTATTAACTTAATAACATATATAGAGTTTAATGATATAATGATACCGTAATGCTTAGTTTTAAAATATATGTAAAATCATAAAGAATAAAAATACGTTGCGTTTATCTTAATATTACTTAACCAGTAGATTCTTCATACAATTGTAGTAAAGATTATATTTTAAAGGCATACTCAACGAACATATAAAACAATCACATGAATCAAAATACATAAATTGCCTAAATGGTATTATTAGTGCATAAAACTATCAAATTGTTCGTTAAAAAAATTAATAAATTAGTAGAATACTGCGCTTAAATCAAAATATGTACAAATATATAGACATTACCAAATTTAAAAAAAAAGTTTTTATATTGAAAATTTTTACAATAAAAATTTTATTAATATTAATTAATTGATGATGTTTGTAAATAGTAGTAATAATAATAATACGGAAACTAATATATTAATATTGATATCACACTTGATTTTTTTAAAAATATTAGATGTAGTTACCATGTTATAACAAAAATCACGACAAAGTGGGGTGCATGCGCGTAAAATTTAGAGTTTTTAATTTTGGAACGACACAATATCTTATTTATATTTTTAAATTACATGAATATTTAGGATGGAAGTTAGGACTTTCGAAAAACTTCTTAACAATTCAACCTTACAAATGTGGAAGGTGAGACTTGAATCCAGATAAAACTGCTTACTTTAATATATTTTTCATAGTAGTTTTTTCAAAATTTTACCTAATAAATAAGTTTACATTTATATCTTTTATGCTTATAGAATATTAGCTTTTAATGAACATTCTTTTTCATAATTGAAATGCCAAACTTTTGTAAATTGTTATACCATTTAAAGTTATGAATGTAGCAATTTATGTTTCAACCTATACTTTTTTGCAACTCAATAAAACGTTTAGACTTGTCATGAGGATACACATATGTATGTATCAACATCTTATTGAATAGTTAAAATGTATGATTAAATAAAAAAATAAATTTAAAAATAAATTTCATTGTTTATTTGTAGCTTTTGTTATAAAATCAAAATGCCAATGTCGTACTATTATGGTTAAGTTGGTTTGATTTTAAATATAGAATTTATTATTTTATTGTAAGAAGAAAGTATGGGGTTAAATATACATATTATTAATATTTACATAATTAAGGGGATATTTTGTCTAATTATATAAAGTATAAGTTAATATTGTCATATTATAAAAAAAATTTTAATGTAAATATATTAAATTTTAAAAGTAATTGTACTATTATTCTTTTTTTTGAAATTTTTTTAGTAATTGTCATGACACATATACGATATAACATTGTCATATTCAAATTGAAATATTTAAGATATCTTTCATCTAAAGATAAATATTATTATAGTGTAAAATAAGAATGTAATACTTTTTTAACCATTAATTCCAATATAATAGATAATATATAATAACTGATATATATCCAATAGAATAATAGCTAATATATAATCAATAGAATAATAGCTATTATATATCTTAATTATACGTTCTATCATATAAATATAAAATTAATTACTAAATAAAAATTTTAATGTAAATATATTAAGATTTTAAAAGTAATTGTACTATTATTCTTTTTTTTGAAGTTTTTTTAGTAATTGTCATGACACATATACGAAAAATAAAGCATGTAAAAATGTAAATTTTATAATATAGATCAATTTTTATTACTAAAAATTATAAACTAAATTTTAAATCATAATAAACTAACATCTAATATTGATAAAATTGTAAGTCCGTGTATTTGACATGGGCCTAAAATCTAGTAAAACCTCTAAAAATATGAGAGTTATTCAAGAACACAATCTATGCAAGTCTAATCATATGTATCATTGATTAAACAGTGAATACATGGTCGATATTACAACTTGACTTACAAGCATGTAAATGAAAATACAATTGTTAAGTTTAGACTAACTATAAACTTGAACAATAAATTACAACAAGCGTAAATGAAAGAACTCAAAAGTGACACATACTTAATGAACAAACACACTCATTGTAAAGGGTTATGTTGCTTTATATAGGGGAAGAGATAGGGCAACACAGCCTTACAATGATAGTGATAGATGGTGGTTGTCGAATTCCCATTGGTTAGAAGTACTTTGTAAGCCCTTTGTCTTCTTTACCAATATCGGGTATGAAAGAGAAACACCTCTTTTCTTTCTTCCTGTCTTCATTCCTTTAAGGATAAAAATAGTTGTAACCACTGTATCCTCCTTTGTCTTCATCTGATTTGAATTCACCCGTTTTGACATACAATTTGGATAGGAATAAAGATGTGGCAAAGAGTGACCGGACTTGCTGAAGACTCGTTGATGAACTCACATCACTGACCAGAGAATCCTTCGCTCAAACATAATCTCTTCTTATTCGCTAAGAAGACTTATTGAGTAATTTTAACTTAGATTAATGCATACATGAGAGAAAGATGTTTTTATATATTACATGTAACACTGGCACCCATATTTGATCTGAAATTGGCATGTGCAATTCACTAGTACCTACAAAAGGGAAAGAAAAAAAAACTATTGTAACCAAAAGGGGATTTGAACACACAATCACTGGAATATAAGACATGGGACATGTCACAGGTTTCATCCGCAATTCCAAATTTGAACTATGGTTCCTCTAGTTTAGATTCTCTAAAGTAGAAGAAAATTCTGCTAACCATGTGCTATTACAGAATGCATGATTTATTGAGATGATGGTCTTAATACCAGTTTGCAAGAAATGGCAGGCATGATTTAACAAACAATATGTTAAACACATTATGAGCAAAAAATAACTCGAGTGTTTGAGAAACGGGTAAAGTATCACCAGCATAGTTTCACCCATGGAAGAATTAATGATGGTGGTGGTTGAAGAAGAAAGAAGGAAGGAAGAACACAATTAGTGGTCCTTTAACTTTTGAACCGACTATATTACCCGCATATGAAAAACACCTGAGGGAGTTAACAGATTAGAAATAACTGTAATACCCCAATATGGCGGAATCATGGGGTATCACTTAGAAATAGCACAGCACGACATGGAAATTATGTAGAGTCAACTATATGAAAACATGGGATTGAAACAATCCATAAACTCGTTCAAATGTATACAAACATCAACATTAATCCAAATACACGTTCAATCAATAGTAAGAATGTAATATTCAAACGATAGTATTCGATCCTAAGCATAACCCATAAAAGGGAAATAAGGATCACGGATCCAGAAAGTCCGTAGTGATACCAATCCTAGCAATGCAAGCGTACAATCATCCATTTTGCCTTTCATTAACTTGATTACCTGAAAAGTGTACTAAAATGCGTCAACATAAAGTTGGTGAGTTCGTAGGGACATATAACAAGGAATAAACGTATCGGGAATACAACCGTTAACGATATACGGGGATTAGAATACCTAATCACATCAAGAAAACCCTAAAAGGGTATACATTAGTACGATAACAACACATAACACGTTCAATCAATAGTAAGAATGTAATATTCAAACGATAGTATTCGATCCTAAGCATAACCCATAAAAGGGAAATAAGGATCACGGATCCAGAAAGTCCGTAGTGATACCAATCCTAGCAATGCAAGCGTACAATCATCCATTTTGCCTTTCATTAACTTGATTACCTGAAAAGTGTACTAAAATGCGTCAACATAAAGTTGGTGAGTTCGTAGGGACATATAACAAGGAATAAACGTATCGGGAATACAACCGTTAACGATATACGGGGATTAGAATACCTAATCACATCAAGAAAACCCTAAAAGGGTATACATTAGTACGATAACAACACATAACACGTTCAATACGTTCAACACGTTCCGGCACGGCTTACATATGTTTCAAAGGCGTGATCATTACGGCATGGCTTACATATATTTCAAATGCATGATCGGCAACGTTTCGGCATGGCTTACATATATTTCAAAGGCATGTTCATACGGCATGGCTTACATATATTTCAAAGGCATGTTCATACGGCATGGCTTACATATATTTCAAAGGCATGTTCATACGGCATGGCTTACATATATTTCAAAGGCATGTTCATAACATATACGTTCCATACGATACAATATTCAACAATAGCGATCATATATAACGATTAACACGTTCAACAAACACGTTTAACAACAACGATTCATATAACGATTAACAACGTTCAACAAACACGTATGTGTACACTTTTCAGCCCGAATCTCAATTAGAGTAGGGAGGGTTTACGAAACTCACCTTGATTGGATATGCGAGCTAAGTGCAAGTTATAATCGAGTTATAACGTCCAACAATCGTTTAGCGTTCACCACCTATAAACATATACATTACAAATCACGTGTCAAACCCTATTTAGGTTTTAGAAGGGTAAATCAACCTTAGAGGACAGTTGGGACTCAACTCGGTTACGTCACAATCCTAAATTGTCTTATCGGTTCAACCGAATATAAACAAGGACACTTTATTACGTCATTTTTGGAAATGACAGTGGATTCAAGGTATAAGGATTATACCATGATAAAGTAGACTCTCACACGATTCCAACGATAGGTCATACGTTAAAAACGGACTTACGGTTCAAAAGTTATTAACGTTTGAAAACTGACGCACGAAACAGAACTATATCGCGACGCGAGGACCATAGGTCGCGGCGCGAGTCGCGATGGAAGGTCGCGGCGCGAGGTCCAAATCTCGCGACGCGAGAAAAACCTCTGTGACAAAACGGAACTGAAGACCAAAACTCGCGGCGCGAGGTGGATCACGGCGCGATGTAAACGAGATCGCAAGACCTCCTGAACGAAAACACGAGGCTCGCGTCGCGAGCCATGGAGGTCGCGGCGCGAGATGCTTATGACCTGCAGATTTCCAGTTTCAAACACGATCCAAACTCGACCCAAACCCCATTTTTGACATCCAAATCGTTTTAACAGTTGCAAATACTCATTTTTGACCTCTAGGAACATATACAAACATCACCCATAACACAAATTCGTCTATAACATCAACATAAACTCAAATCACCATAATTTCATCCAAGAAACCTATTTGAACAAAAATCAAGTTTTGACTCGATCTATGCCCAAATATGTTTAGATTCAACTAGAAATAAGTTCAACAACATAAAATGATTGATATGAGATAGTTTTAACTTACCAAATCTTCCAAAAGCTTTCAAATCCGAATTTGACTAAAAAGAGGTATTCCTTGCACTTGGAACTCCAAATTTTTGATATGATATGTAAATGATGATGATGATGCTAAATCTTGAATTAATCTAACACGTTCGATTTTCCGGAATTTGATTATGAAAAAGTTGACTTTTTGAGAGAGATGGAAGAGAGATTAAGAAAAGAAGGAGATAATGATTAAAGGGGGAGGGGGTGATTGATTAGGGGAGGGCCGGCCTAAGGGTCTAAAACGTGGGCTCCCGCTCCGCTAATTCCGACAAATAGCTAAACGTTAACCATTTAAACACCAAAACGTTTCCGTAAACATAAACGAATTCCACGTTTCATTCCATTTCAACAATACGTTCAATAATCACATAAATTTATAAAAATCGTTTACATTTAATTTCGGGTCAAATAGTCAAATTTGGCAATTGTTACATTATTCCCCGGTTAAAGGAATTTCGTCCCGAAATTCAAAGCTAACTAGACTCGTTAAACAAATGAGGATACTTGGCCTTCATAGAATCTTCACGTTCCCAAGTAAACTCGGGTCCACGTCTAGCTTGCCATCTCACTTTAACAAGTGTATATCGAGTGTTCTTGAGCCTCCTAGTTTCCCGGTCTAGAATTTCTATGGGCTCTTCAACAAATTTCAACGTTTTATCGACACGGATTTCTTCAAGAGGCACGTGAAGTGTTAGATCGGCCAAACACTTCCTAAGATTACAAACATGGAAAACATTATGAACTCCGCTCAAGGTTTGAGGAAGTTCCAATCGATACGCTACCGGGCCAATACGTTCAAGGATTTTAAATGGGCCAATGTATCTCGGGCCCAATTTGCCACGTTTCACAAAACGAACCACACCTTTCCACGGGGACACCTTCAACAAAACAAAATCACCGACTTCAAATTCGAGAGGTCGTCGTCTAACGTTTGCATACTTCATTTGCCTTTCGCGGGATACTCTCAACTTCTCTTTGATTTGTGAGATCACCTTGGTCGTTTCAATAACAATTTTGGGTCCAACAAGTTGGTTTTCACCTACTTCCGCCCAAGCTAGCGGTGACCTACAATCTCTCCCATATAATGCCTTAAACGGGGCCATTCCAATAGTAGCATGATAGCTATTATTGTAGGAGAACTCAACCAAAGGAAGATGTACATCCCAATTACCACCAAAATCAATGGCGCAAGCTCTCAACATATCTTCTAACGTTTGAATCGTTCTTTCACTTTGACCATCGGTTTGCGGGTGGAATGCCGTACTCAAACCGAGACGAGTACCCATAGATTTCTGGAACGCCTTCCAAAATTTTGAAGTAAATCGGGCATCCCGATCGGATATCACGGAAATCGGCACTCCATGCTTGGATATCACCTCTTTGATGTACAAACGTGCCATGGTGTCAAATTTATCGTCTTCCCGGATGGCTAAGAAGTGAGCCGACTTAGTCAACCGGTCAATTATCACCCAAATGGTGTCCCGACCACTACTCGTTCTTGGTAACTTCGTGATGAAGTCCATAGCAATTTCTTCCCATTTCCACACCGGTGTTGCCGGTTGGACTAGTAAGCCCGGTGGTTTCTTGTGATCGGCTTTCACTTGTAAACAAGTGAGACATTGACTAACATACCTAGCAATGTCCGTCTTCATTCCCGGCCACCAATACAATTCTCTCAAACCAAAATACATCTTGTCGGAACCCGGGTGAACCGAGTAAGCCGACTTATGAGCTTCATCCATCAATTTCAATCGCCATCCTCCAAGAATGGGGATCCACAATCGATCAACAAAATACAAACCATTATCGTTCTTTCTATCAAACTGTTCTTCTAGACCGTGTAAAGCTTCATCGGTGAAGTTTTCCGGTCTAGTTGCCAATTCTTGAGCTTCAATAATGGAGTCACGGACACTCCTTAACACAGTGAAGCTCATGGCCTTAACTCGTCTTGGCTTCATACGTTCTTTTCGACTCAAAGCATCGGCTACCACATTTGCTTTACCCGGATGATACCGGATAACGCAATCATAATCACTCAACAGCTCAAGCCACCTTCTTTGCCTCATGTTCAGGTCACTTTGAGTGAAAATGTGTTGAAGGCTTTTGTGATCGGTGTAGATCACACTCTTGGTGCCATACAAGTAATGCCTCCAACATTTCAAAGCAAATACTACCGCTCCCAATTCTAGGTCATGGGTTGGATAGTTCTTCTCGTGGATCTTCAATTGTCTCGAGGCATAGGCTATCACCTTATCTCGTTGCATTAAAACACAACCCAATCCTTGTCCGGACGCATCACAATAAAAAAAAAAAAAAAAAAAAAAAAAAAAAAAAAAAAAAAAAAAAAAAAAAAAAAAAAAAAAAAAAAAAAAAAAAAAAAAAAAAAAAAAAAAAAAAAAAAAAAAAAAAAAAAAAAAAAAAAAAAAAAAAAAAAAAAAAAAAAAAAAAAAAAAAAAAAAAAAAAAAAAAAAAAAAAAAAAAAAAAAAAAAAAAAAAAAAAAAAAAAAAAAAAAAAAAAAAAAAAAAAAAAAAAAAAAAAAAAAAAAAAAAAAAAAAAAAAAAAAAAAAAAAAAAAAAAAAAAAAAAAAAAAAAAAAAAAAAAAAAAAAAAAAAAAAAAAAAAAAAAAAAAAAAAAAAAAAAAAAAAAAAAAAAAAAAAAAAAAAAAAAAAAAAAAAAAAAAAAAAAAAAAAAAAAAAAAAAAAAAAAAAAAAAAAAAAAAAAAAAAAAAAAAAAAAAAAAAAAAAAAAAAAAAAAAAAAAAAAAAAAAAAAAAAAAAAAAAAAAAAAAAAAAAAAAAAAAAAAAAAAAAAAAAAAAAAAAAAAAAAAAAAAAAAAAAAAAAAAAAAAAAAAAAAAAAAAAAAAAAAAAAAAAAAAAAAAAAAAAAAAAAAAAAAAAAAAAAAAAAAAAAAAAAAAAAAAAAAAAAAAAAAAAAAAAAAAAAAAAAAAAAAAAAAAAAAAAAAAAAAAAAAAAAAAAAAAAAAAAAAAAAAAAAAAAAAAAAAAAAAAAAAAAAAAAAAAAAAAAAAAAAAAAAAAAAAAAAAAAAAAAAAAAAAAAAAAAAAAAAAAAAAAAAAAAAAAAAAAAAAAAAAAAAAAAAAAAAAAAAAAAAAAAAAAAAAAAAAAAAAAAAAAAAAAAAAAAAAAAAAAAAAAAAAAAAAAAAAAAAAAAAAAAAAAAAAAAAAAAAAAAAAAAAAAAAAAAAAAAAAAAAAAAAAAAAAAAAAAAAAAAAAAAAAAAAAAAAAAAAAAAAAAAAAAAAAAAAAAAAAAAAAAAAAAAAAAAAAAAAAAAAAAAAAAAAAAAAAAAAAAAAAAAAAAAAAAAAAAAAAAAAAAAAAAAAAAAAAAAAAAAAAAAAAAAAAAAAAAAAAAAAAAAAAAAAAAAAAAAAAAAAAAAAAAAAAAAAAAAAAAAAAAAAAAAAAAAAAAAAAAAAAAAAAAAAAAAAAAAAAAAAAAAAAAAAAAAAAAAAAAAAAAAAAAAAAAAAAAAAAAAAAAAAAAAAAAAAAAAAAAAAAAAAAAAAAAAAAAAAAAAAAAAAAAAAAAAAAAAAAAAAAAAAAAAAAAAAAAAAAAAAAAAAAAAAAAAAAAAAAAAAAAAAAAAAAAAAAAAAAAAAAAAAAAAAAAAAAAAAAAAAAAAAAAAAAAAAAAAAAAAAAAAAAAAAAAAAAAAAAAAAAAAAAAAAAAAAAAAAAAAAAAAAAAAAAAAAAAAAAAAAAAAAAAAAAAAAAAAAAAAAAAAAAAAAAAAAAAAAAAAAAAAAAAAAAAAAAAAAAAAAAAAAAAAAAAAAAAAAAAAAAAAAAAAAAAAAAAAAAAAAAAAAAAAAAAAAAAAAAAAAAAAAAAAAAAAAAAAAAAAAAAAAAAAAAAAAAAAAAAAAAAAAAAAAAAAAAAAAAAAAAAAAAAAAAAAAAAAAAAAAAAAAAAAAAAAAAAAAAAAAAAAAAAAAAAAAAAAAAAAAAAAAAAAAAAAAAAAAAAAAAAAAAAAAAAAAAAAAAAAAAAAAAAAAAAAAAAAAAAAAAAAAAAAAAAAAAAAAAAAAAAAAAAAAAAAAAAAAAAAAAAAAAAAAAAAAAAAAAAAAAAAAAAAAAAAAAAAAAAAAAAAAAAAAAAAAAAAAAAAAAAAAAAAAAAAAAAAAAAAAAAAAAAAAAAAAAAAAAAAATAACATATGTTTAGATAAAAGACTGGATGTGATCTTTATCCATCCAAAAAAATTGCCAATCTTATTTCAAATAGTTAAAGACGAAACTAGATTATTAGGGTAAACCATGAGGACGATTTTGGCCTTTTACTCTAAATTTGAGTCTAAAATTTTATCATCTAAAATCTAAAAACGTATTTTGTGGCTGGTAAAATAACTAGTTAAAAATTAAAAAGAAAAAGATCCCTAAAACCTCCCTAGAACCTGGGCCCGCCCTCCCCCACTCCTCGTCTCTATCTCTATTTAGTCATACACACTCACTCTCCTGCCTCTGCAACTCGGTCGATACAAACGCATATATAGAGAGAGATGTATAACCCCACCACCTCTTCCACTCGCTTTTAGCGAAGAAGAAGATGTCGCTGAGATCAAACGCGAGGGCGAAGGGCCGGAAGACCTCTGTCTATGCCAAAGAAGGGCGGCGCCGGAGAGAAGACAATATGGTTGAGATCCGTAAGAATAAGAGAGAAGAAAATTTGCAAAAGAAAAGACGTGAAGGTCTCGCCTCCGCTGCTTCCACTGCCGAAAAAAAGGTATACATATATCTATATCTAATATCTATGTATATACACATATATAATAGAAGTATGCCCGTGGCGATAGTGGTAGCGGAAATGTGCGGTGGCGGCGGTGGTGGTTTGGTGGTGTATGTAAAATTAATTGATAAGGGTTAGTGTGGTTATTTAAGGGTTGCAGAATTTGTATATTACTTCATTAAGGTATTATGAGTATATTAGCTAAAATATTTTAATTAGTGAATAAAGAGGAAGGGTAATATGGTCATTTCAAAAAGTGTGAATTGCTTAAAGGAATAGTAGTTTGTTTTATATAGTATTATAGATATAAATATTGATCAAGCAAAACTCGAGGCCGAGTTTTTTCTATGAAGGAGAGAATGATGCGGAAACATCTAGAATGAAGTGGAACAATCAAGATATTATTATCTTTATTTTTAACTCTTTAGTTTCTTTCGTATTTAATTTAGTTTATTAATGGTTTCGGTTTCTTTTTCTAAATCCATCTATAAATTGGGAATTTAGGTCGGGATATGTACATGAAAATGTATTCAACTTGTCGCCTTTTTTAATGTATGGGAATTTTGAAATATCTATCGTACGTATAATTTTTTATTTTTGTTGTCTATGTGATCTTTTATGACTTGTAACCAATATCTATATATCGGAAGGAAGTTACACGTTTTGAGAATCTGATACATACAAGTAGGATGAGTTCTTGATGCATATATCTATGCACATGTCGGTTTATGAATTGTACGTTAATAATAATTATTGTGATATGTTGTGAGGGCTAATGATATGTTGTTGTTCCTCGGTCTGTTCAGTTTCTTCAAAGGGATGATGATCCTTCACTTCAGGTAAGAGTGATTTAGTTCGTACGTATACACAGAATACTGTGTGTATTGTTTGTATTAAATATGGCTTCATGTATGATGTATACTGATGTTTTTTTTCTTATATGATGTAGTTTGAGGCAGCTTGGGCTTTGACAAATATTGCTTCTGGGACATCAGAACACACAAAGGTGGTGATTGATGATGGTGCTGTGAAACTGCTGGAATCTCCCGATGCTTATGTTCGCGAGCAGGTGAAACTACTTGAATCTCCCGATGCTTATGTTCGCGAGCAGGTATCTTACTCTATTGGTTACTTTATGTAATGTACTCAAGTGTCTGTTAGGCGCATTCCCTTCATTCGTTCATTAATGTCACGTATATCTCTGTAGGCTGTATGTGCACTGGGGAATATTGCTGTCGATTCTCCCAAATGCCGAGACCTTGTACTTGGGCAAGATGCTTTGATTCCTTTGCTTTCTCAGTTAAACGAGCATGCTAAGCCATCTATGTTGCTAAATGCTACATGGACATTACTTGTATTGTTGCAGGTATATCATTTTGCCTTGCTTGCCAGAAGTTCTATATTAAGTGTGCAGAAACCAATTTTCTTGAAATTTCAAAACTTGAATGAACCAACTTGCCATTTTACTTAATGGAGAATCCCTATGTAGTTTTTTTGTTTTATGTACAGAATGCTGAGCAGAGGGTTAAAAAAGGGGCTTCGACTGCTTTGGGGTCAGTTGCTGACTCATTTCAGGTCTGTAACATTCACTTTCGTTTACTGAACTTGCTTTGTTTTTTCAGTTAGTTCTCTTCTCACAAATTATATGATTTGTAGGACCATTTTCAAAAACATTATGATACAGTCATGCCTTGTTTAAAAGCCATACACCAATGGGACACACCTAATCGCATGCTTCGAGCGAAATCTATGGAATGTATCTCTTTGGTTGGCATGGCTGTCGGAAAAGACAGGTTCATTGATGATGCAAAGCAGGTATAACTTCTTCTTCAATTTAGAGACTAATAACCTGTTACATGATACAAGGTTTTGGATGCCTTTAAGAGCCTGCAACCTTCCCTACAGGATACAGATGACCCTACTAGCTGTATGATGCAGGTATGTATTTATTGTTGTTATTTAACCTTTTATACAATCCCAAACCTTGAAGTTAATACTTGTTCCTTTTCTGTTGCAGGCATTGGCAAGATTTTGCAAGTGTCTAGGGAAAGATTTTTTCCCTTACGCTGAGTTTGTCATCCCACCCTTGCTTCGCTCAGCTAAGCCTGCACTCGATACAACCACATCTGATTTAGATAAGGCTGCTGCTGCCTGCAACATGCTCTGTTGCTATGCTGGCTATTTAAAGGAACAATTTATCCTGGATTGGTCAGGTTAAATACCTTTTACATGGTTCATCCTGACCTCTTTCTGAATGTTTCTATGAAAATTTACTTATCTTTGACCGAAACTAATGCAGACTGATGAAATATTACTACCACTTCTTGAATGTTGTAATCATAAAGGAGTTCAGAAGGCTGCAGTTTCAGGTATGAATTTACCCTGAATAAAACATTATATTAGAGTATTAGACAAATATCCTTTTATCGCACTGACTTCTTATTTGACTTGTAGATATGCCAGAGCTTCTCTGTTCATCAACTTTGGGTATTGAGAAGGGAGAGTTCGAGGGTCTCACTGAAATCGAAATAAAGGCTTATTTTAATCATGTCACTTCAGCTTTACTAAAGGCTTTACGCAAGGTTATTTTTCGCATATGCTCCTTGGATAATCTTGACATAAATTAAGTTGTCTTATGAGTTTGTTTTAATTAGTGTTCTATGTATTATAGTTAGTGTCTCGTAAGTCATAGTTGCAAGTCAGTTAGTATTTCATTTCAGTTTGTCATGAGATAAAAAGCCATGTATGTGTATTGACTGATTTAAAAGGAAGAGATAGAAGACTGGGGCATGATTAGAAGTTATCTAGGAGTGGAGTCACATAGGAACAATTTAGTCTTAGTCTGTAGTCTATGAATAGTATGCAATATTCCCTTTGAGTTACAATTATATCACGGTATATTCAGTTTTTAGATTTAGATTTCAATTTCAATAAAACAAACACAAAAACCTGAAAGCAAATAAGAGTTAGTTTCCTTACACTCCTACTCCCATTTTTGTGTGTGAATATTTGTAGTATCTGATTTTCTATACACGGCCTCTCATTTGTTCTAAAAAACATAGCTTTTGAATAATTATTACTGAACTTGGCTTCCAGGAAACTGATACTGAAATTTCCTCAATTATGCTGGATGCAATTAAAAAGTGTGTCCAGGTGTGTTTCATCTATTTTTAGTATTGATGAATGTACTTATTATTATGTCTAATGAGATTTTAATCTGTTAATTTTTCTTTGCTCCAGATGTGTTGGAGGCTCTTGGATCAATACCAAGTACCAATCATTTTTGCGGAGCTAAAACATACCATGAGTGAAGAACTTGTTGATCAAGTATGCTTTTTTGTTCACTAGTGATGAATATCGATATTTTTTTAGGTTGGTGATTGTTTGGTTGTCCTACGTGAGGCTTTGGAGGGTCAATTTTTCCTTTTTTTGATAAACTATTAGCTTCCTTGCCTACGTCTGTGAGTACCATCATCATCTAAATCATATCACTTCTCCATTTTAGCTATACAATTAACATCCTCTTTGTTCATGTATTTGTTAACCAAGCAGCAACAGGATCGTCTTCGCTTGTTAATCAAGGAGCAAGATTGACTTCTGATCGTGATCCGGTTTTGCGTCCAAATATGACCAACAACCAGCAGGCCCAAGAGAATTTTGTAAGGAATGGGAAAGAAAGATTTTTTGGTCTTTTTTTTACTCCTATATGTGATGAGCTGATGATGATGTTAGAATTTTTGCAAATGAAATGTTGTTCATCATCCTATTGTTTTGTATCAAAAGTTGTCGGCTTCCATATTCGGTTTACCCTATGGATTAAAACAAAGAAATTAGTTTGTAGAAAAGGTCGGGTCAAAATGGGTCGAAAGTTATTCAAAAAGTATAACATCATACAAAACAAGGTACTCGTTTTCTGTGACAACTTACAATTGTTGAAAATTGTTTACATTAAACTCTAATTAAATGCATTATACTCTAACTAGTGATAACGATCCCCTTGTACATATCAAGTTCATCAAATAACAATCAGACCAAAATAAAGGTGTAAGGTGCTGTTTGTTTTCTGTAAGGGGTTTGTGTCTGAATCTGAATACCACTTCTGAATGTTAAGAGGTGGTTTAAATGTCTGAAATCTGAATAATGATAACTGTTTGTTTTTGTAAAAACGTCTGAATATGTAAAATCATCTTAATAACCATTTTATATTGTTAAATTATTGCAATTAATTTAAAAATAGATATCTTTTGACATAAAAGACTAAAAAAGAAAATACAAGAACAAATAGAAAACGTTTCCAATACATCTAAACATTCATACTCGATTTTGCATTAATCGTGCCGCAATTTCATATCTCAAATTGATCATATATTGTTGATCTGCACTACTCCCGTGTGATGGAAGCTCATCATCATCATTATCGTGATCCTCCTCATCACCATCATCTTGTACATTCGTATTAACAGGCATTTGAGCTTGATCATACATGGCGAATAGTTCGTCACTTAAGCCCTCTTTCCGTATATAGTTATGAATAGCAAAGCATGCAATGGTAATATCTCTTTGTTGTCATCATGTAATAAACATTGACACCAATTGTGTCAAGATAGGAAAACGTGCCTCTCTATAGTTATTTGAAGGCTGGCCAAAAATACCAAATGCTGCCAAGAAGATTGGATCAGTGGCTTCCAACCCAAGCCCCTTTAACTTATCATGACATTCATCGATCGTAGGCCCCATGACTTTTTTTCCAGCAAGATTGGCGATTGCCTTTCTCATATCTACCTCTAGTTCAGTCAAATCAATGGTGTGTTTTGCCTTTTTCTTAGCCCTTCCACGATCCACATTAGGAACACTTGTGTGTTCAGGAATATGAGGAATCACCTTCAAAACCAGTTTCATAACCGGTTTCTTGGGTATTTTCATCATATGTGTTTTCATCATCATGACTCTCAATAGGACCATCATCAATTAGAAGTGTTCGAATACTAGAATTTCGAGAAGATGATGAAGCCCTTGGGGGAGCAATAGGACGACGAATAGAACCGGTTGCTGAATTCTTATCATATAGAGTTGCACAAAGCTCATGGTTAGCTAATGGAGCGGTTTTCAAGTATGTTGCCTTAGGATGAACCTACATTTAATTTGGATTCGTTTTCATGGTTAGCTAATGGAGGCGTTTCAATTAAAACGTAAAATATATTAGAAAGATAGTTATAACCAAACCTTGCAAACATCTTCCCATTCTTCACTTGTTAGGTTGAACATATTTGTATGAGGGTTGTAAATGTTTCCCGTTTTTCGTCTCAAATATGACCAAGCGAGATACTTCCCTCTGATGTAATCATACTTGTTTTTCAGTTGTTTTTGGTTAGCCACTATACCAAATGCTTCATTGAATTTTTTCCCCAAGACAGCCCAAGACTCCCTCTGTAAGCTTACTCCCATGTAACCCAACCTATTGGTTTCTTCTATACATGTCTCTCTAGAAACAATTTCTCTTGCTCATTCGTAAGTTTTAGCCGACTCTTGTCACCCATGCCTAATAGAGAATCAAAAATAACATTTATAAACCTACAAATTTCCACCAGGCTACTAGCACATTATAAATCCAATATAACCAATTATGTAGTCATCATGATAATACACATTGACAACAATATTCCACTCAAAACAGATATAAGGATTGCTACATACACATATACAAATTGATAACTAGATCAAAATAATAATATATCAATGCAATGTGCATAAGCATTTTCTACAAATAATTAACAATATCATAAAAGTAATAAGCAGCTTTAGAAAAAATGAATTAACGAACCTAATTTGCGAAGATAGATCTTCGTGAGGATGATCTTTGCCCAGAAAAAACGAACACAGATGCTTATGGCTTAAGAATAGATATTGTTGATGAAGAGAGATTGGAGAGGGAAAGAGGGGATGCCTTCTTTTTTATAGGGTTAAGACATTTTTAGAGGAGTGTTTATGTCTGGGTGTTTTAGAGGATATTTAGAGATAAAGCATCTGGATAGAAAAAGAAAAACAAACGGTAGTACTTCTTGTTTAGTCTGACCGAAAAAGACCTTAGAGTCCATTAAGAGCCCATTAAGAGTTTTTTATGAAAAACAAGCGGCCCCTAAAAACAACTTATACTGCTCTACACCAAAGCAGCGAACTGCAGCCATACACTATTAATGAGCAAAATTCACACATAAGAATGTCAGATGCAAAAATATTTATGGTGACAAATGTAAACCCCAACAAAGGATACATGCAAAAAATATAATTAAATTAAATACATTTTATCAATCAAAGAGTGCAAGTATACACACAAACCACCCCGAACATGGATACCGGAAGCTGTCCGCCCATTAAGATATACGCATGATTTAGTACAGCAGTTTACTTTTGTCATCCGGTACCAAATTGATCGAACTTCTTCAAATTCATCATATTGCATGACAAAGGTGATAATTAAAGCAAAAACAACTTGACTGATGATTGTGCACCAAACCGCGTCAAGAGGCTTTTGAGATTGAAAGTGATTTAAAGGAAAAACCCTAAAGAGTTTTTAGGATTTGTTGGCGATTCCCCGAAGGTAGGAGCGGTGCTCCTTTACGCCAACGAAGGTTGATTAGTTGGTTGTCGAATTGTATTCGACTTCAAGGTTTAGTTAGGGTTTCGATCCGTGATTGTATGTGAGATGTGAGTTGATATTGTATATCGAATGTGGGGGAATCCTCCTCCTTTTATAGGGGGAGGTTCCTTGGAGGAGAAGGTTAGGGTTTCCCTATTCCTTCTTCGACACAAACTCTTATTGTCCTGTTTATCCGATCTGGTTTCCTTAGGAGGATATCCTAGAATATTCCGAACTAGGCAAATATTGTGTTTATCTTTGGGAAGGATTTGTATTAATCCTTTTGTTACTCATCTACGTTAATGCCCTTCGTGAGGGTGTTTCGTATTAAGTGTAACACCCCAAGCCAAGGCTCGAAATATCACGGAAATCATATAGCACAAGGTGGGATTAATGTAGAACATGAACTAAATGCAAATAAAGGATTCAGTGAATCCATACAATACGATAAACAAGTATCAAATTACACAAGGAACAAGTCACCCACAAAGTTACAAAAGAACATCAAAAGATGGCTAACGATCCTAAGTATAATGCAAAAGAAGGCTAATGAATCCTTGATCCATATAAGTCCAAAGTCCGGGTTCAACATACCGACAGATTTTTCCGACGGAAAACATCCGTCGGCATTTTACGACGGATTACCGACTACCGACGGAAGGTCTTTTAATTTTTTCCAGGGACAATTTTTGACGGATTTCCGACGAAATGATAAGTCCGTAGGAAATCCGTCGGAAAATATAAAAAACTTCCGACAGATTTTCGACGGATGTCATAAATCCGTCGGAAATCCGTAGGAAATATTTATTTTTAAATTTAATTATTTAATCCGTCGGAAATCTAATCCGTCGGAAATCCGTAGGAAATATTTATTACTTTTGGCATTTTTAACTATTTTTAAGTGATGTATATGCAATTACATCGATTTTTTTTTTGCCAATTCACTACATTGTGGGGTCGTGTGTGTATATGTATATCTCACTTAACTTCATTGTGGGGCCTTAAACCTCCTTTATTTTAAAATCATTATTTCGACCTAACATCGTTCATCAATAAGTATGAGTTTGTGTGTGTATGTACGTATATATGTATATATTGGGCCTAATGGGCCCGATATGTTTTCTTATCATTCGTTTGGGCCTAACTGGACACGTTTGCATATAACCCGCCTATTTGGGGCTATTGTGCCCTGTGTATTCGTCTTTCACTCAAATGGGCCTATTGGGCCTTAAACCTCCTTTATTTTAAAATCATTATTTCGACCTAACATCGTTCATCAATAAGTATGAGTTTGTGTGTGTATGTACGTATATATGTATATATTGGGCCTAATGGGCCCGATATGTTTTCTTATCATTCGTTTGGGCCTAACTGGACACGTATGCATATAACCCGCCTATTTGGGGCTATTGTGCCCTGTGTATTCGTCTTTCACTCAAATGGGCCTATTGGGCCTTAAACCTCCTTTATTTTAAAATCATTATTTCGACCTAACATCGTTCATCAATAAGTATGAGTTTGAGTTTGAAGATTTACACGAGGCCCTAAGAACCCTATCGCTAGATATTTTACATTAGCAACCCTACTACATAATTAAGAATCATATTAACCGTTGGCATTTAGATTTGTGCTCATTTTATCGTCAAGAACCTTAATATCATAGATCACAAAGTACGTGAAGAGTTTGTTGTCTTCTAGAGTCAAGATACATGCACGGGGTATTTGACCGAATTTAGTTAGAGAGTCTCTAAACATCCAAAAATTTTAAACGTATAATTCCAAAACACACTAACGAATGTAACCCAAAGGAGTAACGTTAGGATAAACGAGGTCATAGTCGGTTTTGACATCGAGTAGTGTCATAACATCATAACCGTTAAGAGAAAGGTACCTTAACCAACGTTTGGATCATTTTGGCCTCCATTGCCGATTCCCGCAAAAGCTCGGCCACGAGGATGAACTTGATGGCCTTGTTGGCCACGGTTTTGGTTCGGCCCGGTAATTTGGAGTTGATTCGGATGGACCGCCACTTCAACTTGTTGTCCAATCCATTGCGGACAATTATTTCGGTAGTGATCAGGGCTTCCACATTTAAAGCACGTAACCCATGGAAAGTTGCCTTGAGGATGAATGGTTTGAAGGGGCATTACATTCAATGGCGCCGCTTTCGGTGCTCTACAATTCTTGGACATGTGTCCAACTTGGTTGAAATTAAAACACGCCCTGCATTGAACGTTGGTGGGGTGGTGATTGTTGCATCTTTCACATAACGGATGAGGTCCTGCATAAGCCTTCTTCACCGGTCCCGTCGCCGCCATCACTCTACCCCTATTAGCATCTTTGGGATCAAACCTTCCCATTTTCTTTACCCCACTTGATTCTCCCACTTTCTTTCTCTTGTTTGTTGAGGAGTTACTTAAAACACCGCTTCTCAACAAGTCTTCAGTCACACTCCCGGCTTGGTTAACAGCATCGGCCAAAGTGGTAGGCATGTTGGAATTCACATAAGATCGGACTTGAGGATTCAAGCCCAATACAAACTTCTCGGTGGCACTGGTCTCAGAATCCACCAAATGAGGAATGAGGGTAGATAACTCTTGAAATCGCCTAACATAGCCCTTGTAATCGGCTCCTTCCATGTTGAGGTTAACAAACTCAATGGTCAAGTTTTGTAGTTCATAGGGAGGACAAAACTTCGCTTTCACCTTGTTCTTGAAATCGATCCATTCCAAGTTATAAGTCCGCCCCAAAGTTATCTCTTGGTTCCACCAACTCAAGGCGTCATTTTTAAACATGCCAGATGCATAAGAAATCCGGTCGTCATATGTGCAATGACTTCTTTCAATCACTGCCTCGATCTTCTCAAACCACCTTATACACTCTGTGGGACCACCTCCTCCATTAAACTCCGGTGCCCCACAACTTCTGAAGTCTTTGAATATACAACCATGTCGATACATTCCATGTTGATTGTTCATGGGCATACAGTTATCAACTTCCACCGGCTCCTCTTCTTCATTTTCCACAACATGAGGTTGAGCATTTTCATTATTCACATTAATTGGGGCTTCATTGTTTTGAGGCCCATTGTTTGGAGCCGCATTGTTTCCCCCAAGACTTGCCGTGACTTGAGCAATAATGGTCGGCATGATATTGGTGACCGTTTGAGCGATCACCTCAGCCAAGTTTGGCACGGGAGCTTCACCACGACCCCTTCCTTGCTCTCATACCGATACCACATACTCAATTTCATAATATTAAATTAAGGCAAGAGTGCTAGAATCCTATGGGATTTGTTACTTATCATATTATCATGTCAAGTTCACTACAATTGTTTATCGTTAATTCAAGTAATCATGTCAATACATCATACCATCAAACAATTAACACAAATGGTTCAAGTATAATCTGGATTCGATATGCTCTCTAGTCATTGACCAGGTATGTATACAGGGTGTACCAACGGCTAACCCTCCACCCAATCAACTTCCATTAAGCATATCGGTTCCCTATTATACACTAAGCCAAGCAACTAACACGAATGATTCAAAGTATAATCCGAATTCGATATACTCTCTAGTTATTGATCGGGTATGTATACAGGGTGTACCAACGGCTAACCCTCCACCCAATCAACTTCCATTAAGTATATCGGTTCCTTATTATACTCTAAGCCACACGTGCGCAATCCACGATGTTATTAACCTGTTATAATGTTGGGTAACCATAAAAGAGTTGATCGGGTTCTTTTAGGGTTGCCACAATATTATACTAAGTTAATAACATAACTTCATTTTGCTCTAAATCATCCAACTAGCATCAATTAATAACAACAATCCATATTAATGACAATCAAATTCAATCAATGCACACATTAACCGCGTTGTACCCATTCCACATTCATCACGTTGAATTCAAGCCATCACATAAGTGGTCTTAACTACGAACTCACAATATACACTTTCTAGGGTTCACAGAATTCACGTTGCACACAAATTTCCTAACCATGCATGCTATATGAAGAGTTTTAACTTAAGCCGTAGTCTAGGTCAAACCGCCTAATTCTCTACGACCACGCATGAGCCACCATTCTGTAACACCCCAAGCCAAGGCTCGAAATATCACGGAAATCATATAGCACAAGGTGGGATTAATGTAGAACATGAACTAAATGCAAATAAAGGATTCAGTGAATCCATACAATACGATAAACAAGTATCAAATTACACAAGGAACAAGTCACCCACAAAGTTACAAAAGAACATCAAAAGATGGCTAACGATCCTAAGTATAATGCAAAAGAAGGCTAATGAATCCTTGATCCATATAAGTCCAAAGTCCGGGTTCAACAGCAAGCAAACAATCAAACTCCACGCCCTGGATTAACCTGATAACCTGAAAAGTGTACTAAGCATAGTCAACACAAGGTTGGTGAGTTCGCAGTAATGGTCCATAAGAAACCATCGTCAATAATCATAATATACGAGTAGAGGCAAAACATGACTTACAGTGAGCCTCAATGAACAACACAACAACATCCACCACAAGATTACACACAACAAATAAAACGCGAAATAAACATTATACCCAAGTAACATACATAACATCAATCCAAAATAGGTATCATATCCTCTTCAGTGGGATTGATACACATCATAAGTCATATCCTCTTCAGTGGGATCTAAACACTACATATACGCACATCCTCTTCAGTGGGATTTATACACTACATATGTCATATCCTCTTCAGTGGGATCTAACACTACATATGCTCACATCCTCTTCAGTGGGATTTATACGATACATATGCATCAAACAACATCCATACATCACAAGTCCATCAATCATCAAACATCAAACTAAAGTAAACTATACGTACATACACTTAGCAGGATTCTACTTTCTTCGAATCCTAGATGCTTATATATAGGGTCACCCGCAGCCTTCCCACCACATCTAGAACTCTTTGAAAGCACAACCGACTTCCATGTATGCACGTCTATTCTAAATAGTAATAATAATAAAAATAATAATATAGACATATCACAATCCCTTACTAAAAATCAATCATAACTACATTGCACATACATTTCATACGACTTTACTTTTAAGGAATCATAGATGCTTATATATAGGGTCACCCGCAGCCTTCCCACCATATCTACAACTCACTAAAGGTATCATCGTCTTCCATGTATGTACAACTATCCTAATCACAATATCAAATCACTACAAGATCATATGGAGTAAAGTAACTGCGTATAATAAATGAGCACGCGAAATATTAACATCAAGTCCTGTATCATATGTATGTAAGACCACAACGTATATCAAAAGCGTGTCAATGATGTCATCAAAGCAACAATAAAAGTATGCTTGAGTGTGTACCGTACAAGTCAAGTATAACGAGCGTATATGTCCATTCCAAACACATTCTCAACATCCATCAGTTCCTCTAAACAACGCGTACATACACTTTGGAGGGTTTTACTTTCATCAAGTTCTATATGCTTATGTTAAGGGTCATCCGCAGCCTTCCCACCACACCTAAAACTCTTTGAAAGTAAGACCGACCTCCATGGATGCACTACTAATCCTAACCTAACTAACAATTATCCCAATCATATACGAAATCAATCAATAGTGCCAATAAATCCATCAATTGACAAACGACAATTTAAGCAATAAGACCAAAGGTAACTCAAGCCAATCAACAGGTCAATCAAACAATTAAACACGTATGGTTACACTTTTCAGCCCGAATCTCAATTGAGTAGGGAGCTACGAAACTCACCTTGATCGGCAAAGAAGCTTAAGTCGAGTTAATAAAAGATTAATAGCGAGTATTGGGCTCCACGCGTCCACAACCTATCAAAGCATGTCATAATACCATAATGTCAACTCTACAATCTTAAACAAGTTGGTTTAGCATGATTAAGTCAAGTCACAAAGTCCTAGACACAATTACAACTTCAACGAGTAAGAACAAGACGCATTTGACTCGACCTTTTTAGAAATGAGAGATGATTGATACAAAAAGAGTGTTATTATTAGAAACTAGACTCTCTTACGATTCCAACGATAGGTCATACGACTTATTTGGACTTACGGATCAAAAGTTACGATCTTTCAAAATAAATCAGGTTTTGCTGTACTGGAGAAAAGGTGCGGCGCACCATTGAGGAGGTGCGGCGCACCAAGGCAGGTGCGGCGCACCAAAGAGAAGGTGCGGCGCACCAGATGCTCAGGAAGCCCAGATCAGTTCCAAACAAGCCAAACACGAACCAAACTCAACCCAAACTCAATTTTTGATCACCAAATACAAACATATTTCAACATAAATAAACATAACCCATATCTTAGTTTCGATTCATAACATCATAATCACATCCAAATCATTCAAACCCTAATTAAACCCTAATTTGACCCAAAACAAGATTTAAGCCGATTTAGGACTTGTAAACGTTCAAGATGACTAGAAATGCATAAACAAACATAAGTAGATTCAAATGAGATGAATTAGACTTACCAAAACTCCTCCTTGAGCTAGAACCCGAATTTAGGTCAAAATGGGTAAAAATGCTTGCACTTGACTTTTGATTCTTCAATATGGCGATAATGAGGTGGAGATGATAATGATTTCCGAGTTAACCCAAACCCAAAACACCAAATGATGCTAGAAAAGATGAAGAAATGAAATTGGGTTTGCTTGCTTTCTTTACTTGAGAGAAAAAGGAAGAAATGATATAGATAAGAAATGAAAGGAGGAAAAGGAAGATAAGGGAAATGGGTCAAGGGCTGATGGGTCGTGGACGACCCACGGGCCGACCCGTTTCTCTTCTCAAGCCAAAACATAATCGTTACCCATTTAAACACCGATCAAAACATATTATCGACCCGAATATAACACCTTGTCATTTAATTCACAAAACGACCCAAATACTTTATTAACTTATATTGTTAGTCATATTACACGTAAAGTCAACGGGTCAAAATTCACGGATGTTACATTATTCCCCCGTCAAAAGAATTTCGTCCCGAAATTCAACAAATCACTAATCGTTAAACAATGTGGGTACTTAGGCCTCAACTCTAGCGATCTCTACCACACATCAACCCATTTCTTGTCTTCGGCGACTTCATAATGATGTCCATCACAATTTGTTTTCCTTCAAATTTATCTCCCGGTCTTTCACCACGAGCTTATTCACATCCCTCAAGTTATCATACATTTCGAAACGACACGTGCTATCTTACAATATGAGCTACAGGCTTTTACAGTGATTAGCTAGGACGAACGAGTTGTCCTTGGGGCTCTTCAAGTCGTGTGTCTAAATTTGTATCCCGATCGTGGCAAGTCTATGAGGGTTTTGGCTATGCGTGCGACGTTAGGAAGGTTAAGCATATACGAAATTTAAGTTATCGAGATGGGACAAGTCCGGTAAGTCACCCGGAAAAGCTTCGGGAGACTCAAGATTAACAGAGACGACGTTAGTTTTCAGATTCTTGAGACGGTAGCCCTAAGGACCTTTGAGTTTGAAGATTTACACGAGGCCCTAAGAACCCTATCGCTAGATATTTTACATTAGCAACCCTACTACATAATTAAGAATCATATTAACCGTTGGCATTTAGATTTGTGCTCATTTTATCGTCAAGAACCTTAATATCATAGATCACAAAGTACGTGAAGAGTTTGTTGTCTTCTAGAGTCAAGATACATGCACGGGGTATTTGACCGAATTTAGTTAGAGAGTCTCTAAACATCCAAAAATTTTAAACGTATAATTCCAAAACACACTAACGAATGTAACCCAAAGGAGTAACGTTAGGATAAACGAGGTCATAGTCGGTTTTGACATCGAGTAGTGTCATAACATCATAACCGTTAAGAGAAAGGTACCTTAACCAACGTTTGGATCATTTTGGCCTCCATTGCCAATTCCCGCAAAAGCTCGGCCACGAGGATGAACTTGATGGCCTTGTTGACCACGGTTTTGGTTCGGCCCGGTAATTTGGAGTTGATTCGGATGGACCGCCACTTCAACTTGTTGTCCAATCCATTGCGGACAATTATTTTGGTAGTGATCAGGGCTTCCACATTTAAAGCACGTAACCCATGGAAAGTTGCCTTGAGGATGAATGGTTTGAAGGGGCATTACATTCAATGGCGCCGCTTTCGGTGCTCTACAATTCTTGGACATGTGTCCAACTTGGTTGAAATTAAAACACGCCCTGCATTGAACGTTGGTGGGGTGGTGATTGTTGCATCTTTCACATAACGGATGAGGTCCTGCATAAGCCTTCTTCACCGGTCCCGTCGCCGCCATCACTCTACCCCTATTAGCATCTTTGGGATCAAACCTTCCCATTTTCTTTACCCCACTTGATTCTCCCACTTTCTTTCTCTTGTTTGTTGAGGAGTTACTTAAAACACCGCTTCTCAACAAGTCTTCAGTCACACTCCCGGCTTGGTTAACAGCATCGGCCAAAGTGGTAGGCATGTTGGAATTCACATAAGATCGGACTTGAGGATTCAAGCCCAATACAAACTTCTCGGTGGCACTGGTCTCGGAATCCACCAAATGAGGAATGAGGGTAGACAACTCTTGAAATCGCCTAACATAGCCCTTGTAATCGGCTCCTTCCATGTTGAGGTTAACAAACTCAATGGTCAAGTTTTGTAGTTCATAGGGAGGACAAAACTTCGCTTTCACCTTGTTCTTGAAATCGATCCATTCCAAGTTATAAGTCCACCCCAAAGTTATCTCTTGGTTCCACCAACTCAAGGCGTCATTTTTAAACATGCCAGATGCATAAGAAATCCGGTCGTCATATGTGCAATGACTTCTTTCAATCACTGCCTCGATCTTCTCAAACCACCTTATACACTCTGTGGGACCACCTCCTCCATTAAACTCCGGTGCCCCACAACTTCTGAAGTCTTTGAATATACAACCATGTCGATACATTCCATGTTGATTGTTCATGGGCATACAGTTATCAACTTCCACCGGCTCCTCTTCTTCATTTTCCACAACATGAGGTTGAGCATTTTCATTATTCACATTAATTGGGGCTTCATTGTTTTGAGGCCCATTGTTTGGAGCCGCATTGTTTCCCCCAAGACTTGCCGTGACTTGAGCAATAATGGTCGGCATGATATTGGTGACCGTTTGAGCGATCACCTCAGCCAAGTTTGGCACGGGAGCTTCACCACGACCCCTTCCTTGGCCTCTACCACGACCTCTACCACGGACCCTACCTCTACCTCCTTGTACCTCCAGTTGGGTTCTTCCGGTTCAGCCCTATAGTTCGTTCCGGCTCTCCTGGGTCTCACCATTTCTATAAAGCAAGTGACACGTTGACTCGAGAGTTAGCCTCAAATACTCACATGTTAGTCACACAAGTAGTCAATGCTCTCATACCGATACCACATACTCAATTTCATAATATTAAATTAAGGCAAGAGTGCTAGAATCCTATGGGATTTGTTACTTATCATATTATCATGTCAAGTTCACTACAATTGTTTATCGTTAATTCAAGTAATCATGTCAATACATCATACCATCAAACAATTAACACAAATGGTTCAAGTATAATCTGGATTCGATATGCTCTCTAGTCATTGACCAGGTATGTATACAGGGTGTACCAACGGCTAACCCTCCACCCAATCAACTTCCATTAAGCATATCGGTTCCCTATTATACACTAAGCCAAGCAACTAACACGAATGATTCAAAGTATAATCCGAATTCGATATACTCTCTAGTTATTGATCGGGTATGTATACAGGGTGTACCAATGGCTAACCCTCCACCCAATCAACTTCCATTAAGTATATCGGTTCCTTATTATACTCTAAGCCACACGTGCGCAATCCACGATGTTATTAACCTGTTATAATGTTGGGTAACCATAAAAGAGTTGATCGGGTTCTTTTAGGGTTGCCACAATATTATACTAATTTAATAACATAACTTCATTTTGCTCTAAATCATCCAACTAGCATCAATTAATAACAACAATCCATATTAATGACAATCAAATTCAATCAATGCACACATTAACCGCGTTGTACCCATTCCACATTCATCACGTTGAATTCAAGCCATCACTACGAACTCACAATATACACTTTCTAGGGTTCACAGAATTCACGTTGCACACAAATTTCCTAACCATGCATGCTATATGAAGAGTTTTAACTTAAGCCGTAGTCTAGGTCAAACCGCCTAATTCTCTACGACCACGCATGGGCCACCATTCTGTAACACCCCAAGCCAAGGCTCGAAATATCACGGAAATCATATAGCACAAGGTGGGATTAATGTAGAACATGAACTAAATGCAAATAAAGGATTCAGTGAATCCATACAATACGATAAACAAGTATCAAATTACACAAGGAACAAGTCACCCACAAAGTTACAAAAGAACATCAAAAGATGGCTAACGATCCTAAGTATAATGCAAAAGAAGGCTAATGAATCCTTGATCCATATAAGTCCAAAGTCCGGGTTCAACAGCAAGCAAACAATCAAACTCCACGCCCTGGATTAACCTGATAACCTGAAAAGTGTACTAAGCATAGTCAACACAAGGTTGGTGAGTTCGCAGTAATGGTCCATAAGAAACCATCGTCAATAATCATAATATACGAGTAGAGGCAAAACATGACTTACAGTGAGCCTCAATGAACAACACAACAACATCCACCACAAGATTACACACAACAAATAAAACGCGAAATAAACATTATACCCAAGTAACATACATAACATCAATCCAAAATAGGTATCATATCCTCTTCAGTGGGATTGATACACATCATAAGTCATATCCTCTTCAGTGGGATCTAAACACTACATATACTCACATCCTCTTCAGTGGGATTTACACACTACATATGTCACATCCTCTTCAGTGGGATTTATACACTACATATGTCATATCCTCTTCAGTGGGATCTAACACTACATATGTCACATCCTCTTCAGTGGGATTTATACACTACATATGTCATATCCTCTTCAGTGGGATCTAACACTACATATGCTCACATCCTCTTCAGTGGGATCTAAACACTACATATGCTCACATCCTCTTCAGTGGGATTTATACACTACATATGTCATATCCTCTTCAGTGGGATTTAACACTACATATGTCACATCCTCTTCAGTGGGATTTATACACTACATATGTCATATCCTCTTCAGTGGGATTTATACTACATATGTCACATCCTCTTCAGTGGGATCTAACACTACATATGCTCACATCCTCTTCAGTGGGATCTAACACTACATATGCTCACATCCTCTTCAGTGGGATCTAACACTACATATGCTCACATCCTCTTCAGTGGGATCTAACACTACATATGCTCATATCCTCTTCAGTGGGATCTAAACACTACATATACGCACATCCTCTTCAGTGGGATTTATACACTACATATGTCATATCCTCTTCAGTGGGATCTAACACTACATATGCTCACATCCTCTTCAGTGGGATTTATACACTACATATGTCATATCCTCTTCAGTGGGATCTAACACTACATATGCTCACATCCTCTTAGTGGGATTGATACAAAAAGAGTGTTATTATTAGAAACTAGACTCTCTTACGATTCCAACGATAGGTCATACGACTTATTTGGACTTACGGATCAAAAGTTACGATCTTTCAAAATAAATCAGGTTTTGCTGTACTGGAGAAAAGGTGCGGCGCACCATTGAGGAGGTGCGGCGCACCAGAGGCTCAGGAAGCCCAGATCAGTTCCAAATCAACCCAAACACGAACCAAACTCAATTTTTGATCACCAAATCGACTAGTGATGTTTCAAGACTCATTTTGAAGCTTATACAAACATATTTCAACATAAATAAACATAACCCATATCTTAGTTTCGATTCATAACATCATAATCACATCCAAATCATTCAAACCCTAATTAAACCCTAATTTGACCCAAAACAAGATTTAAGCCGATTTAGGACTTGTAAACGTTCAAGATGACTAGAAATGCATAAACAAACATAAGTAGATTCAAATGAGATGAATTAGACTTACCAAAACTCCTCCTTGAGCTAGAACCCGAATTTAGGTCAAAATGGGTAAAAATGCTTGCACTTGACTTTTGATTCTTCAATATGGCGATAATGAGGTGGAGATGATAATGATTTCCGAGTTAACCCAAACCCAAAACACCAAATGATGCTAGAAAAGATGAAGAAATGAAATTGGGTTTGCTTGCTTTCTTTACTTGAGAGAAAAAGGAAGAAATGATATAGATAAGAAATGAAAGGAGGAAAAGGAAGATAAGGGAAATGGGTCAAGGGCTGATGGGTCGTGGACGACCCACGGGCCGACCCGTTTCTCTTCTCAAGCCAAAACATAATCGTTACCCATTTAAACACCGATCAAAACATATTATCGACCCGAATATAACACCTTGTCATTTAATTCACAAAACGACCCAAATACTTTATTAACTTATATTGTTAGTCATATTACACGTAAAGTCAACGGGTCAAAATTCACGGATGTTACATTAAGTATCCTTCGTATAGTGATTCGGAGGGGTACATCGTCAAACCCCTCAGTCTAATGTTATAGAATGCTAGGGATATGATTTTAGACTTGATGCTCATAATTCTTCTCTTCTTCTGTCTTCGTGGGCTTTAACTAATATTTTGGAAGGACGAGACATGCGATCTTCGTTGCCTTGCAGAAAATTTTTCTGTTTTTCCTTATCTTCGGGTTGTGTCCATTACTGGTCTTTGAGGGGATTATCTTCAAAGGTCTGAATTTGTACTTTTCATGATCAACGATGGTTAAAGATATGTGACTTTTTCTTCAAGGGGTAAAAGTGAAATATTTGGGGTTAAATTGCTAGGGAAGCTATTGAGCGGCATAAATTCAAAATTCAAAAAAGATTCTTCTTTCCTTTATTTTCTCCCTTACGCCCCCCTTTTTTTTATTCTGATTGTTTCCTGCCCCATTTATCATTTAGGTTTTCAAATTTCCCTTCTTCAATCGTCGTCGTCGTCCGATCTTTTGCTCCAGGTAATATTTCTTTCAAAACTTTCTTGATTCAATGTCGTATAGAGACAACTTTTTGATCGTCACACGAGATCAATTTGAGGATTTCGTAAATAAGTACTTTCCGGATCGTGTTGAATCTTGTAGGTTACCTGATCGTAGGCAAAATATTCTTTCTCCTCCCGATGGTTTCATCGGGGTATATTTGAAATCTTTTACCCATGGTAGTGTTAGGTATTCATTTACCCCTTTCTTTTTGTCCGTTCTGAAACACTATGGGAATCACCTATCCCTCTGGCATCTTCAGGGCCATTCGAAAATTATGGCCTTCGAGGTATATAATTATTTTTCATACAATTATTTTTCTGATATATAATTGTGATAGCTTACTATAAACTCCATATTTGTTTTTTAGTTCTTTATTAAGAAGGTCGGTTTGACATCCGGTCCAGTTTTCAAAACATTGATTTACAATAAACGCTATATGATAAAAAATCCTATACAAAAATCCTTATAACAAAATTTTATTCGTTATATGATAAAAATCATATACAAAAATATAACTTAATAAAAACGTATTACATTAAAAAAAAATTGTATTGTAAAAACATTAAAAATTAATTTAAAGATAAAAAATGATTTAAAATATAAAAATATTAGTTTCCATAATTATATCATAAAAAATTTAATTATTAATGTCTACAAACTTAAAAGAGGAAATATAATCAATTTAATTTTATAAAATAAAATTAAATCTAAAAAAAGTTAAAAAAGGTATATGACATCATCATTTGATCTAATGGCTATAATTAAAAGTTGAACTTCATCTAAGGGTCCATACTTTTCTAATTATGAATTAAGGTTTCTCTTTTATATATATTTAGAGATTATATCTATATAACTCGATGTGATATAACTTTGTAAGTTAGTTTTGTCAAGTGGCTTTTTATGGAGCATGTTTAAATTGATATTGTCTATGTTTTTTTTCCTGATTATAATGAAATAATATTTGATTGTACAAATATGGTAACAAGTTTAATACAATTAGTATCTATAAATGTTTCAACCTTGCTTTCACTTGTTTATACATCAATATAGATATAGATATATAAAATTTAACTAGATTATTGTCCCGCATAATACGCGAGGAAACATATATAATTTATATATTGTTATTATATACTAAAAAAACATACATTAATAGTTATATATACTAAATGTTGGGAAAAAGTTGATATTAATATTATGAGAAGTAATTTGTTGATTATATAAGCCACCACAAAATTACGTTAATATGTTTATTAAAAAAAATTGTTTTAAATTAGTTAACCCTAACAAAGTCTTACAATTTATTCACTTTCATAAAAGTCTCAGTTTTGAAGATAATCCATTTTCGACATCATGTGGTTTTGTATACAAAAAGTGAAAACCAAACAAAAGCATACCACTCACTCGTTTTCATAGTAATCATCGAGTTGGTCGGCCTGAAACTTCCATTAGTGTGACTCAAACCCGTGCGTTAAATACTGATCCAAACTTCAATTATTTAGAAAACAAATATATACAATTAATCAACATAGTAAATAAAAATATTTCGAAAATACTAAATACAATGTTTATGAATTTTGTACAATTAGAACCATTTTATTTAGTTTAAAAGGAATATCAACAACCACAATAGCAATATTCAATACCGTTAGTGTGTGATAATGTGATATAAAGAATGAAAGAATATGATATAAACAATCAAAGAGAATATTATTTACGAAATATTATTTTTGACATCATGTGGTTTTGTATACAAAAAGTGAAAACCAAACAAAAGCATACCACTCACTCGTTTTCATAGTAATCATCGAGTTGGTCAGCCTGAAACTTCCATTAGTGTGACTCAAACCCGTGCGTTAAATACTGATCCAAACTTCAATTATTTAGAAAACAAATATATACAATTAATCAACATAGTAAATAAAAATATTTCGAAAATACTAAATACAATGTTTATGAATTTTGTACAATTAGAACCATTTTATTTAGTTTAAAAGGAATATCAACAACCACAATAGCAATATTCAATACCGTTAGTGTGTGATAATGTGATATAAAGAATGAAAGAATATGATATAAACAATCAAAGAGAATATTATTTACGAAATATGGTTCAAAATGATTATCATTATTTGCATTTAAATAACAATTAAAGACATATTCCTTACAACGACTTAATTATTAATTATACTAAGACTTAAAAAAAAACTCATTAATTTATACTTTTTTGTTTTTCATCACTAATTTATATTTTTTTGTTTTCCATAACTAATTTACACTTTCCATCACTAATATTTAATTTAGAAGACATATATTTTGACTAATCATCTAAATTGTGAGGATTAATATTGTCTTTAACGAATTAAAAAATTAAAGAATGTGTTTACACTTTTTTGTTTTGCATCACCAATTTACACTTTTTAAATTTTTTAAAAAATAAATCTTACTATAATTATAGAAAAATCTCATTAATTTATATTTCTTGTTTTCCATCACCAATTTACACTTTTTTTATTTTATATTATTTCACACTTTGCATCTCTAATATCTCTAAATATATATAAAAGAGAAACCTTAATTCCAAAATAGAGAAGTTTAAACCCTTAGATAAATCTCAATTTTTAATTAGAACCATTAGATCAAAACGCTGACATCATATACCTTTTATAACTTTTTTAAATTTAATTTTAATATAATAAATTTAAATATGGTCATTAATTATGGAAAGTAATTTCTACATTTATAATTATAGAAAGTAATTAATTTAATGATATAATTATGAAAAATAATTCTTAAACTTTATATTATTTTTTAAAATCACTTTTTTGATTTTTTTTGTTGTTATCAAATTATAACTTTATAACATTAGTTATAGTTATAGATATTTAAATTTACATTATTAATATGTTATGATATTTAGAAAAAAGATATTACATATATGTATACAGTGCCTTGAATATTAAAAAAAATTAAAAATTGTAAAAATGACAAATCACCATTTTTTTAACATAGCTTATCTATGTTTAGTAAATTACCACATTATAAAAATTTAGCATGTTATTAAGTATTTTAAATATATAAAAACTTTAACATGTAAGATCTATATTTAACTTTATACCGTCACAAAAGATATAATTAACATACATATCTTACTAATAACTTTTGATATAGAAGATTTTTTAAAGTGATAGTATCATCAATTTCAACATCTCTTATCTATATGACTATATCTATAAGTTATAATGATAACTTAATACGTTTAACCCGCGTATTACGCGGGATATAATCTAGTTTAATTTAAAAGGAATATATTTTGACTAATCATCTAAAGTGTGAGGATTAATATTGTCTTTAACATATTTAAAAATTAAAGAATGTAATCTAGTGGTTATAATTAAAGTTGTAAATCATTAAACGATCCTTATTATTTTAAAGATAATTTTAGACTCAGTTATATATATGGTATGATTGATTTTATGCCTGGTCGTGTGGTCTTTCAAGCCATGCAACATAAATGCATCAAGTAAGAGTCCAAGTTGCAACCGTTTGTAACACCCCAAGCCAAGGCTCAGAATATCACGGAAATCATATAGCACAAGGTGGAATTAATGTAGAACATGAACTAAATGCAAATAGAGGATTCAGTGAATCCATACAGTAAGTTAAACAAGAATCAAAATACATAAAGAGCAAGTCATCATCAAAGATTACAACAGAACATCAAAAGATGGCTAACGGTTCTAAGTACAATGCAAAGAAGGCAAATGGATCCTTGATCCATATAAGTCCAAGTCCGGGTTCAACAGCAAGCTAACAATCAAACTCCACGCCCTGGATTAACCTGATTACCTGAAAAGTGTACTAAGCATAGTCAACACAAGGTTGGTGAGTTCGTAGTAATGGTCCACAAGGAAACCATCCTCCAAATCATAATATACTAATAGAGGCGAAACATGACTTACAGTGAGCCTCTAAGTAACATAATAACGTCCAACAACAAGATCACACAAAACGAGTAAGCGTGTAATAAATGTACACAAATGAAGTAAATATCAATACAAGTACTAAATGCATAAACAGTCATAATGCATATCATAATGTATATCAAATTCGTATCAACCATGCCACAAATGCACCAAATAGGGTGCGCCTGCGTGTGAACCGCTTAAACAGGATATACATGCGTGTGAACCGCGTATATAAATAGGCCATGTTTGCGTGTGAACCGCGTGCGTGTGAACCGCGTATAAACACCAACCACAAATTCAACAATCAACAGCCATCAATAATTAACTCAAAATAAACTACACGCACATACACTTAGGAGGATTCTACTTTCATCAAGTTCTAGATGCTTATGTATAGGGTCACCCGCAGCCTTCCCACCACATCTAGAACTCTTTGAAGGCATAACCGACTTCCATGTATGCACGTCCATCCTAATTAGTAATAATAATAATAATAATAATAATAATATATATATATATATATCGCAATCCTCTACTAAAATCAATCATAACTACATTGCACATACATTTCATACGACTTTACTTTTAAGGAATCATAGATGCTTATATATAGGGTCACCCGCAGCCTTCCCACCACATCTACAACTCATTAAAGGTATCATCGTCTTCCATGTATGCACAACATTACTAATCACAGTATCAATTCACTACAAGATCATAAGGTGTAAAGCAACCGCGTATAACAAATGAGTACGCGAATTATTAACGTCAGATCATGTATCATACGTATGTAATACCATAATGTATATCAAGTGCGTATCAATAACGTCACCAATGCAACAATAAAAGTATGTTTGAGTGTGCACCGCACAATTCAAGTATAACAAAGCGTACATGAACATCCCAACACATTCCCAATATCCATCAATTACTCTAAACAACACGTACATACACTTCGGAGGATTTTACTTTCATCGAGTTCTAGATGCTTATGTATAGGGTCACCCGCAGCCTTCCCACCACATCTAAAACCTTTTGAAAGTAAAACCGACCTCTATGTATACACTACTATCCTAATTTATTTAACAATATCACAATCTCATACAAACCCATCAGACACTAAAGCAAAACTATCCATCATTCATCCAATGTCACCAACTAGACATTTTGTACGTGAGTAAAATCAAACAACACCAACAATCATTTACAAACACAATTAAACAAGTAATCACATAAGTTTACACTTTTCAGCCCGAATCTCAAGCGAGTAGGGAACTACGGAACTCACCTTGATTTCCAAGCAAAACGACAAGTTAATACCGAGCTATAAATGTCCAACGACCGCCACGAGCCCACAACCTATCAATATATATCATGGTGTCATCAAAATCAACTCTATAACCCTACACAAGTTGGTTAAGTAAGTTTGAGTCGCGCCAAAGTCCCACAACGCCTTAATGACTCTCCCGAGTATGAACTATAACACTTTGACCCGACATTTTTAGAAATGGAAAAGGATTCAGATCAAAAGAACTTTACCATGAGAAAGTAGACTCTCTCACGATTCCAACGATAGGTCATATGACTTATTTGGACTTACGGATCAAAAGTTATTAACATTTGAAAAACGACGCGCAAACTTTCCAGCATCTAACCACTGCGCCGCAGTGAGCCTTTGCCAAGCTCACTGCGCCGCAGTGGGCTAGCCAGAACTGACCAGACCCTAGCCACTGCGCCGCAGTGGGCTAGGCCTAAGCCACTGCACCGCAGTGGCCCTTTTCTGGCCAGAACCACAAGCAGCAGCAGCATACGCAGGAACAACAACCCAAAACCCTTAAACTCGACCCAAACCAACTCAAATCGATTTGTAGGAACTTGTAACTTAGTTTGAAGCATAAATAAACATCATTAATCATAAATAAACATAACCCAATCCACAAATCCGACCAAAACATCAAAATCACACCAAAACCTTCAAACCCTAAATAAACATCATTAATCATAAATAAACATCATTAATCATAAATAAACATCATTAATCATAAATAAACATCATTAATCATAAATAAACATCATTAATCATAAATAAACATCATTAATCATAAATAAACATCATTAATCATAAATAAACATCATTAATCATAAATAAACATCATTAATCATAAATAAACATCATTAATCATAAATAAACATCATTAATCATAAATAAACATCATTAATCATAAATAAACATCATTAATCATAAATAAACATCATTAATCATAAATAAACATCATTAATCATAAATAAACATCATTAATCATAAATAAACATCATTAATCATAAATAAACATCATTAATCATAAATAAACATCATTAATCATAAATAAACATCATTAATCATAAATAAACATCATTAATCATAAATAAACATCATTAATCATAAATAAACATCATTAATCATAAATAAACATCATTAATCATAAATAAACATCATTAATCATAAATAAACATCATTAATCATAAATAAACATCATTAATCATAAATAAACATCATTAATCATAAATAAACATCATTAATCATAAATAAACATCATTAATCATAAATAAACATCATTAATCATAAATAAACATCATTAATCATAAATAAACATCATTAATCATAAATAAACATCATTAATCATAAATAAACATCATTAATCATAAATAAACATCATTAATCATAAATAAACATCATTAATCATAAATAAACATCATTAATCATAAATAAACATCATTAATCATAAATAAACATCATTAATCATAAATAAACATCATTAATCATAAATAAACATCATTAATCATAAATAAACATCATTAATCATAAATAAACATCATTAATCATAAATAAACATCATTAATCATAAATAAACATCATTAATCATAAATAAACATCATTAATCATAAATAAACATCATTAATCATAAATAAACATCATTAATCATAAATAAACATCATTAATCATAAATAAACATCATTAATCATAAATGAACAACAAACAACCCAAAACCCTTAAACTCGACCCAAACCAACTCAAATCGATTTGTAGGAACTTGTAACTTAGTTTGAAGCATAAATAAACATCATTAATCATAAATAAACATAACCCAATCCACAAATCCGATCAAAACATCAAAATCACACCAAAACCTTCAAACCCTAATTGAAACCCTAATTTGACCCAAAATTAGTTTTAGGCCGATTTAGGACTTGTAAATGTTCAAGATGACTAGAAATGCATAAACAAACATAAGTAGGAGTAAATGGGATGAATTAGACTTACCAAAACCTTCACCTAGTCTCCAACCCGAATTTGACCCTAAATGGCTAGAAATCTTGCACTTTGAAACCCAAATTTTTGATATGTTGTTAAGATGAGGTTGATGATGAAAACCCCAAACAAAATCTTGCTTAATTCTTCAATATATGAGATAGAAATCTAGAGAGAGAGGTATGTGTTTGTGTGTGTGCCTTGGAAGAGAAAAGAGAGAAGGAGGAGAGAAATGAAAGGGGGAAGAAGAGATAAGGTGGGGGGAAATGGGTCATTGGTGGCTGGTGGGTCATGGACTACCCACGGACCGACCCGTTTCTCTTCTCTAGCCAGTTTACAATCGTTACACATTTGAACACCGATCAAAACATAATATTGATCCGAATACGACACATTGCCATTTAATCGCCAAAACGACCCGAATACTTCATTAACCTATATTGTTAGTCATATTACACGTAAAGTCAACGAGTCAAAATTCGCGGATGTTACACGTTGGATATGAGTTTCTTCTCTTTTCGATGAGTGCACTACTGAAAAGGATCCAAAAGTTCTTCGTAAGTCAAGACATTGAGGTGCGTGTTTTTACTCATATTTTTCATAGAATCTGTTTTGCTATAGCTAGAGGAGTGAGGGCTAGTATCATGGCTCCCCTCTAATTTCTTGTTAATTCTATGAAATTTTTAATGAAATTAATGTTATAATATAAATTAATAATAATAATAATAATGTTAAACCTTATGTAGATAAATTCATTATTTTAATAAGTAATAATACATATGTATACAATTGTAATAATAATAATGATAATAATAATAATAATAATAATATAATAATAATTAATAATAATAATAATAATATAATAATAATAATAATAATAATAACAATAATAATAATATAATAATAATAATAATAACAATAATAATAATAATAAGAATAACAATAATAATAATAATAACAATAATACCTAGGATAGCCTTGCACAACGCCGTGGAGAAGAAGAAGAGGAAGTATGGATCAAAATGTGAGGACAACGGATACAAGTTCATACCATTCGCTTTCTCTACCTTCGGGGAATTCGATAAAGAGGCCTTGGACACACTTTCACGTATTAAGTCTATTTCTAGTATTCACTCAAATAATGCTAGGAGTGGTACTTATATCTTTCATAGGTTATGTTTTTGTATTCAAAAAGGAGTAGGAGCACAACTTGTATCTAGGCTCCCATCCAACTTCATGTAAAAGGTTTCTTTTATATCGAATGAAATCATTAATAATAATAATAATAATAATAATAATAATAATCATCCTTTATAAAACTTTAAAAGTCTAAAATATATATGATTGATAATAATTAAATAAACATAGTTATCCATACAAAAATATTTATGTAACATCCGTAAATTTTGACCCGTTGACTTTACGTGTAATATGACTAACAATTTAAGTTAATGAATTAATTGGGTCGTTTTGTGAGTTAAATGGCGATGTGGTATATTCGGGTCGATAATATGGGTTAGTCGATATTTAAACGTGTAGCTTTTGTGTTGTGATTTGTGAAGGGAAACGGGTCGGCCCGTGGGTAGTCCATGACCCACCAGCCCCCAAGACCCATTCCCCCCCCCTTATCCTTTTCCCCTCTCTCATTTTCATTTCTATCTATCTATCTCTTTCTCTCTTTCTCTCAAGAACAAAGCAAGACCATTTCCTCCCTCCTCTCTACCATCTACTTAGTGTTTAGAAAGGTTATAACACTAGATTCATCGCCATCTATACCACATTATCGTCATATCGAAGAATCAAAGGTGGAAGTCTTGCATTTTATCCATTTGACCTAATTTCGAGTTCTAGCTCAAGGAGAAGTTTTGGTAAGTCAAATTCATCCCATTTACACCTACTTATGTTTGTTTATGCATTTCTAGTCATCTTGAACAATTGCAAGTCTTGAATCGAGTCAAAAGACGATTTAGGTCAAACTAGGGTTTCGATTAGGGTTGGAACGATTTGTTATGATTTTGATGTTTTGGGTCGAATTTGTGGATTGAGTTATGTTTATTTATGGTTAATGGTGTTTATTTATGCTTCACATTAAGTTACAAGTTCCTACAAATCGATTTGGGTTGGTTTGGGTCGAATTTTTAAGGGTTTTGGTCTTGTTTTCTGCATATGCTGGTGCTGCTGCTCTTCTGGTCCAGTATGGGGCCACTGCGGCGCAGTGGCTTAGGCTAGCCCACTGCGGCGCAGTGGCTAGGGCCTGGTCAAGTTTGGGTTAGCTCACTGCGGCGCAGTGAGCTTGGCAAAGGCTCACTGCGGCGCAGTGGTTAGTTTCTGGGAAATGTTGCGCGTCGATTTTTAAACGTTAATAACTTTTGATCCGTAAGTCCAAATAAGTCGTATGACCTATCGTTGGAATCGTAAGAGAGTCTATTTTCTTGTGGTAACACTCTTTTTGCATGAATCTCTTCTCATTTCTAATAAGGTCGAGTCGAATGCGTCTTGTTCCTACTCGTTTAAATTATAAAGGCGTTTAGGGTTCGTGACTTGACCTATGGTGCTAAACCAACTTGTTTATGATTGTATAGTTGACATTACGGTATTATGATGTATGATTATAGGTTGTGGACGTGTGGACCCCGTTACTCGTTTGTAACCTTTTACTAGCTTCTTTGCCGGCAAGGTGAGTTTCGTATCTCCCTACTCGCTTGAGATTCGGGCTGAAAAGTGTAAACCTGGCGTGTTTACTTGCATTTATTGATATATTGATTGTTGACTTGATTGTTAGATTGATGTGACGTTTCTTTTCGTTGATTGACTTGGGTTATGTTTTAGTTAAGTATTACTTTTATATTAGGATAGACGTACATACATGAAAGTCGGTTATGCCTTCATTGGGTTTTAGATGTGGTGGGAAGGCTGCGGTGACCCTATATATAAGCATCTGGGACTTGAAGAAAGTAGAATCCTCTGAAGTATATGTACGTATAGTTGGTTTAATTTGTGATTAGTGGATTATGATTGTTGAATATTGATTGTTGGCTTATGGTTTCGTATATGGATTGTTGGCTTATGTTTGACGAATATTGATTGTTGGCACAGGTTCATCGTATATTGATTGTTGGTTTATGATTTATGCATTTACATTTGATTGTAAGCATTGCATACATTGTTGATGAGCCCTCGGCAGGGGATTGCCGACATCCTGGTGTATAGATGTATGCACCCATTTTGGATGTAGTTCCTGACTCCGAGTATATAGACATATATATCTCGATAATTTTGAGATACAGCCTTGTTCATTGCGATGACAGAAGGGTATCGTTGCATTGGTGACTTGAGCTCACACATAGGATAGGCATATTGGCTTATTCATGCATTCCGGCATTTGCATTGATACTCATATCATTTATGCATTTCTCATTTCACGCGTTGCGCTTGTGTAATCTTGTTGTTGGACATTATTGTGTTTCGTAGAGGCTCACTGTATGTCAGGTTTAGCCTCCTTTCGTGCTTTATGATTCTGTCTATGGTTCCTTGTGGGCCATTACTACGAACTCACCAACCTTGTGTTGACTATGCTTAGTACACTTTTCAGGTAATCAGGTTCTCCCAGGGCGTGGAGTTTAGTTGCTTTGCTTGCTGTAAACCCGGACTATGGACCTCATGGATCAAGGATTCATTGGCCTGCCTTTTGCATTATACTTAGGATCGTTTGCCATCTTTGGTTGTTATTTTGTTAACTTTGATGGCTATTTGCTCCTGTTGTATTTTGTTACTTACCTCGTTATGTTTTGGATTCACCGAATCTTTAATTGCATTTAGTTTGTTCTATTGTAATTCCACCTGGTGCTATGTGATTTCCGTGATATTCCGAGCCTCGGCTTGGGGTGTTACATTTGACTAATTCAATATAAAACTATAATTATTATTATTATCATTTAATAAAGATAAAATAATTAAATTTGATCTAATGGTTATAAATCAAAGTTGGAACTTAAAGGGATTTTTTGACTAATCATATAAAGTATAAGTATTAATATTGTCATTCAATAAAGATGAAATAATTAAATTTGATCTAATGGTTATAAATCAAAGTTGGAACTCATCCAAGGGTTCCTGTTTGTTTAAAAATTTAGGATCTTGTTATATATAGATTGGTAGATATACAATATAAAGAATGAAATATCAATAATAATAATAATAATAATAATAATAATAATAATAATAATAATAATAATAATAATAATGATGATAATAATAATAATGAATAATAATAATAATAATAATAATAATAATAATAATAATAATAATAATAATAATAATAATAATAATAATAATAATAATAATAATAATAATAATAATAATAATAATAATAATAATAATAATAATAATAATAATAATAATAATAATAATAATAATAATAATAATAATAATAATAATAATAATAATAATAATAATAATAATAATAATAATAATAATAATAATAATAATAATAATAATAATAATAATAATAATAATAATAATAATAATAATAATAATAATAATAATAATAATAATAATAATAATAATAATAATAATAATAATAATAATAATAATAATAATAATAATAATAATAATAATAATAATAATAATAATAATAATAATAATAATAATAATAATAATAATAATAATAATAATAATAATAATAATAATAATAATAATAATAATAATAATAATAATAATAATAATAATAATAATAATAATAATAATAATAATAATAATAATAATAATAATAATAATAATAATAATAATAATAATCAATCCAAACCACCTCAGATCTCATCAACAAATAATAATAATAATAATAATAATAATAATAATAATAATAATAATAATAATATTACACTTTTCAGGTAATCAGGTTCTCCCAGGGCGTGGAGTTTAGTTGCTTTGCTTGCTGTAAACCCGGACTATGGACCTCATGGATCAAGGATTCATTGGCCTGCCTTTTGCATTATACTTAGGATCGTTTGCCATCTTTGGTTGTTATTTTGTTAACTTTGATGGCTATTTGCTCCTGTTGTATTTTGTTACTTACCTCGTTATGTTTTGGATTCACCGAATCTTTAATTGCATTTAGTTTGTTCTATTGTAATTCCACCTGGTGCTATGTGATTTCCGTGATATTCCGAGCCTCGGCTTGGGGTGTTACATTCAAACTCAATTAAAACTATAATTATTATTATTGAATCAAATTTATATGGAGGTTTCTTTCTTTTCTTCCATTAAAATCACGGCATATATATACCAAACAATCAACCTCATCTTTGTTAAATGGATTCAATATAATATTGAACCATTAATATTGTTATTATCATGGATGGAAGAAAATTGAGATACGGAGTATAATGTAAAGGAGATCAAGATATTTTTGACAATGAAACTTATTTGAGAAGAGAAGAGTGATAGGGGGTGATTCATCAAACCTATTGGTTGCGGTTTTCATTGTGAGGCCACGTACTGCACTAGCTTAGGGTAATATCATTTTTTTTTTCAATACCACGATACACTAGTAACATCATGCATAATTACCACAAAGCACACTTAATACCATTGTACATTTTGTACACATACTATAAGTCCAACCACTAAGTTCAATTACTAAGCATAATTACCACAAAGCACACTTAATACCATTGTACATTTTGTACACATACTATAAGTCCAACCACTAAGTTCAACTACTAAGCATAATTATCACAAAGCACACTTATACCATTGTACATTTTGTACACATACTATAAGTCCAACCACTAAGTTCAACACTAAGCATAATTATCCACAAAGCACACTTATACCATTGTACATTTTGTACACATACTATAAGTCCAACCACTAAGCTCAATCCCTAAGCATAATTACCACAAAGCACACTTAATACCATTGTACATTTTGTACACATACTATAAGTCCAACCACTAAGTTCAATTACTAAGCATAATTACCACAAAGCACACTTAATACCATTGTACATTTTGTACACATACTATAAGTCCAACCACTAAGTTCAATTACTAAGCATAATTACCACAAAGCACACTTAATACCATTGTACATTTTGTACACATACTATAAGTCCAACCACTAAGTTCAATTACTAAGCATAATTACCACAAAGCACACTTAATACCATTGTACATTTTGTACACATACTATAAGTCCAACCACTAAGTTCAATTACTAAGCATAATTACCACAAAGCACACTTAATACCATTGTACATTTTGTACACATACTATAAGTCCAACCACTAAGTTCAATTACTAAGCATAATTACCACAAAGCACACTTAATACCATTGTACATTTTGTACACATACTATAAGTCCAACCACTAAGTTCAATTACTAAGCATAATTACCACAAAGCACACTTAATACCATTGTACATTTTGTACACATACTATAAGTCCAACCACTAAGTTCAATTACTAAGCATAATTACCACAAAGCACACTTAATACCATTGTACATTTTGTACACATACTATAAGTCCAACCACTAAGTTCAATTACTAAGCATAATTACCACAAAGCACACTTAATACCATTGTACATTTTGTACACATACTATAAGTCCAACCACTAAGTTCAACTACTAAGCATAATTATCACAAAGCACACTTATACCATTGTACATTTTGTACACATACTATAAGTCCAACCACTAAGCTCAATCACTAAGCCCAACCACTAAGCTCAATCACTAAGCATAATTACCACAAAGCACACTTAATACCATTGTACATTTTGTACACATACTATAAGTCCAACCACTAAGTTCAACTACTAAGCATAATTATCACAAAGCACACTTACTACCGTTATATACATACTATCTCAACAAAGCATAATCAAATAAGTAAACATACTTGGTAGAATGATATTCTCTCATCAAGCTGCTCTATGTTAACTTATATGCAATATATAGACAAGGCATAAGTTGTACTCACCTTGACGAATAACGAAACTCACTATAATCACGAATTCCTTCATGAGTACTTCAAACTAATGTTACCAAGTAAGTAGATCTTGAAGTTTCCAACTTTTCTTCCATCTTTTCTTTCTGACCTCGGCTACACCCATATATACACCCCACAATTTGCTAACAATATAATTTTATCATTGGTATAATTATTATTATTGAATCAAATTTATATGGAGGTTTCTTTCTTTTCTTCCATTAAAATCACGGCATATATATACCAAACAATCAACCTCATCTTTGTTAAATGGATTCAATATAATATTGAACCATTAATATTGTTAGTTAATGATTAATATTGTTATTATCATGGATGGAAGAAAATTGAGATACGGAGTATAATGTAAAGGAGATCAAGATATTTTTGACAATGAAACTTATTTGAGAAGAGAAGAGTGATAGGGGGTGATTCATCAAACCTATTGGTTGCGGTTTTCATTGTGAGGCCACGTACTGCACTAGCTTAGGGTAATATCATTTTTTTTTTCTCTTAAATTCTATTCTTATCTTCAAATAGACTTGAAAGATTATAGTATATAGTATATTTAATCCTTATTATACATATTTATGTTTAAGACCAACATAATTATCAACACCCAATATATTATTTTATTCCATACAATATATTTACATTTATATCTTAATCTATAATATAACTAAAAGAGGGGGTTGGGGGTACACTTGGCACCCCTAATCCCCCTCCTTTAGCCTAATTCTCCTTCCATTAATCTTCTATTTTTTAAATTGTGAGTCCCTTAAATCGATGGTTAACCCCGAAGTGTAAAATACAACAAGTCTAATAATCACTAGAATGGACTAGTATTACTTAAATATAAATGCAAGTATATAAATAAGTAAATACACGACTTAAAACAATAAACAAGTAAAGTGGAACATTATGTATTTTCCAAGGTTGTATTTTATTTATGATGTTAAATAAAACACAAGGTTGTGCGGAATCAAGATAATACAAACAAGTATGTATCCTAACAACCTATGAATTACAAATGATCTATATTTGTCAAATAACTCTTTGGATCGAGATACTTAAAGTTGTGAAGTATCCCTGTTTAAGATCGAGAGTATTTAGACAAATTCACTTTAATGCAAAATGTATGCTAAAAGTATTTTTCTCAAAGAAATGACTTTGTATTTATAGGCAACAAAATTCACCAGTGAATTTTGTGCCGTACAAATATGGTTGCATGCATTTAATGATCCGACAAGAACATTAAATGTATTGGATAAGGTACAAGGATAAAGTCACATCAAATGACTTATATTCCTTTTATCCAACCAGCTTCACACACGTATACTTTGGTAAAGAACAAGTGGATTGTTCTTTGGAAAGTGTGTGTGGGCAAAAGTCAATTCCTCGATATCAGTGTTCAGACTTGTAAGGTCTAGAACACTGACAATCCTCCAGTGTACAGATCTGGTAAGACTTCCAGTGGACTCCGCTATTTGTCAGTCTTCTTTATTCTAACTTCAGTCTTTGACTTCAGTGAGAATGTCTTCAGTAGAATAGATCTGGACTGGGGTGAAGAGCAGTGAGCCAATCTGGAGAATACTCCAGATCCGCTATACAAGTATTTGCTCACTGGTCTTCCATTATTTCTGGACAAATCTTCAGAGGGACTCCAGATTCCAAGTCTGGAGTAGGTCAGTTTCTGGACAGATCTTCAGTAAGGCTCCAGTAGTCGAGTCTGGAGCGAGTCCAGGAAATCTGGACCTAACAAATTCCCCCTATTTGTTTAGAAATAATGCAAGTGTTTTCAGGCTTATAGATATACAATTTTGTATGCCTGGAAAACACTTAGTCGATTTAAGTCTAAAAAATCTAAGTTACTGGAAAACACTTTATAAATCATGAGTGTTTTCAGTTTCATCTTTTAAGTTCTAACTTAGACTAAATCTGATCATTTACTTATATGAATTAAAAATTGCAACTAATATTACATACATCAACTGTTAAATAGTTACAATTTTTATCAAACGATAAATTACAATAAGTACATGATATAAAGATTCAGGCCCTTCTTTTTGATGTCTGGCCTGGAGCATCTTCAGTAGCCTTCCTCTTAGGTGATGGAGAAGATGGTACTGAATCTGGCGATCTCATGCCAATTATAACTTCCATCTGTTGCTTTCTTCTCCATACCTTCTCAACTCTTTTCAAAAATGTTTTAACGTCAGTCGACAAATCTGTCTTCCCCTTGAACGTTAAAGCAATCTCCTTCAGTTCACTCCATCCAAACGCCTGGACTGAAGTGCTTTTCCTTTCATCTGTAAAGTTACCTTCCCTGGTCAACTTTATATTAAACTTTGACATACCTTCATGATTTTCAGCCAGTGTGATTTCAGCACCAGTGATCCTTCTAGCATAAGCCCTGAAATTTGACATTTCATTATACTTGTCTTTCCATTTGGCTGTCTGGATCTCTGCTTCAGTTTCCTTTGATATTCTTTGTTGTTCTGCTTCAGTCTGGAGTTGTTCACGATTAATTTTCAGAGAAGTATCTAGAGGAATGAAAGTGCTCACATCAGCATCTTTGATTACTTTGATCTGCTTGGCAGTAAGCTTTGGTAAGCCAGTCATTTTCTTTCTGTACTCTAACTCCAGAGCACCAGCGTTTTTCCTTATCTTCTTCTGGAGGTTTATCAGTTCCTCCTGCCTTTTCCTGGTCAGTTCTGGTACACTGACAGCATAAACTATCGAATCATAAGTTTGCTCTTCTTCAGCGTAGAACGATCGTACATGAACATCATCCAATGCATTTAGACATTGATGAACTCTGGGGTCATTCTTCATCTTTTTGTATACATCAATGTTAATGCCTAACCTGCCAGCATTATAAGAATGCAGAGTCCCCATTCCAGCTATCTCCCTTTGATGGGCCAGCAATCCATCTCTTTGATTTTTCTTGAATATTTCAATCATGATGCATTGTTGTTCCAGTTTCTTTGAAGTGTCATCATCAACAGTAGGAAACTCTGATGACTCTTCAACAGTTTGTTCTTCTTCTTCACCAGATACCATTTGTTCTTTTCCTTTCGAAGACTTCAGTGTAGTTGGTATATCTGGGAAAGACTCAAACTGGGGCTCACTGGCTTCAGTACCAGCAGCTTCTTCAGTCTGCACAACGGCTTCAGTGCCGAGTGCTCTCTGTGCTAATTGTGCACTGGTATCAGTACCAGTCACTTGTTTTTTTTGCACAATGCTTTCAGTAGCAAAGGCCTTTTCAATCGCACCGACCACAACTTCCTTCTTCTTCCTTATCAAACCTTCTTGGTCACCAGACGACTTTTCCCCCTTGGAATGATCACCAGTTCTGGACTTGAGATCATTCCATAATTGTTCAAGCATGTGTCTGTCCAGTGCACCAAAGGTTCTTCCAGTCGCTGGAGATGAGTCAGTCAAACTTTTCTTCAATGCCAGCACTTCCTTTTTAACATTTTCAATTTCTTGAGGCAAGTGCTTTGGCAGTTCAGCTTTTGACATATTCTCCACTTGTGGTAGTAAGACACCCTCAAAAGTTCGAAGAACAGACCCATAAATTTCTTCAGTTATTTCTTTCAGCATACTGGATCTGAACTTTCTTGTACATTCATCACTGATCGTACTTGCAACAGCAGTCTGATCAAGGGTTGGTCTACTTTCCAAACTACTAACCCTTGTAATCAATTTCTCAACTTCAGTTGTAAGACCTGCCAGTGGTTGAACCATTTTGCTTTCCACTGCAGTCTGTACAGAATTAACTATCCTTTCTTCTAATCCCTGTACTGCCACTCTTATATTTTCAGAATTGTTATTTGTGGCCAGTACCAGTTCATCCAGTTTCTCGAAAACAAGCTTCTCATTTCCAGCAAATATATTCATTTCAGAAGCTAAATTGTTTGATAACAAAGATTTGAAATCAGAGACAACCTGGGATGATGACTGGAGTGATCTCTCCAGATCCGCCACCTTATTTAAAAGGCCTTGGACCTCGGTAGAAGATGAAGTAGAGAGACCACTGGGAGGTTCAAGATTGGAAGTCATTCTGTTCATCAGTGGTACTTGTGCCCAGACCTCTTCAGTTTCAGTAGTTTCAACTGTAGAGTCCAGCACACGTTGTTCAGAAGTTTCAACAGGAGTTTCGATTGGAGGAGGTTGAGGTTGTGAAGTTTGAATGGTTGAAGGAGTGAAGTATGGAGTTGATTGTGGAATTGAAGGTGGTGGTGGTGGCATGTTTGTTTCTGGTGGAGGAATATTTGTTTCTGGTGGAGGTGTTGACATTTCTGGTAAACTTTCAATCTGTACAATATCTTCACCCAGAAAGCTCATGTCAGTGTCAAAGTTATGACCTTCTGACATGGGAGAGTCAGCCTCATTCCAAAAAGATTCACCAACAGCTTCATTACCAGCTTGATCACCAATCAAATCACCAGCCTGTTCACCAGCCTCAACATTTAGATCAATCTGAGCCTCTTGCTCACCAGATGCTTGTTTTTCAGTCTGAACAATTTGATCTACCAGCTCAACAACTTGCTCAACAATCTGAGCCACATCTTCTTCTTGTACAACAGCCTGGACAGTATCCACTCTCTGTTCAACAACTTGTACATTTTCAACATTCTCCTCTTCAAAAATAGGAGACCCATCAACATTCATTGTATCACCAGGATGGGTTGCTGGATTTACCTGAACACCAGCTCTCATCAGACGCCTTGTTCTTGGCCGTCTGAAAGATTCAACATTTGAAGCTTCAGTATTTTCTGGTCCTCCTTCAGGAGCCACTTGCCTTATTGGTTGTACCATCTCTACAATCTGAACATCTTGGTCACCAGCAGGTCCTTCATCAACTTGGACTTTACCGAGTGCCTCTACTTGTTCTCTTTGAAGAGTCAACATGGATTGAGGAATATCTACCTCACCAGTTCTTTATTTTAAGTTGGTCAGATCCCTCATATACTCACTCACAGAAAAAGTGAGTAGTTTCATAATCGTACTGGTCTCCTAGAGCTCTTTTAAACATCAGTGAAAGAAAATGGATATAAGGAACAAAGGCTTTTCTACCTTTCACTCTAAGACGCTGTTAGGACCAGTTCACCTGGAACTGGCCAGTCACCAGTTCACACTTACCAGTCACCAGTTGCATCTGGAGACTAGTGAAACTGGTGACCAAGATGATTTGTCGAGAAATATATTGAAGTCCAGTTGCACCGTACAGTTAACGCAACTGAAGACTTCCTCCAGTTGAGAACTGACCAAGTTGAAGAAGCATTCCAGTTGAAGTCGAAGACAACAAATGGAAGATAGAGAATGACAATGGCAGCGAAGCCCAGTTGACATTCTAGTCAGTTACAAACTGGAGACCATCAGTGGAAAGCCCTTACAAAGCTTTACACTGATTACGAGGAATTGACTTGTAAACTTTATGTACCTTTACCCGGATAATAAGCCTTATCTTATTATTTAAGTAATAAAAGGTACATAAAGGTGGTTGTGTAAAGTTGCTTTATCATGCGACTTTACACTGCTTTTTAAGGAATTAAATGCTATTCCTTAAATGCTCTCAACCACATTTGTACGGTTAAAGTTAACATCCCAATGTTAACTTTGCCTATAAATACAAGTCATTGCACAAAGAATATTAAGTATAAATCACAAATGAAAACATACAACACTTCACACTTTGCAAACCTGCAATATTCTTGGTGAACTTGTGCAATATTCTCTCAATCACTAAAAGGAACATTTCACAACTTTAAGTGTTTCGATTATCTTGAGAAATTCCGAGTATAGATCAATTGTATTTCATAGGTTGTTAGGATATTTACATTCGTGTATTATCTTGGTTCCGCATCAACCTTGTAATTTGTTTAATATCAATAAATAAATTACACATTGAAAATTACATATTGTCTCATCAAGTTATCTTACAAGTTATTTTGTATTATTGCATTGTTCTTTACTTATTGTCTTTTATATATAATCTATCTAGAACTTGGTATATACACACTGCAACTGGTCGTCTCCAGTTCAGTGCATATATTGCAAAGTAACTCCACCATCGACATAGAGGTGTCTTCAGTAGTACCATCTAACGAGTTGGGACTTACAAGTGGTATCAGAGCATAAGGCTAATAAACTTGCCTAGATCTGCTAAGATGAACACTACTGAAGGTGGAGATGGTTCTAGTTCAGGTGAAACCCCCTTGAATAATAATGCCCAACCTTTTCAAAATGTTAATACTAATCCTCCTCCTCCTTCTACCCCAAACCACGTCCATGTACACTACTCTAACACTCATGTTCCCAAATTCGATGGAAACAGTGAGACTTTTGGTACATGGAAGGCTAGAATGCTTTTGCATTTTGGTGGTATTGAGAGGTATATGTTGAAAATCCTTAAGGATGACCATATATACCCATGTCTCTTGGGGTGAGTCCTCTTCTTGATCCAACTGGAAGAAGAGGCTCAAGGGAAAAGCCAGAAGACCATTGATCTGATGAGGATCGCAGACTGGTGGACTTGGACACCAGACTGAAAAACATGATCCTTGGGGCTGTCCCTGAAGACCTAATTCCAACACTTGTGTTGTTTCCCAGTGCCAAGCCTATGTGGGATGAATTAGTGATTCAATTTGAAGGAGGTGATGACACTATTGTCACCAGAAAAGTTGCCTTGAACAAGAAGTATGAATCCTTCTTTGCCTTGCCCAATGAAAGTTTAACTGGTACATATCCCAGATTTTCTAGCCTCATCAATCAGTTGAGAGGTTTGGGTGTAGAGAAGGATAAGGATATTCTTCTTGAGAAGTTTTGTGATATTCTTCCTTCCAAATGGGAAAACATGGTTCTTGTCTTGAGACATGGTAAAACCTTGCACACTCATACTCTTGCATCGCTCTATGGAGCCTTCAGATTCACTGAAGATAATAATGCTTCAAGACTTGTGGCTGAGCAAGATGCCATGAACCATGCCCAGAGTCCCAAGGTTGCTAGTGTAACTGAGCGACCTTGTGCTGCTTTAATGTCTGCTGAGAGTGTCCAGGTACACTCGATGAAGGAGATGTTAAACAGTTTCTTACACTCTGGACTGACCACTGAAAACAGTGATGGTTGTAATGAAACTGACGATGATGATCTGGTCGCCATGATTGCTAAAACCTTTAACAGGTTTAAGCATAAATCCAAAAGATTTAATGGCCCCAACAATGCTTCCAGCTCCAGCTCTCTGGATAAGACCAATCTTACATGCTATAAGTGTGGCAAGAAAGGTCATTTTATGAAGGAGTGCAGATCTAGTCAGTTGAACAACCAAACTGGCCCCTCTGTCCCTAATTTCAATCGGCCTGATGATAGCTACAAAGTTAAATACAAGAAGCTTAAGGCCCAGATTGCCCTCCTGTCCATGCAAAAGGAAAAGGATCAGTGCTTAATGGCACAAACTGAGGGAAAATGGGAGTACTCTGATGACTCATCTGAAGATGAAGAAGAGGAAAGGGACATGTGTTTCATGGCCTTGGAAGATCAACAGCAGCAGCACGTGGTGAAAGAAGATGTCATCTCTGGAAGATGGGTGGATATCATACTGAAAAAGGTATGTGACTATGATAACCAGGTTGACCCTGAACTAAAACTGGACCTGGCTGAATCATTAAGTGGTGATTTGGCATTTGTGGAACTGTAAGAGCTGATAGTGAAAGATATCTTGACACTATCCTAATTGAACTGAATAATGTTAAACCACAACTAAATGATTTACAAAGTGTCCAGTTGGCTCTCAAGGAGTCAGTTTTAAAGATTGAGGCTTTAGAACTTGATAATCAAAAACTATTTTCTGATCTTGAAAAGAACAAAAGATTATCAAGTCATGGGTAAAAGCATCTGGTAAAAACTATGATGCATTTTCAAGAACTATCGATGCCCAGAAGAATGCATGGAAATCTGGAGATGACAGCTCTCATACCAGACCTTCATGCATTGCCTCCAGCTCTCAAGGTTGAAACACCTTATGATCAACCTGAAGCTGTTGAAACTGAAACCATTGAGACCACCCCCATTGAGGTTAAAACAGAGCCAAACAGGCTAAAGCTCCAGTCAAAAAGGCCACTGGTAACAAGCCTTTACCTCAAAAGTCTAAGGTGCCCAAGACCCGACAAACTAAAGCACCAGTTGAACCTAGGTCCAAGGTTCAACTGCCTGATCAAAATAATATTTTGGTTAATCTGGAAAGTCAACTCCAACTTTTGTCTCGGCAGGTTCAGAGTTGTACTGCCCGATTAACAATCTGGAAGGAGGTTTATTACCTCCAGTTTTCAAACAAAATATTAAACCACTCCCTTCAAAACCTAATCAAAAGAATGTTCCATCTGGAACAAAATCTGGTAAAAATAAAGGGAGTAAGTATCAAATACCAATCGTTTTTACTCCTGCACCTGGATCTGGTGAAAAAGCTCCAGATGTAGCCTCCAGTTCACACCTCAACAATCAACTGTGGCTTCTGTAGAGAAGTCCAGTGGACCAATCAAGAAAAGATGGGTTCACAAAAAGAACTAATGATTTTTGTGTGTGTGTAGGGCGATCGAAAGAAAAATATCTGGTATCTGGACAGCGCTGCTGGCCGGACTGTGACCGGATGTAAGCCCCTACTGGAAGAGTTCACTGTCCAAGATGGACCGACAGTGACGTTTGGTAACGATCAATCTGGAAAAGACTGAAGGATATGGTGTGCTCAATAATGGACAAGTCGAATTCAAAAGAGTTGCATTTGTGAATGGTTTGAAATACAACCTGATCAGTGTCAGCCAACTTTGCGATGATGGCTTCAGAGTGTTGTTCGATATTGCACAGGCACCATATTTAACAAGGATTGGAAAGTGGTGATGATTGCACCAAGAAAAGGAATTGTGTACATCATGGATATGGAACCAGCTCCAAAAGAGCAATGTTTCTATACCAAAGCTGATGAGGACACCAACTGGCTATGGCATAAAAGGTTATCCCATCTAAACTTTAAAAACATTAACAAGTTGTCTCGCAAACAACTGGTTGATGGGATACCTCAGATTTCTTTCAATAAAGAAAAACCATGTCCAGGGTATGAGATGGGCAAGCAGAAAAGAGCCAGTTTCAAAACTAGGCAAAATTTTAGCATCACTGACCTCTTCACATGCTACATATGGATCTCTTTGGTCCAGTGAATGTTCAAACTAGAGCTGGAAAGAAGTACACTCTAGTTGTGGTTGATGAATTCACCAGATACTGCTGGGTGGTATTCATCAGATCCAAAGTGATGCACCTGCTGAAATCATCTCACTCCTCAAAAGAATTGAGCTCAAGCATACTCGAAAAGTTTGTCAGTTGCGAAGTGATAATGGTACCGAATTCCAAAATAAGGTACTTGAAACATTTTGCAATGACACTGGCATCTCTCAAAACTTCTCATCAGTTCACTCTCCAGAGCAAAATGGAGTTGTTGAAAGAAAGAATCGTACACTGATAGAAGCGGCCAAAAGTATGCTATCTGAATCTGGTCTTCCCACCAGTTTTTGGGCTGAGGCAGTTGCAACTGCTTGTCACACCCAAAACCGGTCAGTCTACATCAAGAGACATAAGAAGACTGCCTATGAAGTACTCAGGAATCGTAAACCAAATATTGGATACTTTCATGTATTTAGTTGTCCAGTTTTATATCTAAACGATTCCAGTCAGCTTGGAAAGTTTGATGCAAAAGCTGATGAAGGGGGATTTTTAGGCTATTCAGATATTCGAAAGGCCTTTAGAGTTTATAATTATAGACTCCAAAAGGTTCATGAGACAATTCATGTCACCATTCGATGAATCAACTGAAGCAATCAACAAGAGACCAAGCCTTGATATTACTCCAGTCGTTCCAATCAATTTTGGTGAAACTGACCAAGTTCATCGGTCAGTTGTTTCACCAGAAGATGTTTCCAGTTACAACAAACTGGAACCAGTTAAAAAGAAGAAAAGCACCAGTGACACATCATTTTATCCCTCCATCAATTTCAACTTGCCACAAGAATTGGTGATTGGATCTGATGTACGTGCCACTCCAATATCAGCACCAGTTCAAACACCTACTTCTCCAGTTGTTCATGAAATACCTTCAAATGAGGAATTTCATGATGCTAATCGAGACCTCATTGACTCTGATGAGGATGTAGAAGTTGTTTGGACTGATCCTTCTCCAGAAGCGTTGCAACTGAAGAAGATCGCCAGGTGACTTGCACTGATATTGTAGTTCACTAGCCTAGTCAATACACTAGATGGACTCGAGCCCATCCAATTGAACAAATTGTGGGAAATCCAAATAGTGGGGTTCAGACTAGAAGATCCACCAGTGAGCAATGCTTAAACGTCACCTTCTTATCTTTAATTGAACCAAAGAAGATTGACGAGGCTATGGCAGACCCAAGCTGGGGTGGAAGCTATGCAAGAAGAGCTCCTCCAGTTGGAAAGGAACAATGTTTGGGAGCTTGTTCCTTTTCCACCAGGGTTAAAGAAAGAACCTATTGGTACCAGATGGGTCTACCGAAACAAAATGGATGAAGATGGCCATGTTGTAAAAAACAAGGCCAGACTAGTTGCCCAGGGTTATTGTCAAGCAGAGGGCGTTGACTTTGATGAAACTTTTGCTCCAGTTGCAAGACTTGAAGCCATAAGAATAATTTTGGCTTATGCAGCCCATCTGCAGTTCAAGGTCTTCCAGATGGATGTCAAAAGTGCGTTCCTAATGGAACATTGGAAGAAGAAGTTTATGTTAAGCAGACTCCAGGTTTCATTGATGAGAAACATCCTCATTGGGTTTATAGACTGAACAAAGCTTTGTATGGTCTAAGACAAGCCCCAAGAGCCTGGTATGACACTCTAACTAAACATCTTCTTAAAAATGGCTTTCAAAGAGGTGCAATAGATAATACCTTGTTTATCTTGAAAGAAAGAGGTAATATCTTATTGGTACAAATTTATGCTGATGACATTATTTTTGGTTCAACTGATGATGCAATGTGTAAAAGTTTTCTAAAATCATGTCATCTGAGTATGAGATGAGTTTAATGGGTGAATTAACATTTTTCTTAGGTCTTCAGATTAAGCAAACTGAAAATGGAATCTTCATAAACCAAGGAAAATATGTCAGAGATTTGTTAAGAAAATACAAATATGATTCAATCCCATCGAAAAACACACCTATTGCAGCACCATTGAATTTGGACTCTGACCCAACTTGCAAACCAGTTAACATAACTGACTATAGAGGTATGGTTGGTTCACTGATGTACTTAACTGCCAGTCGACCAGATATAATGTTTGCAACATGTTTATGTGCCAGGTTTCAGGCTAACCCTAACGAATCACATTTGCACGCTGTAAAGCGTATCTTTAGATACCTGAAAGGGTGTCCTAATCTTGGTCTTTGGTACCCCAAAGGCTCAGGATTAGATCTAATGGGTATTCAGATTCTGATCATGCAGGTTGTAAGATAGATAGAAAATCAACAACTGGTGGTTGTCATTTCCTTGGAGGAAAACTGGTGAGTTGGACCAGCAAGAAGCAGACGTCAGTCTCTATGTCCACTGCTGAGGCAGAGTACATTTCTGCGGCCAGTTGTTGTGCCCAGATTCTCTGGCTCAAGAACCAGTTACTAGATTATGGTCAAAGTATACAAGACCCCAATCTTTTGTGACAACACCAGTGCAATTGCTATATCTCACAACCCAGTGATGCACTCCAAAACAAAGTATATTGACATCAGGTATCATTTCATTCGTGATCATGTTATGAAAGGAGATATTGAAATTCATTTCATCCCACTGACAAACAGTTAGCTGATGTTTTTACAAAACCTCTCGATGAGAAAACCTTTAAACATCTCATCAGCGAACTGGGAATGTTGAACCCTTAACTGTAGCTTTCTTTGTTATTGAACGCGTCAGTGACACTGATGAAGTTCTCCAGTTGAGGAGGTCCAGATAATCTTTGCTCGCCAGGTTATCGAACGCCTTTGTGATACTATCTTGGCACTAATTGATTTCTGGATCATCATTTTAGGGGGAAAGACTCAAAATAATTTTCTGACTAAAATTCGTTTTTGTTTGAAAATGGCAACTGGAGAACTCTCCAGTTGGAAACTGGCACTGGACTGATCCTCCAGTGACCAGGTTCAGTCTTTGTCTTATTTTTATAACGTTACAAATACTTGGTCAATATGTGTGACACGTGATGATACTCGAGTGTTTTAAACCACTTGATATCGTGATCTGACGTGTTTGAAACCATTTTAGTACTTTACAACTGTTTGTATTGGGAAAACAAAAAGTGAGTGGGCGCGTGGGTAAGATAAGCCGTCGTAGCATTTAATGCTGACATGGAAGCATTTAATGTTTACATGGCATATCAATATTTTATTTCAAAATTCAAACCAACTTTGTTAAAATATCTACAAAAAGGATTGTCTTTATTAAAATATAATTTTGGTGTTTCATTGGGATCTTGAATCCCTTTATAAATACCCTTATTTACTCCGAACTCATTTTCTTCCTTCTCTTACATTCCTTCATTTACTTCCAATCATCAAAATTGCTTCATTTTTCTCTTGCTTCACAAATCAAAAACCCTAAATCCCAAATTTCATTTTCATTCTTCTATGGCTCCTAGATCATCTCGTTCAAGAGATGTAAATCTCTTGACTGTTCCATATAATCCCTCACCAGATGTCAAAGCGGCACCTGGTGCCCCTAGTAGTGCTTCGGTCATAAAACTAAATCCAAATAATCCAATGGCCAGCCTACGAGGATCTCAAGGGTCCGATACCCTTATTGGTAGAATTCAAAAGTTTTTGAAGAATTCTCCAATAGGACCCTCATTGTAACACCCGTTTCGTAAAAATATGGATTTCCAAAAATTTCGCCTAACGGCGTTAAATCATGCGGAAACGATTTAGGAAAATACTCAACTAAGGAAAACAGTTGAGAAAACATTGGTGGTGTTACGAATAGCATCAAATCTGTAATAAAAGAAATCCATAAGATTGCCCAACATAAAGCAATCATAACATAGTCATTACATAAGTTCCATAAGGAAATCAATAACATAAGGTCTATGCGAAGCTATTGGGTAAACTAAAGCCAGCTTGATCATCTACCCATCTCTCGCCAAAGCTTCACACGTCATCTCACTGCCTAACCTGAGGGGTGTCAACACATTAAAAGAAACAAGTGTTAGCTATAAAGCTAAGTAAATAACACCAGGTTTAAGCAAAACATTTCATCCATTTAAATCGTCACTTTAAAGCATTACGTCATTTTAATAGGCATTCATACCACCGTATAAACATATCCACATCACATATAAGCATAGAGTTCATGACCCTAAGCGTGCCTAATCAATTTGATCACTTTGATTCACCTCGTTAAGTTGTAACCGAAGTTACCGTTTTTAAGGAAAGACAATGTCGATCCATGAGTAGCACGCTATGTTCATGACATTAGGTGGGTCATCAGGCCACCCGAAACTACTCGCCACATATGACTTGTTGCAAGGAACCACCCGAGCAACCATTTTACGTACCTATAACCACCGTCAGGCATGACGTACCTATTACCACCGTCAGGCACCATTTATACGTACCTATTACCACCGTCAGGCATGACGTACCTATTACCACCGTCAGGCACCATTTATACGTACCTATTACCACCGTCAGGCATGACGTACCTATTACCACCGTCAGGCACCATTTATACGTACCTATTACCACCGTAAGGCACAGGTTATGCATAACACTTAACATCTAATTAGCTCGAGCATTTATCATATTTAGTTTAGATTTCCACCTTTACCTAAACTAATCCATACTATCATCTTTTCACGTTAGGGCCCTTAAAACGTGCACGTGTCATGGCAACCTAAAAAAGTCTAGTGTTCTAGATGAACAAGCCACATATACATGCACATAACAACATTACAACATATCATTAACCACCGTTCATCATAACATATCATATCGTAAACATATCATTAACCACCGTTCATCATAACATTTCATATCGTAACCACATGTACGGGGAAGCATTTTAGGCATAAAAATCGTCATCATTAATCCCCGAGTACCTCCCATATCAACCCAACCACCTATGAGTTATACATTACTGTTATGGAGGTATAGTTTACGAACCATTTTCGTTGCACCCTCAGCGTGACAAAAGTAGTGTATCTTACCTGTTGGGAGTGTGCGCGCGTAATGAAAGGCTAAAAGTGCTTAACAATAATCCCCGACACCTAAGATACATTAATATACAAATATAAGTCATTTGGGACCCAAACGAACTTTAAAACGAACTTAGGTTTGTTCTTTCGAACTTAGACTCACTGAACGAACTTAGTTGCCTTCAAACGAATTTAGGACATACTGAACGAACTTAGCAATGCCCAAACGAACTTAGAAGACCCTAAACGAAGTTTAACTTCGTTTGTTGAACGAAGTTAGGGTTTACTCAAACGAATTTAAGTCTCAAAACCACTTAGACATTCACTTTAAACGAATTTAGACACCTTAGGGTTCAAACTATTTTTGAAGGCTTCAAACGAACTTAGTTTGGGTTCAAACGAACTTAGGCTCATCTTCAAACGAATTTAGAGTGTTCCAAACGAACTTAGGAAGCTTAGAACGAACTTTAAGTTCGTTCGGAAGCTGTTGACATCAGAAAAACGAATTTAAGACTCAATTTCGACCAGAATTCATAAAACGACTTTGTTCTTCGATTTTTCCAGAAACAAACGACTTGGGCTTCACCCAAAACATGATTTTGACATTGTTAAACATATTTTGATCATTCATATCGATTACAAACTCGTTTGACACCGTTTAGATCATTAATTAGCCAAATACACAACATGAACCCTAATTAAACAAAAACCCTTTTAAAATCAGATCTGAAACATCAATTTATGACCTTTAAATCTGTAAATACATCGATGAATCATTAGTTACCTGATAATACAATGACCGATCCAATCCAATGCCAAAACACACGATCGATTGACCCAAAACTTGAAGATTTGCTTAAGAAATTCAAGAAGGATTGAAGGAACTTGTTTTCTTGACTTAATTATGATTAATGGCTGCAACTAATGAGAGATTAGGTTTCCCTAATCACTTAACCCGTTTTTAACTTTCCAACATTGGCAAAAATGGTCCCTGGACTTCATATCGACTTTATTTCGCTTAAAACACTTATTGGGGATACATATAACACACTAAAGCACTTTCACACACTACAAAGGCCTTTTACACATCATTAAATCTACTTTATTGTCACTCATTAAAGATAATTAAATCTCACATATAGGGCACATAAACATATAAACACATATTTCCACACAAACGTATCACGGACTTATAATTTGACCTAACGACGTTAGTCAACATGAACGATTAAGTTTTGGGATGTTACAATTCCCTCCCCCTTAAGAGGATTCCGTCCCCGGAATCACTTCAGCATCAAAAAGGTGGGGATAGGTCTCCCGCATTACGGACTCGGTCTCCCAAGTCATACTTTCGCCGTGATTGTGTTTCCACTTTATGAGAACTAGATCGATAGTCTTTCGTCGTAACTTCTTTTGTTTCCTTCCCATTATAGCAACAGGTTCATCGACAATCTGCTTGTTGGGATTAATACTTACGTCCTCGAGTGGATGACATCCGTTTCATTCGCATAGCACTTACGTAGATAACACACATGAAATGTGTTGTGAATTCCATTAAGTTCTGGAGGTAAGTCCAGCTTAAATGCCTGTTCATTAACCTTCTTAATGATCTTAAAAGGTCCAATGAATCTGGGGCTCAACTTTCCACGTTTTCCAAACCGTAATACACCTTTCCAAGGCGACACCTTGAGTAAAACCATTTCGCCTTCTTTAAAATCGAACGGCCTCCTTTTCTTATCAGCATATGACTTTTGCCTTTCGCGAGCAACACGTAAGGCTTTCTTTGCTATGTTAACTTTATCGGCCGTAAGTTGTACTAATTCGGGTCCAGCAAGTTGCTTTTCCCCGGGCTCCAACCAACAACTAGGAGTCCGACACTTTCTACCATATAACATCTCAAAAGGTGGCATTCCAATGCTCGCATGATAACTATTGTTATACGCAAACTCAATAAGAGGTAGGTGTTTATCCCACGAACCACCATAATCCATTACACAAGCTCTGAGCATATCTTCGAGCGTTTGAATAGTCCTTTCACTTTGCCCATCGGTCTGCGGTGATAGGCTGTGCTCAGACGAACTTGAGTACCAACTTCCCGTTGAAAACTCTTCCAAAAGTTGGAAACGAATCGAGCATCACGATCGGACACAATCGATATCGGAACACCATGTTTAGTAACCACTTCATCAATATACAACGTAGCGAAGTTCTCCATAGGAGCAGTCTCACGAACTGGGAGAAAGTGAGCACTCTTCGTTAATTGATCGACAATAACCCATATCATATCGTGACCACGAGGCGTTCTTGGAAGCTTGGTTATAAAATCCATCGTAATACGATCCCATTTCCACTCAGGGATCTCGAGTTGCTGAAACTTCCCGTAAGGATTTTGATGTTCAGCTTTCACCTTCGCACACGTCAAACATTTCTGTACGTACATCATTACATCGTTCTTAATACTGGGCCACCAATAAATAGGCTTCAAATCTGCATGCATCTTTGTGGCACCAGGGTGTACAGAATACTTAGTTTTGTGAGCTTCATCCATTACTAACTCACGATTGCCTCCATAGAGAGGAACCCATATTCTACCTTTGTAAGTTCGAAGGCCACGACTATTTTCTTCCATTTGGAGTCTGTTCTTCTTCTTTTCCCAATAGACTCCGCTTTCACATTATCATCCTTTAACGCTTCGATTTGAGCTAATCGAATAGGTTCCAGTAAATTCGACTCAATCTTTGTAATCATCGCACATAATCTACTCTTCGCATATCCTTTGCGGCTTAAGGCATCAGCAACCACATTAGCTTTGCCTGGGTGATATTTAATTTCACAATCGTAATCCTTTAATAACTCCATCCACCGCCGTTGTCTAACATTCATGTCCTTCTGAGTAAACACGTACTGTAAGCTCTTATGATCCGTATAAAGGGTACACTTTGTACCATACAGATAATGTCGCCACAACTTCAGAGCAAAAACAACCGCAGCCAGCTCAAGGTCATGAGTAGGATAGTTCCGCTCATGAGGCTTCAGCTGTCGAGAGGCGTAAGCGATAACTTTGTCTCGTTGCATTAGTACACACCCTAACCCTGTGATGGATGCGTCACTATAAACCACTAAATCATCTGTTCCTTCGGGTAAGGCTAAGACTGGAGCTTCACACAACTTCTTTTTCAACGTTGTGAAGGCTTTCTCTTGAGCATCAGTCCATACAAATTTCACACCTTTCTTCGTTAATTCAGTCATTGGTTTGGCAATGCGCGAGAAATCCTGAATGAAACGTCGATAATAACCAGCCAAACTGAGAAAACTCTTTATTTCTGTAGGAGACTTAGGCTGCTCCCACTTTGACACCGCTTCTATCTTTGCAGGATCCACTTTTATACCATCTGAGGAGACGACATGGCCGAGGAAATGAACTTCCTTTAGCCAGAACTCGCATTTGGAGAATTTAGCATATAGCTTTTTCTCTCTGAGGACTTGTAAGACAGCCCTCAGATGCTCTCTATGTTCCTCTTCCGACTTTGAATACACAAGAATGTCGTCGATGAAAACGATAACGAAATGATCCAAAAACGGTCGACAGACACGGTTCATCAAATCCATAAACTTCGCTGGAGCATTTGTCAAACCGAATGGCATGACAAGGAACTCGTAATGACCATAACGAGTTCGGAACGCTGTTTTGGCTACACTTTCCTCTTCAACCTTCAGTTGATGATAGCCAGATCGTAAGTCGATCTTCGAAAAATAGGAAGCACCTTGAAGTTGATCGAACAAATCATCAATGCGAGGGAGTGGATACTTATTCTTCACCGTTCTTTTATTCAGCTCGCGATAATCAATACACATGCGCATGGATCCGTCTTTCTTCTTTACGAAAAGGATAGGAGCACCCCATGGAGAGGAACTCGGACGAATGAAACCTTTATCTAAAAGTTCCTGAATTTGCGTCATTAACTCCTTCATCTCCGTCGGAGCTAATCGATACGGAGCTTTGGCTACAGGAGTAGCACCAGGAATAAGGTCAATAGAAAATTCAACCTCACGATCCGGAGGAAGACCTGGAAGATCTTCAGGGAAACATCAGGAAACTCGGAAACAACTTCGACATCAGAGACTGTAGGCTTCGCGATACGAGAATCGATGACATAAGCTAGAAAATGTGACTTAGTTTGCCGTATACAACGAAGCGCTTTCATCATCGAGATCACCTTAACATTGGGGGTAAGACACAGAACATTTTTTCTTTTTCCCCCCCTCCACCCTCCGCCCGTTTCCGCAACCCCCCCCCTCGGGGTGCTATTCTACTAATCTTTTTCGACATAGCGCAGCATCATTCTTAGACATCCAATCCATACCGAGAACAACATCGAAACAGGTTAGCAGTAAATGAACGACCTTCTATTTCTATTGGACAATCAGAATAACCTTCCCGAATAATAGACGTTGCACCATTAGCCACTTCTACTTCTATAGGCACCGTAAAGAACTAGTAGTCATGTCTAACTTAGGAGCAAACAGAGTAGACACAAAAGATTTGTTCGCACCCGAATCAAATAACACATTAGCAGGTTTGGAGTTAACAATAAGGGTAGCAGTAACTACCTGATCATCGTCTTTTGCCTCCTCAGCCGTCATCTGAAAAGCACGGGCTTTGGCCTGGGAAGCTTCTGCCTTCTTTCCCTCATCTTTATTCATCTGCGGGCAGTCTGCAATACGGTGCTTGGTGTCTCCACATTTATAACATCTTGCCTTGTCAGTGCATTGATCAATGGTATGACCCTGAGTTCCACACCTATTGCACCTGCGGGTCTTTGTAGAACACTGACCAGAATGGATAGATTTGCAGCCTGGGCACCATTTTCCATCCTTGTCTGCCCTTCCCTTGTCAGAGGACGATGAAGATCCCTTAAATTTCTTTCCAAAACGATTTGATCCACCAAACCTCCTCTTATTGCCAGACTTCTTCTCATCCTCTTTCTTTTCAACTTTCTTATCCACAGCAAAATCATCATCAAGCTTTTTAGATTCTTTGATTGCTTCAGTTAGAGTCTTATGCTGCCTACAAATACCTCGATAACTTGGAGGTAAACCATCGACATAGCAGGCGACTTGATCTGCATCAGTTCTGAATAGATGACCCACAAATTTCATCTTTTCCATAAAGGAACGAGCATAATCATTAATTTTTCCCACTTCAACCTTCAGGGCACGAAACTCTTTTTCCATTTTTCTCTGCTCATGAACTCCAATATACTCTTCAATAAATTTCTGTCTGAAGTTAACCCACGTAATAGCAGATACCATAGCTGGAGTCATCGAAATGGTAATGCTCTTCCACCAGTCCCGAGCACCTTCTTTCAGCATCCTGCTAGCACACAACACTTTCTTATCCTCGGGACAATCACAAGCTTCAAAAACCATCTCAGTATCATCAAGCCATTCCATGCAACCCACTGCATTAAGTGTTCCATAGAATTTCTGAGCTCCGCACTTCTGAAAACTTTCGAACTTGAATCGAGGAGCTTGAACTACATTAGGAGGAGCCACATCAACATTAACAGGGGAACGACTACATTATTAACTGGTAGCTCAGTGTGGTGAGAAGGCACTGAGAAATTGCCATCAGTTCCTTCAGCATTTTCGGCAAGAGCGTTGTTCAGTTGCTCCTGAGTCTGTGCTAACTGGGCCTGGAGAGTCAGCACAAGATTGTACAATTCAGCTGCATTTGGGATTTGCTCCACCACTGCTTCGTTAACTATGGGTTGATTACCAGGAGGTGGAGGCATAGGGCCTAACGAGCCTTGCCGATTGACCTGCTGAGGATTCACTCGATTTCTATTCACGTTAGCTGCAGCAGCAGTAGCAGCAGCATTAGTAGCAACTACACCTGGATGGACAGGTGGAGTAACGCTGGCAGTTGCTCCGTCACGTTGGATGTTGCGGTTGCGAGTGTTAACCATTTTCCTTCAATAAAATGGTGGAGTCGATAAGCGCGAAATAAAACAAAAGTTCGTTGGGATAAGGCTAAATCATATCATCGTAACATAAACATCTCGTAAGCCTTATCACACTCGCACTCATCCCAACCCATCCTACATCACATGTCATCACTAGCTAAGGCATCCTACGAGTACCTAGCATGCATATCCTAAGTTTAAGTCCAAATCCTATGGTCAATAGGCCTTGGTTCACTTAAACTACTTCTCTGATACCAAATTGTAACACCCGTTTCGTAAAAATATGGATTTCCAAAAATTTCGCCTAACGGCGTTAAATCATGCGGAAACGATTTAGGAAAATACTCAACTAAGGAAAACAGTTGAGAAAACATTGGTGGTGTTACTAATAGCATCAAATCTGTAATAAAAGAAATCCATAAGATTGCCCAACATAAAGCAATCATAACATAGTCATTACATAAGTTCCATAAAGGAAATCAATAACATAAGGTCTATGCGAAGCTATTGGGTAAACTAAAGCCAGCTTGATCATCTACCCATCTCTCGCCAAAGCTTCACACGTCATCTCACTGCCTAACCTGAGGGGTGTCAACACATTAAAAGAAACAAGTGTTAGCTATAAAGCTAAGTAAGATAACACCAGGTTTAAGCAAAACATTTCATCCATTTAAATCGTCACTTTAAAGCATTACGTCATTTTAATTAGGCATTCATACCACCGTATAAACATATCCACATCACATATAAGCATAGAGTTCATGACCCTAAGCGTGCCTAATCAATTTGATCACTTTGATTCACCTCGTTAAGTTGTAACCGAAGTTACCGTTTTAAGGAAAGACAATGTCGATCCATGAGTAGCACGCTATGTTCATGACATTAGGTGGGTCATCAGGCCACCCGAAACTACTCGCCACATATGACTTGTTGCAAGGAGCCACCCGAGCAACCATTTTAACGTACCTATAACCACCGTCAGGCATGACGTACCTATTACCACCGTCAGGCACCATTTATACGTACCTATTACCACCGTCAGGCACCATTTATACGTACCTATTACCACCGTAAGGCACGATGTACCTATTACCACCGTCAGGCACCATTTATACGTACCTATTACCACCGTAAGGCACAGGTTATGCATAACACTTAACATCTAATTAGCTCGAGCATTTATCATATTTTGTTTAGATTTCCACCTTTAACCTAAACTAATCCATACTATCATCTTTTCACGTTAGGGCCCTTAAAACGTGCACGTGTCATGGCAACCTAAAAAGGTCTAGTGTTCTAGATAAACAAGCCACATATACATGCACATAACAACATTACAACATATCATTAACCACCGTTCATCATAACATATCATATCGTAAACATATCATTAACCACCGTTCATCATAACATTTCATATCGTAACCACATGTACGGGGAAGCATTTTAGGCATAAACATCGTCATCATTAGTCCCCGAGTACCTCCCATATCAACCCAACCACCTATGAGTTATACATTACTGTTATGGAGGTTATAGTTTACGAACCATTTTCGTTGCACCCTCAGCGTGACAAAAGTAGTGTATCTTACCTGTTGGGAGTGTGCGCGCGTAATGACAGGCTAAAAGTGCTTAACAATAATCCCCGACACCTAAGATACATTAATATACAAAATATAAGTCATTTGGGACCCAAACGAACTTTAAAACGAACTTAGGTTTGTTCTTACGAACTTAGACTCACTGAACGAACTTAGTTGCCTTCAAACGAATTTAGGACATACTGAACGAACTTAGCAATGCCCAAACGAACTTAGAAGACCATAAACGAAGTTTAACTTCGTTTGTTGAACGAAGTTAGGGTTTAACTCAAACGAATTTAAGTCTCAAAACCACTTAGACATTCACTTTAAACGAATTTAGACACCTTAGGGTTTCCAAACGATTTTTGAAGGCTTCAAACGAACTTAGTTTGGGTTCAAACGAACTTAGGCTCATCTTCAAACGAATTTAGAGTGTTCCAAACGAACTTAGTTGCCTTCAAACGAATTTAGGACATACTGAACGAACTTAGCAATGCCCAAACGAACTTTAAGTTCGTTCGGAAGCTGTTGACATCAGAAAAACGAATTTAAGACTCAATTTCGACCAGAATTCATAAAACGACTTGTTCTTCGATTTTTCCAGAAACAAACGACTTGGGCTTCACCCAAAACATGATTTTGACATTGTTAAACATATTTTGATCATTCATATCGATTACAAACTCGTTTGACACCGTTTAGATCATTAATTAGCCAAAGACACAACATGAACCCTAATTAAACAAAAACCCTTTTAAAATCAGATCTGAAACATCAATTTATGACCTTTAAATCTGTAAATACATCGATGAATCATTAGTTACCTGATAATATAATGACCGATCCAATCCAATGCCAAAACACACGATCGATTGACCCAAAACTTGAAGATTTGCTTAAGAAATTCAAGAAGGATTGAAGGAACTTGTTTTCTTGACTTAATTATGATTAATGGCTGCAACTCATGAGAGATTAGGTTTCCCTAATCACTTAACCCGTTTTTAACTTTCCAACATTGGCAAAATTGGTCCCTGGACTTCATATCGACTTTATTTCGCTTAAAAACACTTATTGGGGATACATATAACACACTAAAGCACCTTCACACACTACAAAGGCCTTTTACACATCATTAAATCTACTTATTGTCACTCATTAAAGATAATTAAATCTCACATATAGGGCACATAAACATATAAACACATATTTCCACACAAACGTATCACGGACTTATAATTTGACCTAACGACGATAGTCAACATGAACGATTAAGTTTTGGGATGTTACATCATTCTCTCTAAACCCACGTAAGTTGTTTCACAACTACTTATGTGAGTTTTGGTACACTGCTGTTCTTTCTTCCGATTGTTCCTCCATCAGTTTCACATTAAAGGATGGAACAATCCAGTGTACCTTGTCAGCCAATGTATTGAGGGATGCCTTACGCCTCAATTACTGGAGAGAGGGTGAATCTCCAGTCGTCTTGCCCCCAAATATAAACTTTCGCCAAGTACTTCTTGAAATGGGACACAGGGAGTATTTGGAGAATGGGGTGTTGAAGACAAAAGGTGCGATGACCATGAAGGGCCTTACACCTTCATGGAGGTACTTTTTCATCCACCTGGTGGAGAGCATGGGTGGGAGTTCTGGTGGACTTGACCAGATTAACTCCTCGCAAGCAGAGATGGCTTACTGCTTGTGGAACGGATTGAGAGTGGACTTTGCAGATATTCTGTATAGAAGCCTAGTTCAAAAGCTGAAGGGCACAAGGGGGTTTGTATTCCCTTTTCAAGGTTCCTCTCACTTTGTTTTAAGCAAATTCTGGGCAGGGAAGCATATAATAGTACAGATTCACCGTACACTGCTCCAGATATGCTAAGGAATCTAGACTCAAGTGATATCTGAAGCTGGTGAGGTTGAAATTCCTAAACGAATGCAACTGGCATTCGCTTCAACTGATGCACCTTTGGAAAGTGAGTCAGAAAGACAATTGGGCGGGCCTTAAAATAATGAGGGACCCTCCAGTTCGTCTCAAGTTGTGGTTGAGGATAGAACAACCATAACTGAAGCAACTCCTATCACGTCTATCCCTGGTGACGATACTTCGGTATCTGATCCACCAACAGATGTACCCATCCAGGAAACTGGGGAAGGTCATCTGGAGCTTGACCAGGTAACTGGTCAGCCCTCTGTCACATTCATGGATCTGGACATGGGTGTTAACGACGAGGAAATCCTGATTGAGTCTTCGGATTCTGAAGGAACTGAAACAGACATGGAGATTCTTGATGCTTCTGTACAAGCTCAAGACCCTTCATCTCCAGTCTTACCTCCAGACGCATCAATTTCACTTTCACCAACTGAACAAAATGTGCCTACAAATATATCTTTACCAACATATACCGCTCCTTTACCAACTGGGCAATTCTCACTTGCTCGAGAAATGCCCCCACCACCGTCGCCGTTGTTCACACCTGAGCATTCTCAGCATGAACAACACATTGATTTTCCTGTCCTTCCTTCATCCACCACTCCAAGCATATCTTCAACTGCTGGTTTGACAACTGGGGAGACTTCATTAAATATGCCTCCTCCAGTTGCTCCAGTAGTAACTGCTCGTGGTCCAGTGACACCTTCTTCTTTGTCACTGGACAGTCAAGTTGTCTCAATACAATCCGATCTCCAAAACCTTCTAACCAGGGTGGAGGAGATTCAGAAGACACTTGATAAAAACACCAAGTCTTTCTCCAGATACCACAAGGATACTTTGACAAACATCAAGGTGGTTGATCTGGGGATAAACAAGTTTTCATCGAATGAAGACTTGGTGTTCAACAAATTGAATGAGTTGGTCACTGGCTGCAATCATCTGGCTGGTACTCTAAAGGAAGCCTTTGACCTAACTCAGTCCAAGGTCACCAGTTCAATCTCTAATCTACTTGGCAACACTGTTCGAACATCTGAAGTAGATCTGAAGGAGATTGAGAGGCAGGTAAAGAATTAGTTGAAAGACCTGGCCTAGATACAACTGGACTTGGAGAGCAGTTGATGACTTCAGTGGGTCAGAAAATAGAGGATACGTTGGGTGCTAGAGAAGAGCATTTGATAGAAAGGGTGATGTCTGAGATCACCAAGCTGGCCACTCCTCAGGTTGATCTGGCCCCACTCACCAGTGAGATCAACCAGTTGAGGGGCAGCATTGAAAGTTTGAACACCCAAGTATCTCTACATACTGAATCTTTGAATAAACTGACCACTGAAGTAGAGAATCTGAAGAAGAATGATGAAGAAGTGAGGGAAAGGGTTGTCTCTGGTTTGGATGAAGACTCCAAGATCCTCAATGAATTGAAAACTGGTCAAGAACAAGTAACTGCCAATGTTTTGACTCAGTCAAAGGAGACGAACCATTTATGGAGGTCCTTCAGGATGATGTGTGGGATCTTTAAAGAGTGTAAGGACATGCAGTCATGGCAGCCTCTTGACCGGTTGCCATCTCACCCTTCTGAATGGGAAGCAATTAGGGCAGGTCTAGATGCTGCCAAGGGGGAAAGAACTGCAGTCCTTCCACCAGTTGCACCTGGAAGGACTCCATCTGGAAGAGAAATGATTGTGGCTACCAGTACTGAAGCTGGTGAGCAAACTGGTGGAGATGTTAGTGTGAGGGGGAATGTTGTTTTGGATAAGGGCAAAGGTTTAGCTGTTGATGCATCTGCCCAGCCGGCCACTGATGAAATGCTTGAAACTGGTAATGCTGATGTACTTCCTCCAGTTTCAGATAGTGATAGCAGAAGACTGGCTAGACTTGGAAATGATATCAAAGAAAGAAAGAAGATGAAACAACAAAACCAAGTCGTAGCCAGGGCACATCTTGCTCAGATCAAGTTACTTGATATGAGTGATGCCAATCTTTTGGGCATCACTAAGGAGGAGTATGTTAGGATTAAGAATGATCCTAGGATAGTTGACCAGTTAAATGAAATGCTTGAAGTAGAACTGGACAGACACTATCCTGAGGATGAAGCTGAATTCGATGCCAGAAGCTTAAACATTTCAGTGGAGAAGGCTAAGGAGAATAGGGCCAGTGGGATTCTAAAGAGAATTATAAATGTTAAGAAGGTTGTGAAGGAAGTATTGAATCCACCAAGAAGAAGGATTCCACAACCAAGAAGACCACTGACAAGAGATGCAAGAGATGCTGACCTTAGCACATTTGTTGAACCAACTGGCGAGATCTCAAATGAAGACATCAAGTCCGCTGTACTGGCTGCTGGTGCTGGGAGTATAAAAATCACTAATGAATCTGAAGCTCGAAGTTATTACTCCCAGATCATGTCAACCAGAAGACATAGTGGTACTATAAATGGTGTTAATGTAACAATCAAGCCAGGCACCAAAGTCTTTCAAGTTCAAGTTAGTTATACCAGGGGGCCACTGGTGAAAACTGACAATCCTGGTGCGATGCAATATGGGTTCAGCGAATGGGTCGAGATGGTGAATGTGCTGGATGCTAAGGCACAAAAGAATAGGTTTGAGAAGGCATGGACAAACTTCTTAAGGGGCAAGATTCAACACAAGGAAAATCTGGAACAAAAGCTGAATATTGACCCTGAAGACACTCAACCTATTTCTTCAGTTGCCAAGAGAAGAAGAACTGGCGAAGGGCCATCTGTTTAAGTTCTTTCTTCAGTTATCTACTTGTAATTTGTATTTACATTCTATAACTTGTATAAATTTCATTCATTGTATAAATGAAGTTACCAGTTTGTAACCACAAGGTAGATAATAGATTAAAATCTAACAAACCTAAAAGAAAAATCCTAAGGCATTTATTGATCTATAAAAATGCCTTAGAAACTTAAATAGATTTAAATCGAACAAGTCTCTCTAGTTAACACTTGTATAGATACAAAAACTAGAAAAAGACTTGACAATATTTCTAGACAAATAGGGGGAATTTGTTAGGACCAGTTCACCTAGAACTGGCCAGTCACCAGTTCACACTTACCAGTCACCAGTTGCATCTGGAGACTAGTGAAACTGGTGACCAAGATGATTTGTCGAGAAATATATTGAAGTCCAGTTGCACCGTACAGTTAACGCAACCGAAGACTTCCTCCAGTTGAGAACTGACCAAGTTGAAGAAGCATTCCAGTTGAAGTCGAAGACAACAAATGGAAGATAAAGAATGGCAATGGCAGCGAAGCCCAGTTGACATTCTACTCAGTTACAAACTGGAGACCATCAGTGGAAAGCCCTTACAAAGCTTTACACTGATTATGAGTAATTGACTTGTATACTTTATGTACCTTTACCCGGATAATAAGCCTTATCTTATTATTTAAGTAATAAAAGGTACATAAAGGTGGTTGTGTAAAGTTACTTTATCATACGACTTTACACTGCTATTTAAGGAATTAAATGCTATTCCTTAAATGCTCCCAACCACATTTGTACGGCCAAAGTTAACATCCCAATGTTAACTTTGCCTATAAATATAAGTCATTGCACAACAAGAATATTAAGTGATGTGAAATCAAGTGAATTCACATAGTGAAAAACATACAAACACTTCACACTTTGCATACCTGCAATATTCTTGGTGAACTTGTGCAATATTCTCTCAATCACTAAAAGGAACATTTCACAACTTTAAGTGTTTCGATTGTCTTGAGAAATTCCGAGTATAGATCAATTGTATTTCATAGGTTGTTAGGATATTTACATTCGTGTATTATCTTGGTTCCGCATCAACCTTGTAATTTGTTTAATATCAATAAATAAATTATACATTGAAAAATACATATTGTCTCATCAAGTTATCTTACAAGTTATTTGTATTATTGCATTGTTCTTTACTTATTGTCTTTTATATAAGTAATCTATCTAGAACTTGGTATATACACACTGCAACTGGTCGTCTCCAATTCAGTGCATATATTGCAAAGTAACTCCACCATCGACATTGAGGTGTCTTCAGTAGTACCATCTTACGAGTTGGGACTTACAGCCGCTCTACCAGATCATCAAACAGGATCTGGGCATAATCCACTCTAAGTCCAAACCAGAGGCAGTAGGCAATCTGGAGATGAGTCTGATTTAATTGTAGAACAGACCTGAGTAAACTAACAGAGAAACTGAAGGATCTGGTACCTCCTTTGAGAGTATAAGAAATTGAAGAAGTTTCTTCATTATAGATTTTAGAGTACCAGAATTCACATAAATAGTCATGGTACATTCTCCCTGGATTTAGGGTGAGTGCACCATACAGAGGGCATGAGAGAAAGAATGTATTCAATCTCCCAATAATGTATCGGGCATTATGAACACTGGAATGTTTGGCCATCCAGTTATTCATGTTGATTCTAATAGATTTTGCCTCTAAGGTGATATGAGGTGCCCTTTCAACATTTTCAACCGGAGCATATTCAGCGGCAAGCAGGTTTTTAGACGAGTTAGATTGTCTAGGAGCCATTGAATATATTAGATAAATGAAGATCAAATTGAATAAATTAGGGTTTTGATGATGAAGAAGTTAATGATTTGCAGTAAATATGAGAGATTTTATGATTGGGAAAAGAATGAAGAATTGAATGAAGGAATTTGAAGATTTGGGAGTAAATGTTCGAAGTAAATACAATTGAAAGTGAAAGTGGGTATTTATAGGAGAGAGAATGTGGAACTCAAACGGTTTATTTAAAATTATCAAATACAATTTTTGATCGGGTTCTGAGATCCGCATTAATTACATCACATCACACATTAATGTGTGATGGTTCACCGCCCACAAAAACTAACAAGTTGTGCTTTTTATCTTCCCAAGGTAAAAATACCATCATTACGTTGAAAAATTTACATGCCACGTAGGATTGTAAGATAAATATCTTTAAAATTTTTTTGCTTACGTGGCACGCACATGACCAAGTATTTTAAAAAAATATTATGACTCAATTCAGTACATCTGAAGGTTGACTGGACACTCCAATATCACTGGTGGATTAGTCCAGTGAAGCATGTACTGATGGTACACTGGAGGGATACTCCAGTAAAGTACCAGTGAAAACCATTTGAAAGAGACTGGTGACCTCAAACATGCACGTCAACTAATACAGACAAATGAGATGGACACATTTACAAGGAGACAAAAGTCTCCTCAAACACGCACTTCAACCCGTCCAATTACCAGTGAGAGGGACACATTTACAAGGTACCAGTAATATTTTCTGAAGAATTTGTTCAGTGAGAAAATAAATTCCCCATGAACTTAAACAATTTTTAAGAACAAAAGTATCTTTCAAAGTCTTTCCCCCTGGAATGTTGATCCAGAAATCTATTAATGCAAAGATAGTACACAAAGGCGTTCAATATCTGAGCAGTCATAGATTTATAAATCTTTAAATCAAGGATCCCCAGTAGTACACAAAGGCGTTCAATACTAAGGTTCCAGATTTAAGGGTTTAACATTCCCAACTCACCAACAAGATATTCAAAAGTTTTGACATCCAGAGGTTTAGTAAAAATGTCAGTGAGTTGTTTGTTAGTGGGAATAAAATGGAGTTCAATATTGTTTTTCATAATATGATCACGAATAAAATGATACCTGAGATCAATGTGCTTGGTTTTGGAGTGCATGACTGGATTGTCTGAGATAGCAATGGCACTGGTATTATCACAAAAGATTGGGGTCCTTGAATACTTAATACCATAATCAAGCAACTGGTTCTTCATCCAGAGTATCTGAGCACAACAACTGGCTGCAGACACATATTCAGCTTCAGCAGTGGACAATGAAACTGAAGTTTGCTTCTTACTGGTCCAACTGACCAGTTTGCCACCAAGGAAATGACATCCACCAGTAGTGGATTTCCTGTCTATCTTACAACCTGCATGATCTGAATCTGAATAACCCATTAGATCCATGCTTGAGCCTTTGGGATACCAAAGACCTAGACTGGGACACCTTTAAGGTACTTCAGTATGCGCTTTACAGCAAGCATATGAGAGTCTTTTGGATTAGACTGATATCTGGCACATAAACATGTTGAAAACATAATATCTGGTCTACTGGTAGTTAAATACATCAGTGAACCAACCATGCCTCTATAGACAGTGGTGTTCACTGGTTTTCCATCTGGATCTGAGTCCAGTGTCAGTGGTGCAGAAATTGGAGTTGGTTTAGATGGTGAAGAGTTCATATCATATTTCTTTAAAAGATCTCTAACATATTTTTCCTGATTAATAAAAATGTCATCTTTGTTTTGTTTAATCTGGAGTCCAAGAAAATATGTTAATTCACCCATCAAACTCATTTCATATTCAGTTGACATTATTTTCGAAAATTTCTTGCACATGTTTTCATCAGTAGACCCAAAAATAATATCATCAACATAAATTTGTACCAGCAGAATATTACCTTTTTCATGAAGAATAAATAAGGTATTGTCAATTGCACCTCGTTTAAAACCATTTTTCAACAAATGTTTAGTTAGAGTATCATACCAGGCACGTGGGGCTTGTCTGAGGCCATACAACGCTTTGTCTAGATGATATACCCAATGTGGATGCTTTTCATCAACGAAACCTGGTGGTTGTCTGACATAAACTTCTTCTTCAAGCTTTCCATTCAAGAAAGCACTCTTTACATCCATCTGGTAGACCTTGAACTGATGATAAGCAGCAAATGCTAAGAATATTCTGATCGCTTCAAGTCTAGCCACTGGAGCAAATGATTCATCAAAATCAACATCTGACTGGCAGTAGCCTTGTGCTACCAGTCTGGCCTTATTTCTGATTACGTGGCCATCTTCATCGACCTTGTTCTGAAGACCCATCTTGTTCCAATTGGTTCTTTCTTTCCAACTGGGAAAGGGACCAGGTACCATACCTTGTTCCTTTCAAACTGGTGAAGCTCTTCTTGCATAGCAGTCACCCAGCTTGGATCTTCCATAGCCTCGTCAATTTTCTTAGGTTCCATCAAAGATAGAAAACTAACATATAAGCATTGATTACTGGAGGCTCTTCTGGTCTGAACTCCACGACTGGAGTCACCTATGATCTGATCGATAGGGTGAGCTCTTGTCCATCTGGAGTACTGACCAGGATTGTTACTGACAACAATATCAGTGCAAGAATTCAGTTGAGTCTCCTCTTAAGTTGCTTCAGGAGGAGGTTCTTCATAAACTACTTCAACATCTTCATCTGATTCATTTAAATCATGATTTGCATCATGAAATTCTTCATTTGAAGGCATTTCTTGAAGTACAGGTTCAATATAGAAATCTTCATAAGAAGGCATTTCTGGCATCACCTCAACTGATACTGATATTGGGGGAGTAGTACGAACATCTGATCCAATATTAATTTCAGAGGGTAGTTTGAAAATAATAGAAGGATAGAATGGAGTACCACTGGAGAGTTTCTTTTTCTGAACAGGTTCCAGATCAGGATGACTGGAAACTGAGTCTTCTGGAGAATCTTTATTGTAGTTGATAGGATCAGATTCACAGAAGATAATTGGAGTTACTGGGGGAGTGTCAAGGGCTGGCTTCTTGTTAATTGCAGCATTTGATTCATCAAATGTGACATGAATTGACTCATGGACCTTCTCCAGTCTCTTGTTGTATACTCTGAAGGCCTTGAGAATGGCTGAATAGCCTAAGAAATACCCTTCATCAGCTTTGGCATCAAATTTGCCTAACTGACTGGAGTCGTTCAGGATGTAAACTGGACATCCAAAAACGTGAAAATAACCAATATTTAGTTTTCTATTTCTTAAGACTTCATAGGCTGTCTTTTTGTGTCTTTTGATGTACACTGATCGATTCTGGGTATGGCAAGCAGTTGCAATTGCTTTCGCCCAGAAACTGGTAGACAGACCAGATTCAGCAAGCATACTCCTGGCAGCTTCTATCAGCGTTCGATTCTTCCTTTCCACAACTCCATTCTGTTCTGGAGAGCGGGCTGATGAGAAGTTCTGGGAGATGCCAGTGTCAGTACAGAATGACTCCAGAGTTGCATTCTGGAATTCTGTTCCATTGTCACTTCTTAACTGACACACCTTTCGACTGTACTTGAGCTCAATTTGCTTGATAAGACTGATGATCTCAGCAGCAGCTTCACTTTTAGACCTGAGAAAGATAACCCAACAATATCTGGAAAATTCATCTATTATAACCAGGGTGTATCTTTTTCCAGCACGAGTCTGAACATTCACTGGACCAAATAGGTCCATATGAAGCATATGAAGAGGTTCAGATATGCTGAAATTCTGTCTTGTCTTGAAACTGGTACGCTTTTGCTTTCCCATCTCACATCCTGGACATGGTCTTTCCTTTTTGAAGGAAACTGAAGGTATCCCATCTGCAAGTTGTTTTCTAGACAACTTATTAATATTTTTGAAATTTAAATGGGATAACCTTTTGTGCCATAACCAGTTTGTGTCTTCATCAGCTTGAGTATAGAAACACTGCTCTAAAGGAGAGCTTTCCATATCCATCACGTACACATTCCCTTTTCTGAGAGCAATCAACACTACCTTCCAGTCCTTGTTGAATACGATACCCTGAGCAATATTGAATAGAACTTGATAGCCATCATCACACAGTTGGCTTACACTGATCAGGTTATATTTCAAACCATTCACAAATGCAACATGTCTGAACTTGACTTGTCCATTGTTCAGTACACCGTATCCCTCAGTCTTTCCACAACCATTTCCAAAAGTAATGGAGGGTCCATCAGAAATGGTGAACTCCTCCAGTAGGGTCTTACATCCGGTCATCGTCCTGCCAACTGCACTGTCAAGATACCAGATATATTTCTTTCGATCGCCCTGCATATCCACCAGATATTATCAGTTAGATTTGGGAACCCATCGACTGATGGGTTCACTGGACCCTCCCTTATAGGTCCCTGGGGAAATCTGGTTTAGTTCACTTTCTTCAACAGTGGTCTTAGTTGAAAAGACCACTGGGACTGATAGTTTTGAAACCTTTTTCTTTTTCTCAACTGGAGAAATAGATTTATCTTTCTTTGCAAAAGGTTTTGTGTTTTGTCTAGGGCCAGATGAAGTGCCCTCAATAAAGTTTAATCTTGCATTAAAACTTTGAAATTGACGAGTCAGAAGTTTAATCTGGCTCTCTAACCTGGACAAAACATTTTCTTCAGATGATACCTTAGCCTTTCCAGTTGTAGGCTTTGGTAGGGGATTGGTCTGAGGCAAAGGTTTATTCTGCTTAACCTTTTTAACTGGAGCAGTCATCTGGACAGCTCCAGTCTTAACCTCTGGGCATTGAACTGGGAATGTATTGGCCTTGGGAGTTACAGGCTCATCATAAACAGTGGTGGGCCTGAATCCCTCTGGTAATCGGTCAAGTACTGGTATTAATGATGCTACATGAGTATTTCCATCTAAATATGCACGTTTTTGTGTGGGAAATTGATTTACTCCAGCATCATATGGCTTTTTGGTTTCTAGCCATGATTTAATCACCAGTTTTTCCTTTTCTAAAATGATCTCAAGATCTTGTTTTTCTTGAATCAATTGTTCAGTTACCAGAACCTGGGCTTGAAATGCCAGTTCAATGTCTTAAAGTTCTTTTAATTTTGATTTTAAGGCAGCTATTTCAGAAAAATCTATGAATTACAAATGATCTATATTTGTCAAATAACTCTTTTGGATCGAGATACTTAAAGTTGTGAAGTATCCCTGTTTAAGATCGAGAGTATTTAGACAAATTCACTTTAATGCAAAATGTATGCTAAAAGTATTTTTCTCAAAGAAATGACTTTGTATTTATAGGCAACAAAATTCACCAGTGAATTTTGTGCCGTACAAATATGGTTGCATGCATTTAATGATCCGACAAGAACATTAAATGCATTGGATAAGGTACAAGGATAAAGTCACATCAAATGACTTATATTCCTTTTATCCAACCAGCTTCACACACGTATACTTTGGTAAAGAACAAGTGGATTGTTCTTTGGAAAGTGTGTGTGTAACACCCCAAAGATGTTAAGGTAAAAGAAATTAACCTCTTTTATAGTTTTGACATTAAATTAATTTCCTAGTATTTTATTTTTGGAAATGGGGTTTGTTAGGTCGGAAATCGACCAAGTATAATTTGTTCAGAAATAGCTTGAAGTTCAGTGAAAACGTTTGTACAGAATTCTGAGCCGTCTCAGAATTACTTTACTGAAGCTTCACTTCAGTTCAGATCAAGATAAATCTGAAGCATTCATTCTGAAGTCAAAGACTGAAGTATGAAGAAGAAAATCATCTCAGAAGCGAGCAAAGAGTGATTCTACCAGATCGAAGACTGAAGCATCTCAGTATAAAGTATTTACAACACTTTACACTGATTACGAGGAAGACTTTTTACTTTACATACCTTTACCCAGTTAATAGATTTATCTATTAATAAAAGGTACAAGGTAAAAGTATAGGTTTGAAACATAGTACTATAAGTCACATCAACTGACTTATATACTCTTCCTAGTACAAGCATGTAAGGAATTAGGTTTAATTCCTTAAATGCTCACAACCACTTTTATACGATCTTGTCCATGTCATCATGAACTTGGTCTATAAATATGAAGTCTTCTCATAACTTGCAAAGAGCTTGAAACTTTAGCATTGCAACTTGTGAGATATACTCTAAGTAAACTTACAAGTATTTCCAAGTTATTTAGATCACTTGTTTTTCGGGATTATTTAGATACTTACACTTGGGTGTTTATCTTTGTTCCGCAACAATCCTTGTATTTGTTTATATATCAATAAATCAAATACATTAGAAAGAAAACAACGTGTCTCAATGCTACATACTTGATTATACTTATATATATCTTTATATAGTTTCTGCCATTTAGTTCTTGCATTTTACTTTAAGTCAATTGTTTCTTGTTATCCATATCTGGATCGTAAACTTAACTTGTCCATCAAGATCAGTTGTACTTTCCAGTCGGGTTTAGTTAATCATCTATATTTGGGACTCACAATTGGTATCAGAGCAGCAAGGTTGAATTATATCAATTCTTTAACCTTTGATCTGCATAGATGGCTGACTTTCAACAAGAACGTCCTGACCCTAATAACACCACCCCCCTATCATCAACAATAATATACCATCGCATAATGTACACGTACACTTTCCAAATAATCCTGTTCCCAAGTTTGATGGGAACAGTGAAAACTTTCAAACATGGAAAGCATGCATGCTAAAGTATATTGCTGGTGTTGAAAGACATTTGCCCGATATCTTAAAAGAAGGACCCTTTATCCCCATGAATGCTTCTACTGTTGTCAGAAATACCGATGGGACTCCTAGGCAGTCACCTAAGGAGAAGGATCATTGGTCTGAGGAAGATCATAGACTTGTAGACCTTGACACTAAGTTACAAAATATGATTTTATATGCAGTTCCTGAAACCCTTATGCCCACTCTTGTTTTACTTGAAAATTCCAAATTAATGTGGGAGGAACTAATGACACAGTTTGAAGGCACAAATGAGACAATTGTCACAAGAAAAGTTGCTTTAAACAAAAGATATGAGTCTTTCTTTGCTGTCCCTGGGGAAACTTTAACTCAAACTTACATCAGATTTACAAATCTGGTAAATCAACTGAAAGCCCTGGGTGTAACCAAAGATAAAGAAATTCTGTTGGAAAAATTTTGTGACATTTTACCTTCTAAATGGGAAAATTTAATCTTGGTCTTGAGACAAGGCAAAACCTTGCACAGTCACACTCTTGCTTCCCTTTATGGAGCCTTCAGATATACTGAAGAGAACAAAGCTGAGAGAGCTTTGGCTGAGCAGGATGCCAAGAATCATGTTTCTACTAGTTCTGGTATGGTTCAGTATTCTGAACCACATAGTACTGCTCTACTATCTTCTGAGAGTGACATTTCTGACTCGATGAAGAAGATGGTTTCTGAAATGTTAAAAACTGGTGTCTCTGGTAATGTTACTCATGATTGTAATGAGGATGACAATGATGATCTGGTTGCCATGCTGGCTAAAACGTTCAATCGTTTTAAGGCCAAATCAAATCGATCTGGCAAACCTTTTGCTTCCAGCGCTTCTATTGACAAGTCTAATCTTGAATGCTTTAAATGTGGCAAGAAAGGACATTTCATGAAGGAATGCAGATCTAGTCAATCATCATCATCACAATCTGCTCCTAACCATTCTATTTTTCAGAAATCTGATGACAGCTATAAGGCCAAATACAAGAAGTTAAAGGCACATATGGCTCTTCTGGCACAAGACAACTCAAGCAACAGTTGTATGATTGCCAAAACTGAAAAATGGGAAGAATCTGATGAATCATCTGATGATGAAGAAGAAGTTAGGGACATGTGTTTCATGGCACAAGAAGATCAAGGTCATTTGGTCAAATCCGATGTTGAATCTGGTCGCTGGGTGGATATTATAATGAAAATGGTCAGTAATTTTGGCTTTGAAAATAATGAGGAACACAAACTGGACCTTTTGGTTCTTTTAGAGGCTGACATCTCATTTGTTGAGACAGTGCATTCAGAAAGCCTAAAAATGTTTGAAAATAATGCTTCTGAACTAAACGCCAGTCATGCCAGACTGAAAGAACTGAAAGATGTTCATTTGGCTCTAAAAAGTTATCAGTCTATGGTTGCAACTTTAGAATTGGAAAAGGAAGAATTGAAATCCATCCTTGAAAAAGAACAAGCAATTATTAAATCTTGGATGAAAGCACTAAGGCCAGATGCTGCAATTAAAAATACTTTTGCATCACAAAGAACAGCATATGAGTCTGGTGATCTTCATTTGGCATCCATAATCACTGATTTAGATGCACTTCCAAAGGAAATAAAGCCTGAAATCATTTTTCCTAAAGTTGGCAAGCAGAAAACTATAACTAATAAAGCCCAGGAACAATCTGAGGGTAAATCTGAAACAGCTCAGACAACTATTTCAGAAAGGAAGGCTAAATCCAAAAAGCCATCCCCTCAGACTTCATCTAAGGTTCCTAAAGACCTAAAGAAGAAGAAAAATTTCTCCCCTACTGAGCCATCTACCTCAGATTCAGGTAAGTCTCAGGTGTCTAATGAAGAATCAATGTTGTTAAGGTTAGAAAGTCAATTTCAACTATTGGCTAGACAAGTGCAGAGTTGTAATGCACGTTTAAAAAATGTTGAAACTCCTCCTCTTCAACCTAAACAAAATACAAAACCTTTTTCTAAGCAAATCAAACAGAAATCTGAGAAGAAAAAGGTTGAAAACCCCATCAAACCAACTATTTTTGTGTCATCTGAAATAATGACTGAAATCCCCTTTGATCCTTCTGTTCCTTATGAACCAAAGAAATCTGAGACTGCTAACGGAGAGTCTAGTGAACCCATCCAAAGATGGGTTCCCAAAAAGAACTAATCTTTGTTTGTGTGCAGGGAGACCGAAAGAAGAATATATGGTTTCTGGACAGTGCTGTTGGCCGAACCATGACTGGTTATCAGACCCTGCTAGAGGAATATAGGGTGCAAGAGGGGCCCTCAATAGTTTTTTGGAAATGATGGTAATGGAAAAACTGAGGGATATGGTGTGGTGAATAATGGTCAAGTCAAATTCACACGTGTTGCATATGTGAACGGTTTGAAATATAACCTGATCAGTGTCAGTCAACTGTGTGATGATGGCTTCAAGGTTTTATTTGATATTTCACAAGGCACCATATTCAACAGAGATGGAAAGGTGGTACTGATTGCACCAAGGAAGGGAAACATTTATGTCATTGATATGAATCCTTCTACCACTGAATAATGTTTCTACTCAAAGGCAGATGAAGACACAAACTGGCTGTGGCACAAGAGATTATCCCATCTGAACTTCAAAAATATTAATAAGTTGTCTAAAAAACAACTTGTTGATGGGATACCCTCTATGTCTTTCAATAAAGACAAGCCATGTCCAGGTTGTGAAATGGGTAAGCAGAAAAGAGCTTCATTCAAGACAAAACAAAGCTTTAGTATAACTAAACCTCTTCACATGCTTCACATGGACCTTTTTGGACCAGTGAATGTTCAGACCAGAGCAGGAAAGAAGTACACCCTTGTTATCGTTGATGAATATTCAAGATACTGCTGGGTGATTTTTCTCAGGTCCAAAAGTGAAGCTGCTGCTGAAATCATTGCTCTCATCAAGCAAATTGAGCTCAAGCACAAGCGAAAAGTTTGTCAGCTCAGAAGTGACAATGGCACTGAATTCAGAAATGCTACTCTAGAGTCCTTCTGCACTGAAACTGGCATATCTCAGAACTTCTCCTCAGCTCACACACCAGAGCAGAATGGTGTTGTAGAAAGAAAGAATCGTACGCTGATTGAAGCTGCTAGAAGTATGTTGAATGAATCTGGTCTTCCCAAGAATTTCTGGGCTGAAGCTGTTGCAACTACCTGCTACACTCAGAACAGATCTGTTTATGTCAAAAGACACAAGAAGACCTCCTATGAAGTACTCAGAAATAGAAAGCCTAATATTGGATACTTCCATGTATTTGGGTATCCAGTATACATTCTGAATGATTCAAATCAGCTTGGAAAATTTGATGCAAAAGCTGATGAAGGATACTTCCTAGGATATTCATCAAATCGCAAGGCCTTTAGAGTCTTTAACAAGAGACTTGAAAAGGTTGATGAGTCAATTCATGTTACCTTTGATGAATCCAATTCTGCAATCTTTAAAAATTCCATTCCTGTACCACCCTCAGAAAGTCCAATAAGTTTTGGTGATTCTGATCCTATTGCTGAAATTGATCAGTCACCTGAACCTGCTTCTGAACATCTCCGTTCAGAACCAGTAATAAACAAGCCTAGCAACATTCCATTTTATCCTCCAGTCAGTTTCAAACTACCTTCTGAACTGACTATTGGATCAGATGTACATGCTGCTTCTCCTCTGATGTCAGGCTCCACTGAGCAACCTCAATCTGAAGAATTTCATGATGCAAGTCATGATCTGCAGGAAGAAGAAGAAGCTGAAGATGTATTTTCTGAAGCTCCTCCTGAAGTTACTCAGAGAAGCTCTTGCACTGATATCATTGCTCATCCTGGTCAATACTCTAAATGGACAAAAGCACATCCAATCGAGCAAATTATTGGAGAGTCCAGTAAAGGGGTTCAGACCAGAAGAGCCACAAGCGATCAATGCTTAAACATCAGCTTCTTATCTCTAATTGAACCCAAGAAGATTGACGAGGCTATGCAAGACCCAAGCTGGGTTGATGCCATGCAAGATGAGCTCAACCAGTTTAAAAGAAATGATGTATGGGAACTCGTTCCTTGTCCCAGCAACCTGAAGAAGGAACCAATTGGGACAAGATGGGTCTTCAGAAACAAGATGGATAAAGATGGTCATATCATCAGAAACAAAGCAAGACTTGTTGCAAAAGGATATGCACAAGAAGAGGGAATAGATTTTGATGAAACTTTTGCACCAGTTGCTAGACTTGAAGCTATCAGAATACTCTTAGCTTTTAGCAGCTCATCATCAGTTTAAAGTCTATCAAATGGATGTCAAAAGTGCATTCCTGAATGGAGAACTAGAAGAAGTCGTTTATGTGTATCAACCACCAGGATTCATCAATGAAGAAAAACCACATTGGGTGTACAGACTAAACAAAGCCTTATATGGTCTGAGACAAGCACCCAGAGCCTGGTATGATACTCTTACTAAACATCTTCTTAAAAATGGTTTTAAACGTGGTGCAATAGATAATACTTTGTTCATATTGCATGATAAAAGTGATATCCTTTTAGTACAAATTTATGTTGATGATATTGTGTTTGGTTCTACAAATGAGAAGATGTGTGAAAATTTTTCTAAAGTCATGTCTTCTGAGTATGAAATGAGTATGATGGGTGAACTGACATATTTTCTGGGACTTCAAGTAAAACAAACTGAAGATGGTATTTTCATAAACCAAGAAAAATATGTCAGAGATTTATTAAAGAAATATCAAATTGATTCAGTCTCATCAAAAGATACTCCTATTTCTGCTCCATTAACTTTGGATTCTGATACACATGGAAAACCAGTGGAGCATACAAAATATCGTGGTATGGTTGGTTCACTGATGTATTTAACTGCAAGTAGACCAGACATAATGTTTGCAACATGCCTTTGTGCTAGATTTCAGTCTGATCCCAGAGAAGCACATGCAAATGCTGTTAAAAGGATCTTCAGATACCTTAAAGGTGTCCCCAGATTGGGTCTTTGGTATCCCAAAGGCGCTAGTCTAGATCTAATGGGTTATTCAGATTCTGATCATGCAGGTTGTAAGATAGACAGGAAAAGTACCACAGGTGGGTGTCATTTCCTTGGTGGCAAATTAGTAAGCTGGACCAGTAAGAAGCAGACTGCAGTATCACTATCCACTGCAGAAGCTGAGTATATTTCTGCAGCAAGTTGTTGTGCTCAGATTCTATGGATGAAAACCAGCTGACTGATTATGGTGTTACTTACACAAAGACTCCAATCTTTTGTGATAACACTAGTGCCATTGCCATATCTCACAATCCTGTGATGCACTCGAAAACCAAGCACATTGATCTCAGGTATCATTTCATTCGTGATCATATTCTGAAAGGAGATATTGAATTGTACTTTATTCCCACTGATAAGCAACTCGCTGATGTTTTTACAAAACCTTTAAACATCTGGTCAGTGAGTTGGGTATGTTAAATCCTTAGACTGGTAATCTTGTTATGAACGCCTCAGTGATACTGATCTGGTTCACCAGTCTGAGCGATCCATGTAATTTTTGCTCACCTAGCTATCGAACGCCTTTGTGATACTATCTTGGCACTTATTAATTCATGGATCATCACTTCAGGGGGAATGTTAAATATTTTTTAAACTTTAAAATAAACCTTCATTTTTGAGGGGGAACCTTTTTACTCAGAAAAATGTATTTAACTGAAGCACTTCAGAAAATCAAAAAAATATTTCAGTTGAATTTTATTAACTGAGATGGTTCAGATCTCCTTGGAACTGATCATGCTCAGAATTTATTTTGTCATCACTAAAAGACAACAATCTTTTCAAGATATTTTTGATACTTGGTCAATTGTGTGTACACGTGGCCTACTACATACTATGTTTTTAACTTACGTTGGTCATGCTTATGTGTCACACAAGTTGCGCCGTAAAAGGAAAGAAATGAGTACTTTTTCTGAAAAAGTGTTGCAGGGTGGGGTCACTCAAACGTCTCTGCATTTAATGCGGACTTGACCCCAGAAATTGTTTTTAAATTGTTTTTAGTTGGAAAATCACTTTATATTCCATCTTAAATTCAAATTCCTTTTCATTCTTTCACTTACTTCGTTTTTTATTTACTTCCCAATCATTAATCTCTCTCATATTTACTCTCAAATTCCTTAACTCTTCATATTCCTTTCACTTTCAACTTTCGATTCTTAAAAATGTCTAAATCATCATCTTCTTCACAACACAAATCACTCATCAATTTTGAATATACTCCATCGGATGTTGTGAAAACATCTGCCACATGGCCAAAGAATTTCACTCCTTCTCAAATCGATTTAACATGAGCAATTTCTTGGCTCAATTAAATGTGAAATCCAAAACCCTAATGGGAAGAATTAATAATTTTTGGGAGCAATCCCCTTTCCATTATGCTCTGACCGCTAATCCTCAGGCATTGTATCATCGATACTTGCTTGAATTCTGGTATACTGCTGTGGTGAGCAAAGATGAACAATCCATCTCCTTCACTCTCAATGAGGGCACCAAGCAGTGTGTTATCACTCTTGAGGGGTTCAGAAATTTCCTTCATCTGAACTACCTCAAACCTTCCCAGGTATATGCTAAACGACTCAAAGGAGTCAATTTCAGGGAAGTTCTAGTCGCCACTGGTCATGGCGATATGGAGGATGCTGATGGTAATCTGAAGACCTCCGGACACATATTTATGTCTGGTTTTGGCAATTGCTGGAGGTTCTTCTAGACCCAGATTGTGGAAAGTCTTGGTGGCAACCATGGAGGGTTGGACCAACTTTCATTACCCCAAGTTGAGATGGGGTATTATATTTGGAATGGGATACAAGCAGACTTTGCTGAGATTCTCTTTTCTCAGCTGATTACAAAACTAAAAGGAAAGAGAAGTCTGCATATTGCCTTTCCAAGATTTCTAAACTTATGTTTCATGGATATTCTTGGTGAAGCTTATAATCAAGCTGGACCTGAAGCTTCAGTACCTGAATACAGTAGAGATTTCTCAAAGGCATCCACTGCTGAAGATGAGCCTGAACTATCCACTGCTATGCTTCAGGTATTTAATAAAACTGTTTCAGCCACACTAGCTAGTTCAGAAAGGTCACTAAGTGGGCCACAAAAGAATGTGGGACCCGTTAGTCGACCTAAAGATAAGTTGTTGAACATCATTCGTGTTCCAGCTTCTGTATCTACTGTCCCTGGCAATGATACTACGGTTGAGCCGATCATTAAATCTGGTAACGATGCACCTGCTTCTGCAGATGTTGAACCAGAAACTGGTGCGGGTACTAGTGACCCAAACCAGGGCATATCTGACCCGAATGCAGTGGTGAATGCTTTCTGGGATGACGATGAGCTACCTCAGGGAATCTCGATTCCCTTGCTGATTTTGAGTTTGACGAGGGATTATTGGAGGCGAATCAATCTGATTCTGAGCCAACCACCATCCTCGCAAACGCCCCTCCTCCCCCCCCAGAAATCCAAATTCAACCAGACCAACAAGAACAAGATATTAATCCTTATGTTCCACCACCTCCATCTCATCAACATCCAATTTTTCCACCGGGCACTAATCCTGCCTATGTTACAGCCGGTACTTTTAATCCATCACTTCAATTTCTTCACCCCCAAATTCACAAAATCCCACCGCCTATCAATTATGATGCCCCAATAGAGACGGACTTGGATTCTGACACAGAATCTGAGAGTCCAACTGATTTACAACTGAACAATGTTCTTAAAGGGCTTGGTAATCTACCATTTGTTGCTCCTGCTTCTGCACAACCTCCACCACCTTTAAATGTAGAAGCACAGTTAGAAAAGACTCAAACCGAAGTCCAAAGCCTTATTCTAAGGGTGGAGGACTTAACCAAGTCTCTAACTGCCAATACTAGTTCTGTGGCTGAAATGAAAGGAGCTCAGATGTTTCTGGGAACTGAGTTAACCAAGGTTGCTGGAAACGAAGGACTAGTAGTTGGGAAGCTGAATGAGCTGGTGATGACTTGCAACAAGGTGAGCTCTGCAATCAGAGAAGCCTTCAAGCTAACAAAAAGAGATATGCAAGCTTCGGTGGTTGCAAACTTGACATCTTGTGTTCAGCTGATGAAGCAAGATTTTATGGCTGTTGGAAGAGAAGTACATGAGTTGGTTAAGAAGCCAAGTATAAATGAGAAAGAACTTGGGGCTTCTATAAGTGTTGGTATTTTGGATAATCTGAAGTCTGAGCTAACTCAGAATCTAGTTACTCAGATTTCAGAATCCGTTTCTGAGAAGGTTGGTGCGAAGGTTAGAATGATGATTGCTGAACTAACCAAAGACACAAATGACAAAGTGGACAAGGCTGTGAATGAAGTAAAAGATTCAGTGTCCAAACTTGAAGGATCAGTTCAGAACCAGTCCAAACAGTTAGAAGAAATTCTAACTTATCTCAAGAAGGAAAATATTGTTGCTCCTCCTGTTCCCTCATTCACTGAAGAAGATAGAAAGCAGTTGAAAGAGATAATAGATAAAGAGTCGTTGAACCTGAACTCCAATTTCAGATTAAGATCTCAATTTGCTCAGCTTTCTAGAGGAATTTCTGAATGCTTACAACAACAAAGTTGGGAACCACTGAAAGGCATGCAAATGGCCATTGAAGAATTCGCTAAGTTGCCTTCAGAGGTCCCCAAAGGGGGAAAAGTTGTGCCTATTGGTCTGCTTGCAAGTACACAAGAAATCATTGAAGCAACCAAGAAGCAAACTGAGGTGCCATCTGGTAGTGCCTCAGTTCAGGAGGAAACTGAATCTGAATCTGGTAAGAAAGATAAAGGCAAGGCCCCATTAGAGGAAGAACCAACAAAGAAAAGTTCTAAGGGTTCTGGGATTATTGTTGGTGAGAATGTGGATGAGCATGGTTATCCCTGCACGATCTTGATGCTGATAGTAAGAAATTGGAGGCTTTACAGAAGCAGGTCTCAAATCAATTCATTATGTGGAGGGAAAACAAAGAAAGAGAAATGGAACAACATCTGAAGATGGGGACCCTTGATCATATAGATGCTGCAGCTCTTGGTTTGTCACTGGAAAGATACTTGAAAATCAAAAATGATCCAAGAGTGCAGAAGTCTATTGTTGATATGCTCGAGTATGAATGTGGGATGAATTACTCACCTCTGGAACAAAAGCTAGAGAGTCTAACCTTCAAGTTGTCTATTGAAGACTTGAAGAGAAATAGAGAAAAGGAAATGGCAATTAAAAGGAAGGAAATTCTGGCCGAAGTTCTGAAGGTTGAAAAAGAGTTGCTCAGACCAACCACAAAGCCCAAAGTAACTGGAACAAGGTCTGCAAGAAAGAATTCTCGTGATGTTGTCTTTACTTCCTTCAAACCATCTGATGATGCTGCTGAACTTGAAAGAAAACATGAGAAGGATCAGTATGATCATTACATGAATCATCGATCGCATCAGGCCAAAATCATTGATATAGAAGTTACAAAGGCTGATGGATTGAAGTTATTTGATTTGATTGTAAAAAGAGAAGGTAGGGCAGCTGAAGAATATAATCAAGTTTCAGTTCACGAGTTTGGGATTTCAGAGCATAGGGAGATGATCCAGATTCTGAAGGGGAAGCCGAAATCTGTTTTGATTGGTGCATGGTTATCCAGAATACAACAAAAGATGCAAGCCAAAGTAGAGATTGAAAGCAGATTGTTTGGAAAGAAGGATCATTCTCCACTGAAAAGGAAACCTACTGAAGCACCTTCTGGTTCAAGGCCTGCCAAGAAGTAGTTCCTTTTTTAGTTTATCATGTATTTGTAATATATTTACATTTGTAACAAACATTTCAGTTTGTATATATATGTTGCAAATTGTAACCAATAAGTAGATGGTAAGTTTAAGTTAGAAAAACCACAAGTAAAATTCCGAGACATCAATGATCTATAAGATGTACTTAGAAAATTTTTACAACTTAAACAAAAACTTGCATTTCAGACTTACAAGCATGTATAGATAGAAGTCTGAGATGCATGCACTATTTCAGAACAAATATGGGGAATTTGTTAGGTCGGAAATCGACCAAGTATAATTTGTTCAGAAATAGCTTGAAGTTCAGTGAAAACATTTGTACAAAATTCTGAGCCGTCTCAGAATTACTTCACTGAAGCTTCACTTCAGTTCAGATCAAGATAAATCTGAAGCATTCATTCTGAAGTCAAAGACTGAAGTATGAAGAAGAGAATCATCTCAGAAGCAAGCAAAGAGTGATTCTACCAGATCGAAGACTGAAGCATCTCAGTATAAAGTATTTACAACACTTTACACTGATTACGAGGAAGACTTTTTACTTTACATACCTTTACCCAGTTAATAGATTTATCTATTAATAAAAGGTACAAGGTAAAAGTATAGGTTTGAAACATAGTACTATAAGTCACATCAACTGACTTATATACTCTTCCTAGTACAAGCATGTAAGGAATTAGGTTTAATTCCTTAAATGCTCACAACCACTTTTATACGATCTTGTCCATGTCATCATGAACTTGGTCTATAAATATGAAGTCTTCTCACAACTTGCAAAGAGCTTGAAACTTTAGCATTGCAACTTGTGAGATATACTCTAAGTAAACTTACGAGTATTTCCAAGTTATTTAGATCATTTGTTTTTCGGGATTGTTTAGATACTTACACTTGGGTGTTTATCTTTGTTCCGCAACAATCCTTGTATTTGTTTATATATCAATAAATCAAATATATTAGAAAGAAAACAACGTGTCTCAATGCTACATACTTGATTATACTTATATATATCTTTATATAGTTTCTGCCATTTAGTTCTTGCATTTTACTTTAAGTCAATTGTTTCTTGTTATCCATATCTAGATCGTAAACTTAACTTGTCCATCAAGATCAGTTGTACTTGCCAGTCGGGTTTAGTTAATCATCTATATTTGGGACTCACAGGGTTAATTTAGTTGGAACTTTAACGGATAGCGGGTATTTTATTACCCAAAAAGTATATGGGGCGTGGCATCCCCATAGTGTGCCAGCCACCCTTTTTGTTGGTGATTCACCATTCCATAAACTCCCACCTATTCTTCTCATTTCTTCTTCATTGCTTTTCATTATCAATTCATGCAATTCAATCAAACTACTCTAAAATCATCATAACAATAACCTCTTAAAAATCAAGTAATTGAAAAGCTAGGGTTTGAGGAGGGAGGTGGTGGTGGCCGAAATTCTAAAGGAAAAAGGGGAGAAAAGAAGTTGTAATCCAAAGTCTTGAATTAATTTATTGTTTGTTGAGGTATTGATTTTCCCCTAGTTAATTTCCATCTTTCTTTTGAAATTAGGGTTCATGGATGAACCAAATTGGGGGTTTTGCTAGAAAATGAATTATGGTTAATTTTCCCCAATTCCTTAGTTAACCTAGTTGTCATTGAGTTATATGTTGAGTTTGATTATGAAATGATAAGTTCATGTGAAAATTTTAGTTAATGTGAAAAGATGAATTTTTGCTAGTTATTGAAATGTGGATGAAAATGGTAGGATGAACTACCTAATGTTATTGTTAAAGATGAAAGTAACTCAATGACAAATGGGTTGGGTTTTGGGTTTAGAAAGGCTAGTGATTGAGTATGGCTAGGTTAAGCTAGTCAAGTTGTGAATATAAGCTTATGCACTTTTATGATATGATTATAGGTTGAAGCTTGTTTGTGCTTAATCGTTTTAGCATTGTTGTTCTAGTTGCGGATGAGGTGAGTATATTTGCATACCTTTATGTTTACGTTGGGTCAATTGACCACATCATGTTGAAGTTGTTTATCCATGTGTGGAAAGACCACCATGTTGAAGTTAGTTTATCCATGTGTGGTAATTGATTCGGCGTCAGGCCCATATGGGGCATAGTATTGTTGAGGCCTAAGAACCTCCGGGGCCTAAGAATCCCGATAGTTGTTTTGAGAAGAGGCCTAAGAACCTCCGGGGCCTAAGAATCCCGATAGTCTCATTGGTTAGCTTATATGGATCCATATATGTTGTTTAGTGTGCAAGGTGAGCATGTAAATGTGGCATGACGGTGTCATAGGTTACATGTAAAAGTCCTTGTACTTTGCCCTCCTTCGTATTCGTAAATGTATGCAAGTATATTCACTAAGCCTTTGCTTATATTTTAGTTGTTTACCATTTTATAGGTAGTTCCGGAAGAAGGAACTAGTTGTTGATAAGCTTGAAGTTTTTGAAGTAAGGTTTGTGCAAGACTTGAAGGTATTTAGGTCATTCATGGATGAATGTCGATCTTTTGGTTAGAGGCTTAGAAATCCTTTCTCTCATGGCTCTTGGTACATCTTGGTTTAAAAAGTCATATTTTGTTGAAATTCTGCAAATGAACAAGTGTAAAGTCTTTTAGAAATTGCATAGTTGCATTTTGGATGAAATGGTGTCAAAACGGGTAAATGACCCATTAATGGTGTTTATGTAACCTTAGACAAGATGAAGTGGTAATTATGTTTGAAAATGTGTTCGTATACTTGTTACAAATTCTGGTTATGTTTTGAAATGTTAGTCATGACTATGCAAGATTTGAAGTTTGTTCTAAGTGTCAAACATTTTTGGAGTTGCTGAATTTTGAACAGGTCTGAGACCAGTGGGATCCCACTGCGGCGCAGTGGGAGGGTCTCAACCCCACTGCGGCGCAGTGGGGGACTTTTGTCTCGCAGGTCAGAAAGATCCCACTGCGGCGCAGTGGGAGTGTGTCAGACCCACTGCGGCGCAGTGGGTACCTGCTGTAAAAAAAAAATTTACACTTTTGGTTTAATCGAGTCTAGTCCTTTCAAGTTGGTATCAGAGCCGAGGTTTAAGGGATTTAGGTATTCCCTCGTGTAGAGAGTGCCTAGACTTAAACCTTAGTTGAGACTCGACCTTAGGTAACCGAAATTTTATATGGGACCGAAAGAGTGTTTAATGATGTTAGCTTATAAACTTGCTAGTATTAAAGCACAATAAGAAGCCGACCTTATTGTGGTTGAAATACTAACAAATTTATAAACTAACGGCATCAAACCTTGGGACGGTTTAGTATAAAGTTATAAGTTTTGGCTTTTAGTTCGTAGAGAGAGATAGGTTGCGTGTTTTAAACAGTTTATCTACTCTTATTATAGTATGACTGATCAACATCACGAAGAAGACGAAATCAATAGAAGAAATGAGGAGGAAGTTATCTTTCTTGAAGGTAGCATGGATATCTCCGATCAAATAGGGAGAGCATTGGAAAAGTATACTCCTCTTTTACTAAAGAGGTTGAATCAAACATTAGAAGGAGCTGTGAACGATCATCTTGCTCAAATGATTAGAGAAGAGGTTGCGGTCAATGTGCAACGGGAGTTTGAGAAAAGAGATGCCAAAGATAAAGGCAAAAAGACCGAAGATGAAAGGGAGGTGGAAGTAACAGGGGAGAAGGTCTATAAGAAGAAGTTCACTTTTCGAGACTTTGAAGTGTGTCACCCACCGGAGTATCACGGTGATCGTGATCCCATCGTTTGTACATGATGGATATCTGAGATTGAAGGGGCGTTCCGCACTAGTCAATGCCCCTCACACTTGAAGGTCATCTTTGCGGTTGGTATGCTTAGAAATAGTGGGAAGCGATGGTGGGATGGTTTGTTGGCAATAAAGAAGGAAGTGTTAGATCATGTCGAATGGCCCGAATTCAAGACTATGTTCTTTAAAGAGTTTAGGTCGGAAGCGGAAGTGACCAAGTTGAGAAGTGAATTTCTCAACGACTGCCAAGGCAACATGAGTTTGAACGAATTCCGAGCCCAATTCTTGGACAAGGCTCAATTTTGTCCGGAATTTCTCGAGAATGATCAATTGCTCAAAGAACAATTTTACTTGAAGTTGAAAAAGAGTCTACGAGAGAAGATTAGCCTACGCCAAATGGAGTCTTTTTCCATGTTGGCGGATGTGGCTAGGGATCATGAGATTGAACAATCTAGGGTAGACGAAAGTGATTTAAAAAGGAAGCATGAAGATGTGAATTCTCCCAACAAACGGTTTAGACAAGAGGGCAGTTCCGGCAACCACTCTATTAAAAAGAATGTTCCTTTTTGCCGACAATGCAAGAGGAACCATTCGGGAATGTGTAAAGCGGCAGAGAAGGGTTGCTATACTTGTGGGAAACCGGGGCACACAAGCCGGGAGTGCAAATCAAAGCCTCAGAAACCTATCATATGTTTTAAATGCTTTGAGGAAGGTCATATGAGGAGTTCATGCCCTAAGTTGACGGAAGGGGAAAGACTTGAAGAAAGAAGAAGGGAGGCGGAAAGGAAGAATGCCCAAACTCATGGGAATCAACGAGGAAGATCCTTCCAACTAACTGTGGAGCAGGCAAGGAACACCGATGATGTTATTACAGGTACATTTCTTGTATATAATGTGCCTATGCGAATTCTCTTTGATTCGGGGGCGAATAGATCATTTGTTGCAATTAGAGTAATTCACATTATTCCCGTGTCCAAGTCATGTCTAGAAAATACTTTGCAAGTTGAAGTTGGTAATGGTAGGATGGAATTAGTGAAAGATGTGTATAGAGGGTGTGAGATCAAAATTTCTTCGGAACTCTTTCAAGCCAATTTAATTCCTTTTCCGATGGGAGAGTTTGATATAATTTTGGGAATGGATAAATAATTAAAAAAAATAAAAAAGAAAAATAAAAATATAATTCTAAAATAAAAAATATATAAAAAAAAAAAAAAAAAAAAAAAAAAAAAAAAAAAAAAAAAAACGGAAAAAAAAAAAAAAAAAAAAATTCCTTTTCCGATGGGAGAGTTTGATATAATCTTGGGTATGGATTGGTTGAGCTCATGTAACGCTAAGATCGCGTGTGATGAAAAGGCAATATATTTAAAGACCTCCATAGGTGAAGATTTGGTAGTTTATGGTGATAGGAAGGAGCGTTCTATATCCGTTTGCACCTTTGCTCGTGCCAAACGCTATATGTCTCATGGATGTCATGCTTACCTTGCTCACATTGTTAATGTTGAAAAGAAACCTTTATCTATTGAAGACATTCCAATCGTTAATGAATTTGCCGATGTTTTTCCCGAAGACTTGCCGGGTATTCCCCCCGAACGGCAAGTTGAGTTTTCAATTGATCTTATTCTGGGGGCTAACCCCATTGCTAAAGCTCCTTACCGTTTGGCTCCAACGGAAATGCAAGAGATGATGAAGCAATTACAAGAATTACTTGATAAAGGTTTTATTCGACCTAGTAACTCTCCTTGGGGCGCACCGGTACTTTTCGTTAAGAAGAAGGATGGAAGCATGCGTATGTGTATCGACTATCGTGAGCTCAACAAAGTCACCGTAAAGAACAAGTATCCTTTGCCTAGAATCGACGATTTATTCGATCAACTTCAAGGAGCATCATATTTCTCTAAAATAGATCTTCGTTCGGGTTACCATCAACTCAAAGTACGTGATGAAGATATTCCTAAAACCGCTTTCAGTACTCGTTATGGTCATTTTGAGTTTGTTGTCATGCCTTTTGGTCTCACAAATGCTCCCGCGGCTTTCATGGATCTCATGAACCGTGTTTGTCGCCCTATGCTTGATAAGTCCGTGATTGTTTTCATTGATGATATTCTTATTTATTCCAAAAGTTCAACCGATCACGAAGTTCATTTAAGGGAGGTGATGGAAACTTTACGTAAGGAGAAGCTCTATGCCAAATTCTCCAAATGTGAGTTTTGGTTAAGAGAAGTGCAATTTCTTGGTCACGTTATTAATAGTGAAGGAATTATGGTAGATCCGGCTAAGATTAATGCAGTGATGAAGTGGGAGCAACCTAAGAATCCATCGGAGATTAGGAGTTTCCTTGGTCTAGCGGGCTATTACCGTCGTTTCATTCAAGACTTCTCTAAAATAGCTTCCCCATTGACCAAATTAACTCGCAAAAATATCAAGTTTGAATGGAAAAGCGAACAAGAGATGGCCTTTCAACAACTTCGAGAAAGGCTAAGTCAAGCACCGGTTCTTTTTACCGGATGGACTTGAAGATATGGTGGTGTATTGTGATGCATCATCTAATGGCCTAGGTTGTGTTCTTATGCAACGAGGTAAAGTCATTGCCTACGCTTCAAGGCAATTGAAAGAGCATGAAAAACGGTATCCTACTCATGATTTGGAGTTAGCGGCGGTGGTTTTTGCTTTAAAAATTTGGCGCCATTACCTTTATGGAGTCAAGTTTATCATTTATTCCGATCATAAAAGCCTCAAGTACTTCTTTGAGCAAAGAGATCTCAACAATCGCCAACGAAGATGGCTAGATCTTTTGAAAGATTATGATTGCGAGATTTTGTATCATCCCGGGAAGGCTAATGTGGTAGCGGATGCCTTGAGTCGGAAGAGTTCTCATCATGCCTTAGTCGTTTCTCCCCTTTGGGTTTTGATCACTAATGACTTCTTTGATCAAATTAGAGAAGCTCAAGAAAAGGCTTTGCAACGAGATCCTAAGAAAGAAAGGATTCAAGGTCAAATCCAATATTTTACCAAGGATTCTCGTGGCCTTACCGTACAATTTGGGAGAATTTGGATTCCTTTCTCTTGTGAGTTGAAACAAGTTCTACTTGATGAAGCTCACAAATCCAAATATTCTATTCACCCCGGTGCTACAAAGATGTATCATGACTTGAAAGTAGAATATTGGTGGCCCGGAATGAAGCGGGATGTGGTGAAATATGTCGAAAAGTGTTTGACTTGTGCACAAGTGAAAGCGGAGCATCAAAAGCCTTATGGTATGTTGCAACTGTTGGAAATTCCCAAATGGAAGTGGGAAGAGATCACCATGGATTTCATCACAAAATTGCCCAAGACCCCTAGAAATCAATTTGATACAATATGGGTAATAGTTGATAGATTAACCAAGAGTGCCTTGTTTCTTCCTATTCGTAAGGCATCATCAACTGAAGTGTTGGCAAAGATCTACGTAAAAGAGGTTGTAGCTAGACATGGAGTTCCCATCTCCATTGTTTTGGATAGAGACACTCGATTCACTTCTCACTTTTGGCGGAAATTTCATGAAGATATGGGTACCAAGCTCAAGCTTAGCACCGCCTATCACCCACAAACGGATGGTCAAAGTGAGAGAACCATTCAAACGCTTGAAGACATGCTTCGGGCATGTATAATCGACTTTGGAGGCACTTGGGATCTTCACTTGCCTTTGGTAGAATTCTCCTACAACAATAGCTACCATTCTAGTATTCAAATGCCGCCGTATGAAATGTTGTATGGAAGGAAGTGTCGATCTCCAATTTGTTGGGGAGAGGTAGGTCAAAGAGAAATCAGTGGCACGGAAGTAGTGTTAAAAACCATCGAAAAGATAGATGTGATCAAAGGGAGATTAAAAGCGGCTCAAGATCGGCAAAAGTCTTATGCGGATAAAAGGAGAAGACCGATTGAGTTTTCATGTGGGCGATCGTGTTTTGTTGAAAGTCTCCCCATGGAAGGGTGTGCTACGATTTAGAAAGCGTGGGAAACTAAGTCCCCGATTTATTGGCCCGTTTAAAATTTTGGCTAAGGTTGGCAAAGTTGCTTACCGTTTGGAGTTACCGGATGAACTTTCGGGAATTCATCCAACTTTTCATGTGTCACATCTTAGAAAATGCCTTGCCGATGAGTCTTCTTATGTGCCATTGAACGAGATTGAGGTCGATAATAAGTTGAATTATATTGAGGAACCCATTGCCATAGTAGAAGAAGAGCTTAGAAGAGTGCAAAATAAGACGGTGAGGACTTATAAGATTTTGTGGAAGCATGGTAAGATGTCCGATTGTACGTGGGAGTCCGAGCATGATGTTCTAGTTTACTATCCGTCTTTGCATATGGCTTGGATCACGAGGCCGTGATCCGTTCCAAGTGGGGGAGAGTTGTAACACCCCAAAGTTTTAAGGTAAAAGAAATTAACCCTTTTTATAGTTTTGACATTAAATTAATTTCCTAGTATTTTATTTTTGGAAATGGGGTTAATTTAGTTGGAACTTTAACGGATAGCGGGTATTTTATTACCCAAAAAGTATATGGGGCGTGGCATCCCCATAGTGTGCCAGCCACCCTTTTTGTTGGTGATTCACCATTCCATAAACTCCCACCTATTCTTCTCATTTCTTCTTCATTGCTTTTCATTATCAATTCATGCAATTCAATCAAACTACTCTAAAATCATCATAACAATAACCTCTTAAAAATCAAGTAATTGAAAAGCTAGGGTTTGAGGAGGGAGGTGGTGGTGGCCGAAATTCTAGAGGAAAAAGGGGAGAAAAGAAGTTGTAATCCAAAGTCTTGAATTAATTTATTGTTTGTTGAGGTATTGATTTTCCCCTAGTTAATTTCCATCTTTCTTTGAAATTAGGGTTCATGGATGAACCAAATTGGGGGTTTTGCTAGAAAATAAATTATGGCTAATTTTCCCCAATTCCTTAGTTAACCTAGTTGTCATTGAGTTATATGTTGAGTTTGATTATGAAATGGATAAGTTCATGTGAAAATTTTAGTTAATGTGAAAAGATGATTTTTTGCTAGTTATTGAAATGTGGATGAAAATGGTAGGATGAACTACCTAATGTTATTGTTAAAGATGAAAGTAACTCAATGACAAATGGGTTGGGTTTTGGGTTTAGAAAGGCTAGTGATTGTGTATGGCTAGGTTAAGCTAGTCAAGTTGTGAATATAAGCTTATGCACTTTTATGATATGATTATAGGTTGAAGCTTGTTTGTGCTTAATCGTTTTAGCATTGTTGTTCTAGTTGCGGATGAGGTGAGTATATTTGCATACCTTTATGTTTACGTTGGGTCAGTTGACCACATCATGTTGAAGTTGTTTATCCATGTGTGGAAAGACCACCATGTTGAAGTTAGTTTATCCATGTGTGGTAATTGATTCGGCGTCAGGCCCATATGGGGCATAGTATTGTTGAGGCCTAAGAACCTCCGGGGCCTAAGAATCCCGATAGTTGTTTTGAGAAGAGGCCTAAGAACCTGGGCTTGAAATGCCAGTTCAATGTCTTGAAGTTCTTTTAATTTTGATTTTAAGGCATTTATTTCAGAAGAATCTGTTTCTAGACCATTTACACCATCAGATCTAACAGTTTCTACAAAAATTAAATCAGAATTAAGAGCTTCAGCAATGTCCAGTTTCAGTTCTTGGTCAGTTGCATTATCATAATCACTAACCTTTTTAATAACAATGTCCACCCATCGTCCAGATGTGACATCTTCCTTCACCAGTAGCTCTTCATCTGCCAGAGCCATGTAACAGCAATCTCTTTCTTCTTCTTCATCAACAGATGAGTCATCAGAAGGAACCCACTTCTCTTCAGTTGTTGCATCATGCACTTATTATTGTTTTCAATTTGTTGTGCCATGAGAGCAATCTGGGCCTTAAGCTTCTTATATTTCAGTTTGTAGCTATCATCAGGCTTATTATTTGAAGAGAATGGACCAGGCTTGGATGCAAACTGGTTGGACCTGCACTCTTTCATGAAATGACCTTTTTTGCCACACTTAAAGCATGTCAAATTGGTCTTGTCAGTGGAAGAACTGGATGCAAATTGTCCAGATGGCCTGTTTGCTCTTGCTTTGAAACGGTTGAACGTTTTAGCAATCATTGCAACAAGGTCATCATCTTCAGTTTCATCACAACAGTCTGGAGAGACTTGACTGGATTCTCCAGAATCCATCAGTTCAGACACCATCTTCTTCATAGAAAATACATTCTCAGAAGATATAAGTGCTGTACCTTGTGGTTCAGTATGACTGACCACAATAGGAGTACTGGAAGCATGGTTGAAAGCATCTCTTTCTGCAACCACTCTCTGAGCTTGATTTTCTTCAGTGTACCTGAAAGCTCCATAAAGAGTTGAGAGAGTGTGTGTGTGCAGAGTCTTTCCTTGTCTTAAGACTAGGATCATATGCGACCATTTGGTGGGAAGAATGTCACAAAATTTCTCCAGAAGTATATCCTTGTCCTTCTCAACCCCAAGACCTCTCAGTTGGTTTATGATACTCACAAATCTGGTGTAAGTACCAGTGAGAGACTCATTAGGTTGAGCAAAAAATGACTCATACCTCTTGTTTAAGGAGACTTTTCTGGTGACAATGGTGTCATCTCCTCCTTCATGTTGGTTCAGTAATTCATCCCACATGGTTTTTGCACTAGGAAAAAGAACTAGTGTGGGAATTAGGGTTTCTGGAACAGCCCCGAGGATCATGTTTTTAAGGAGGGTGTCTAGATTCACCAGTCTCCTCTCCTCTTCAGACCAATGTTCCTCCCTCTTTTCCCTTCCCCTTCTAGATCCAGAAGGATCAAGAAGTGGATTGAGAGGTGATGTAGGTACATATGGTCCTTCATTTAGAATCTTCATCATATTCCTCTCAATACCAGTGACATGCAAAACCATCCTAGCTTTCCACGTACCAAAGTCATCACTGTTCCCACTGAATTTAGGAACAGGATTGTTTGAGTAGTGCACATGCACGTGTGGAGAAGCAGGAGTAGGAGGAGGAGGTGGTGGATTAGTGTTATTAACATTTTGTGGTTCATTTTGATCAATGATATTTACATTAGGATCTGGACCAAGACTAAAACCTTGTGTATTTTCTTGGTTAGCCATCAAGAAACAGATCTAGGCAATGATTAGCCTTCTGCTCTGATACCAATTGTGAGTCCCACGTTTAAGTGCTCAAGATGGTTAACTAAGAAAGTGTAAATACAACAAGTCTAATAATCACTAGAAATGGACTAGTATTACTTGTAAATAAATATGCAAGATATATAAACAAAGTAATACAAGACTTAAAGCAATAAACAATTAAAGTGGATCATTATGTATGTTTCATGGGTATTTCATTTATTGATGTGTAAATAAAATACAAGGTTGTTGCGGAAGAAGGAACTAGTTGTTGATAAGCTTGAAGTTTTTGAAGTAAGGTTTGTGCAAGACTTGAAGGTATTTAGGTCATTCATGGATGAATGACGATCTTTTGGTTAGAGGCTTAGAAATCCCTTCTCTCATGGCTCTTGGTACATCTTGGTTTAAAAAGTCATATTTTGTTGAAATTCTGCAAATGAACAAGTGTAAAGTCTTTTAGAAATTGCATAGTTGCATTTTGGATGAAATGGTGTCAAAACGGGTAAATGACCCATTAATGGTGTTTATGTAACCTTAGACAAGATGAAGTGGTAATTATGTTTGAAAATGTGTTCGTATACTTGTTACAAATTCTGGTTATGTTTTGAAATGTTAGTCATGACTATGCAAGATTTGAAGTTTGTTCTAAGTGTCAAACATTTTTGGAGTTGCTGAATTTTGAACAGGTCTGAGACCAGTGGGATCCCACTGCGGCGCAGTGGGAGGGTCTCAACCCCACTGCGGCGCAAAAGAAAAAAAAAAAAAGTGTGGAAGGATCACAGCAGAAGACTACGATACATTGAAGCATAGAAGACAGGGTTGTAAAAAAAAAAAAAAAAAAAAAAAAAAAAAAAAAAAAAAAAAAAAAAAAAAATTTTTTCATGGCTCTTGGTACATCTTGGTTTAAAAAGTCATATTTTGTTGAAATTCTGCAAATGAACAAGTGTAAAGTCTTTTAGAAATTGCATAGTTGCATTTTGGATGAAATGGTGTCAAAACGGGTAAATGACCCATTAATGGTGTTTATGTAACCTTAGACAAGATGAAGTGGTAATTATGTTTGAAAATGTGTTCGTATACTTGTTACAAATTCTGGTTATGTTTTGAAATGTTAGTCATGACTATGCAAGATTTGAAGTTTGTTCTAAGTGTCAAACATTTTTGGAGTTGCTGAATTTTGAACAGGTCTGAGACCAGTGGGATCCCACTGCGGCGCAGTGGGAGGGTCTCAACCCCACTGCGCGCAAAGACTAACGATACATTGAAGCATAGAAGACAGGGTTGTAAAAAAAAAAAAAAAAAAAAAAAAAAAAAAAAAAAAAAAAAAAAAAAAAAATTTTCTCTCATGGCTCTTGGTACATCTTGGTTTAAAAAGTCATATTTTGTTGAAATTCTGCAAATGAACAAGTGTAAAGTCTTTTAGAAATTGCATAGTTGCATTTTGGATGAAATGGTGTCAAAACGGGTAAATGACCCATTAATGGTGTTTATGTAACCTTAGACAAGATGAAGTGGTAATTATGTTTGAAAATGTGTTCGTATACTTGTTACAAATTCTGGTTATGTTTTGAAATGTTAGTCATGACTATGCAAGATTTGATGGTTGATCTAAGTGTCAAACATTTTTGGAGTTGCTGAATTTTGAACAGGTCTGAGACCAGTGGGATCCCACTGCGGCGCAGTGGGTACCCCACTGCTGAAAAAAAAAAATTTTTTTTTTTACATCTTGGTTTAAAAAGTCATATTTTGTTGAAATTCTGCAAATGAACAAGTGTAAAGTCTTTTAGAAATTGCATAGTTGCATTTTGGATGAAATGGTGTCAAAACGGGTAAATGACCCATTAATGGTGTTTATGTAACCTTAGACAAGATGAAGTGGTAATTATGTTTGAAAATGTGTTCGTATACTTGTTACAAATTCTGGTTATGTTTTGAAATGTTAGTCATGACTATGCAAGATTTGAAGTGGTAATTATGTTTGAAAATGTGTTCGTATACTTGTTACAAATTCTGGTTATGTTTTGAAATGTTAGTCATGACTATGCAAGATTTGAAGTTTGTTCTAAGTGTCAAACATTTTTGGAGTTGCTGAATTTTGAACAGGTCTGAGACCAGTGGGATCCCACTGCGGCGCAGTGGGAGGGTCTCAACCCCACTGCGGCGCAGTGGGGGACTTTTGTCTCGCAGGACAGAAAGATCCCACTGCGGCGCAGTGGGAGTGTGTCAAACCACTGCGGCGCAGTGGGTACCTGCTGAAAAAAAAAAAAATTTTTTTTTTTACACTTTTGGTTTAATCGAGTCTAGTCCTTTCAGTGTGTGGGCAAAAGTCAATTCCTCGATATCAGTGTTCAGACTTGTAAGGTCTAGAACACTGACAATCCTCCAGTGTACAGATCTGGTAAGACTTCCAGTGGACTCCGCCATTTGTCAGTCTTCTTTATTCTAACTTCAGTCTTTGACTTCAGTGAGAATGTCTTCAGTAGAATAGATCTGGACTGGGGTGAAGTCTTCAGTGAGCTAATCTGGAGAATGCTCCAGATTACCTGTACAAGTATTGCTCACTAGTCTTCAATTATTTCTGGACAAATCTTCAGAGGGACTCTAGGTCAGTTTCTGGACAGATCTTCAGTAAGGCTCCAGTAGTCGAGTCTGGAGCGAGTCCAGGAAATCTGGACCTAACATAAATATTTTTTAATTATTAAATCTATAGGCCGACTGTATTATTAATAAAAAATCTTTTTATCTTTAAAAGAATTGGTATGTACTTTTCAAAAGTTATATATTTTTCTTTAGTTTTTCGTAATTATAGTCTAAAATTGTAGTTTGTGTTTGTCTTAAGTTTAGATATAACAAACTACAAATTTTTTATTTAACTAAAGTTGAAAAAAAGGGTTAACTAGATTCAATATTTATATGGAGTTAATTTTCATATGTTTCCTTCTTTAGTTTTCGTAATTATAGTCTAAAATTGTTGTTTGTGTTTGTTTTAAGTTTAGATATAACAAACTACAAATTCTTTATTTAACTAAAGTTGAAAAAAAGGGTTAACTAGATTCATTATTTTTATGAAGTTAATTTTCATATGTTTCCTTCTTTAGTTTTCGTATTGATTAAGTTGTCGAATTGGTTCTAGGGATTTTGTCGCCTTCACGATGATTATAATGTTTAATATAAACATTGAACATTGGCTTCAGTATGTTCGAATAAAAAGCAAGAAAATCAAAGAAAAACCAAAACCAACGATTTATCATATTATTATAATTTTTATATATATTGAGGAGCATTTGTTGTCAAGAACAATTATAAACATATGCAAAGAATGATACGGAGTATTTGAAAAATAATATCAAAAACTAAAACAACAAACTTTCAAAGAAGCCAGATTTCTCCAAACCCCTTTACACTCTCAAACCAACCACATTAAATTAGATGTTATTAATTAAATAAAGATTAAGAAAAATTGTTACGAAACACGCGGACTTGAAGTCTAAAACCCGGATTTTAAACACATCATATTCTCCCCCTTACTTGAATTCCAATTTTTTAGCTTTGATTAATATATTTTGAGACTTTCTCATGATTTGATTCTAAACACATCATATTCTCCCCCCTTACTTGAATTCCATTTTTTTAGCTTTGATTAATAATATACTTTGAGAGTACCCGTCCATTGGATGAACTTGAGCACTAGTAAATATAATAGTTATGATTCAAACCGTGCAAAACACACGAATTAGTTTTAGTTTTAACTCTATAAGTATAAAAAAAAGTAGAGACTAGAGAATGTGAGAAGGGCTGAAAATGTAAATAATAAAAAGAATATGATGCAACTCAAAAAAGACAAAACTATTGTGGCAGAAATTAGAAACACCAAAAGTTTACTGTATTTAAGGTTTCTTATACATACCAATACCACAACATTGATAAACCTTCATCCGAGGCGGCGGCAGCAGCAATAGCAATGACGTCGAAAATTATTAGAATCCCCGGCAGCAGAACCCAGTACGTTTTGTATACTATAGCAATATTCTTTCTTTAATTTGACGGATCGATCGATCGATTTGATTGTTATGTTTATATTGTATTTAATTGATGATTTTGGTAACGGTAGAAAGAAGCCAGTTCGTATGATTGCGTCTGTGGATGTTCTTAATTGCCCGAGGAGGCAGAAGGTTTTTCAAAATTTGGAAGTGAGTATATTTATATATATATTATTCTTATCATCGTTTCCTCCATCCTCGATTAGTTTTTACTTTTACACTTACATGTGCCTGCTGCTCTTTATTGAGCTACTTTTTGAGCTATTGTATATCTTGTAGGTTCTGAGCCTGAGATATAGACTATTGATACCATCCAAAACCGGATCAAAGGACATTACTTTTGGTATGCATTTATATATATATATTATTCTTATCATCGTTTCCTCCATCCTCGATTAGTTTTTACTTTTACACTTACATGTGCCTGCTGCTCTTTATTGAGCTACTTTTTGAGCTATTGTATATCTTGTAGGTTCTGAGCCTGAGATATAGACTATTGATACCATCCAAAACCGGATCAAAGGACATTACTTTTGGTATGCATTATATATATATATATATAGGGAAAAGTGAGTATGGGGTTGTTCCCCATCTAAGCTTAGATGGGGAACCCCTCACATACAAATATTTTATTATTTGTTTGAATTTAAAACAGATACATGGCCCCCCTGATTTTCATGATTATAAAAATCAAATGTGAGGGGTTCCCCATCTAAGCTTAGATGGGGGACAACCCCATACTCACTTCCCCCTATATATATATATATATATATATATATATATATATAAAGGCGTGTGTGTGTTTGTGTGTTATTCAAAATCAACTTGTTTAACTTTCCCTTTCTTTTTCTTCTTATTCCTTTGGTACGTACCTAGATAGTAGATTTTCTTCTGCCAAGAAGCTTACCAGGCTCCGTGAAGAAGGATTTCGTATCAAGTATGGTTTGGGGACACACATGAACAGCAGAGTCAGGGAGAAGGAGAGTGAGGCTCTGTTCTTATGCATATCTGTTGAGAAGGTCCAACAGATTGTTGATCATTACTGCCGTGAAACCACACCTCAGCGTTTCAACAAGACATAGTATGCTTCCAACTCTTTCTTGCATTCAAACTCTCTACTATGTATCAGCTTTGTTGCATCTACGTTTTCTAACCAATTTGTTTTTTTTTTCAATAGTCGAAGATATCCCGAATCAGTCAAGCAGATGTCCAAGACATTTGTTCGGATTGTAAGTTCAATTCATCCTTCCATTTTAGTTCCGAAGTAATGAATATGAATTTAGTGGTTTTTTATGTGTGTGTGTGGTTCTAGTTTTAGTTTATTCTATCGTTTTTTCAGGCCCATGGCAGCGATTGGAGGTCCTATCAAAATGCGGCCAAACTATCTGACTGTGATCCTGGTTTTTGTGATTCAGGTATGCATTTCCAAAATAATACATATATATACAAATTATATAGATGTACAATATGTATATGTGTGTGCGTGTGTAGGTGTGCATATATTTTCGTCTTTGATAATTCTTTTAAGCACTAACTCAACACTTTTACAATTATGCATCTAGATCTGTGTACCTACTGACTTTCTTTAATGTAGATTGTTCCATATCTTCATTTGAGATTTATAGCATTAGGTTATTTTTCTAGGTTAATATTGTTGTGATTTCAGAATGTTGATAAGTGATTTACGGCCCTTGTTATTCTGATTTTTTTCTTTCTATGTCTATCTCTCTTTGTGCCCACCAATGTGTTGGGTAATATGTAACTTGGTTACTTTTACTTTTCAACATGTGTTCCACCTTCGTGGAATGAAATCTGGCGTGAGTTCCATGAGTTTGCTAAGGAGACTGTACGTATCTGATATTCAGCTGTCTTTTTTCCCTCATGTTCATGCACAATGTCCACACACATACTTGCATGTTTGTTGCATATACTTATTTAATGACAAGTTTTGTGCCTTTTAATTGCCAGCCTCAATATCAACAGAAAAATTTAGAGCTTGTCGATGAATTAAAAAACTCACTTGAACTTGGTCATCCCATTGTTACTGTTATTGGTGATTTTGCCGTTGCTGCCTTTAATGAGGCGTGTGAGATGGTATTGGCTTTTTTCCACCTGCTTTGAACTCTCTAGACTTTGTTGGTTTTTTTTCTTCTGTTTAACGTATTATCTTTTTATGTTGCTAGCATGTTAAGAAGGGTGAACCCAACAACCTCCATGATTTTGAAGTTATGGAGTGCAAGTACGTGAAAAATACCAACGCTTTTCAGTTTTACATGATCATAGAGGCCGTTGAAGAAGGGATTCTTGGCGTATACGAGACCCAGGTTTTATGCCATGACGATGGCACCCGATCATTGACAAAATTTATTCTCACCGATCGTAATCCAACTGGTATGTGATTATTTGCAGTATCTCATGTCTTGAGTTGGTTATCGCCGGTCAATCAGAACCAACAAACTATATTTATGCCCCCTTTTTGGCTACAAACATGTGACATTGGGTATAAATTTCAAAATTTTCTTAACGTGCAAGGTTGCGATTATTCTAAGATTATTACCACCTACTCCGTTAAAGACGATATGTATTCTGCAACAGTTGTATTGTTATAATTCCAGAAAAGTTTTTTCAACTAAACCTGGTATAGTGATTCTTGATGAAGTTTAACGATAAGTCGATAAATACACCCAAAAAGTTTTACAGGCCAACCCAACCTGTTTTTTCATTGTTTCTGATTTTGTTACAACAAATATGTACTTGTTCTCACTTTTGCCTGAAGCTTAACATAACTTACAACCTTATTTTCTGTTTTGGTGTCTCACACTTTGATGCCATAACTTTCTTTTAGGCACAAAAGCGATGGCAATATCTCTATTTTCTTGGGTGATGTCCTTTTGCGGAACTTTGCCATGTAAGTCTGTAGTGTTGTTACATTTTCTTCTATACACTATCTTGTGGGTAAGGACATATTCATAGTGCTTAGTCTTGTATCAGCCTCCTATACATAGTGTATAAAGGTTGATCAAAGATTCTGCATTTATCATGTGCCTAATATAAGCTAGACTTGAATACGTTTTTTGCTGCCTGCTAATATTTTGTTGTTATCAATGGGGCTTGTGTGTGCAGGTGATACTAGGAAAAAAGAGAACAAGCTGGGAAAAATATTTGATGAGACGATTGGTTTTTCTCTCTCCTTTGCTGTATTTAATTTTGTAATATTGGAATCCCATTTTTGTTCAAATGTGAGGCCTTGGTGCCAATGGACATGATCTTTAAATGAAAAGCTTTTACAGAGGAAATTAAACTTGACATTTAATGTTCCATTAATATGTTGGAGTTTAACGAGGCTGACTTGATTTCTGCCGTGCTCTTCTCTTCCATATAATTGTGGGTGCCTGTTTCTCACAAGGTTTCCTCACTTTAACCTTTGGATGCACAGGTCCGGACCGTGGCACAGCATGGGCTTTGTTGGATTTACTTGAAAATGCCCTTGATAGAACTATAAAAGGTTAGAGTTCAATATGATTACACTCTTACCCATGAACATTCAAATGTCTGACTTTTAAGCACAGGGTTCCACTGTTTTACGGTCTTTCTAGTCAATTGTGAATTTTATTATATACTTATTGTCCACTTCATTTCAAAGACTAACAGTAGGTTGTTTTTTACAATAGATCTTCACAAAGTGCTCTCACTTGGCCTTCGTTTGGTTTTTTCAAAAAATTGCAATCGAATCACTAATTCAGGTACTAATAAGCTTGTCCTGAATACCATTTATTGGCTTCTTTTGTTCTTTATCTATAGATGCTTTTTAAAGGGGACAATCTCGGCCCATTTGGTTCATGATATCAAATCAATAAATCATCTATCCATGTTACATATCAAATGGGTAGAATGAGTCGCAACTTGTCTAATATCTTGTTACAAATTTAGATTAGATTGTTATCATTGTAACTTGATACCTTATGTAATCATCTTTAACATATTAATAATGTATCGTTTATATAATTTTGCTTATTCATGTGAAATGGGCAAAAAAGTGCTTGTTAATCAACTCTATATTGCCCAACCAAACTTCAAAACTTACATGTATTAATCTGCCCATTTTGCCACATGAGTCCATCCCACTTGGTTTTTTCTCATTGATACTCTATATTGTTTAAGGATACAAATCTTTTTGCAGATGATTGGTCTCATCCTGACAACCATTATATTAGCGGGATGGTGCTTAGGACAAAGGCCACACCTTGTAGTGGTTATGACTACGTCAACCCAGTTTTGGCAGGTTAGTTATGCATGATGCTAATTACATCTCGTTTATGTAGAATTCATATTTAGTTTGAGATATTCATTTTCATGCGTGTGAAAAAATTGCTAAGCATAGGATGCTAGTCGAGTTATAGTATTAGTGGTCACATTAGGAAAATGATTGGCCTTCACATTTACAATTGTTAATAACACTTATCGGGGGAATAGGATACTGTTCGTCTGCTCCTAGAGTAGCTTTCTCCGAACATGATAAACATTGTTGGTTGATCCATTGTTATTGATGTTTATTTATTTATTTTTACAAAAGTTATAATCTGTAATGAACCTGGCTTGTTTAATTGTTAAATAGATTTTAGGGCCATACATACACACGGGCAGATTAAAATAAATATATTCTCTCAAATTTACGGATAATATGAATCTTGTATATGTTTATCTTTTTTCTAACTTACGTTTTTAAACACTTTTTTTTCTTTTTATATTTGCACTTGTTTGAAAGCTAAATTTTGCCTTGAATGTACATCGTGTTTTGGTTATTTTGTTTTAAAATTTGTATTTGTGATAACTTACGCAACTCCATGACATGAGTGCATAGTATTAAATTATTTTGTCACCTATACCTGTCAATTTTTTCTCTCAAATTTACGGATAATATGAATCTTGTGTATATTTTTCTTTCTCAAGTTTCTTAACACAGTTTTTTAATTTGTTGTATTTGCACTTGTTTGAAAGCTAAAATTTTGCCTTGGATGTACATCGTGATTTAATTATTTGTTTTAAATTTTGCACTTGACGTGAATGCATTATATACTATTATTTTCACTGATACCCGTGAATTTTTTCTCTCAAATTTACAGCGAATACGAATCTTGTATATATTTATCTTTCTTAAGTTTTTAACACTTTTTTTCTTTTTATATTTGCACTTGTTTGAAAGCTAAATTTTGCCTTGAATGTACATCGTGTTTTGGTTATTTTGTTTTAAAATTTGTATTTGTGATAACTTACGCAACTCCATGAAGTGAGTGCATTATATTAAATTATTATCTTTCTGAAACCTGTGAATTTTTATCATTAAATGTGTTTAGTTATAAATAGACTGTTTTGGTCTTGATTTTATAAAACCTGTGAAATTATCAACTATTTTGATAGTTGACCTTTGAGACTCATGCTTTTCAGGTAATCGTCTTGCCAATAAGTGTTGTGGATCACTTTTGTGGAAGACGAAGCAGCTCATTGACTTTGTGACATACACTTGTTTCCTATTCTTGTACTTTTGTAACCCTACTTTTAAATTTAAGTAGTTTCTGCTATTATTTAGAAATTTTGGTTGTAACCTAATGTAATGTTAACATTAATTTAAGGGCAAGTGTTGAATATATTTATTATTATCATCTAATGTAATGTCAGGGGAAATGGTGATTAAATATATTATTATCTTGTTCAATGTAATGTAGTCATCAGCAAACTTAGAAGAGTTACGTTTGGAGGCAGCACGTGCACTCCTTTTGGTAGTGTCCCTTCCTACCACATTTCCAGCACTCCTCTTGAGATTTGTCAAAAGAGGCTTATAGGCAGTAACCGACTTACGGTTGTTCCACCTTTTGGAGTATCTTTTTCCAGCGACTAATGCAAATTGCATGAAGTCGTTGAACATCTCTTGTTTCTCTTCTGCATCAAGATCATTAACAAAAGATTGAATGGAAGAAGGGAGCGTAGAGCTGACACTATTATTGAGATTAATAGGTTCAACAGAGACTAAAGCAAGAGGGTCGGAAACAAAATAAGTAGAAGAAATAGTATTAGAAAAGGAAGAACCAACACTTCTTCGTGCTTAAGATTCGGCTCTTAGATTTTGAGCAAATGTTATCTCTTTAAATCGAAGAGTACCATACAGAGAAGGCAAGTCCATGGACTTGATTTGCTGGGAGGTTCTTAGAATTTCTCTTAACCCTTGCCACTTGATATGAAAACTGTCAATGAACTTATGGCAAATCTCAAAAGTATCATGGCTTATGTCAGTATTAATCATATCATTCAGCAACCCTTTCAAACAAGTAGGTGCTGTCAAGACTTTAATTTGGACTAGAGAGGAAGTATTCGTATGCCCTTTTTAGGTCAATACGTTTAGTTGCGATAACATCAGCAATACCTTCAAACATGGTACATATGTGTCCCAAACCATTTTAGAAGAAGGGTATTTGATAATAAGTTTCATGATGTCATTAAGGTATTTGACAATCATGCTTTTAAGCCTAGCATCCAGATTTACTAGTCTATGCTCATCATCAGTTCATTGTACCTCTGGTTTAGCCATGTAAATGACTATCTCAGGAGCATCAGCAGTAGCTCCTGGTGTTCATTGAACCAAAGTAGGTACATATGGACCTCTAGTTAAAATGGTCATTAAGTATGGTTCTATACCCACAATATGCAATAGCATTCTTTTTTTCCATGACCTGAAGTCATCTGACTCGAATCTTGATGGTGTTGACACATAACCAAAGTCACATGTATTAACAAGAGTTGGTATTGCAGTCATACTTGTAATTTAAGAATAAGATTAAGAAGTCAGTCCACAAGTTTGCTAATCTTATATTAATTTTCTAAACAATAATTTAAGAACAACAAGTAAGTATAAGAACAAGACTAAGAATCAAAAACACAATCTATGCAAGTCTAATTATATGTATCGTTGAGTAAACAGTGAATACGTGGTCGATATTACAACTTGACTTACAAGCATGTAAATGAAATTACAATTGTTAAGTTTAGACTAACTAGAATCTTAATTAATTACAAGAATATGAAAGACACACTTTCTAAGTGACACACACTTTGTGGTGACAAACACAAATCTTGTTGGCGGTTGTGTTGCCTTTTATAGGAGAATAACTAGGGCAACAAACCGTGACTTGATGGTGATGGGATGGTGGTTGTCGAATTCCCATTGGCTAGAAGTACTTGCAACAGATGTCTTTGTCTTCTTTACCATATCGGGTATGAAAGAGAAACTGACTCTTCCTTTCTTCCAAATGTCTTCATTCCTTACAAGGATAAAAACAGTTGTAACCACCGTATCCTATCTTGTCCTCATCTTGTTTTAATTCTTCCCACCTTGACATACAGTTTGGATAGAATAAAGATGTGGCAACGAGTTACTAGGCTCGCTCATGGTTCGCTGATGAATCCTCATCAACAACCAAGTCTGCAGCGAATCCCAGACTCAACAAAGCATTATCTAAAAAGTTAAATAGGTAAGACTATGGAACCACGTTAAATGTGACCGTGATCATATATCATTCGTGATATGATGATTGATGATAACTGAAATTCCTTTGTCTAGTGGGCGTATTTACTAAAGACATATTACAGTGTTTCTCATTAGGTGATTGGAACTACGAGGACTTATTTTGCACATACTAAACAACAGGGGCTAAAGTTGTAAATGCTCTGTCTATAAATAGATAGTCATTTATACATTTCTAAGCCTAATCTTCCGTCCTTTTGTGTGTGTTTCTCTCCTAAAATTTTCAATCTCATCATCAAACAATCATCTCGTTTTGGGAACCTGACAATCAAATGGCAAACATTCTCCCATTATTATTATTATTATATTCTTTTTATTTAGTATTATTATATTATATTTATTATTTTATTATTATTATTATTATTTTTTTTATTTTATTATTATTATTATTATTATTATTATTATTTTTTTATAAAAACATCACTTATATTAGAAAATCATAGGATTTACAAGAAGTTAGTGGGAAGCCGAGATACTATCTGGGCCCCCACTCCTCTAGCTATAGCAAAACTAATCTACTAAATATATGAGCAGCCGCACGTGCTCCAATGTCTTGAGTCACGGAGAACTTTCGGATCCGCTTCAGTATGGTCACGACATCCTTTTCAAGTTCCCCAAAAGAAGAGAATGAGAAGGGGAGAAATCCATATCCAATATCGCACACTTAGTACTATTATTATTATTATTATTATTATTATTATTATTATTATTATTATTATTATTATTATTATTATATAAAAACATCACTTATATTAGAAATTATAGAGTTTACAAGAAATTAGTGGGAAGCCGAGATACTATCTGGGCGCCCACTCCTCTAGCTATAGCAAAACTAACTCTACTAAATATATGAGCGGCAGCACGCGCACCAATGTCTTGAGTCATGGAGAACTTTCGAACTCGCTTTAGTAGAGTCACTGCATCCTTTTCAAGCTCTCCAAAGGATGAATATATTATATTATTTATTATATTATTATTATTATTATTATTATTATATTTTCATTATATTTATGATAAGAATCATATTATTCCAACATGTGGTATCATGAGCCAAATGTTCTTAACCGATCTATGATTGTATTGTTCTAATATGAAATGATTAAGGGTAATGGGGGAACCCTAGCCCCGGTACCACAATTGGATACCCATCGACCCACATCGTATGAGCCATATGATGCCGGTAAAATACATCCATCCTAATCCCCACATGATCTGGCACCCCGAAGGATTGAACCCGCGTATTTAAACTTCACATATGGGTCTAGGCTTCATTGGTAAAGGGTACCTTAAAGGAATTAATTTTTATCCCAGATGGGTATCAAACCTGAGACCTTAAGGTCACCCTGAAAATATAATTTCAAAATTAACAAATACCTTTTGATCTTAATATTGATGGTTTAATTTATGGCATGGGGATGTAACCAACTATGCCCGAATGGTTATGTAATGTAGTGACCTTTCAAAATGGCTATATAATGTAAGGACCTTCTGTTTTTGTTCTTTTCGTGTAGTCTACCGGTTAATCTATTATTTCCAACCGGTAATGCCACGTGGACTTTATTAAAAAACTATAAATACCCTAAAATCCCACCCTTTTCACCCAATTTCATTCCCCGCTCCAAATTCCCTCCATTTTCTCCCAATTTTCCCTCCACCTTCTTCCATGGCGTCGAGTTCATCATCTTCTTCAAGGAATCAAGCTTGTCGTTATATGAAGTGTCACTGCGGATCAAATATGTACATATTTACATCATGGACAATCAAGAACCCAGGTCGTCGATTTGTCAATGCCCTAATGTAAGAACCCTAATTTTTTTCCCAATTAATTCTGAAATTAGTTTAGGGTTTATGTTTTTGTCTTTAAAAGTAACAAAATCCATGTTTTTTATAGGTTAACATTAGATATTGTACTAAATTCAGTTTTATTGATGAAGAACTTTGTTAAGACCAGTTTCACCTAGAAACTGGCCAGTCTCCAGTTGCATCTGGAGACTAGAAGATTTGTCCAGAAATATATGAAGTCCAGTTGCATCGTACAGTTAACGCAACTGAAGACTTCCTCCAGTTACATCTGACCAAGACACCTGAAGACATTCCAACTGAAGTCGAAGACATCAAGTGGAAGAAAGAGAATAACAATGGCAGCGAAGCCCAGTTGTTATTCTATCTCAGATAGAAACTGGAGAACATCAGTGCAAAGCATTTACAAAGCTTTACACTGATTACAAGGAATTGACTTTATGCTTTATACCTTTACACGGATAATAAGATCTATCTTATTATTAAAAGTACAAAAGGTACATAAAGCAGGTTGAGTAAAGTTGCTTTTTACTGCAACTTTACACTGCATTTTAAGGAATTAAATGCTATTCCTTAAATGATCTCAACCATATTTGTACGGCCAAAGTTAACATCCCAATGTTAACTTTGCCTATAAATACAAGTCATTGCACACCCAAGAATACACACTTCACACTTTGCAAACCTGCAATATATTCTTGGTGAACTTGTGCAATATTCTCTCAATCTTAAAAGGAACATTTCACTACTTTAAGTGTTTCGATTGTTTAGAGAAATTCCAAGTGTAGATCAATTGTAGTTCATAGGTTGTTAGGATATTTACATACTTTGTATTATCTTGGTTCCGCAACAACCTTGTAATTTATTTAAAGTTAATAAATAAATTACACTTGAAAATTACATATTGTCTCATCAATTTACTTTACAAGTATTTCATATTATTGCATTGTTCTTTACTTATTGTCACTTAAATAAGTAATCTATCTAGAACTTGGTATATACTCCTGTAACTGGTCGTCTCTAGTTCAGTGTATATTGCAAAGTAACTCCACCATCGACATTGAGGTGTCTTCAGGTAGTACCATCTATTGAGTTGGGACTTACAAGTGGTATCAGAGCAGAAGGCTAATAAACTTGCCTAGATCTGCTTAGATGACTACTACTGAAGGTGGAGATGGTTCTGGTAATGGTGAAAACCCGTTGAATAATAATGCACCACCTCTTCAAAATGTTAACACCAATCCTCCTCCTCCTACCCCTAACCATGTCCATGTACATTATTCCAACACTCCTGTTCCTAAATTCGATGGGAACAGTGAGACCTTTGGTACATGGAAGGCCAGGATGCTTTTGCATTTTGGTGGGATTGATAGGTATATGTTGAAAATCCTTAAGGATGGACCATATGTACCTATGTCCCCTGGGGTGAGCCTTCTTCTAGACCCTACTGGAAGAAGAGGTTCTAGAGAAAAGCTCGAAGACCACTGGTCTGATGAGGATAGTAGACTTGTAGATCTGGACACCAGACTCAAGAACATGATCCTTGGAGCTGTCCCTGAAGATCTAATTCCAACACTTGTGTTGTTCCCCAGTGCCAAGGCAATGTGGGATGAATTAGTTATTCAGTTTGAAGGAGGTGATGACACCATTGTCACTAGAAAGGTTGCCCTGAACAAGAAGTATGAATCCTTCTTTGCTTTACCCAACGAAAGTCTAACTGGTACTTACACCAGATTTTCTAGCCTCATTAATCAGTTGAGAGGCTTGAGTGTAGAGAAGGATAAGGATATTCTTCTTGAGAAGTTTTGTGATATTCTTCCTTCCAAATGGGAAAATATGGTTCTTGTCTTAAGATAAGGTAAAACCCTGCACAACCATACTCTTGCATCGCTCTATGGAGCCTTCAGATTCACTGAAGATAATAATGCACCACCTCTTCAAAATGTTAACACCAATCCTCCTCCTCCTACCCCTAACCATGTCCATGTACATTATTCCAACACTCCTGTTCCTAAATTCGATGGGAACAGTGAGACCTTTGGTACATGGAAGGCCAGGATGCTTTTGCATTTTGGTGGGATTGATAGGTATATGTTGAAAATCCTTAAGGATGGACCATATGTACCTATGTCCCCTGGGGTGAGCCTTCTTCTAGACCCTACTGGAAGAAGAGGTTCTAGAGAAAAGCTCGAAGACCACTGGTCTGATGAGGATAGTAGACTTGTAGATCTGGACACCAGACTCAAGAACATGATCCTTGGAGCTGTCCCTGAAGATCTAATTCCAACACTTGTGTTGTTCCCCAGTGCCAAGGCAATGTGGGATGAATTAGTTATTCAGTTTGAAGGAGGTGATGACACCATTGTCACTAGAAAGGTTGCCCTGAACAAGAAGTATGAATCCTTCTTTGCTTTACCCAACGAAAGTCTAACTGGTACTTACACCAGATTTTCTAGCCTCATTAATCAGTTGAGAGGCTTGAGTGTAGAGAAGGATAAGGATATTCTTCTTGAGAAGTTTTGTGATATTCTTCCTTCCAAATGGGAAAATATGGTTCTTGTCTTAAGATAAGGTAAAACCCTGCACAACCATACTCTTGCATCGCTCTATGGAGCCTTCAGATTCACTGAAGATAATAATGCTGCAAGACTGGTGGCTGAGCAGGATGCCATGAACCATGCCCAGAGTCCCAAGGTTGCTAGTGTAACTGAGCGACCTTGTGCTGCTTTAATGTCTGCAGAGAGTGTCCAGGCACACTCAATGAAGGAGATGTTAAACAGTTTCTTGAACTCTGGACTGACCACTGAAATCAGTGATGGTTGTGATGAAACTGACGATGATGATCTGGTCGCCATGATTGCTAAAACCTTTAATAGGTTTAAGCATAAATCTAAAAGATTTAATGGCCCAAACAATGCTTCCAGCTCCAACTCTCTGGATAAGACCAATCTTACCTGCTATAAGTGTGGTAAGAAAGGTCATTTCATGAAGGAATGCAGATCTAGTCAGTTGAACAACCAAACTGGTCCACCTGTCCCTAATTTTAATCGGCCTGATGATAGCTACAAAGCTAAATATAAGAAGCTTAAGGCCCAGATTGCCCTCCTATCCATTGAAAAACAAAAGGATCAGTGCTTGATGGCACAAACTGAGGGAAAATGGGAGTACTCTGATGATTCATCAGCTGATGAAGAAGAGGAAAGGGACATGTGCTTCATGGCATTGGAAGATCAGCAGCAGCATGTGGCAAAAGATGATGTCATTACTGGAAGATGGGTAGACATCATTTTGAAAAAGGTATATGATTATGATAATCAACTGGACCCAGAACTGAAACTGGACCTTGCTGAATCACTAAATGGTGATTTAGTGTTTGTGGAAACTATTAGATCAGACAGTGAAAGATATCTGGAGACTATCTTAACTGAGCTGAATGTTGTTAGACCACAACTGAATGATTTACAAAGTGTCCAGTTGGCTCTCAAGGAGTCAGTTTCAAAAATTGAGGCTCTTGAACTTGAAAAACAAGAGTTAAAAACTGCTTTGGAAAAGGAACAAAAATTGATCAAATCCTGGATAAAGTCCTCAGGATTGAATTATGATGCTGCCACTAGAACACACACCCAACAACAAAAGGCTTACAACCAGGGTGATGTTGATATGGCAATTATCTTACCAGAAATCCACAGTTTACCTCTCAGTCTCAGGAAAGAAACACCATATGATGAACCTAAGACTATAGAAACTGAAACCTTTGAGACCACCCCCACTGAGGTTAAAACTGGAGCTGAACAGGCTAAAGCTCCAGTTAAAAAGGCAAATGACAAGCCTTTACCTCAAAAGTCTAAGGAGCCCAAGAATCCTAAGAACAAGTCACCAGTTGAACCCAAGTCCAAGGGTCAACTGCCTGTTGAAAATGATTTTTTGTTTAAACTGGACAGTCAACTCCAACTTTTGTCTAGGCAGGTTCAGAGTTGCACTACCAGAATTAAAAATCTGGAAGGAGGTTCGTCACCCTCAGTTGAAAAACAAAATATCAAACCACCTTCTAAACAAAAACAAAAGAATGTTCCATCTGGAACAAAATCTGAAAAGAAGAAGGTAAACAAGTATCAAATACCAATTGTCTTTACTCCTGGACCTGGAGCTGATGAAAAAGCTCCAGATCCAGCCTCCAGTTCAACACCACATCAGTCAACTGTGACTTCTGTAGAGAAGTCCAGTGAACCCATCAAGAAAAGATGGGTTCACAAAAATAACTAATGATTTTTGTGGGTATGCAGGGCGATCGTAAAAAGAATATCTGGTATCTGGACAGCGCAGCTGGCCGGACTATGACCGGATGTAAGCCCCTGCTTGAAGAGTTCACTGTCCAAGATGGACCGGCAGTGACGTTTGGTAATGATCAGAATGGAAAAACTGAAGGATATGGTGTGCTCAATAATGGACAAGTCGAATTCAAAAGAGTTGCATTTGTGAATGGTTTGAAATACAACCTGATCAGTGTCAGCCAACTTTGCGATGATGGCTTCAGAGTTTTGTTCGATATTGCTCAAGGCACCATATTTAACAAGGATTGGAAAGTGGTGATGATTGCACCAAGAAAAGGAAATGTGTACATCATGGATATGGAACCAGCTCCAAAAGAGTAGTGCTTCTATACCAAGGCTGATGAGGACACCAACTGGCTGTGGCATAAGAGGTTATCCCATCTCAATTTCAAAAATATTAACAAGTTGTCTTGCAAACAACTGGTTGATGGGATACCTCAGATTTCTTTCAATAAAGAAAAGCCATGTCCAGGGTGTGAGATGGGCAAGCAGAAAAGGGCCAGTTTCAAAACCAGGCAAAACTTTAGCATCACTGAACCTCTTCACATGCTCCATATGGATCTCTTTGGTCCAGTGAATGTTCAAACTAGAGCTGGAAAGAAGTACACTCTAGTTGTGGTCGATGAATTCACCAGATACTGTTGGGTGGTATTCCTTTGATCCAAAAGTGATGCACCTGCTGAAATCATCTCTCTCATCAAAAGAATTGAGCTCAAGTATACTCGAAAAGTCTGTCAGTTGCGAAGTGATAATGGTACTGAATTTCAAAATAAGGTACTTGAAACATTTTGCAATGACACTGGCATCTCTCAAAACTTCTCATCAGCTCGCTCTCCAGAACAGAATGGAGTTGTGGAAAGAAAGAATCGCACACTGATAGAAGCAGCCAGAAGTATGCTATCTGAATCAGGTCTTCCCATCAGTTTTTGGGCTGAAGCAGTTGGAACTGCCTGTCACACCCAAAACCGGCCAGTCTACATCAAGAGACATAAGAAGACTGCCTATGAACTACTCAGGAATCGTAAACCAAATATTGGATATTTCCATGTATTTGGTTGTCCAGTTTATATTTTAAACGATTCCAGTCAGCTTGGAAAGTTTGATGCAAAAGCTGATGAAGGAGTATTTTTGGGCTATTCAGATATTCGAAAGGCCTTTAGAGTTTATAATTATAGACTCCAAAAGGTTCATGAGACAATTCATGTCACATTCGACGAATCAACTGAGGCAATCAACAAGAGACCAACCCTTGATATTTCTCCAGTCGTTCCAATAAATTTTGGTGAAACTGACCAAGTTCATCAGTCAGTTGTTCCACCAGAAGATGTTTCCAGTTACAACCAATTGGAACCAGTTAAGAAGAAGAGCACAACCAGTGACACATCATTCTATCCCTCCATCAATTTCAATTTACCACAGGAATTGGTGATTGGATCTGATGTTCGTGCCACTCCAGTATCAGCACCAGTTCAAACCCCCACTTCTCCAGTTCTTCAAGAAATGCCTTTTATTGAAGAATTTCATGATGCAAATCGTGACCTCATTGACTCTGATGAGGATATAGAAATGGTTTGGACTGATCCTCCTCCAGAAGCTGTTGCAACTGAAGAAGATCATCAGGTGACTTGCACTGATATTGTATTACACCAGCCTAGTCAATAGTGGGGTTCAGACTAGAAGAGCCACCAGTGAGCAATGCTTGAACGTCACCTTCTTGTCACTAATTGAACCGAAGAAGATTGACGAGGCTATGGCAGACCCAAGCTGGGTAGAAGCTATGCAAGAAGAGCTTATCCAGTTCGAAAGGAACAACGTATGGGAACTTGTTCCTTGTCCTCCAGGTTTGAAGAAAGAACCTATTGGAACAAGATGGGTCTACCGAAACAAGATGGATGAAGATGGCAATGTTGTAAGAAACAAGGCCAAATTAGTTGCCAAGGGTTATTGTCAAGCAGAGGGCGTTGACTTTGATGAAACTTTTGCTCCAGTTGCAAGACATGAAGCCATCAGAATATTTCTGGCTTATGCAGCCCATCTGCAGTTCAAGGTCTTCCAGATGGATGTTAAAAGTGCGTTCCTGAATGGAACATTGGAAGAAGAAGTTTATGTTAAGCAGACTCCAGGCTTCATCAACGAGAAGCATCCTCACTGGGTATATAGACTGAACAAAGCTTTGTATGGTCTAAGACAAGCCCCAAGAGCCTGGTATGATACACTAACTAAACATTTTCTTAAAAATGGCTTTCAAAGAGGTGCAATAGATAATACCTTGTTTATCTTGAAAGAAAGAGGTAATATCTTATTGGTACAAATTTATGTTGATGACATTATATTTGGTTCAACTGATGATGCAATGTGTAAAAAGTTTTCTAAAATCATGTCATCTGAGTATGAGATGAGTTTAATGGGTGAATTAACATTTTTCTTAGGTATTCAGATTAAGCAAACTGAAAATGGAATTTTCATAAACCAAGGAAAATATGTCAGAGATTTGTTGAAAAAGTACAAATATGATTCAATCCCATCGAAAAACACACCTATTGCAGCACCATTAAATTTGGACTCTGACCCAACTGGCAAACCAGTGAACATCACTGACTATCGTGGTATGGTTGGTTCACTGATGTATTTAACTGCCAGTCGACCAGATATAATGTTTGCAACATGTTTATGTGCCAGATTTCAGGCTAACCCAAAAGAATCACATTTGCTCGCTGTTAAGCGCATCTTTAGATACCTGAAAGGGTGTCCTAATCTTGGTCTTTGGTACCCTAAAGGCTCAGGGTTAGATCTAATGGGTTATTCAGATTCAGATCATGCAGGTTGTAAGATAGATAGAAAATCAACAACTGGTGGTTGTCATTTCTTTGGAGGAAAACTGGTAAGTTGGACCAGCAAGAAGCAGACGACAGTCTCTATGTCCACTGCTGAGGCAGAGTACATTTCTGCGGCCAGTTGCTGTGCCCAGATTCTATGGATCAAGAACCAGTTACTAGATTATGGTCAAAAGTATACAAGGACCCCAATCTTTTGTGACGACACCAGTGCAATTGCTATATCTCACAACCCAGTGATGCACTCCAAAACAAAGCATATTGACATCAGGTATCATTTCATTCGTGATCATGTTATGAAAGGAGATATTGAAATTCATTTCATCCCCACTGACAAATAGTTAGCTGATGTTTTTACAAAACCTCTTGATGAGAAAACCTTTAAACATCTCATCAGCGAACTGGGAATGTTGAATCCTTAAAACTGGAGAATTTTATTATGAACGCGTCAGTGACACTGATGAGGTTCTCTAGTTGAGGAGGTCCAGTTAATCCTTGCTCGCCAGGCTATCGAACGCCTTTGTGATACTATCCTGGCACTGATTGATTACTGGATCACCATTTTGGGGGGAAAGACTTAAAGTAATTTTTCTGACTAAAATTCTTTTTATTTGAAAATGACAACTGGAGAACTCTCCAGGTGATTTTCTTATTAAAACTCTTTTACTTAAAAATTACAACTGGAGATGTCTCCAGTTGGAAACTGGCACTGGACTAATCCTCCAGTGACCAGGTTCAGTCTTGTCTTAATTTTTTATAACGTTAGAGATACTTGGTCAATATTTATGCCACGTGATGGTACTCAAGTGTTTTAACCCACTTGATACGGTCATGTGACGTATTTTGGTAAATGACAACTGTTTTTATTGGGAAAATAAAAGAAAGTGGGAAAGTGGGTAAGTTAAGCCGTCGTAGCATTTAATGCTAACACGGGTAATTATGTTTTTATTTCAAAATTCAAACTTATTTTGTAAAAATATCTACGAAATTGATTTTGTTGAATAAAATATAATTTTTGGTACTTCATTGGGATCTTGAATTCCATATAAATACCCTTATTTACTCCGAAACTCATTTACTCTCTTTTCATTCTCTTCATTTACTCTCTTCATTTACTCTCCAATCATCAACAATTGCTTCATTTCTCTCTCTGCTTCATAAATCAAAAACCCTAATCCCCAAACTTTCAATTTCATACTTCAATCAAATGGCACCAAAATCTTCAAGAAGTAGGGATGTCAATCTCCTTACTGTTCCATATGATCCATCAGAAAATGTGCATAGAGCCGATGGTGCCCCTCCAAATCCGAAATTGATTAAATTAAATCCTAATAATCCCATGGCTAGTTTGCAAGGGGTTCAAACTCCCGATACTCTTATTGGAAAAATCCAAAAATTCCTTAGGGAATCTCCCATCGGTGAGTGTTTTACCCTTAACCCACGCAAGTTATTTCATGATTACTTGTGTGAGTTTTGGTACACTGCAAAACTTTCTGACGACTGTTCATCTATCATCTTCACCCTTAAAGATGGTTCAGTCGAGTGTACCATAAATGTTGAAACGTTGAGGGATGCTTTACACTTCAACTACTGGAGACAGGGTGAGGCTCCAGTTGTGATATCCCAGAACATTAATTTTCGCCAAGTGCTCCTCGATATGGGGAATAAGGAGTGCTTGGAGCATGGGGTGTTAAAAACAAAAGGTGCGATGACGATGAAGGGCCTCTCACCATCCTGGAGGTACTTCTTCATCCACCTTGTTGAAAGCATGGGTGGGAGTTCTGGTGGATTGGACCAGATCAACTCCACACAAGCAGAAATGGCATACTGCTTGTGGAATGGACTCAGAGTGGACTTCGCTGATATTCTGTTTAGAAGCCTGGTACAAAAACTGAAGGGCTCCAGGGGACCATGTATCCCCTTCTCCAGGTTCTTATCACTCTGTTTCCTTCAAATTCTGGGCAGTGATGAATACAAAAATACTCTATCACTTTACACTGTCCCAGAAATGTTGAGAAATCTGGACTCCCTTGCTTCTATACCTGGGGAGGTCCAGATTCCTCAGAGAATGTTGCTGGCATTCTCTAAAACCGGTGCACCAATCCAAGGTGAGCCGGAAAGACAACTGGGCGGGCCTCAAAACAATGAGGGACCCACCAGTTCGTCTACTGGAATTATAACTGTGGCACAACCCATCCGACAGTTTAACCCTTCCAGTTCCAGCGTGTCAGTCCCTCAAACTGTCACTGGAGACCTCCCAACAGGTCTCCAGGGTGTTCCAAAGGCAACCAGGTCACACCGTCGTCGTGTTAGGACTTTGTCAGAAATTGCCACTGACACTAGTAACCCAACCTGCCCTCCAGTTTCCTCCCAACAGGAAACTGGAGAAAGTCAAATGGGAAACCCACAAGCAACCACCCTCGAAATTTCTGTAGGAGAGGGTGGTGAAGATATTACTGGGATAATCCAACCCAGAGTAGAGTCGGTGTCAGCACAAATCTTGCAGAGCCAAATTTCTGACACTCTTGTTGCACGAACTGACGAAGTCTCTGGCCAGTCACAGCTGGAGACTGAGGTTCCAAACTCTACGGCCTATGATATTACGACTGAGGATAGAGCAGTTGTAGTTGAGGCACAAGTGACCTCTATGCATGGAGAAGTTGCCACGACAACTAATCCACCAACTGATGAAACCATCCAGGAAACTGGAACTGGTCATCAGGAGTCTGAACTTGATGTTCAGCCATCCCTATCATTCATGAATCTAGGCATGAATGAGGATGAGTTCCATCTTGAATCTTCGGATTCGGAAGAAACACATGATGATCAGGAAATGGTTGATGCATCTGTACATGATCAACTCCCTTCATTTTCTGATCAACCCCTAGAACCACAAGTTTCAGTTTCTTATACAGATATTACTGGGATAATCCAACCCAGAGTAGAGTCGGTGTCAGCACAAATCTTGCAGAGCCAAATTTCTGACACTCTTGTTGCACGAACTGACGAAGTCTCTGGCCAGTCACAGCTGGAGACTGAGGTTCCAAACTCTACGGCCTATGATATTACGACTGAGGATAGAGCAGTTGTAGTTGAGGCACAAGTGACCTCTATGCATGGAGAAGTTGCCACGACAACTAATCCACCAACTGATGAAACCATCCAGGAAACTGGAACTGGTCATCAGGAGTCTGAACTTGATGTTCAGCCATCCCTATCATTCATGAATCTAGGCATGAATGAGGATGAGTTCCATCTTGAATCTTCGGATTCGGAAGGAACACAAGATGATCAGGAAATGGTTGATGCATCTGTACATGATCAACTCCCTTCATTTTCTGATCAACCCCTAGAACCACAAGTTTCAGTTTCTTATACAGATATTACTGGGATAATCCAACCCAGAGTAGAGTCGGTGTCAGCACAAATCTTGCAGAGCCAAATTTCTGACACTCTTGTTGCACGAACTGACGAAGTCTCTGGCCAGTCACAGCTGGAGACTGAGGTTCCAAACTCTACGGCCTATGATATTACGACTGAGGATAGAGCAGTTGTAGTTGAGGCACAAGTGACCTCTATGCATGGAGAAGTTGCCACGACAACTAATCCACCAACTGATGAAACCATCCAGGAAACTGGAACTGGTCATCAGGAGTCTGAACTTGATGTTCAGCCATCCCTATCATTCATGAATCTAGGCATGAATGAGGATGAGTTCCATCTTGAATCTTCGGATTCGGAAGAAACACAAGATGATCAGGAAATGGTTGATGCATCTGTACATGATCAACTCCCTTCATTTTCTGATCAACCCCTAGAACCACAAGTTTCAGTTTCTTATACAGATATGCTCACCAGAACTTCCCCACAAAGAACTCCATCACTAATTTCAACCCTTTTTGTGCCTAGAGATAGGCACACCTCCCTACCGCCGCCGTTGGTCACACCTGAGCATTCTCAGCCTGACCAACACATTGAAATTCCTCAGCGTTCTTTTTCTTTACCAACTCTAAGTTCTTCTGCTACTGAAACAACTGGAGAGGCTTCCATTGTTTTGCCCCCTCCAGTTGCTCCAGTGCAACCTGCTACTGGTCCAGTGACACCTTCTCTTCCGTCACTGAACACTCAATTTGTCTCTTTCTCAGCCGACATCCAAAACCTGATCAAACGGGTGGAGGGTGTTCATAAGACAATTGAGCAGAATGCCAAGTCCATTTCCAAATACAACAAAGACACAATCACAAATTCAAAGGTTGTCGATTTGGGAATAAATAAATTTGCTGCTAATGAGGACTTGGTATTTAAAAAGTTGAATGAGTTAGTCACAAGCTGTAACAATCTGGCCACATCTTTGAAAGAAGCTTTTGACTTAACTCAATCCAAAGTCAATACATCTATCTCCAACCTGTTGGGTAATACTGTTCGATCATCTGAGGTTGATCTGAAGAAGATAGAGAGGCAGGTTAAAGAGTTGTTTGAGAGACCTAGCCTTAATGTAGTTGAAGTTGGACAGCAGGTGGCCACTTCAGTTGGCCAGGTGATTGATGAAAAACTGGCTAGTCGAGAAGATGAACTGGTAAAGAAGGTAATGGCTGAAATTGCCAAGATACCCCCTCCTCAGGTTAATCTGGAGCCTCTGGCACTTGAAGTAAGGCAGTTGAGGGGTGCACTTCAATGCTGTAAATACCCAGTTAGCTTCTCACACTTCATCAATTGATAAACTGGTGACTGAAGTGGAGAATTTGAAAAAGAAGGATGCTGAAGTGAAGGAACAAGTGGTTAAGGGTTTGAATGAAGATGCAAAGACTTTGAAAGACTTGAAGACTGGTCAGGACCAAACTGCAGCAAATGTCTTGACCCAGTCCCAAGAAGTTAACCACTTGTGGAGATCCTTCCGGATGGTTTGCACAGTTTTTAAAGAGTGCAAGGATATGCAAACGTGGCAGCCTCTAGCCCGTTTGCCCTCCAGTAATGAAGATTGGGCAGCTATTCGTGCAGGTATAGATGCTGCCAGGGGGGAAAGGGAAAGAAGGAATATCCTTGCACCTGCACCAAGACTGCCAGGTCCAGTGAGTGCAAGGCAGTTGGTTGAAAGGAATGTTGTTGGTACTGATGATGATGACCAGCATGTAATTGAAAAATTTGATGATGTTGGTCATGGGGGGAACAAAGGAAAGGAGATTATGCTGGCCACTGATGAACAAGCAAAAGCAACTGGTACTGAGGCCAGTGTGCTAGAAACTGGTAACATTGATCAGCTTCCTCCAGTATCAGAAGATGTTAGTAAGAAACTGGCAAACCTTGGGGACGTGATCAAGGAAAGAAAAAAACAACTGAACCTTCAAGTGAAGATATTAAAGCTGCAGTGCACAAAATGAGCATTGGCCAGATCAAACTGGCCAATGAAGCTGAAGCTCGAGCATATCTATCTGAAGTGCAACAGCGGAGATATAACCCTGGTAAGATCACTGATGTGAAAGTTTCAATCAAACCAGGTACCAAACACTTCACTGTTGGGGTTCAACACTTTAATGGACCCATGAGGCAAACTGAGAATCCCGATATCCATCAATATGGTCATTCTGAGGTTGTGGAGATGCTAAACTTGTTGGGGGCCAGGCAACAAAAGAACAAGGCTGAAAGGGGTTGGATGTTTGTTCTTCAAAGTCTGCTCAAGTTCAAGGAAAATGTTGAAGAGAGACTGAACGTTGATCCTGAAGATAGACAACCCATTTCTACTGTTGCCAAGAGAAGGAGAACTGGCGAAGGGCCAACTGATTAAGTTCTACTTCTTTTTATCTTCTTGTATTTTGTTTACTTTCTTGTAACTCTTGTAAATTTCATCATATATATGCAGTTGCCAGATTGTAACAACAAGATAGATAATAGATTAAATCTAACAAACCCAAAGAAAATACCAAGGCATTTGTTGATCTATAAAAATGCCTTGGAAAATTTAAATAGATTTAGTCATTTAGGTCTTTTCAGTTCATACTTGTATAGATACAAGAACTAGAAAGACTTAGCAATATTTCAGGACAAATGGGGGGAATTTGTTAAGACCAGTTTCACCTAGAAACTGGCCAGTCTCCAGTTGCATCTGGAGACTAGAAGATTTGTCCAGAAATATATGAAGTCCAGTTGCATCGTACAGTTAACGCAACTGAAGACTTCCTCCAGTTACATCTGACCAAGACACCTGAAGACATTCCAACTGAAGTCGAAGACATCAAGTGGAAGAAAGAGAATAACAATGGCAGCGAAGCCCAGTTGTTATTCTATCTCAGATAGAAACTGGAGAACATCAGTGCAAAGCATTTACAAAGCTTTACACTGATTACAAGGAATTGACTTTATGCTTTATACCTTTACACGGATAATAAGATCTATCTTATTATTAAAAGTACAAAAGGTACATAAAGCAGGTTGAGTAAAGTTGCTTTTTACTGAAACTTTACACTACATCCAAATGTTAACTTTGCCTATAAATACAAGTCATTGCATACCCAAGAATACACACTTCACACTTTGCAAACCTGCAATATATTCTTGGTGAACTTGTGCAATATTCTCTCAATCTTAAAAGGAACATTTCACTACTTTAAGTGTTTCGATTGTTTAGAGAAATTCCAAGTGTAGATCAATTGTAGTTCATAGGTTGTTAGGATATTTACAAACTTTGTATTATCTTGGTTCCGCAACAACCTTGTAATTTATTTAAAGTTAATAAATAAATTACACTTGAAAATTACATATTGTCTCATCAATTTACTTTACAAGTATTTCATATTATTGCGTTGTTCTTTACTTATTGTCACTTAAATAAGTAATCTATCTAGAACTTGGTATATACTCCTGTAACTGGTCGTCTCCAGTTCAGTACGTATATTGCAAAGTGTGAGTCCCTTACGTTCAATGGTTAACCAGGAAAGTGTAAATACAACAAGTCTAATAAGCACTAGAATGGACTAGTATTACTTTAATATAAATGCAAGTATATAAATAAAGTAATACAAGACTTAAAGCAATAAACAAATAAAGTGGAACATTATGTATGGTTTCATGGGTATTTTATTTATTGATGTATAAACAAAATACAAGGTTGTTGCGGAATCAAGATAATATAATTAAGTATGTATCCTAACAACCTATGAGTTACAAATGATCTATATTTGTCAAATAACTCTTTAGGATCGAGATACTTAAAGTTGTGAAGTATCCCTGTTTAAGATCGAGAGTATTTGGACAAATTCACTTCAATGCAAAATGAATGCTAAAAAGTATTTATGTCAAGGAAATGACTTCCTATTTATAGGCAACAAAATTCACCAGTGAACTTTGTTCCGTACAAATGTGGTTGCATACATTTAATGATCCGACAAGAACATTAAATGTATTGGATAAGGAATAAGGATAAAGTCACATCAAGTGTAAGTGTATCCTTTTATCCAACCACCTTAACACACGTATACTTTGGTAAAGAACAAGTGGATTATTCTTTGGAAAGTGTGTTAAAGGAAAAGTCAATCCTTGATATCAGTGTTCAGACTTGTAGGATCTAGAACACTAACAATCCTCCAGTGTACAGATCTGGTAAGACTTCCAGTGGACTCCGCCATTTGTAAGTCTTCTTTCTTCAGACTTCAGTCTTTGACTTTAGTCAGAATGTCTTCAATAGAGTTGATCTGGACTGGGGTGAAGTCCAGTGAGCTCATCTGGAGAATACTCCAGATTTCCTATACAAGTATTTGCTCACTGGTCTTCAATTATTTCTGGACAAATCTTCAGAGGGACTCCAGATTCCAATTCTGGAGTAGGTCCAGTAGAACACGATTCTTGTCAGATCTTCAGTGAGGCTCCAGTAGTCGAGTCTGGAGCGAGTTCAGTAAATCTGGACTAAATCTGGACCTAACAAATTCCCCCTATTTGTTTAGAAATAATGCAAGTATTTTCAGGCTTATAGATATACAAATTTGTATGCCTGGAAAACACTTGGTCGATTTTAAGTCTAATCTAAGTTACTGGAAAACACTTTATAGATCATGAGTGTTTTCAGTTTCATCTTTTAAGTTCTAACTTAGACTAAATCTGGTCATTTACTTATAAAAATAAAAAATTGCAACTATTATTACTTTCATCAAAAAGGAAAATAATTACAACTTTCATAAGACAATTAATTACAATAAGTACAATGATAAAAAGATTTAGGCCCTTCTTTTCGATGTCCTTTCTGGAGCATCTTCAGTAGCCTTCCTTTTTGGAGATGGAGATGATGGAACAGACACTGGTGGTCTCAAACCCAACACAGCTTCCATTTGTTGAATTCTTCTCCAGACCTTCTCGATTCTCTTCATAAAGGCCTTCACATCTGGAGAGAGACCAGTTTTACCTTTAAAGGTCAATCCTATCTCCTTCAGTTCAGTCCATCCAAAAGCTTGGACTGAAGTATCTTTCCTTTCATCTGTAAAGTTACCCTCCCTGGTCAACTTTACATTGAATCTGGTCATTCCTTGATGATTTTCAGCCAACTTGATTTCAGCATCAACAATCCTTCTAGCATTTGCCCTGAAATTCATCATTTGTTCATACAAATCCTTCTGCTTTGCCATCTGGACCATATGTTCAGTTTCCCTGGATACACCACTCTGTTGTCCTTCAGTGGACTGGAGGTGTTGGCGATTAATTCTTAGAGAGGTATCCAGAGGAATGAAGTTGCTCACATCAGCATCCTTTATTGCCTTGATTTGTTTGGCAGTAAGCTTCGGCAGACCAGTCAATCTTTTTCTGTACTCTAACTCTAGAGCACCAGCGTTTTTCCTTATTTTTCTCTGGAGGCTCACCAGTTCCTCCCTTCTCTGCCTTATCAACTCTGGAATTGTAACACCATAAATCAATGAATCATATACCTGTTCTTCTTCAGCGTAGAACGAGCGTATATGAACATCATCCAATGCATCTAGACATTGATGAACTCTGGGGTCATCCTTCATCCTTTTAAAAACTTCAATATTAATGCCTAACCTTCCAGCATTGTAGGAGTCCAGAGTACCCATTGTTGCCATATCCCTATGATGGGCCAGCAGTTCATCTCTTTGATTTTTCTTGAAAATTTCAATCATGATGCATTGTTGTTCTAACTTCTTGGCAGTTTCATCATCAACATGTTATAACACGATTTAAGCTCTGAATTCGATCTAACAATGGCGGTTGGTTAGTGTGTGTTCTTGGTGTGTGTGTGTGTTTTGAGAGAGAAATGTCGAGATAACTGAAAGCTTGGAATTAATGTGTGTGTTTTTGATGTACTGGTTATGATCTTGTTATGATTTCTAAGGTGTGAGGGCTATTTATAGTCTAACAATATAACTATGCTAATTTTCACAATTAGCCTCTCAACCTTAGTAATCATCTATCTATGACTTATCAACAAGAATGTCTTCTAATCTTTATTACAATTTATCACTATTTTTGGATTTCTAACATTCTCCCCCTTAGTGATTTATTGTAATGAATGAAGTACGTGTTATCTTGTCTTGAAATTGATGAGCCCGGTGGTGAAGACAATTGGAATGTTGAAACAAGTCTTCAAAGCTTTTTCTTTTGTCTTTGTAGAACTTGATTCAGTCTTGATCTTGGACTTCTTGAAGTTAAATCATATGAAGATTCTCAATGTCCTTTTTGAACAGAGAATGATGAACGCATGTTTGGCTTGAATCTTTGAGAATTGATGAATCATAAATCAAAGTTGTCTTTTGAAATGCAGAAGAGATGAATTTTGGTTTTGATTCTTCAATCTTCGATTCTTGAGTGACATTCAACTTTTTGATTCTTCGGTTGTAATTCTTGAATGAATCTTATCTTCTTGAACTGAAGTTTCATGAATATGAACTCTCCCCCTAGATTTATGCATTGAAGTTTCTTGATGAAATGTTCTTGTATGAATTGAAGATCTTGAATGAAGTGTGTTTGATGAAGACTCGTTTGAAGCTTTACTTCTTTGACTTGAATCTTCTAACAAATCTTTCAACCTTTTTGAAGCTTTGATCTTTGTCACATCAACTTGAACACTTTGCTTTTTGAAGCTTTGATCTTTGTCACATCAACTCGAACACTTTGGAGAGTTAGCAATTGAATGAAGTTTAAGATGAAATTCTTATGAATAAATCATGCTCCCCCTCAATCCATGAGTATACATCTTTTGGAGCATCTTTGAATTGTTGAATTATCTTGAGTGAAAATCTTTTCATCTTCGGTTTCATTCTTATCTCAAAAGTCAATTCAGATTCCCCTTTTTGAAATCAAAATCTTAATCAACTAAAGTCTAGTGAAAATCTGAAACTATTGACTTATCATGAACAATTTTCTCTCCCTATACACAAACTTTGATAAGCCTTTTCTATTTGAAAACACCCAAATCAAAATTTCTCAACATAGACTCTCATTCCATTTCTATCACTAACTATGCCTTGAAAAGGATAGAAAGATGGTATCATTTGAAGACAATACCAAATTCATTTCCGAAGCAAAAGCTCAGATGACAAAGACTATGAATCAATCAATCATAATATTTTCTCCCCCTCATAATGACAAAATTGGGAATCAATGTCATTATGCACAAATGTGATTGATTAAGTGTCACAAGGAATAAGAAGACATGGAGAAATGTCAACCATCAAAACATCAACCTAAACTAGTAGCCCAACCCAAGAGATGGGTGACTAAAATGTAAGATTGAAGTTGTTGGGACAAACAATATATCATGGTGTTGGTGGTTTCTGTGTTTGTGTTAAGAGAAATGAAACCGGATAAGAATGATCCGTTTACATGTTCAAAAATCAAAAGGATTAATGAAATGACCGATAGAAATGTATAACATTTTCGGATTTCCTATGTATCATTGAGATATGCACAAAACAAGTCTCTAACATAGTTCGGTCTGCGGCTTTTCAACCACTAGATTGCTTCAAAGAATATAAATCATGGTTAACACTACCGAAGCATTTGATAACCACAATTATCCTTAAAGACTTTTAGGGAAAACCGAGGTCACTTAGACTTCTCGTTAGCTCAATAATCACATAAATGTAATTATGAGACCTACGTTCAACGTTGGAAAAGATGTTAGCATTGGTAGGATTTCCATTCGATCATCGTGGAATATCAATAAAGATATCACTACGAATGTTCCGGCTATATCACAGAGATAAGCAATTATATCACAAAGATATGACGTTAGTGTGTCCTAAAAGAATGAAAGATGATCAAGTTAATGATCAATTAAATTTGCTCTAGACACAATGTGATCAAATGAAGTCGGGGACTGGAGCAGAATGTTGCCCTTTTTCAATATCAACATCTTCCAAAAGAAGAGTCAATAGAAGTGTGAAAATCTCCGTGAGAATAAAACAAGTATTTGATAAGAAACACTTGAGTGGTTAGGAATGATGTGCATTGCTTCACTGGGTTCATGAACACTTTTTCCAGAAAACTCCATTATCAACTTTTTAAAACTTAGATTTCTTATGAATTACTAGGAGTTAGATCACGAAATCACTTTCAAACTGTTAATTCACGTGCTTTGATGAACTTGATGTTTAACTCAATCTCAGTCTTCTTGACATTGTTCTTCCTCAGCTCATTAATAACATTGCAGAATCTGTAATACACTGCCTCAAGGGATTCATTTGGCATTTTGGAGAAGTTATCAAACTCAGTCAAAATGTTGGTCAATCTGATTGTTGAAGTCACGTCAGCCCCTTCCATTTGTCTTGCCACCTCATCCCATATCTCTTTTGCTGTATCATAGGAATCAACAGACCCATAGATTTCATCCGGTAGGCTCTGTATAAACATGACCTTGCTCTGTTATCTGCAGCTGTTCGATCCTTTTGTTCAGCATTCAAAAGTTCATGAGTTGTAATAACAGCACCAGTAGTGGGATGGAGATGAACAGCAAGTCCTTTCAGAATGGATTCTTTCATCATATGACCATTTGTTTGACTCTCCACATAGTCCATGAATCGTTTCTTCCATAGTCCGTATGAACCACGGTAGAGAACTGGAGGTCTTGTATCAGAACCTAATGCCAAAGCTTCACGAGAAGCCATTAGAGATTGATTTGATTTGGAAAAATTGAATTGAATTTAAAATTGGAAACTGAAACGATCTTGGTAAGGTTAAGATATGAAACGATCTTGATTTAACAAGGGAATGAAACGATCTTGATTTAAGTATGAAATGAAACGGTCTTGTTTAACCAGGTGAATGAAACGATCTTGATTTGCAAGGAAATTGAAACGATCTTGATTGAACCAGGGAATGAGACGATCTTGACTTAAACAAGAGTTGAAACGATCTTGATTGAATGTTCTTGGTGAGATCGTCTTGGAACAATTAAAGAAAATTTGGTTAAGTATAAGAATTGTAACGGTCTTGAAGAACTGGGACGATCTTGTTTGAAGATCGTCTTGGAAAATTTGTTGAAATTTTGGCTAAGTAAAAAATGAAACGGTTTTGAAGACTGGGACGATCTTGAATGAAGATCGTCTTGAAACTTTTTTGGTGAAATTTGGCTAAGTATTAAAAATGAAACGGTTTTGAAGACTGGGACGATCTTGAATGAAGATCGTCTTGGAAAATTTGGTGAAATTTTGGCTAAGTATTAAAAATGAAACGGTTTTGAAGACTGGGACGATCTTGAATGAAGATCGTCTTAGGTGAAACGATCTTGGTTGAAGTTCGTTCTGGGTAAAAAAAAATGATACGATCTTGGTATAAGATCGTCTTGATTTCTTTCACGAAACTTTCAAGTGTCTGAAATGACCAAACCAATCCTTTTGGATTAGTTAGCCAGTATCAACACTTCCACAACACACTTTTAGCTAAAACGATCTTGTGAGGATCGTCTTAACACACCACAAATTACTGAACTAAAACGATCTTAGGAAGATCGTCTTAGTCATCTTCTTCATCTGAACACTTTTTCCAGAAAACTCCATTATCAACTTTTTAAAACTTAGATTTCTTATGAATTACTAGGAGTTAGATCACGAAATCACTTTCAAACTGTTTCAATTCACGTCCGCAACACGATTATGAACAAAATTCAACCTAAAACACAACAGATTCAAATCCCTGAAATTACGCGCCAAAACTCAAAATTCAATCTCGAGATATAGATTGAATTGGAACTTGAAAATTGACAGGATTATGTTATCAATAGCCACGAATCTATTGATGAACAAACAATTGTGATTTTATGAGATTTGATGTGTGAATTTTGAAGAACCAGTAAGTGAGAAATTTCGAACAGAATTTGAGATTTAGCTTGATTTTGATGAAATTGTGATCAAATTCAGTTATGGATCGTCATCAGATTGATGTTTCTCTCTGATACCACTTGATATAACACGATTTAAGCTCTGAATTCGATCTAACAATGGCGGTTGGTTAGTGTGTGTTCTTGGTGTGTGTGTGTGTGTTTTGAGAGAGAAATGTCGAGATAACTGAAAGCTTGGAATTAATGTGTGTGTTTTTGATGTACTGGTTATGATCTTGTTATGATTTCTAAGGTGTGAGGGCTATTTATAGTCTAACAATATAACTATGCTAATTTTCACAATTAGCCCCTCAACCTTAGTAATCATCTATCTATGACTTATCAACAAGAATGTCTTCTAATCTTTATTACAATTTATCACTATTTTTGGATTTCTAACACAGTTCGCTCTTCTTCTTCACCAGATACCACTTTTTCTTTTCCTTTAACTGCCTTCAGTGTAGTAGGAATATCTGGGAAGCTTTCAAACTGGGGCTCACTGGCTTCAGTACCAGTAGCTTCTTCAGTGCTAAGTGCTCTTTGTGCCATTCGTGCACTGGCATCAGTACCAGTCACTTGTCTTCTTTGCACAACACTTTCAGTTGCAACTGCCCTTACAACTTCTTTCTTCTTTCTTAAGCTTTCTTGGACATCAGATGATGGAACAGATGATTTTTCCCGCTTGGAATGATCACCAGTCCTGGACTTGAGATCATTCCATAATTCTTCCATCATATGCCTGTCCAGTGAACCAAAGGTTCTTCCAGATACTGGATTTGCATCAGTCATTGTTTTCTTGAGTGCCTGGACTTCTGTTTTCATATTTTCAATTTCTTTTGGCAAGTCCTTTGGCAACTTCTCATCCAGTAGCTTCTCTACTTGGGGTAATACCCCATCAAAAATGTTACGAAGGACAGTCTCAGAATCTTCTTCACACAATTCTTTTAACATTGTTGTTCTAACTTCTTGGCAGTCTCATCATCAACATCAGTTCGCTCTTCTTCTTCACCAGATATCACTTTTTCTTTTCCTTTAACTGCCTTCAGTGTAGTAGGAATATCTGGGAAGCTTTCAAACTGGGGCTCACTGGCTTCAGTACCAGTAGCTTCTTCAGTGCTAAGTGCTCTTTGTGCCATTCTTGTACATGCATCACTCAGAGTACTAACTACTGCACTCTGGTCCAGTGTGGGCCTACTCTCTAGAGAGCTTACCCTTGTAACCAGCTTCTCAACTTCTTCTTTCAGACCTGCCAGTGGTTGAACTAATTCATCTTTCACTGCAGTCTGAACAGAACTTACCAGTCTTGTTTCCAAACCCTGGACTGCCACTTAATGTTTTCAGAATTGCGATTTGTGGCCAGTACCAGTTCATCTAACTTCTCAAACACCATCTTCTCATTCCCAGCAAACAAGTTCATTTCTGAAGCTAAATTAGTTGATAATAAGGACTTAAAATCAGAAATAACCTGGGAAGAGCTCTGGAGTGATCTCTCTAGGTCCGCCACCTTACTAAGAAGGCCTTGGACCTCGGCAGAAGAAGAAGTGGAGAGACCAGTGGGAGGTTCAAGAGATGAGGGAATTCTGGTCATTAAAGGAACTTGTGCCCAGTCCTCTTCAGTTGTAGCTTCAGACGTTGCAACTGGTGACTCCGGCGCACGAGAAGAAGGTTGAGATTGTAAAGGTTGAGTGGTTGCTGGAGTGAAGTATTGGGTGTGTTCTGGAATTGAAGGTGGTGGTGGTGGTGGTGGCATGTTTGGTTCTGGTGGTGGCATTTCTGGTGTAGGTGTGGGTATTTCTGGTGAAGGTGTTGGAATTTGTGGTAGAATTTCTTCTTCTTGTACATCTTCACCCAGAAAATTCATATAATATCAAACCCTTCAGACATTGGGGAGTCAACATCATCCCATTCTTGAGTAATCCCAACTATCTGTTCACCAGACTGTTCACCAGTCTCTACATTCTCTTGTTCACCAACATCAACATTCAAGTCCAGTGGAGCCTCTTGCTCACCAGAAGCATGTTCAACAGACTGAACATCTTCAACAATTTCTTCAACAACCTGGGCAACATTTTCAGCTTGTTCATAATTTCTTGCCCAACAACCTCTTCAGATTCAAAGATAGGTGACCCATCCAGATTCATAACATCACCTGGATGTCTTTCAGGGTTCACCTGGATTCCAGCTCTCATCAGACGCCTATTAGTTCTAGGTCGTCTAGAAGGTTCAACAACTTCTTGACCTTGACCTTCTGGAGCAACTTGTCTTATGGGCTGTACAGCCTCTATTATCTGTACATCATCACCAGATGGTCCTTCAACATCTTGACCTCTCTCTGGACCCATTTCAGCTTCTTCCCTTTGGAAGCAAAGCATGGACTGAGGAATATCTACCTCATCCACTGAAGACCTAAGGTTGACTAGGTCCCTCATATACTCACTCACAGAAAAGTGAGTAGTATCCATATCATACTGGTCGCCAAGTGCATTTTTAAACATAAGTGAAAGGAATCGAATATAAGGAACAAATGGCTTTCTTCCTTTCACTCTTAGGCGCTCGACCAGGTCGTCAAAAAGGATTTGGGCAAAATCCACTCTAAGCCCAAACCACAAGCAGTAGGCAATCTGGAGGTGGGTTTGATTGATCTGATCTAACCCTCCAGAACTGCCTCCTAGACACTCAACAATGTGTGTGAAGAAATATCTCCATGAGTCTGACAGCTTGCTCATGTAGATAGTCCCCTTTCTGGATAGCTGCCCATGCTCATCCAGTATATCTGTATGCCCCATTAACCTGCATACTTCCCTTGTGTTGATACCAGTGGGAAGTTCGATAGGCAACTCATTCTGTTCATGATAGCTTAACTGGAGAACAGACCTGAGAAGACTAGCTGTGAAACCAAGGGATCTGGTACCTCCCTTGAGAGTGTAGATGATCGATGAAGTGTCATCGTCATATTGAGCGGAGTACCAGAATTCACATAGGTACTCGTGATACATCCTACCAGGATTTAATGTTAATGCACCATATAATGGGCAAGAAAGAAAGAAAGAATTTAATCTCCCAATGATTGATTGGGCATCATGAACACTGGATAGAGAGAGTCTAGCCATCCAGTTATTCATATTTATTCTTATGGTACTCGCCTCAAGAGTGATATGAGGTGCCCTATCAACATTTTCCGAAGGCATGTATTCATTGGCAAGCAGATTTTTTGTTCTTGATTGTCTAGGTGCCATTTATGAGGAGTAGATGAAAATGAAATTGAATATGTATAGGTTATGATGAAGATTTGATGAAAGAATTTAATGGAATGGAGTAAATATGAGAGATAAATATGATTGGAAATTGAATGAAGAGAGAAATAAATGAAGGAATTTGAAAGATTTGGGAATTATGTTCGAAGTAAATGCTATTGAAATTGAAAGTGGGTATATATAGGAGAAACAATGTGGAACTCAAACGGTTTGATTTGAAATTATCAAATTAAATTTTTGATCGGGTTTGAGATCCGCATTAATTACATCACATCACACATAAATGCATGACGGTTTACAGCCCACAAAACAGTAACAACTTGTACTTTTTGTTTTCCCAAGGTAAAAAGACCATCATTGCGTTGAAAAATTTACATGCCACGTAGGATTAAAATATCTTCAAAAGGTTTGCTTACGTGGCACACACAAAGACCAAGTATTTAGAAAATATTATGACATAATTCAGTGCATCTGGAGGTTGACAGGACCGTCCAGTATCACTGGTGAATTAGTCCAGTGAACATGTACTGATGGTACACTGGAGGGACACTCCAGTAAAGTACCAGTGAAAACCAATTTTTGAAAGACTGGTAATCTCAAACTTGCACGTCAACTAATACAGACAAATGAGAGGGACATATTTACAAGAAGACATAAGTCAACTCAAACACGCACTTCAACCTGTCCAGTTACCAGTGAGAGGGACATATTTACAAGGCACCAGTAATATTTTCTGAAGAATTTGTCCAGTGAGAAAATTAATTCCCCCTGAACTTAAATATTTTTAAGAGAAAATATTTTTCAAGTCTTCCCTGGAATGTTGATCCAGAAATAAATTTATGAATCTTTAAATCAAAGATCCTTAGTAGTACACAATGGCGTTCAATACCAAGGTTCCAGATTTAAGGGTTTAACATTCCCAACTCACCAACAAGATATTCAAAAGTTTTGACATCCAGTGGTTTAGTAAAAATGTCAGCGAGTTGTTTTTCAGTGGGAATAAAATGGAGTTCAACGTTGTTTTTCATAATATGATCACGAATGAAATGATACCTTAGATCAATGTGCTTCATTCTGGAGTGCATGACTGGATTGTTTGAGATAGCGATGGCACTGGTATTATCACAAAAGATTGGAGTCTTTGAATATTTAATACCATAATCAAGCAACTGGTTCTTCATCCAGAGTATCTGAGCACAACAACTGGCTGCAGACACGTATTCAGCTTCAGCAGTGGACAATGAAACTGAAGTTTGCTTCTTATTGGTCCAGCTGACCAGTTTGCCACCTAGGAAATGACATCCACCAGTTGTGGATTTCCTATCTATCTTACAACCTGCATGATCTGAATCTGAATAACCCATTAGATCCATGCCTGAGCCTTTGGGGTACCAAAGACCTAGACTGGGGACACCTTTAAGGTACTTCAGTATGCGCTTTACAGCAAGCATATGAGATTCCTTTGGATTAGACTGATATCTGGCACATAAACATGTTGAAAACATAATATCTGGTCTACTGGCAGTTAAATACATCAGTGAACCAACCATGCCTTTATATACAGTGGTGTTCACTGGTTTACCATCTGGATCGGAGTCCAGTGTCAGTGGTGCAGAAATTGGAGTTGGTTTAGATGGTGAAGAGTTCATATCATATTTCTTTAAAAGATCTCTAACATATTTCTCCTGATTAATAAAAATGCCATCTTTGTTTTGTTTAATCTGGAGTCCAAGAAAATATGTTAATTCACCCATCAGACTCATTTCATATTCAGTGGACATGATTTTTGAAAATTTCTTGCACATGTTTTCATCAGTAGACCCAAAAATAATATCATCAACATAAATTTGTACCATTAACAGATTACCTTTCTCATGAAGAATGAACAAGGTATTGTCAATTGCACCTCGTTTAAAACCATTTTTCAACAAATGTTTAGTCAGAGTATCATACCAGGCACGTGGGGCTTGTCTGAGGCCATAAAGCGCTTTGTCCAGACGATATACCCAATGTGGATGCTTTTCATCAACGAAACCTGGAGGTTGTCTGACGTAAACTTCTTCTTCAAGCTTTCCATTCAAGAAAGCACTCGTTACATCCATCTGGTAGACCTTGAACTGATGATTAGCAGCGAATGCTAAGAAAATTCTGATCGCTTCAAGTCTAGCCACTGGAGCAAATGATTCATCAAAGTCGACATCTGACTGGCAGTAGCCTTGTGCTACCAGTCTGGCCTTGTTTCTGATCACGTGGCCATCTTCATCTACTTTGTTTCTGAAGACCCATCTAGTTCCAATTGGTTCTTTCTTTCCAACTGGGAAAGGAACCAGATACCAGACCTTGTTCCTTTCAAACTGGTGAAGCTCTTCTTGCATAGCAGTCACCCAGCTTGGATCTTCCATAGCCTCGTCAATCTTCTTTGGTTTCATCAAAGATAGAAAACTTACGTATAAGCATTGATTACTGGAGGCTCTTCTGGTCTGAACTCCACGACTGGAGTCACCTATGATCTGATCAATAGGGTGAGCTTTTGTCCATCTGGAGTATTAACCAGGATTGTTACTGACAACAATATCAGTGCAAGAGTTCAGTTGAGTCTCCTCTGGAGTTGCTTCTGGAGGAGGATCTTGCCAGATTACTTCAGTATCTTCATCTGAGTCATTTAAATCACGATTTGCATCATGAAATTCTTCATTTGAAGGCATTTCCTGAAGTACTGGTTCAGTTGAGTCTCCTCTGGAGTTGCTTCTGGAGGAGGATCTTGCCAGATTACTTCAGTATCTTCATCTGAGTCATTTAAATCACGATTTGCATCATGAATTCTTCATTTGAAGGCATTTCCTGAAGTACTGGTTCAGTTTGAAGTTCTTCAAAAGAAGACATTTCTGGTCTATTTTCAACTGAAACTGATACTGGGGGAGTAGTACGTACATCTGAACCAATATTAATTTCAGAGGGTAGTTTGAAAATAATAGAGAGATAGAATGGAGTACTACTGGAGAGTTTCTGAACAGGTTCCAGATCAGGATGACTGGAAACTGTGTCTGGTGAATCTTCAAATTTGTCGTTTATAGGATCAGATTCACAAAAGACAATTGGAGTTTCTGGGGGAGTGTCAAGGGCTGGTTTCTTGTTGATTGCAACATTTGATTCATCAAATGTGACATGAATTGACTCATGGACCTTCTCCAGTCTCTTGTTGTAGACTCTGAAGGCCTTGCGAATGGCTGAATAGCCTAAGAAATACCCTTCATCAGCTTTGGCATCAAATTTGCCTAGCTGACTGGAGTCGTTCAGGATGTAAACTGGACATCCAAAAACGTGAAAATAACCAATATTTGGTTTTCTATTTCTTAAGACTTCATAGGCTGTCTTTTTGTGTCTTTTGATGTACACTGATCGATTCTGGGTGTGGCAAGCAGTTGCAATTGCTTCCGCCCAGAAACTGGTAGACAGTCCAGATTCAGCAAGCATACTCCTGGCAGCTTCTATCAGCGTTCGATTCTTCCTTTCTACCACTCCATTTTGTTCTGGAGAGCGGGCTGATGAGAAATTCTGGGAGATGCCAGTGTCAGTACAGAATGACTCCAGAGTTGCATTCTGGAATTCTGTTCCATTGTCACTTCTTAACTGACACACTTTTCGACTGTACTTGAGCTCAATTTGCTTGATAAGACTGATGATTTCAGCAGCAGCTTCACTTTTAGACCTTAGAAAGATCACCCAACAATATCTGGAGAATTCATCTACGATCACCAGGGTGAATCTTTTACCAGCACGAGTCTGAACATTCACTGGACCAAAGAGGTCCATATGAAGCATGTGAAGTGGTTCAGTAATGCTGAAATTTTGTCTGGTCTTGAAACTGGCACGTTTTTGCTTACCCATCTCACATCCTGGACATGGCCTTTCCTTTTTGAAGGAAACTGAAGGTATCCCATCTGCAAGTTGTTTTCTGGACAACTTGTTAATGTTTTTGAAATTTAAATGGGATAACCTTTTATGCCATAACCAGTTTGTGTCTTCATCAGCTTGAGTATAGAAACACTGCTCTGAAGGAGAGCTTTCCATATCCATCACGTACACATTCCCTTTTCTGGGAGCAATCAACACTACCTTCCAGTCCTTGTTGAATACGATGCCCTGAGCAACATTGAATAAGACTTGATAGCCATCGTCACACAGTTGGCTTACACTGATCAAGTTATATTTCAAACCATTCACAAATGCAACACGTGTAAACTTGACTTGTCCATTGTTCAGAACACCATATCCCTCAGTCTTTCCACAACCATCATTTCCAAAAGTGATGGAGGGTCCATCAGAAATGGTGAACTCCTCCAGTAGGGTCTTACATCCGGTCATTGTCCTGCCAGCTGCACTGTCAAGATACCAGATATACTTCTTTCGATCGCCCTACACATATACCAGATATTGATCAGTTAGATTTTGGAACCCATCGACTGATGGGTTCACTGGACCCTCCCTTATAGGTCCCTGGGGCAATCTGGTCTAGTTCACTTACTTCAACAGTAGTTTTTGTTGAAAACACTACTGGAGTTGATAGTTTAGAAACCTTTTTCTTTTTCTCAACTGGAGAAATAAATTTGTCTTTCTTAGAAAAAGGTTTTGTGTTTTGTCTAGGGCCAAATGAAGTACCCTCAATAAAGTTTAATCTTGCATTAAAACTTTGTGATTGACGAGTCAGAATTTGAATCTGGCTCTCTATCCTGGACAAAACATTATCTTCAGATGATACCTTAGCCTTTCCAGTTGTAGGCTTAGGTAGGGGATTATTCTGAGGCAAAGGTCTATTCTGCTTAACCTTTTTAACTGGAGCAGTCATCTGGACAGCTCCAGTCTTAACCTCTGGGCAAAGAACTGGGATAATATTGGCCTTGGGAGTTACAAGCTCATCATAAACAGTGGTGGGCCTGAATTCCTCTGGTAATCGATCGATTACTGGTATTAATGATGCTACATGTGTATTTCCATCTAAGTATGCACGTTTTTGAGTAGGAAATTGTTTTACACAAGCATCATATGGCTTGTTGGTTTCTAGCCATGATTTTATTACCAGTTTTTCTTTCTCTAAAATGATCTCAAGATCTTGCTTTTCTTGAATCAATTGCTCAGTTACCAGAACCTGGGCTTGAAATGCCAGTTCAATGTCTTGAAGTTCTTTTAATTTTGATTTTAAAGCTTTTATTTCAGAAGAATCTGTTTCTAGACCATTTACACAATCAGATCTAACAGTTTCTACAAAAATCAAATCAGAATTTAAAGCTTCAGCTATGTCCAGTTTTAGTTCTTGGTCAGTTTCATTATCATAATCACTAACCTTCTTGATAACAATGTCCACCCATCGTCCAGATGTGACATCTTCCTTCACCAGGTGCTCTTCGTCTGCCAGAGCCATGTAACAGCAATCTCTTTCTTCTTCTTCATCAACAGATGAGTCATCAGAAGGAACCCACTTCTCTTCAGTTGTTGCGATCATGCACTTATTATTGGTTTCAATTTGTTGTGCCATGAGAGCAATTTGGGCCTTAAGCTTTTTATATTTCATTTTATAGCTATCATCAGGCTTATTATTAGAAGAGAATGGACCAGGCTTGGATGCAAACTGGTTGGACCTGCACTCTTTCATGAAATGACCCTTTTTGCCACACTTAAAGCATGTCAAATTGGTCTTATCAGTGGAAGAACTGGATGCAAATTGTCCAGATGGCCTATTTGCTCTTGCTTTGAAACTGTTAAACGTTTTAGCAATCATTGCAACAAGGTCATCATCTTCAGTTTCATCACAACAGTCTGGAGAGACTTGACTGGATTCTCCAGAATCCATGAGTTCAGATACCATCTTCTTCATAGAAAATACATTCTCAGAAGATATCAGTGCTGTACTATGTGGTTCAGTATGACTAACCACATTAGGACCACTGGAGGCATGGTTATAGGCATCTTGTTCTGCCACCACTCTCTGAGCTTGATTTTCTTCAGTGTACCTGAAAGCTCCATAAAGAGTTGAGAGAGTGTGTGTGTGCAGAGTTTTCCTTGTCGTAAGACTAGGATCATGTGAGACCATTTGGTGGGTAGAATGTCACAAAATTTCTCCAGAAGTATATCCTTGTCCTTCTCAACCCCAAGACCTCTCAATTGGTTTATGATACTCATAAATCTGGTGTAAGTACCAGTGAGAGACTCGTTAGGTTGAGCAAAAAATGACTCATACCTCTTGTTTAAGGAGACCTTTCTGGTGACAATGGTGTCATCTCCTCCTTCATGTTGGTTTAAAAGTTCATCCCACATGGTTTTAGCACTAGGAAAAAGAACTAGTGTGGGAATTAGGGTTTCTGGAACGGCCCCGAGGATCATGTTTTTGAGAAGGGTGTCTAGATTCACCAATCTCTTCTCCTCTTCTGACCAATGTTCCTCCCTCTTTTCCCTTCCTCTTCTAGATCCAGAAGGATCAAGAAGGGGATTGAGAGGTGATGTTGGTACATATGGACCTTCGTTTAAAATTTTCATCATATTCCTCTCAATACCAGTGACATGCAACACCATCCTAGCCTTCCACGTACCAAATTCATCACTGTTCCCACTGAATTTAGGAACAGGATTATTTGAATAGTGCACATGCACGTGTGGAGAAGCAGGAGTAGGAGGAGGAGGATTAGTGTTATTAACAATTGGTGGTTCATTTTGATCATTAATATTTGCATTAGGATCGGGACCAAGACTAAAACCTTGTGTATTTTCTTGGTTAGCCATCAAGAAACAGATCTAGGCAATGTTTAGCCTTCTGCTCTGATACCAAATGTGAGTCCCTTAAGTTCGATGGTTAACCAGGAAAGTGTAAATACAACAAGTCTAATAAGCACTAGAATGGACTAGTATTACTTTAATATAAATGCAAGTATATAAATAAAGTAATACAAGACTTAAAGCAATAAACAAATAAAGTGGAACATTATGTATGGTTTCATGGGTATTTTATTTATTGATGTATAAACAAAATACAAGGTTGTTGCGGAATCAAGATAATACAATTAAGTATGTATCCTAACAACCTATGAGTTACAAATGATCTATATTTGTCAAATAACTCTTTAGGATCGAGATACTTAAAGTTGTGAAGTATCCCTGTTTAAGATCGAGAGTATTTGGACAAATTCACTTCAATGCAAAATGAATGCTAAAAAGTATTTATGTCAAGGAAATGACTTCCTATTTATAGGCAACAAAATTCACCAGTGAACTTTGTGCCGTACAAATGTGGTTGCATACATTTAATGATCCGACAAGAACATTAAATGTATTGGATAAGGAATAAGGATAAAGTCACATCAAGTGTAAGTGTATCCTTTTATCCAACCACCTTAACACACGTATACTTTGGTAAAGAACAAGTGGATTGTTCTTTGGAAAGTGTGTTAAAGGAAAAGTCAATCCTTGATATCAGTGTTCAGACTTGTAGGATCTAGAACACTGACAATCCTCCAGTGTACAGATCTGGTAAGACTTTCCAGTGGACTCCGCCATTTGTTAAGTCTTCTTTCTTCAGACTTCAGTCTTTGACTTTAGTCAGAATGTCTTCAATAGAGTTGATCTGGACTGGGGTGAAGTCCAGTGAGCTCATCTGGAGTATACTCCAGATTTCCTATACAAGTATTTGCTCACTGGTCTTCAATTATTTCTGGACAAATCTTCAGAGGGACTCCAGATTCCAATTCTGGAGTAGGTCCAGTAGAACACGATTCTGGTCAGATCTTCAGTGAGGCTCCAGTAGTCGAGTCTGGAGCGAGTCCAGTAAATCTGGACTAAATCTGGACCTAACACAAAGTAACTCCACCATCGACATTGAGGTGTCTTCAGGTAGTACCATCTATTGAGTTGGGACTTACAAACTTCCAACCGAATATTACAAGGATTTGATGTATGACCTTCATTCACAATCTCTGAGTTCAATCAATTAGGCTCCAAATGATGATGAACAATCATATTCCGAAGCAGTTAAAGTCATGGAGGAGTTGACTTTCACAAAGTCAAAATTGAGAGTTTTCGACCAAGTCTTGTATATTTTGGTGGTTGTTGTAGCTTTTTTGTGCATTGTGATAGCTGTTTTAGCTATGTAATATTTGTGACAACTAACTACTCCACAATCATTGCATCATCTTTAGTTAGTCCAGGTCCAGGTTTTACTTTTGCAAGCCTCTGCCTTAAACATCTATAACTTGGTGGCCTTTTCTTCACAACTTGCACTTTCTTTGCTTTCTTTGCTCCTGTATTAACTGATTCTTGGGTCCCAATTGGTGGTTTGTCAAGTTGCAGAGTTGAGTTAGAGATTCTGTCAGTTGTTTGAGTTGCCTTTGGTTGGGTGCTGAATGTTCCCATCCCAATTTTCCTAATTACCTTGCCCTTTCCAGCAGATGATGTTCCAGCTTTCTCTTCAAAAACACAACATGTTTATTAAGTAATGCAAAACTATAATTAACTAGTACAATGTTAAAAATTGTGTATACCTGAAGTTGAGTTACCATCTTTGACAACAGTCCCTGCAGTTACAAACTTATGCCCTCCAAGTGTGTATCTATACCTTCTGCCTGGACTCAGTGGTCTTTCTTCAGTTGGTTGACTTTGACTTGCAGCATTTGACTCAAATGTTTGACTTTAAAATGGTTGACTTTCAAATGGCTGACTTTCAGGGTTAGTTGGTTGATTTTCAGTCTGGTTTGGTGGATTTTCATGGTTAGTTGGTGGATTTTCATGGGTAGTTGGTGGATTTTCAGTCTGGTTTGGTTCACTAGTAGGTTTGGGCTTTTTCTGCCTTGGTTTAGGGATATGAGGAGGCCTTTTTTTTGTTCTGAAGTACATGCTCTAGCATTATGGCCAACTAACCAACAATTCCTGCAAGTCATCTTAATGCCATGTTTTGTCACTTTTGTTGATCCAACTCTAGGTTCATGTGTGATGAGCGTCCATTTTGTGATAAAAATCCCTATTGAAAGGCTTCATTTCAATGCTTAAATGAGTTATTATTCCGGAACTATCGGCACTTAATGAATCGTACGATTATGCAGGTTCACGGAAGATGCAAAAGAGGGTAAATGACATCAAGTGACTCAAGAAGGAAGCCTATGAAGTTACAAAACACAAGGAAGTGATTCGGGAGTCTATAACTAGAAGTGAAAAGTGATTCACTTGTAACCAAGGGATCCAGAACCATAGTAACTAGGATGAATTGAACATGAAGCTTAACAATGTCAGACGCGATCCTTTGACTTGGAAACGAGCACTGTGGTCACCGGAGAGAATTATATCTAGCCATGGCTTAAGAGCTGGGTAATTAAAAGATGAATTAGTAACACAAACTTTAGGTCATTAATGCTTAAACAATGAATCTAGCGAGAATTTATTTATAGGGTAGTGTGAGTCTAGCGACAACACTATTAATTAGGCAAAGTGAATCTAACGAGAATCTGAGCTGTGATGAAGTTTCCAACAGACTAGCAAACCAGTAGGATAGTATTTGGTCGTACCATGAGATCGGAGATGCCAAACAAGTATTTTAATTTAATTACTGTTATTTGCTTTTTCAAACTATTTTTAGACCTAGCCTCTCGCTGAATAAGCGGTTGCGGCTATTTAATTTACTTTAAGGACTGTCTACATTATACCTCCCTCATACCCCGGATCCGGATACCGGATCATTACGGGATTCGAGTATTGTTGTTGTTGTTGTTGTTGTTGTAAAGCAATAGTTATTTAGGAGTTAGTGACAAACCCCCAAAACAATGAGAATTACACGTACTACTAGATTAGGTAAAGCAACGCGTCCCTGCGAACGATCTTGTAGCTTATCACTAGACTATACTGCATAGACCGGGTTCTCTGCCCGTTAGTGTGCTTTAGTTTAAGATAGTTACTTGTACAACATTATAAATTTAAAGACAAAAACAAAACGCACATCACAGTCTTTTGGCGTCGCTGCCGGGGATGCGACGGATTCTTACTTTAGTAGTGTAGTTCGACCCGGCTTTGTGTTTCGGCACGAAGTAGTTACTTTTCAGTATTTCATTTTAGGTCAAATTAGGGTTAAGTAGTAAATTAGGTTAAAAATCAGATTAGGTTAAAATTAGGGTTAGCTTAATTAGGTCGTATTTTCATTTTTCTTAAAATCAAAAATCCAAAAAAATATTTTCTTTTCCATTTTTAGTTTAAGTAGTTTAATTTAGCTTTTCATTTTTAGCTTTATATTAGTGCGTTGATCTTTTTCTTGAGTTTTGCAGGATATTTAGGTAGTTGATGCGTTTGAGATTCGGAACAGTTTTAAGACGCGTTTCGACAAGCCTAAGTAGACTCAGACGAAGGAGGAGGCTCAACAGATCCAATTCCACACCCGTAGGTAATTTAGCAAACTTTTTCGACTTAGAAGACCCCGTAGGATCAACCGACACTATGTCTCAACCAAACTCCCCTAGAAGTGTAGTAGACGATTTCGACCGACCGATGATGGAAAGGACGAGGGTCGTAGCACCGAAGCCAGGATCGGCCATAGTCTTACCCAACTTAGGAGATTCGTTTTCAGTCAAAGGACACCACCTTAAGTTAATTCAGGATAACCAATATGACGGCCGAGCCAAATCCGACCCCCAAAAGCATGTAAGCAAGTTCACCAGTTTGTGCAAAATGTTCAAATACGGAGGAGATGTCACCGATGACAACGTGCAACTTAGCTTATTTTCGTCGTCTCTCACCGGAGAGGCGCGTGCTTGGTTCGATGAGCTCGATGAAGGTACCATCACTACATGGAATCAACTTCGCGAAGAGTTTGTCTCGCGATTCTTTCCCCCGAGTTTAGCTAGGAAAATGCTTCGAGACATCAAGGCTTTCAAGCAAAACGGAATAGAATCACTAGTTGATGCATGGAAAAGGCTTAGGGAAATGATCAGAAACTGTCACGGGAATGGACTTAGCAAGGACGAGATCATGGAAATCTTTTTCTATGGTTTAACCAAGAGTTCCCAAAAGGATTTAGACCTAGCCGGCGGTGGTAACTTTTTGTACAAGACTACAAATTCCGCGTACAAAATGATGGAGGATATGGTGCAAGCTAGCTTAGCTCGAGATATGGATGATAAGGATCGAGAAAGGAGGCCGAGAAAGACCGTGGCTAGCATTGAGAGCAACTCCGACAATGAGGTAATTCATGAACTTAAAGCTTTATCTAACCGTTTTTCTACTTTTGAAGATAGGTTGGACATTATGGACAAAGACCTCAAGGTGATTGCACACGGGTGCAACAATTGCGGAGGAATGCACTATACCGAAGATTGTGAAGAGGAGGCTACCGAGCAAGTCAATTTTGTTCAAAACCAATACCGAGGAGGCTTTCAACGAGGACTATTCCAGAGAAATCCCGGTAATTTCTAACTTTAATTCAAATTATGCTAGAAATAACTTTGGTTCTTTTCAAAATAGGTGGCAAAGGAATAATGGTCAACCCGAGCAACCAAAGGTGGAAAATGAAGTCAAGGAGGATCCGATTGCCAAGCTTACCAACATGATGGAGAGGTACATGGACATGAACGACAAGAGGCATCACTCCTTAGCAAGCTACACGAAGTCGCTCAATGAGAAAATAAGCAATCTCAATCAAAAGGTTGACGAAGGAGGAAGGAATCAACAAGCCACAATCAAGGAGCTGGAGAGAAGGATTGATAGATGGATTTAGCAGAATACAAGGAAGGAGAGCAAGTCTGATGCCAAGGCCAATCATGCAAGGAATCTCAAGCTCAAACCCTAGCTCGAGTCAAAAGTACCAACCACTAATCGGGCGAAATGAGAACGTGAAAGCCGTGTTCACCAAAGGTAATGACTCTACTATGGTTTCTAATGATTCTTGTAAGTTTCCAATCAGGTACAGGTCATACGGAAGCAAAATGGAGACGAAACGGACAAAATCGAAATTCTGGAATCTGTCCAGGACCAACCAGCGCCGCTGGGATACCCTCCAGCGCCGCTGGAAGCCCTCCAGGAACACCCACATCGCTGGCTACATGCCAGCGCCGCTGGTGACCCTCCAGGTGCAAACCAGTGCCGCTGGCACCCTGCCAACGCCGCTGGGAGCCCATAGATTGCAAGCCAGCGCCGCTGCCTGCTCACCAGCGCCGCTCTCGAGTCCGTCAGTTCATATTCGCGCAAAGCTTCGTTTTCAGAAGGAGACCTCGGTACCCAGCTCGTATCCAAATGCAAAATCAAGGATGGGACACCGCTGCCGCAAGCATCTGAGGATCCATGAAGTTTTCTTATCCCTTGCACTATTAATAATGAATACTTTTCGAGTGCATTAGCTGATTTAGGGTCAAGTATTAATGTTATGCCTACTGTGATTTATAAGAAACTTACCCTTTGTCTGTTAAAACCCGCCAACATGAGCATTCGGTTAGCCGATCAGACTTACCGACAACCCAATGGGATTGTCGAACGAGTCCATGTTAGGGTTAAGGATTTAGAATTTTGGACCAAGTTTGTTGTGATTGATATGGTTAGTGAAGCAGTGACTCCCGTGCTTTTAGGAAGACCATTTCTGTATTCGGCAGATGCTAATATCTATGTTTTTAAACGTGAAATAACCCTGTCTAATGGTGATAATAGGGTCAGATTGCCTGTATTAGATTCTAGGGATGTCGACTACAGTAAAATGTGCTGCAATATTGAAATGGAATATGAAAAGGAACCCCTAGATGCCTATCGTTGCCTTAAAAATTTAAGCCTTTTTTTGTTTGGTGGAGGTTTAGATATAAAAACAACGTACGAAAGAGGTTTAAGCGATTTACATAGGGAGGTTAAAAGCAGCAATCTTGAAAAGATAGAAAAGAGTATAGAGGAAGGTGACGGAATACTAGTTGAGGTAAACGGAGTCCTTGATAACATAGGATGGAATGACATTAAAGAACAATCCTTAGCTAAGTATAACCCTTATCTCTCAACCGATGCCCTAGGAGACCCTACCCTCTTTAAAATTCGAATGGGAATATGGGGAAATTTAGGGTGTAGAGCATTTATTGATGCTAGAGCGACCATGAACATACTTCCATTAGATAATCACAGTGGATATGCCAGTAATCAGTTGGGAGAAGTAGAATGGAAGGATAAAATGATCTATCTATTTAGAAATGTGAAGATTAGAGTTCGTGGATTCGTTAAGAATGTAGTGATTAGCATATGAGGATTAAGATTTTCGACAGAGTTCTTTATGGTGAAAGAAAATGCGGTCACTAGGGACAATGTGATTTTAGGTCAACCATTCTTAAAGACCGCATGTGCTGATATAAATGTCGAATTAGGAGAATTGATGCTACAGTCAGGGATTAACATATTGAAGTTTACCAAGAAGGACATAAGTGATGACAATCCCTATGGTTTTGACTGTAAGTACAAGCTTTGCCAAGGACAAGGAGAAAGAGATGAATATCGAATCGTATTTGGAAGATAAGTCGGACATTTTCATTCGATACAACCCGACGGGTGACGGCCCTGGGCCAAACCCGTACTCCTCACCCTAGTTCCTAGGCTGAGTCTGGCTGAAGACTCGTTAAACTTAGCGCTTCTTTGGAGGCAACCCAAGCCGTATTTTTATTTTTATTTTTATTTTTATTTTTCATTTTTAGGAATATGTGACTAATTGCAACTAAGTGATTGTTTTGAACATTATCTTTTGTGATATTTTATGAGCATGTTTTAAGTATCACAGATGCAAGCTTTCAAGGATCAAAGAAACAAGTAACTTATTGCAATCGTATTTTGTTTTTATTTTTATTTTTGTTTTAGCTCGTATTTTTCCATTTTGATATTTTGATTGAAGTGTGCAGAAGTATTTTGCTTTGTAGTATGAAGGAAACCATGCACTTGGCCAAAAGCTAAGTATGGGGGAGTTCGAGCATCAAATCGTTGAAGAAATCAGACTTCGGAACACGTACATGAGTCATGAGCGCCGCTAGAGACACTCCAGCACCGCTGGGCATGCATCAGGGCATCCCAGCGCCGCTGCCATCATCACCAGCGCCGCTGGACCTGCACCTGTGCAGTCCAGCGCTGCTAGGCACATCACCAACGCCGCTACTTATCATCCAGCGCCGCTACCCACTACACCAGCGTCGCTGAAAGCTACGTTTTGCACACCAAATCGCCAAAAAACCCCTAAAAAAACCAGAAAAAAAAAAAAAAAAATCAAAAAAATTAAAAATCAGAAAATACCAAAAAGAAAAGAAGATGGAGATGCATCAATGGATCACCATCAAATGGAGACGACGCAAGTCTTTGAAGATTCAACATCATTCAAGTCGCTTCGCAAATGCCATCTTCAACAACTATCATGCAATAATAGACCCGGGAAGTTTCGTTAATCCTTTTTCTTTTATATTTTACGTGTTTTTCCTATTTCTCTTTGTTTTCTATGTCTAGTATAACGAGGACTGTTAGTGCATGTTTCTCGGTGACAAAAGCATTCTAGATGTGTTACATATATTTTCATATATATCCAAGTCTTGTAAATTATCTTGTAATTACCGTTTGTCAATAATATTACCTTGGCATATATTGTTGATCATATTGGGATCCATTTTTGTTTATGTGTTTTTTTATTATTTGTATTTTGCAGGTTCTAGACATAACATGTAAAGAGTCATTAAGTTAATATTGTTTATGTGTTTTACAGCAGTTGAAATATTAACTTAATGTACTTCCAAAGGGAAGTTAAGATAATTATGTTTCTGCGTATTAACAGCAGGAGAAACAGTATCTTAAATATATACTTCCAATAGGTAATATTGACGACGTTGTTGCTGCGTATTTATAGCAGTAGAAGAACGTTGTCACAGCTAATGTTATTTCTACGTATATTTACAGCAGTAGAAACATTGGCTGAGTTAATGTCGGTTCTGCGTCTTGACAGCAGTAAAGACATTAACTCAGAGTGTAATGTCAGTTCTGCGTCTTGACAGAAGTAAAGACATTAACTCAAATATTCCTAAGTGTTATTTGAGTGATTCTCGGGAACGAGCAATTAGTTGCTTGTGGAGAGAACACTCAAAAGGTCATTTGAGGGTTCTTGGGAACAAGCAAAAGTTTGCTTGTGGAAAGAACACTCAAATGGTCATTTGAGAGTTTCTGAGGAACAAGCAAAAGTTTGCTTGTGGAAAGAACACTCTAATGGTCATTTGAGAGGTTCTGAGGAACAAGCAAAAGTTTGCTTGTGGAAAGAACACTCTAATGGTCATTTGAGAGGTTCTGAGGAACAAGCAAAAGTTTGCTTGTGGAAAGAACACTCTAATGGTCATTTGAGAGGTTCTGAGGAACAAGCAAAAGTTTGCTTGTGGAAAGAACACTCTAATGGTCATTTGAGAGGTTCTGAGGAACAAGCAAAAGTTTGCTTGTGGAAAGAACACTCTAATGGTCATTTGAGAGTTTCTGTGGAAACAAGCAAAAGTATGCTTGTACACAAGAACTCTCAAACTAGGCCAAAACCCTAATGGGCTTGACATGAGAACACTCAAACCCAATGGATTTGAGAGTTTTTGTCACTTGCCTATAAATAGAGGGTGTGTGTATGCGTGTTCTCAACAAGAGTGTAGAGAGAGAAACGAACAAAACCTAGAGAGAGAAAACCAAGAACACGCACGGTTTGATCTTGTGGGTTCTCGACTCACGCACGAACCGCAAACACACACCCGGTTTGGACGGCTTGTAGACTTAGGTTACCACGTTGGTTGGTAAAGTTTGTCCGGAGAGCCGTTTCACTATATAACCAAATACGGGTGTTTATATTCACGCAAAAGATATATATATAATAATATATGATATATATATATGTAAGTCCCAACTCAATAGATGGTACTAACTGAAGACACCTCTATGTCAATGGTGAGTTAACTTTGCAATATAGGCACTGAACTGGAGACGACCAGTTGCAGTAGATATATACCAAGTTCTGGATAGTTTACTTACAAAGATGTCTTAACAAATATAAGTAAAGAACAATGCAATAAAGTAATTACTTGTAAAGTAAAATGGTGAGATGATATGTATTTTTCAAGTGTAATTTATTTATTGATATTAAACAAATTACAAGGTTGTTGCGGAACCAAGATAATACAAGTATGTAAATATCCTAACAACCTATGAAATACAATCGATCTAATACTTGGAAATTCTCTTGACAATCGAAACACTTAAAGTTGTGAAATGTTCCTTTTTACGATTGAGAGAATATTGCAAGAACACCAAAATATTGCAGGTTTGCAAATTTGTATTTTGGATGTGCAAAGGCCTCTATTTATAGACAAAGTTGTCATTGGGATTCCAACTATGTTGTACAAATGTAGTTGAGAGCATTTAAGGAGGCAATTGGACTTTTCCTTAAATGCTGCATAAAGTAAGACAGAACCTTACTTTACTGACTTGCTTTATGTACTTTGTACTTTATACACGGATAAGGTAATTACCCGGATAAAGAGACATAAAGCAAAAGGGCCTTCCTCGTAAACAGCATAAAGTGTTGTAAATACTTTAAACTATTTTACTCCAGTTTTCATCTGAAGTAGAATGACAACTGGGCTTCGCTGCCATTGTCATTCTCTATCTTCCACTTGATGTCTTCGACTTCAGTTGGAATGTCTTCAGGTGTTTTGGTCAGATGTAACTGGAGGAAGTCTTCAGTTGCTTTAACTGTACGATGCAACTGGACTTCATAAACTGATGGCCCCTCGCCAGTTCTCCTTCTCTTGACAGCAGTAGAAATGGGTTGTCTATCTTCAGGATCAAAGTTTAATTTTTCTTCAACACTTTCTTTGAACTTGATCAGTTGTTGGAGAACATAAATCCAACCCCTTTCTATTTTGTTCTTGTGCTGCCTGGCTTCCAATAGATTCAGCATTTCCACATGCTCAGCATGGCCATATTAATGGACTTGGGGATTCTCAGTTTGATGCATAGGTCCATTGAAGTATTGAACCCCAACAATGAAGTGTTGTGTTCCAGGTCTGATTGATACTTTAACATCACTGACCTTACCTTATCTACGCTGCATAAGTTCATTTAAAAATGTTTTGGCCTCATATTCATTTGCCAGTTGAATCTGGCCAGTGCTCAGTTCTGTACAGCAGCTCGAATATCTTCAGTTGATGGTTCATTTGGTTCCACCCAGGTCCTTAGGTCTGCATCTCTATGCAATTGTTTTGTCTTTCCTTTGGACTTGGGTGGATTCAATACTCTTTTAATCACCTTCTGGACCTGCTCAATTCTCTTTTGAATCCCTTCAGCACAAATTTGTTTTGCCCTCTCCACTGACACATTTACATTCTTGGCATCATGCTCCGCTTCATCATCAGGATAGTATTTATCCAGTTGAATGTCAAGCATTTCTTTCAACATGCCCACAACCCTTGCATCATTTTTTATTCTGGCATATTCTTCCTTGGTGACACCCAAAAGAAGAGCATCACTTATATCAAGCATTTTTATCTTTGCCAGATTTTCTCTGGCTTCAGCTTGGTTCCTTTGTTTCATCAATTTTCTTTCCTTAATTATATTTCTAAGCCTTGCCAACTGTCTGCTCTCACTTTCAGAAACTGGAGGAAGCTTATCAATGTTGCCAGTTTCTAGCACACTGGCATCAGTACCAGTTGCTTTTGCTTGTGTATCAGTGGCCAGCATTATTTCCTTGCCTTTGCCTTCATTCCCCCCATCATGTATATCATCAAATTTTTCAAAGACCTGCTGGTTATCATCATCGGTACCAACAACATGTCTTTCAACCAAAGGTCTTGCACTCACTGGACCTAGCAGTCTGGGTGGTGTAAGGATAGGCCTTCCCCCCTGGCAGCATCTAGACCTGTACGAATAGCTGCCCAATCGTCATTACTGGAAGGCAAACGGGCTAGAGGCTGCCACGTTTGCATATCCTTGCACTCCTTAAATACAGTGCAAACCATTCTGAAGGATCACCACAAGTGGTTAATTTCCCTTGACTGGGTCAGGACATTTGCAGCAGTTTGGTCCTGACTAGTCTTCAAACTTTCCAAGGTCTTTGAATCTTCATCGAGACCTTTAACCACTTGCTCCTTCACTTCAGCATCTTTCTTTTTCAAGTTCTCCACTTCAGTGACAAGTTTATCAATAGATGAAGTGTGAGAAGATAACTGGGTGTTCACAGCATTCAATGCACCCCTCAACTGGCTGATGTCAAGTGTTAGAGGCTCCAGATTAACCTGAGGAGGGGGTATCTTGGCAACTTCATCCATTATCTTTTTCACCAGTTCATCTTCTCTGGTGGCCAGTGTGTCATCAATCTTTTGGCCAACTGAAGTGGCCACCTGCTGCCCAAGTTCAACTACATTGAGGCCAGGTTTATTAAACAACTCTTTCACCTGCCTTTCTATCTCCTTCAGATCCACTTCAGAGGATCTGACAGTATTGCCCAGTAAGTTGGAGATAGATGTAGTAACCTTTGTTTGAGTTAAGTCAAAAGCTTCTTTCAGAGATGTGGCCAGATTGTTACAGCTTGTGACTAACTCATTCAACTTCTTGAAAACCAAGTCCTCATTTGCAGCAAATTTATTAATCCCCAAATCAACTACTTTAGAATTTGTAATTGTTTCTTTGTTGTATTTGGAGAGGGACTTGGAATTCTGCTCAATTGTCTTTTGAACACCCTCCACCCGTTTGATCAGGTTTTGGATGTCGGCTGAGAAGGAGACAAATTGAGTTTCCAGTGACGGAGGGGAAGTTGTCACTGGACCAGCAGCAGGCTGCACTGGAGCAATTGGAGGAGGCATAATAAAGGAACCTTCTCCAGTTGTCACAGCAGCAAAAGAGGTAGAACCAGAAATTGGTAAAGAAAAAGAACGCTGAGGAATTTCAAAGTGTTGGTCATGCTGAGAATGCTCAGGTGTGACCAACGGCGGCGGTAGGGAGGTGTGCCTATCTCTAGGCACAAAAAGTGTTGATATAAGTGATGGAGTTTGTTGTGGAGTATTTCTGGTGAGCATGTCTGTGGAGGAAACTGAAACTAATTGATCTGGGGGCAGATCAAAAGATGAGAGGAGTTGATCTTGTACAGAAGCATCAACTATCTCTTGATCAGAGGCAGTTCCTTCAGAGTCCGAAGACTCTAGCTGGAACTCATCAACATTCATGCCCAGATCCATGAATGATAGAGATGGCTGAACTGGTGGTTCAGTCTCCAGATGACCTTCTCCAGTTTCCTGGAAGGTTTCATCTGTTGGAGGTTCAGTTACCATAGCAACGTCACCAGGGATAGAGGTCACTTGGGTTGCCTCAGTTACAGTTGCTCCATCCAAAACCATAACATCATCAGCCGTAGAGTTTGAAACCTCAGTTTCCAGCTGTGACTGGCTAGAGACTTCGTCAGTTCGTGCAAGAGTGTCAGAAATTTGGCCATGGACACTTTCTTGTGCAGACTCTAACTCTATTCTGGGTTGGGGTAGCCCAATATTTTCTTCACCACCCTCTCTTAAAGAAATTTCGAGGGTGGTTGCTTGCGGTTGTCCCATGTGACTTCTCCAGTTTCCTGTTGGGAGGAAACTGGAGGGCTGGCAAGGTTTCTACTGTCAGTGGCAAGTGCTGACAATTTCCTAAGACGACGTGATCAGGTTGCCTTTGGAACACCTGGAGGACCTGTTGGGAGGTCTCCAGGGTACATTGAGGGACAGACACGCTGGAACTGGAAGGGTTAAACTGTCGGATGGGTTCTGCCACAGTTATATTCCAGTAGACGAACTGGTGGGTCCCTCATTGTTTTGAGGCCCGCCCAGTTGTCTTTCTGACTCACCTGGTATTGGTGCATCAGTTTTTGCGAATGCCAGCCGCATTCTTTCTGGAATCTCAACCTCTCCAGCTTCAGATACTAGAGAGTCGAGATTCCTCAACATATCTGGGACAGTGTACAGTGAAGTTGTATCATTGTAATCTTCACTGCCCAGAAGTTGAATGAAACAGAGTGATAAGAACCTGAGAAGGGAATGCATAATCCCTCATTGCCCTTCAGTTTTTGAACCAGGCTTTTAAATAAAATAGCTGCAAAGTCCACTCTGAGTCCATTCCACAAGCAGTATGCCATCTCTGCTTGTGAGGAGTTGATCTGGTCAAGACCACCAGAACTCCCACCCATACTTTCCACAAGGTGGATGAAAAAGTATCTCCATGAAGGTGTAAGACCCTTCATGGTCATCGCACCCTTCGTCTTTAATACCCCATTCTCCAGGCACTCTTTGTGTCCCAAATCGAGAAGTACCTGGAGAAAGTTGATGTTTTGGGATATTACAATTGGAGGCTCACCCTGTCTCCAGTAGTTGAGGTGTAAGGCATCCCTTAATGTTTCTGATGTCATGGTACACTCGACTGAACCATCCTTAAGGGTGAAAGAGATAGATGAACAGTCGTCGGAAAGTTCTGCCGTGTACCAAAACTCACACAAGTATTCATGATACATTTTGTGTGGGTTGAGGGAAAAAGACTCACCGAGGGGAGAATCACGAAGAAAGGATTGGATTCTCCCGATCAAGGTATCGGCGGCTTGAGTCCCTCTCAAACTAGCCATTGGATTATTGGGATTTAACTTAATTGAGGTTGAATTAGCGGGGGCTCCACTGGCTCGATTGACATTTCAGATGGTTGGTAGAGGACTGTAAGCAGATTTGCATCCCTACTTCTTGAAGATTTTGGTGCCATTTGATTCGAAAATGAAATTGAAAATTTGGGAATTAGGGTTTTTGATTTATGAAGCAGAGAGAGAAAAGAAGCAATTTTGATCATAGTGTTAGAAATTCAAAATAGTGCTTAGTTGTATTTGAAAATAGTGTATTTTATGTAAATATTGTTAGGTTGAGGGGGAGCTTTTGTAATATGCTTAGAGTATAAATACCCCTCAAACCTTTATTCCTTGTAACCTTTTGTAACCTTTTTCCCACTTCTGATTATCAATCAAACAGGAATTTACACACACATACCTTTCTCTCTCAAGAACACACACTAAAACACACACTTTCCACCATTGATGAATATCAACTTCCGCACATTAAACACGAATTAATAGGTTTTAACAAGTGGTATCAGAGAAAAACAACAATCTGTTGACGATCCAGAACAAATTTCTTGCAGATTGATGCTAATTTTGTTCAAAATTGATTCGTGTTCTTCATTTATAACCGTTTTTAACTGCTACTGTTCTTCACCAATTAAACCTCAATTTTCACTCAATTTTCCTGTTTTTGTTCACAGATACATTCTAAATCACCTCTAAAAACATCCTGTCAAGTTTCAGAATCCAATTCACAGTATTGATCAAAATCCAAATTTTTGGAAAGTTGATGAGATTTTGAATTATCAGTTTGAATTGATTTAAGCAATGGATTTGTTTCTAGGGTTGTGCGCGATCGAATTTTAAGTGTTTCTGGGTTTGAATCGAGTTATAACACTCAAAATTGAGTGAATTATAGGCAAATTACTGAAACATTCGATTTCTGGAGTTCTTACTGGTCTTCATTCAAAACTATCTAAGACGATCTTCTACAAGATCGTCCTACAATTTTTACTTAGAAATTTTTCAACAAGTTTCAAAGACGATCTTCACATAAGATCGTCCTACCATTTTTACTTAGAAATTTTTCAACAAAATTTTCAAGACGATCTTCACATAAGATCGTCCTACCATTTTTACTTAGAAATTTTTCAACAAAGTTTCCAAGACGATCTTCACATAAGATCGTCCTACCATTTTTACTTAGAAATTTTTCAACAAATTTCCAAGACGATCTTCACATAAGATCGTCCTACCATTTTTACTTAGAAATTTTTCAACAAGCTTTCAAAGACGATCTTCACATAAGATCGTCCTACCATTTTTACTTATAAATTTTTCAACAAAATTTTCAAGACGATCTTCACATAAGATCGTCCTACCATTTTTACTTAGAAATTTTTCAACAAGCTTTCAAAGACGATCTTCACATAAGATCGTCCTACCATTTTTACTTATAAATTTTTCAACAAAATTTTCTAAGACGATCTTCTCTCAAGATCGTCCTAATATTTCTTCATTAGTACTTAGAAAATTTTCATCCAATTTTCAAGACGATCTTCTCTTCAAGATCAAGTTGAGGATTTGAAAACAAACATTTTGTTCTATCAAGAAAAACTCTATAAAGTTGAACAAAATCCTCTTCTGAATTTCACTGCTTATTACAACAAGTCAAAGATAGATAGATCAGAACTTCTTCTTGGTTTGGGTTATGAGAATCCAACACACTTAAGCAAAATTCAAAAAGAAGAAATTGGTCCACTTTATGATGGGAATTGTCTCAGATTTGGCATGATTCAAGAGTTCATCAGACCATCTGAGGATGACTTTGAGTCAGATGATGTTGAAAGACAAAAACCAAACGTTTTCAGATTGATTATGTTGCTATTAATGATACATACAAGAAAACTCATAAAAGATCCATCTATGAGTTAGAAGAAATAGACAGCATTTCAATTCCTGAAAATGAGTCTCAAAAAGATTGTTCAAAACCAAATTCAGAAAGATTTTACATTCCAACTACCATATTGGAAAAGGAAATTGAAGGTTTAAAACAAAAGATTGAGTCTCAACAACAAGTCATTGAACATCTGAAAACTCAAAATCATTCTCCAAAGGTAAGTGAGACCAAACCAATTCAAATGATGCATGATCTAAATTCTATTGATTGCTCTACTCCAGTCAAAGGGAGTGAGAATTTTAAAGATATGCAGGCTGATAGCATCTCTCCTGAAGAGATTCATGATATGTCCACATCCATGTTATCATCATTCTTCCAAATTGAAGAGAAAGTTCAAGCTTTGAAAGCTAAACATCGTGCTTCTGTCAAGAAAATACTTTCGTTTGATACCCCTGTGATCACCTCTGTTGACCAAAATAAAGTGAACTTAGAGCAAAAGATTGAGATCCCTACTGATTTTAAGGCTGAAGCAAAAGCATTAATTGAAAATTTGACAAATAAACATGTTTTCAAATCAGAAGTTCAAACCAAAGAATCTCAATTTACTTATCCAGATTTTTCTGTTGAAGAATTTGATAAGTTTTTGAAAACTGATCATGTTTTTGCACCAGAAGTTGAAAAAGAGCTTGAAAAACTCTCACTCAAAAAGCCTAAACAAAAGAAGGAATCTAAATCTAAGTTTGCTCCAACTTCATTTTATACACCCAAAGGTCAGCATGCTCCAGCTGTCAAAGGTAAGAAAACCATTTCAGCTTACTCAAAGCCTAAAGGTAATATTTCATCTGTTTCTAGAACCTCTGCTTCTAAGGCTATCTTTCAAACTAGTTCTTTACCTAAGATGTCTAACACTAGCCATCACTTGCTATTAAAAGATACATCTAATGGTATAACTAGTTATAAAGATCAATATGGATGGTTCACAGTTACAAAACAAAAGAAACAGAATAACAAATCTTCCACCAAGAAAACACAAAATAAGAATATGTTTTTATCTCCTCGAACTAATTCCAAGATTTTATCTGAAACAGGAGAAAAGACATTAGCTAGTACTCATAAGTGGATTCCTAAATCATCAGTTAGAAGAAATGGGATGGCTAATGATTACAAGAAGGAAGTTCCTGGTAAGAAAATTAATTCAACATTGAGTAATCTAGCCAAACCATGGTCAACAAGAAATTCTAAATCTTCTGCTATGATTTCCAAACCTTTGATTGTTGCTTCTGATGGGATTGTGATGAATCTTACGAATAAACCTCTTGTTCGAAAACCTCATCTGTATACTTTGAATGATTTCACTAATCCCAAAGGACCCATTCAAAAGTGGGTACCTAGAAAAACCTAATTTTATTTTGCAGGTAATAATGGTCTGTGTTTAGTATTTCTATCTTGGATACTATTCAACACATGATCCTGGAATGAGTTTCTTTTCAAGAAACAATCTCAAATAAGTGCTTCTCACCAATGCACTAAACTTGCCTCTGCATGTTCTGTACAAATCCTTCATCTCTTTCTCTTTCATTCATTATCTGTCAAACATTGATGCTATGCTTATGTGCAATGTGCTTAAATATCATGCAATGTTTGAGGGGGAGAAAAAGGATAATTCATGAATCAAGGGGGAGTTTGTGTATTTGCACTATTTGAAGAGAACTCATTGTTTATTTTAGAAAAACCAAATTTATTTTAGAAAAACCAAAAATAATTTTTTTCATATTAGAAAAACCAAATATAAAATTAAAAAATCATAAAAATAAAAATAATTTTTTTTCCAATTGTTTTACTTTGTTTAGTTTAAATATTTGGTTGGCATGATTAAATAAAACCTCAGCCCATTTTTCATTTTTTATTTTTTTTAAGCCCATTCTAGTTAAAAGCCCAATTTCAAAATCACCGGGTCAACACCCACCCGAACCATACATCCGACCCAAACATTTAAGTTCCCTCTTACTTAAGGAGAAGGAAACCATTTGTTTTTCTTTTCACTTCTTTATTTCATTCCAGTTTCCCATAAAATCTCTCAAATCACTTCAAATTTATTTGTTGGCTGATCATTGAAAAAGGATAAGGGTTTTGTTCGTGATCAAATTCTAAGCAATTTATTTCATAATCACATTGTCTTAAGATCACTTATTCAAGTAAGAAACTGTTCGTAAGTGCTAAACTTATTTTTTTCATTTCTTGAATTTTGATCGACTGGTAATGCATATGTGATATTGGAATGATTTAGATGCATGTTTAGGTTATATGTGTATATATATTACATGTTTTAATGCTTAGTTTTGAGATTTCGAAAATTCAAAAACCTGCTATCTTTTTGTCTTTGTGAAGAAGATGACCTAAGACGATCTAGAATAGATTGTTTGATTTCAGTGATGTGAGTTGATTAGTATTGCTTTCTATGATTAATATCAGTGTTGTTACCATGTTTTGTTGTGAAAAGAAATCATTTGGTACTAAGAATTTCACTGAAAAGGGTAAAACGATTTTGGGCAAAGTCTCTTAATTTCAAGTGTTTTGTTTCTAAGACGATCTTGACCAAGATCGTCTTGGTCCCAAAACTACTTGGAAATAAGACTATCTTGCCAAGACCGTCTTTATTCTCCTTCTTTGTATAAATTTTGCCATGAAACCCTTGAGACCAAGACAAGGACGATCTTGTCAGGATCGTTCTAGTGTCTGAACGCTGTGTGGTGGTTGTTTCAAATTGAAAATCAAAAGAATGGGTAACTGAACTCGTATGAGATCGGTTTGCTCAAAATCTAATACATTTAAATATAAAGGGGAAATCATTGTGATGATTTCACTTTATATTTCAAAGTGTTAGAATTTTTTTTTGTGTGTAAAACGATCTTGAATAAGATCGTTCCATTTTCCTCACTTCAAAATTTTTTAAGTTATAAAACCTTAAGACGATCTTGTACAAGATCGTTTCATTTTCCTTGCCTTAAAACAATTTTCAACATTTTGAATGTTGAAACGATCTTGATCAAGATCGTCTCTTATCCAGTCTTTCCATACTTAACATTTTTTTCAAGAATTCAAGGATAAGACGATCTTAAACAAGATCGTTTCATTTTTCCATACTTAACAATTTTTTTAACATTTTTCATTATCAAATGTTGAGACGATCTTTCTTAAGATCGTTTTAATATTTTTTTCAAAACCTGAGTTTAACCTCAGGACGATCTTGTCAAGATCGTCCTAGGTTCCATACTTAGAAATTTTTTCTCCAAAATTTTTTAATTTTTTTTGTGTTTTGTGTCAAAGTGTTTTGTATTATCATATAATCACAATTTATTTGAAATACAGGGAATCGAACGCCTTTGTGTACTTCCTTGCTATTTTAAATACCTTGTACTTATATGATTATACTTTATATTCTGCGTTTATCTTCTCATTTCAAATGATTTATTTAAATCATTTGAGTGAACCTTGTTATTTGCTATTCAAACATTATTTTTGTATGTATTAAATTTTCTTTTGTCTTAAAACAGAAAAAAAAAAAAAAATGGATCATCAAGAAGTTGTTGAATATGATGAAGAGGTTGCACTAAATGAATCCATTGAAGAGATTCTCATTGCCGGAAATACAAGCAATATGAGAAACAACAGAGCATTATATGATCCATTCATTGCTCCCGGCTTTCAAATTGTTCCGAGAATTCTTCACAATCATCATCTCACATATGCACTCACTGTTGAACAAGACTTAGCAGAAGTCTATCTTTTTGATATGTGGAGATCGATTACATTTGTTCAACCTTATGATCCAACTAATCCAAAAGCAAAATCCAAGTCAAAATCTCCTGAACTACGTCGTCAAGGCTACTTTCAATATCAATTGACGTCAGGAGAAACAACCTATGAGTTTGAATTCAATATAGATGACTTCAGAAGGATTTTAAGATTACCTGAAGCAGACTTCAATGGACATGTTAATTATGATGAATTTGAGTCCAATGAAGAGATGTTTGCTGCTTTAATTTCAATTGGCTATGAAGGTGCTTTGTCTAGAACCAAAGATTTCAAGTTGAAAAATCTTCCAAAAATCTGGTATTATGTGTACTCCATCCTAAGCAACTGCTTAACTCCTTACACAAGAGGGATGGACAATCTGACACAGCCAATGCTGCACATCTTCTATGCTGTTGTTTTCAACAGACATTACGACATTGCTCAACTTCTGTGGGATCAGTTGATAGTATTAGTAAATGGCAAAGTCTCTGCTCCCAAGAAGTATATTCCATTTATAAGATTTCTAACAGCAATTGTCTACAGTGCTATAAGACAAGAAAGAAGCATTCCAAGGCTTCCAGACAGCAGCAAAGTGATCATACAATTTTATAAGTATGTTAGAGATTCTGGAACTGCTAACTATACTTTCTTGATTCCATCATTTCTTTTAGATATGGTTTCAGATGCTGATGATGATAAGATAGCTTATCTGGACTGGATTAGAACAGCAATGGGACCGGAAAGCCTCCCGGTTCTTGCCCAAGCTGTACATAGGACACCTGGTGAGGGGTCAAGATCGTCCTAGGTTCCATACTTAGAAATTTTTTCTCCAAAAATTTTTTTTAATTTTTTTTTGTGTTTTGTGTCAAAGTGTTTTGTATTATCATATAATCACAATTTATTTGAAATACAGGGAATCGAACGCCTTTGTGTACTTCCTTGCTATTTTAAATACCTTGTACTTATATGATTATACTTTATATTCTGCGTTTATCTTCTCATTTCAAATGATTTATTTAAATCATTTGAGTGAACCTTGTTATTTGCTATTCAAACATTATTTTTTGTATGTATTAAATTTTCTTTTGTCTTAAAACAGAAAAATAAAAAAAAAAAAAAAAAAAAAAAAAAAAAAAAAAAAAAAAAAAAAAAAAAAAAAAAAAAAAAAAAAAAAAAAAAAAAAAAAAAAAAAAAAAAAAAAAAAAAAAAAAAAAAAAAAAAAAAAAAAAAAAAAAAAAAAAAAAAAAAAAAAAAAAAAAAAAAAAAAAAAAAAAAAAAAAAAAAAAAAAAAAAAAAAAAAAAAAAAAAAAAAAAAAAAAAAAAAAAAAAAAAAAAAAAAAAAAAAAAAAAAAAAAAAAAAAAAAAAAAAAAAAAAAAAAAAAAAAAAAAAAAAAAAAAAAAAAAAAAAAAAAAAAAAAAAAAAAAAAAAAAAAAAAAAAAAAAAAAAAAAAAAAAAAAAAAAAAAAAAAAAAAAAAAAAAAAAAAAAAAAAAAAAAAAAAAAAAAAAAAAAAAAAAAAAAAAAAAAAAAAAAAAAAAAAAAAAAAAAAAAAAAAAAAAAAAAAAAAAAAAAAAAAAAAAAAAAAAAAAAAAAAAAAAAAAAAAAAAAAAAAAAAAAAAAAAAAAAAAAAAAAAAAAAAAAAAAAAAAAAAAAAAAAAAAAAAAAAAAAAAAAAAAAAAAAAAAAAAAAAAAAAAAAAAAAAAAAAAAAAAAAAAAAAAAAAAAAAAAAAAAAAAAAAAAAAAAAAAAAAAAAAAAAAAAAAAAAAAAAAAAAAAAAAAAAAAAAAAAAAAAAAAAAAAAAAAAAAAAAAAAAAAAAAAAAAAAAAAAAAAAAAAAAAAAAAAAAAAAAAAAAAAAAAAAAAAAAAAAAAAAAAAAAAAAAAAAAAAAAAAAAAAAAAAAAAAAAAAAAAAAAAAAAAAAAAAAAAAAAAAAAAAAAAAAAAAAAAAAAAAAAAAAAAAAAAAAAAAAAAAAAAAAAAAAAAAAAAAAAAAAAAAAAAAAAAAAAAAAAAAAAAAAAAAAAAAAAAAAAAAAAAAAAAAAAAAAAAAAAAAAAAAAAAAAAAAAAAAAAAAAAAAAAAAAAAAAAAAAAAAAAAAAAAAAAAAAAAAAAAAAAAAAAAAAAAAAAAAAAAAAAAAAAAAAAAAAAAAAAAAAAAAAAAAAAAAAAAAAAAAAAAAAAAAAAAAAAAAAAAAAAAAAAAAAAAAAAAAAAAAAAAAAAAAAAAAAAAAAAAAAAAAAAAAAAAAAAAAAAAAAAAAAAAAAAAAAAAAAAAAAAAAAAAAAAAAAAAAAAAAAAAAAAAAAAAAAAAAAAAAAAAAAAAAAAAAAAAAAAAAAAAAAAAAAAAAAAAAATTATCGTGAAGAATAAAAAAAAAAAAAAAAAAAAAAAAAAAAAAAAAAAAAAAAAAAAAAAAAAAAAAAAAAAAAAAAAAAAAAGACAGCAGCAAAGTGATCATACAATTTTATAAGTATGTTAGAGATTCTGGAACTGCTAACTATACTTTCTTGATTCCATCATTTCTTTTAGATATGGTTTCAGATGCTGATGATGATAAGATAGCTTATCTGGACTGGATTAGAACAGCAATGGGACCGGAAAGCCTCCCGGTTCTTACCCAAGCTGTACATAGGACACCTGGTGAGGGGTCAAGTGTTAAAAGAAAAGAGCGTGAGGGTGAATCCAGTTCCAGTAAGCCAAAGAAAAAGAAACAAAGAGGAGAAATGTTTGTGTTAAAGCTGAGTAAGCAAGTGCACCAAAAGAAGAAGAAAAAGAGTTCTCCAAAGAAACTCAAAAGCAAAGCTCAAGCCGAATCTTCTTCTGAAAAGACTGCTTCTGGTTCTCCAAAACCAATCCGATCACCACCCCCCAGAACACAAACACCTCAAACACCATCATCTCCATCTTCACCAAAATTACCTCAATCACCAATTCATCAATCTTCACCACTTCCGGAAATTACCACACCTGAACCACCTATCATACCTCAATCTACCTCAACCATTCCTTCATCATCTTTTGTCCGATCTCCTCCACCGACTTATACTCAAGGCCGTAAGAAATCAATTCCTGTGAATATTCGCAAAACTTTTAAAAGGTCTCGCTTTGAGTATGACCGATTTCAACTACCCGAACCAGAAGAAATGATTCTTACTGATAGTGATGCATCTGATGATGATGCCAATCAGTTTGCTGACGATGTTATGGACATCCCGGAGGGACAAGGAAGGACTGAGGGAGGGGTTGAAAATCTCAGAGAGGTTGAGAGGTCAGGGATAGGTGAAAGGCATAAAGAAAAAGTTGGCCTCCAATTAGTCTTAAACCAATATCAACGCCGGGTTTACCCTAGAGTAGAAGTCGAGAACTACCCATTCTCGCTTGCACAAAACTCTCCCAGCCATTCTGACTCCTCACAACAGGAGTTAGTCTCAGATATACACGGGGAACAGCCACGCTCACCACACTCTCCTCACTTGGAGGATGAGAGTGTTGAAAATAGAGAGGACCAGCCCCACCTCTCGCCTTCATTTCAAGCACTAGAGTCTAGATCTGTTAGGCACACAGAAACACAAGCCCAGTTGAGTACTGGTGCCGGAACAAGCGGAGAGGGACCCACTGTGTGTGACCCTCAAGGACAGCTTGGAAATCCTGCCTTAGCTAACATCACGCCAGCTTTAGCCGCAGGTAACAGTCCTCAAACAGAGACTGAGGAGCAGTATGAACGCCGTTGTGACACTGCTGTTCCTCAGGATCAACCTGAGACTGTATTAACGGGCATTCTCAGTGACCCCGGAATTGTGAGTGGTGTTGCCCAACAACAATCTGATTCAGGTTGCAAAGCCGAATCATCAACTGTTGTTCATACTTTTGAACCAACAGGAAATCCTGAGACAGTCATGATGTCTTCAGGTCACTCAGTAGAATCACTTGAGACTACTGATGTGCCAATTTCTGATATTTCATTACCACCAGAGGCTCAAAGATTAATTTCTCAATTTGTTGAAGGGATAGAAGAAGGACAAAGAAGTGAATTACTCATATCTAGAAACATCATCACTGGTAAACTTCCTGCATCACCATCAACTTCTCAACCACCAAGATTGTATACTGGAGGTACTTTACGTATTCGTTCTCCAGAAGAAACTCCAACAACAACAACAACACCCCCACAAACACAAACAACAACAACAACAACACCCCCACAAACACAAACAACAACAACAACAACACCCCCACAAACACAAACAACAACAACAACAACAACAACAACCTTACCACCAACTCCACCATCACAAGCATTTCCAGATCCAAGTTCACCACACCATTCTTCAAGTTCATCTTCTGATTCTGATTCGTCTGAATACTTAAGTGATTGCTCTCCAAACCGAATTGCAACCAGTGGTTTATCTACCGATGCTTTAATTGTCGCTCTTATGAATCGGTTAAGATCTGAAGAACCAAATCTGTCGTCGCATAAACGCTCAATTTTTCAATCACTTCTTGCATACTTGTCTTTTCAAAATACACAACAGGAACAAAAAGCTCAAATTGAAGCTCTTCAAAAGAGAGTTACTGAACTTGATCAACAATGTAGACTGGCTAATATCTCAAGGCGTCGGGATGATCAAGACCCTGATGATCAACCCGAGGGGGAGAATTTGAGAGATATTAGAGAAGGTCATGAAACACAAACTCAAGTTGATCAAGAAAAAGAAAGTGTTGCTCAAGAAGTCTCAAAGTCAAGGAGATCAAGGAGGAACTCAAGTTCAATTAGATTCAGATGATGATTTACCTCCACTCATCAGAAATATTTCTCATTATTACTCTTCAACGTCAAGTTCTGATGAGTCAAGTGATCCTGATCCTTTTCAACCAGAGAATAGTCATGATGATGAGTCTGATTCAGATAATCCAGATGATGATCCTGCAAGTATTGCTCAAGAAGAATATGGAGAGGATATATTTGAAGAGATAGTCTATCAGCTCAGAAACCCAGAAAATCTTGAGACTCCAAATGAACTTGGACAAGGTGTTAGACATCCAAGAATCTCAAGAAATACAATATGGCAGATCAATGAAGGGTATTTTGCTGAGAATTATGAGCAAATTTTGGATTTGAGAACTAGACCTGAAGAAATGGTTTGCAGAGCTAGATATCTTGAAGAAAGAGCATTTCAAATTTATTGCTCACCAAGTGAAAGACTGAACATGACCTTAAACAGATTAAGAGCATTCTTTCTATTCAGACATCAAGGTCAAAGAGATGCTTATATGGAGCTGATGAATGCTGAAAGTACAGTGAGAGCTGAATGGTGGTACCAACAATTTCAAATTCCGATAACCAAAGTCCTTCAGTTGTTTACTCCTCTTAAGAGTCACAATCTCAGACTTGTTCGATTCAGAGTTCGTCGAGCTGATGGCCATGTCTATGTTGTTCAAGAAGAATCTTTTCAACAAATGACGATCTCTGACATTCTTTTCCTCTACAATCAATATGCTTATCTGATAATCAAGAATCAAGATCAACTTTTAGCCTATGAAGCATTGAAAAGCCATATTCAAGCCCTGATAAGATTCTATGAATTCAATGACTTCCAGATTGGATTGGAAAGAAGAACTAGCAAGATTAACCTTACAAGACCAAATCAAAGAGCCGAAGGTTATGAGCTAGATTCATTTCAGATTGGAGATCCAATTGAAAGCCTGGATGGATTTGTCTTCATCAATAGACTCAAGAGAAAGATCTTCATTCGTGCCTCTGATTTTGCCAAATATTCAGATGGTACCTTGAAATATTGTCATTCAATTCTGAATGCAATAGATGAAGACTCTGACAATGTAGAAGATGGGCATATAAAGTCTCAAAGAGAAGATCATTTAAGACGTATCAAAGATACTCTTGATATGAGACAGAGGATTAGAGATCTTATCATTACCAGAACTTCCAAGTCACAGGAAGGAGTCATACATACAAAGACAGGTTCATGGGTTCATTGGAATCCCAGTCATGAACGTGGTCCACATAATATTCCTCCTGTCAACTTCCAAGACAACATCAGATTGCCAGATGAACGTCCTGTTGGTGATAACTGGCACTTCATTCCTAAGAAGTTTTGGAATGATTCGTGGAACAGTTATAAGAAAAGAGCATTCTGGAGTGCAAAGATTGACAAGCCATCAACTTCAAATGCAGCACGACGTTATAAGAAAAGAAAGAACAAGCAGAGACGTGCAAATAAGAGGAGGAGACAACAGAGGAAGTGATGATGGACAACCAAGCACTAAGGGGGAGAATGTTAGAAATTCAAAATAGTGCTTAGTTGTATTTGAAAAATAGTGTATTTTATGTAAATATTGTTAGGTTGAGGGGGAGCTTTTGTAATATGCTTAGAGTATAAATACCCCTCAAACCTTTATTCCTTGTAACCTTTTGTAACCTTTTTCCCACTTCTGATTATCAATCAAACAGGAATTTACACACACATACCTTTCTCTCTCAAGAACACACACTAAAACACACACTTTCCACCATTGATGAATATCAACTTCCGCACATTAAACACGAATTAATAGGTTTTAACAAATTGGAGAGTAAATGAAGAGAATGAAAAGAAGTAAAGGCAAATGATTTATTGTGGGGGTATTTATAGGGAAGTAAATATCCCTAGTAAATACAAAATAATATTTTAATCCCAATTTTCGTAAAATAAAAGATATTTTGATTTACGAAAATTTTGAATTTCAAAAATATTTAATACCATCAAGTCAGCATTAAATGCTACGATGGCTGGTTTTCCCACGCGCCCACTATCTTTTGTAATCCCCATAAAAAGTGCAACATTTTTACACAAAAGTCCTTAACACGTCATATGACGGTTAGCAAGTGGATCAAACACTTGAGTACCATTACGTGTTACAAATATTGACCAAGTATTTTACAACGTTATGAAATCTGGTTGACCGCCAGTTTTAAGACAAGACTGAATCTGGACACATGGAGGATTAGTCCGGTGCCAGTTTCCAACTGGAGGATTCTCCAGTTGCAGTTTTTCAAAATAAAAGAATTTTAATAAGAAATTCAGCTGGAGAGTTCTTCAGTAGAGTTCCCCAGTTACCATTTTCAAATAAAAAGAATTTTAATACGAAAATTGTTTTGAGTCTTTCCCCCCAAAATGGTGATCCAGTAAGCAATTAGTGCCAGGATAGTATCACAAAGGCGTTCGATAGCCTGGCGAGCAAAGATTATCTGGACCTCCTCAACTGGAGAACTTCACCAGTGTCACTGACGCGTTCATAATGAAATCTCCAGTTTAAGGATTTAACATTCCCAGTTCGCTGATGAGATGTTTAAAAGTTTTTTCATCAAGAGGTTTTGTAAAAACATCAGCCAACTGTTTGTCAGTGGGGATGAAGTGAATTTCAATGTCTTCCTTCATAACATGATCACGAATGAAATGATACCTGACATCAATATGCTTTGTCTTGGAGTGCATCACTGGGTTGTGAGAAATAGCAATTGCACTGGTGTATTAACAAAAGATTGGGGTCCTTGTGTATTTTTGACCATAATCTAGTAACTGGTTCTTGATCCAGAGAATCTGGGCACAGCAACTGGCCGCAGAAATGTACTCTGCCTCAGCAGTGGACATGGAGACTGACGTCTGCTTCTTGCTGGTCCAACTTACCAGTTTTCCTCCAAGGAAATGACAACCACCAGTTGTTGATTTTCTATCTATTTTACAACCTGCATGATCTGAATCTGAATAACCCATTAGATCTAACCCTGAGCCTTTGGGATACCAAAGACCAAGGCTAGGGCACCCTTTCAGGTACCTGAAGATGCACTTAACAGCAAGCAAATGTGATTCTTTTGGGTTAGCCTGAAATCTGGCACATAGACATGTTGCAAACATTATATCTGGTCTACTGGCAGTTAAATACATCAGTGAGCCAACCATACCACGGTATTCAGTTGTGTTCACTGGTTTGCCAGTTGGATCAGAGTCCAAATTTAATGGTGCTGCAATAGGTGTGTTTTTCGATGGGATTGAATCATATTTGTATTTTCTTAACAAATCTCTGACATATTTTTCTTGATTTATGAAAATTCCATTTTCAGTTTGTTTAATCTGAAGACCCAAGAAAAATGTTAATTCACCCATTAAACTCATTTCATACTCAGATGACATGATTTTAGAAAACTTTTTACACATTGCATCATCAGTTGACCCAAATATAATGTCATCAACATAAATTTGTACCAGTAAGATATTACCTTTTTCTTTTAAGATAAACAAGGTATTATCTATTGCACCTCTTTGAAAGCCATTTTTGAGAAGATGTTTAGTTAAAGTATCATACCAGGCTCTTGGGGCTTGTCTTAGACCATACAATGCATTGTTCAGTCTGTATACCCAGTGAGGATGCTTTTCATTAATGAAGCCTGGAGTCTGTTTAACATACACTTCTTCTTCCAGTGTTCCATTCAGGAATGCAATTTTGACATCCATCTGGAAGACTTTGAACTGCAGATGAGCTGCATATGCCAAAAATATTCTGATGGCTTCAAGTCTTGCAACTGGAGCAAAAGTCTCATCAAAGTCAACGCCCTCTGCTTGACAATAACCCTTGGCAACTAATCTGGCCTTGTTTCTTACAACATTGCCATCTTCATCCATCTTATTTTGGTAGACCCATCTTGTCCCAATAGGTTCTTTCTTCAAACCTGGAGGACAAGGAACAAGTTCCCATACATTGTTCCTTTCGAACTGGATAAGCTCTTCTTGCATAGCTTCTACCCAGCTTGGATTTGCCATAGCCTCGTCAATCTTCTTCGGTTCAATTAGTGATAAGAAGGTGACGTTTAAGCATTGCTCACTGGTGGCTCTTCTAGTTTGAACCCCACTATCTGGATCTCCAATAATCTGTTCAATTGGATGTGCTGCAGTCCATCTAGTGTATTGACTAGGCTGGTGAACTACAATATCAGTGCAAGTCACCTGACGATCCTCTTCAGTTGCAACTAGAGGAGGATCAGTCCAAACTACTTCGATATCCTCATCAGAGTCAATGAGGTCACGATTGGCATCATGAAATTCTTCAGTGAAAGGCATTTCAGGCATTTCTTGAAGAACTGGAGAAGTTGGAGTTTGAACTGGTGCTGATATTGGAGTGGCACGAACATCTGATCCAATCACCAATTTCTGTGGTAAGTTGAAACTGATGGAGGGATAGAATGAAGTGTCACTGGTGGAATTCTTCTTCTTAACTGGTTCCAGTTTCTTGTGACTGGAAACATCAACTGGTGAAACAACTGACTGAAGAACTTGGTCAGTTTTACCAAAGTTTATTGGAACGACTGGAGGGGTATCAAGGCTTGGTCTCTTGTTGATTGCATCATTGGATTCATCAAATGTGACATGAATTGTCTCATGAACCTTTTGAAGTCTATAATTATAAACTCTAAAGGCTTTTCGAATATCTGAATAGCCTAAAAATACTCCTTCATCAGCTTTTGCATCAAACTTTCAAAGCTGACTGGAATCATTTAAAATATAAACTGGACAACCAAATACATGAAAATATCCAATATTTGGTTTTTGATTCCTGAGTACTTCATAGGCAGTCTTCTTGTGTCTCTTGATATAGACTGACCGGTTTTGGGTGTGACAGGCAGTTGCAACTGCTTCAGCCCAAAAACTGGTGGGAAGACCTGATTCAGATAGCATGCTTCTGGCCGCTTCTATCAATGTGCGATTCTTTCTTTCCACAACTCCATTTTGTTCTGGAGAATGTGCTGATGAGAAGTTTTGAGAGATGCCAGTGTCATTGCAAAATGATTCAAGTACTTTATTTTGAAATTCAGTACCATTATCACTTCGCAACTGACAAACTTTTCGAGTGTACTTGAGTTCAATTCTTTTGATAAGAGAGATGATTTCAGCAGGTGCATCACTTTTGGATCTGAGGAATACCACCTAGCAGTATCTGGTGAATTCATCAACCACAACTAGAGTGTACTTCTTTCCAGCTCTAGTTTGAACATTCACTGGACCAAAGAGATCCATATGTGAAGCATGTGAAGAGGTTCAGTGATGCTAAAGTTTTGCCTGGTTTTGAAACTGGCCCTTTTCTGCTTGCCCATCTCACACCCTGGACATGGCTTTTCTTTATTAAAAGAAATCTGAGGTATCCCATCTACCAGTTGTTTGCGAGACAACTTATTAATATTTTTAAAATTAAGATGGGACAATCTTTTATGCCATAGCCAGTTGGTGTCCTCATCAGCCTTGGTATAGAAGCACTGCTCTTTTGGAGCTGGTTCCATATCCATGACATACACATTTCCTTTTCTTGGTGCAATCATCACCACTTTCCAATCCTTGTTAAATATGGTGCCTTGTGCAATATCGAACAAAACTCTGTAGCCATCATCACAGAGTTGGCTGACACTAATCAGGTTATATTTCAAACCATTCACAAATGCAACTCTCTTGAATTCAACTTGTCCATTATTGAGCACACCATATCCTTCAGTCTTTCCATTTTGATCATTACCAAACGTCACTGCCGGTCCATCTTGGACAGTGAACTCTTCCAGCAGGGGCTTACATCCGGTCATTTTCCGTCCAGCTGCGCTGTCCAGATACCAGGTGTTCTTTTACGATCGCCCTGCATACCCACAAAAATCATTAGTTATTTTTGTGAACCCATCTTTTCTTGATGGGTTCAGTGGACTTCACTTCAGAAGTCCCAGTTGACTCTGGTGGGTTGGAACTGGATGCTACATCTGGAGCTTTTTCATCAGCTCCAGGTGTAGGAGTAAAAACGATTGGTACTTGATATTTATTCACCTTCTTCTTTTTAGATTTTGTTCCAGATGGAACATTCTTTTGTTTTTGTTTAGAAGGTGGTTTGATGTTTTGTTTTTCAACTGAGGAGGACGAACCTCCTTCTAGATTTTTAATTCTGGCAGTACAACTCTGAACCTGCCTAGACAAAAGTTGGAGTTGACTGTCTAGTTTAAACAAAAAATCATTTTCAACAGGCAGTTGAACCTTGGATTTGGATTCAACTGGAGACTTATTCTTAGGATTCTTGGGCTCCTTAGACTTTTGAGGTAAAGGCTTGTTACCAGCAGCCTTTTTAACTGGAGCTTTAGCCTGTTCAGCTCCAATTTTGACCTCAGTGGGGGTGGTCTCAAAGGTTCCAGCTTTGTCAGTCTTAGGTTGGTCATATGGAGTTTCAACCCTAAGAGCTGGAGGCAATGCATGAAGATCTGGTATGAGAGCTGCCATTTCCAGATCACCAGATTTCCATGCATTTTTCTGGGCATCAATTGTTTTTGATAAAGCATCATAATTTTTACCAGATGCTTTTACCCAGGACTTGATAATGATTTTTTCTATTTCAAGATTTGATTTTAAATTTTGATTTTCAAGTTCTAATGCCTCAACTTTCAAAGCTGACTCTTTGAGAGCCAGCTGGACACTCTGTAAATCATTCAGTTGTGGTCTTATAACATTCAGTTCAGTTAAGATAGTCTCCAGATATCTTTCACTGTCTGCTCTAACAGTTTCCATGAACACTAAATCACCATTTAGTGATTCAGCAATGTCCAGTTTCAGTTCTGGGTCCTCCTGGTTGTCATAATCACATACCTTTTTTTAAAATGATGTCGACCCATCTTCCAGTTATGACATCATCTTTTGCCACATCCTGCTGTTGCTGTTGATCTTCCAAGGCCATGAAACACATGTCCCTCTCCTCTTCATCATCGACTGATGAATCATCAGAGTATTCCCACTTTCCTTCAGTTTGTGCAATCATGCACTGGTTCTTATCTTTTTCAAAGGAAAGAAGAGCAATCTGGGCTTTAAGCTTCTTGTATTTGGCATTATAGCTATCATCAGCCCGATTGTTATTAAAATTTGGGACAGGGGGACCAGTTTGGTTGTTCAACTGACTAGATCTGCATTCCTTCATAAAATGTCCTTTCTTACCACACTTATAGCAGGTAAGATTAGACTTGTCCAGAGAGTTGGAGCTGGAAGCATTGTTTGGGCCATTAAATCTTTTAGATTTATGCTTAAACCTGTTAAAGGTTTTAGCAATCATGGGTACCAGATCATCATCGTCAGTTTCATCACAACCATCACTGATTTTAGTGGTCAGGCCTGAGTTCAGCAAGCTGTTCAACATCTCTTTCATAGAATGTGACTGGACATTCTCAGCAGATATCAAAGCAGCACAAGGTTTCTCAGTTATACTAGAAACCTTTGAACTCTGGGCATGATTTAAAGCATCCTGCTCAGCCACCAGTCTCTGTGCATTATTATCTTCAGTGAATCTGAAGGCTCCATACAGAGATGCAAGAGTGTGGTTGTGCAGGGTCTTACCTTGTCTTAAGACAAGAATCATGTTTTCCCATTTGGAAGGAAGAATATCACAAAACTTTTAAGAAGAATATATTTATCCTTGTTTACACCCAGCCCTCTAAGTTGATTAATTACACTTGTGAATCTGGTATAAGTGCCAGTTAAGCTTTCATTGGGTAAGGCAAAGAAGGTTCCATACTTTTTGTTTAAAGCAACTTTCCTGGTGACAATGGTGTCATCACCTCCTTCATACTGAAGAACTAACTCATCCCACATTGTCTTGGCACTAGGGAACAACACAAGTGTTGGAATAAGTTCTTCAGGAACAGCCCCAAGGATCATGTTTTTCAGTCTGGTGTCCAAGTCCACCAGTCTGCGATACTCATCAGACCAATGGTCTTCATTCTTTTCTCTAGAGCCTCTTCTTCCAGTAGGGTCTAGAAGAAGGCTCACCCCAGGGGACATGGGTACATATGGTCCATCCTTAAGGATTTTCAACATGTACCTCTCTATCCCACCAAAATGTAAAAGCATTCTGGCCTTCCATGTACCAAAGGTCTCACTGTTCCCATCGAATTTAGGAACAGGGGTGTTGGAATAATATACATGGACATGGTTAGGGGCATTAGGAGGGGTAGGAGGAGGAGGATTGGTATTAACATTTTGAATAGGTGGAGTACCAGGAGGGACATTGAAATTAATATTTTCAACATTTGGACCATAACCATTCTCACCTTCAGTAGTAGACATCTAAGCAGATCTAGGCAAATATATTAGCCTTCTGCTCTGATACCACTTGTAAGTCCCAACTCAATAGATGGTACTAACTGAAGACACCTCTATGTCAATGGTGAGTTAACTTTGCAATATAGGCACTGAACTGGAGACGACCAGTTGCAGTAGATATATACCAAGTTCTGGATAGTTTACTTATAAAGATGTCTTAACAAATATAAGTAAAGAACAATGCAATAAAGTAATTACTTGTAAAGTAAAATGGTGAGATGATATGTATTTTTCAAGTGTAATTTATTTATTGATATTAAACAAATTACAAGGTTGTTGCGGAACCAAGATAATACAAGTATGTAAATATCCTAACAACCTATGAAATACAATCGATCTAATACTTGGAAATTCTCTTGACAATTGAAACACTTAAAGTTGTGAAATGTTCCTTTTTACGATTGAGAGAATATTGCACAAGAACACCAAAATATTGCAGGTTTGCAAAGTTGTATTTTGGATGTGCAAAGGCCTCTATTTATAGACAAAGTTGTCATTGGGATTCCAACTTTGTTGTACAAATGTAGTTGAGAGTATTTAAGGAGGCAATTGGACTTTTCCTTAAATGCTGCATAAAGTAAGACAGAACCTTACTTTACTGACTTGCTTTATGTACTTTGTACTTTATACACGGATAAGGTAATTACCCGGATAAAGAGACATAAAGCAAAAGGGCCTTCCTCGTAAACAACATAAAGTGTTGTAAATACTTTAAACTATTTTACTCCAGTTTTCATCTGAAGTAGAATGACAACTGGGCTTCGCTGCCATTGTCATTCTCTATCTTCCACTTTATGTCTTCGACTTCAGTTGGAATGTCTTCAGGTGTTTTGGTCAGATGTAACTGGAGGAAGTATTCAGTTGCTTTAACTGTACGATGCAACTGGACTTCATATATTTCTGGACAAATCTTCTAGTCTCCAGGTGCAACTGGAGACTGGCCAGTTTCCAGGTGAAACTGGTCCTAACAAATATATATTTATATAATATATATATATATATATATATATCATAAAAGGTAGATATAGTAACCGTGGGTTATCTCGAGGAATTCCGCACCTCGACATATCCTTAAGTCAATCTCGGTTCAGTAAGACCCGGGGGACTTACAACTGGTATCAGAGCCATAGGTTATTAACAACCTTGGTTCGAGATTGATCACGGTTTGGGTATCCCGCTTTTGCGTGTTCTTAGGTGGAGAAGTGTTTTCGGGCGCGTTTTGGAATAAAGGTTCAAACTTGACGCCAAAATAAGACATATCTCATTCCTAAGATCATTTTCTCAAGTTTTCATTGATCAAGAAACAATATCGGGTTCGGGATCTAAGAATTTGTGAAAAAATTGGTGTTTGCGTGTTTCGTTAATAACAAGGCAATTTGTGTGTTTCTTGGTTCGCTTGTTCTATTTGAGAGTTCTTGAGGCTTTGAGAGTTCTTGTGGATTTGAGAGTTCTTGAGGACTTGCGTGTTCTTGTGGTTTGCGCGTTTAGTACACTTTTGCGTGTTCCCATTTGCGTGTTCTTGTGTATTTGCGTGTTCTTAGTTTAAACATAATACACAATGGCTGCAAATTATCTTAACCAATTAATACTTATGGACCATGAGACTGGTAAGGGTAATTCACCATCCAAGCTAATGATCATTGACCAATACTTTTCTTGGAAGGGTCGATTCGAATCCTTTATGCAATTCACATATATTAGAATGTGGACTTGTCTGACTGAAGGATATAGATCCCCAACTTATGAGGACAGTGGTGTTACCAAAGTATATGCTTACCAAGATATGACTGAATCTGATAAAAAATTATATGAGGCAGAGAAAAAGGCACTATCATGTTTAAAAATGTCATTGCCACAAGAAATATTACATTTATTTAATGGATTCAATACATCAAAAGAACTTTGGTTAGCATTAAAAAAACATTGTGAAGGGGATGAAACACTTAAAAAGAATCGTAGAGACATTCTAAAGCATCAGTATAATGTATTTAATGGGTTAAAGAGTGAAAACTTAGATCAACTAATTACAAGGTACTATCATTTGTTAGCAGAATTGCAAGCATTTGACGTTACTTACTCTGAGGAATAAAAAGTCGAGAAATTTTTGAGTTCCTTGCCGGAAAAGTGGAGCAATTATATTACCACTTTGCAGGAAAAAGCAGATTTCTCTGATATGTCTTTGACTCAGATAGTTGCTAAGTTTAGGGGACAAGAAATGAAACTAAAAAGAAGGGAAGCAGGATATAATAATGCTCAGATTCCCGAGCTTTATTACGGTAGACCTACGATCAATGTAAGTCCAGGTTCCCCTGAAGGAAGCACAAGGGCATTCCTGAGTGAAGATGTTGACTTACAAAAGATCTAGTTTGACTCTGAAGGGAACATATGTCTTGTTTCAAGTCAGAGCGACAATGTTGGCAATCGTGGATATCCTACCTCCAGTGCTAGTTCCACCGTGCCTATAAGTGTCAAATGTGCGGAAAGTCACTTATCAGTTCTTGCGTCATTTGTGACATCGTATGAACAGTTTATCCAAGGAAAGGTTCAAGATCCGAGTCTTATATAGGAAGACTATGAGCAGATTGATCCTATGAGCAGATTGATCCTATGGATCTGCAATGGCAAATGGCTATGCTAACTCTTCGTGCTAAACGGTTCTTATCAAGAACAGGGCGAAAGGTCGTGGGTTCCAAGATTGGCTTTGATAAGTCAAAGATAAAGTGTTACAATTGCGAAGGCTTTGGACACTTTGCTAGGGAATGCCAGAGACCAAAGAAGGATGATAGGTCTATTGTGACTCGTCAAAACTTCAACCAAGGTGGAACAACAACTCCTTCAGGTGTCTCACAACAAAGATATTTTCAAGGGCAAAGTTCGAATGCTAATAGCTCCAACAAAACAGTTATCAAGGTTCCAAGGTTGAAAGTCCAAACTCTAACCAAAATGGGTCAAGAGCTTTGGTAGTTCAACAATAGGAAGGTTCATATGACTGGGCACTATTGTTGAAGAAGTCAACAATGCACTACATGGTTGAGATCAGCTCAGATGTGTCATCAGATTCATAATCAGAGATTCCAGAAAGTGATGACACTAAATCATTCAAAAACCCTGAAAAATCATTAGCTGTGAGCAGTTCAAACAAAGTCAAGGATCAAAAGACAATATCGGGTCTAGCGAACCTCATGACAAACTTGACTATCACTAAGTGTCCAGTGTCAGTAGAAAGGATTGAAAACATGTGGAATATCGATACTGGATGTTCTATTCATGCCACTGGAGATAGTAGTGTTTTGTCAGACTTTGTTAAGATTTCTGATGTTCAGGCGAACTTTGCCGGACCTGTTCAGGGGATTGCAACTGGTCATGGTAATGTGAGCATCACTAATCTTCATCTTGACAAGGTGTATCACATTGAACATCTTAGTCAAAATCCTTTGAGTGTCAGTCAAATGCATGATGTATGTCATGAGTGGGACATGGATCATAAAAATGTTCCACGTCTGATTCCTGAAGCCTCCAGGGTTGATGAGACATCAACAAGCAGAGGAGTTATTCTGGAAGAAAACGAGACATTACATTTGAGACACTCAAAGTCAACTCCATCAATTCCTGTGAAAACAATGGATGAAGTTTTGGAAATACTTTCGTGCATTGAAGAGATGACTGAGTATCGAATTCCTATTACAGAAGAGAATCTTAGACGATTCAATAACAAGAAAAATGTCAAGAGGATTTCCTGCTTCATATGTCGTACAAAGGGACATGCTGCTAGTAAGTGTCCAAGTAAAGGAATGAAAAGAGAGTTGACACATGCAAGGTCAAAACTTTCAGATGCTAGGATATGCTCAAGCAGTGATGGTCACTCATCAGACAATTCATCCAGGATTAATGAGAGAAATCTGATAAATAATTCTCAGAAAGAAAAGGGAAAAGATATTGTTAGGTCCAGTTTTACTGGACTGGCTCCAGACTTGAAGACTGGAGCCTTACTGAAGATTTGTCCAGAAATTATAAGAAGGTCAGTGAGCTATTTACTTGTATAGAAAATCTGGAATCCTCCAGATGAGCTAATTGGACTTCACTCCAGACTAGATCTACTCTACTGAAGACATTCTCACTGAAGTCAAAGACTGAAGTTAGAATAAAGAAGACTGACAAATGGCGGAGTCCACTGGAAGTCTTACTAGATCTACGACTGGAGCTTTGTCAGTGTTCTAGACCTTACAAGTCTGAACACTGATTACGAGGAATTGACTTTATTGCCTTTACACACTTTTCAAGGAACATTCAACTTGTCCCTGCAAAAGTATAATACGTGTGTAAAGGTGGTTGGTTAACAAAGGAATTATCCTTTACTTTAACCAATGCATTTAAAGAATATATGTCGATTCATTAAATACATGCAACCATATTTGTACGGCACAATAAATTCATTAAGAATTTATTTGCCTATAAATACAAAGTCATTTCCTTGTTAAAATTACTTTTTAGCATAAAAGGTGAATTTGTCTAAATACTCTCGATCGTAAAAGGGAATACTTCACAACTTTAAGTATTTCGATCTTGGAGAATATTTGACAAATATAGATCATTTGTAATTCAAAGGTTGTTAGGATATTTACTAATTTGTAATATCTTGATTCCGCACAACCTTGTATTTTATTTAAACATCAATAAATAAAATACACTTGGAAAATTACATTGTGTTCCACCTTTATCTTATTATTGCTTTAAGTCTTGTATTACTTTGTTTATATACTTGCATTTATATTTGAGTAATACTAGTCCAATCTAGTGCATTCTTAACTCGTGTATTTCACTCTTGTGGGTTAAACCATCAAGTTAAGGGACTCACATTTGGTATCAGAGCGGAAAGGTTGATATACTAACCTAAATCTGTTTTCTTGATGGCCAACCCAGAAAATACAGTAGGTTTAACCATGGTCCTGAACCTAATGTTAACATATTTGATCAAACTACTGAACCACCACCCGTTGTTAATACTAATCCACCTCCACCTCCTCCTAATCCTGCTCAACCACACGTGCATATGCACTACTCAAATAATCCTATTCCTAAATTCAGTGGGAACAGTGATGAATTTGGTACGTGGAAAGCTTGGATGATATTGCATATTACTTGTATTGAGAAGAATATGATGAAAATCATAAATAAAGGTCCTTATATTCCCACATCTCCTCTCAATGCTCTTCTTGATCCTACTGGATCTAGACGAGGAAGGGAAAAGAGGGAGGAACATTGGTCTGAAGAGGAAAGGAGATTGGTAAATTTAGATACCCTTCTCAAAAACATGATCCTCGGGGTTGTTCCAGAAACCCTAATTCCCACACTAGTTCTTTTTCCCAGTGCTAAAACCATGTGGGATGAACTAGTGAACCAGTATGAAGGAGGTGATGACACTGTTGTCACCAGAAAAGTCTCCTTAAATAAGAAGTATGAGTCATTTTTTGCTCTGCCCAATGAGTCTCTCACTGGTACTTACACCAGATTTATGAGTATTATATACCAGTTGAGAGGACTGGGGGTAGAAAAAGACAAGGATATACTTCTGGAGAAATTTTGTGATATTTTGCCTACCAAATGGTCTCACATGATTCTGGTCTTGAGACAAGGTAAAACCTTGCATTCCCATACTTTATCAACATTGTATGGAGCCTTCAGATTCACTGAAGAAAATCAAGCCCAGAGGATTGAGGCTGAAAAGGATGCCTTTAACCATGCCTCCAGTAGTTCCAGTGTGATCAGTCATACTGAAACACAAGGTACAGCACTGATGTCTTCTGAGAATGTATTTTCTATGAAGAAGATGATGTCTGAACTTATGGAATCTGGAGAATCTACCAGTATCACTCCAGACTGTGATGAATCTGACAATGATGACCTAGTTGCAATGATTGCTAAAACGTTTAATCATTTTAAAGCAAGAGCAAATAGGCCCAATGGACAATTTGCATCAAGTACTTCCACTGATAAGACTAATCTGACATGCTTTAAGTGTGGCAGAAAGGGTCATTTTATGAAGGAATGCAAGTCCAGTCAACCTATATCCCAGCCTGGTCCTTTTTCTTCAATTAGAAAGCCTGGTGATAGCTACAAATCTAAATACAAAAAGCTTAAGGCTCAAATTGCTCTCATGTCACAACAAATTGAAAATAATAAATGCATGATTGCAACAACTGAAGAAAAATGGGTTCCCTCTGATGATTCATCAGTTGATGAAGAAGAGGAAAGAGACTGTTGTTACATGGCTCTGGCAGACCAAGAGCATCCTGGTGAAGGAAGATGTCACATCTGGAAGATGGGTGGACATAGTTATCAAAAAGGTCAGTGATTATGATTTGGAAACTGACCATGAATTGAAATTGGACATTGCTCAAGCTCTTAATTATGATTTAATTTTTGTTGAACCTGTTAGATCTGACTGTCTAAATGGCTTAGAAACAGATTCTTCAGAAATTTCTGTTCTAAAAATCAAAATTAAAAGAACTTCAAGATATTGAACTGGCATTTCAAGCCCAAGTTCTGGTAACTGAACAATTAATTCAAGAAAAACAAGATCTTGAAATAATTTTGGAAAAAGAAAAACTGGTTATTAAATCATGGCTTGAAACAAGAAAGCCATATGATGCTGGGGTAAATCAATTTCCTTCACAAAAACGAGCATATTTGGATGGAAATACTCATGTTGCATCATTAATACCTGTAATCGATCGTTTACCAGAGGGTTTTAGGCCCATTACCATATATGATGAGCCTGTTACTCCTAAGGCCAATACTTTTCCAGTTCAATCCCCAGAGGTCAAAACTGGAGCACCTCAGGTGGCTGCTCTGGTCAAAAAGGTCAATCTGAAGAAACCTTTGCCTCAATCTACTTCTAAGGAACCTCTTGTTCCAAAGAAAAAGAATGTCTCCAGACCTAAGTCTATAGTCCAGGTAAATGGAAATGCTCAGGTGTCATCTAAAGAAAGTATTTTGTTAAGGTTGGAAAGCCAGTTTCAACTACTGGCTAGTCAAATTCAAAGTTGCAATGCAAGAATGAACAATTTTGAGGGTACTTCATCTGGCCCTAAACAAAATACAAAACCTTTTTTAAAGAAAGAAAAATATATTTCTCCAGTAGAGAAGAAAAAGAAAAAGGTTTCAAAACTGCCAGTTCCAATGAATTTTGCAGAGAAATCTGTAATTGAAGAGAGTGAACTCAACCAGAAACTTCCTGGAACCTATGTTTTAGGGTCCAGTGAACCCATCACCAGATGGGTTCCCAAAAATAATTAATCAATCTGGTGGATGTGCAGGGCGATCGAAAGAAATTTATCTGGTATCTTGACAGTGCAGCTGGCAGGACGATGACCGGATGTAAGACCCTGCTGGAGGAATTCATCATTTCTGATGGACCCTCCATTACTTTTGGAAATGATGGTTGTGGAAAAACTGAGGGATATGGTGTTCTGAACAATGGACAAGTCAAATTCAGACGGGTTGCATTTGTGAATGGTTTGAAATATAACCTGATCAGTGTAAGCCAACTGTGTGATGATGGCTATCAAGTTTTGTTCAATATTGTTCATGCCATTGTATTTAACAAGGACTGGAAGGTAGTATTGATTGCTCCCAGAAGAGAAAATGTGTATGTGATGGACATGGAAAGCTCACCTTCAGAGCAGTGTTTTTATACTCAAGCAGATGAAGACACAAACTGGTTATGGCACAAAAGGTTATCCCATTTAAATTTCAAAAATATCAATAAGTTGTCTAGAAAACAACTGGCAGATGGGATACCTTCAGTTTCCTTTAAAAAGGAAAGGCCATGTCCAGGATGTGAGATGGGTAAGCAGAAACGTACCAGTTTCAAGACCAGACAGAATTTCAGTATATCTGAACCTCTTCATATGCTTCATATGGACCTCTTTGGTCCAGTGAATGTTCAGACTCGTGCTGGTAAAAGATATACCCTGGTGATTGTCGATGAATTCTCCAGATATTGTTGGGTAATCTTTCTTAGGTCTAAAAATGAAGCTGCTGCTGAAATCATCAGTCTTATTAAGCAGATTGAGTTAAAGCACAAGCGAAAAGTGTGTCAGTTAAGAAGTGATAATGGAACAGAATTCCAGAATGCAACTCTAGAGAAATTCTGTACTGACACTGGCATCTCCCAGAACTTCTTTTCAGCAAGAACTCCAGAGCAAAATGGAGTTGTAGAAAGAAAGAATCGAACGCTGATAGAAGCTGCCAGGAGTATGCTAGCTGAATCTGGTCTTCCCACCAGTTTCTGGGCTGAAGCAATTGCTACTGCTTGCTACACCCAGAACAGGTCTATTTACATCAAAAGACATAAGAAGACAGCCTATGAAGTATTAAGAAATAGAAAACCAAATATTGGTTATTTTCACGTTTTTGGATGTCCAGTGTACATCCTAAATGACTCCAGTCAGTTAGGCAAATTTGATGCCAAAGCTGATGAAGGATATTTCTTAGGTTATTCAGCCATTCGCAAGGCCTTCAGAGTCTATAACAAGATACTGGAGAAGGTCCATGAGTCAATACATGTCACATTTGATGAATCAAATACTGCAATCAATAAGAAACCAACCTTTGATTCACCCCAGTAAATCCAATCATCTTCTGTGAATCTGATCCTATCAACTACAATAAAGATTCTCCAGAAGAAGTTTCCAGTCATTCTGATCTGGAACCTGTTCAGACTCAAAAACTTCCCAGTAGTACACCTTTCTATCCTTCAGTAAGTTTCAAGCTACCCTCTGAACTTACTATTGGATCAGATGTACGTACTACTCCCCCAGTATCAGTATCAGTTGAAACCTTTCTAGAACTTCAAGAAACTCCTTCAAATGAAGAATTTCTTAGTAAACTAGTTATTCAAGATATGCCTTTAAATGAAGCATTTCATGATGCAAATCGTGATCTAAATATTTCAGATGAAGACATTGAAAATATCTGGGCAGATCCTCCTCCTGAATCAACACCAGGAGAAGTTCAACTGAATCCTTGCACTGATATTGTTGTCAGTAACAATCCTGGTCAATACTCTAGGTGGACAAAAGCACATCCTATCGATCAGATCATAGGTGAGTCCAGTAGAGGGGTTCAGACCAGAAGAGCCTCCAGTGAACAATGTTTGTACGTCAGTTTCTTATCTTTGATTGAACCAAAGAAAATTGACGAGGCTATGGAAGATCCAAGCTGGGTGATAGCTATGCAAGAAGAGCTTTACCAGTTTGAAAGGAACAAGGTTTAGTACCTGGTCCCTTTCCCAGTTGGTAAGAAAGAACCAATTGGAACCATATAGGTCTTCAGGAACAAGGTAGATGAAAATGGCCACGTAATCAGAAATAAGGCATATTGTTAGAGATCTTTTAAAGAAATTTGATATGAACTCTTCACCATCTAAACCCACTCCAATTTCTGCACCACTCACACTGGACTCTGATCCAGATGGAAAACCAGTGAACATCACTGTCTATAGAGGCATGGTTGGTTCACTGATGTATTTAACTGCCAGTAGACCAGATATTATGTTTTCAACATGTTATGTGCCAGATATCAGTCTAATCCAAAAGAATCTCATATGCTTGCTGTAAAGCGCATACTGAAATACCTTAAGGGTGTCCCCAGTTTGGGCCTTTGGTATCCCAAAGGTTCAGGCTTGGATCTAATGGGTTATTCAGATTCAGATCATGCAGATTGTAAGATAGACAGGAAATCCACTACTGGTGGATGTCATTTCCTTGGTGGCAAACTGGTCAGCTGGACCAGTAAGAAGCAAACTTCAGTTTCACTATCCACTGCTGAAGCTGAATATGTATCTGCAGCCAGTTGTTGTGCTCAGATACTCTGGATGAAGAACCAGTTGCTTGATTATGGTATTAAGTACTCAAAGACCCCAATCTTTTGTGATAATACCAGTGCCATTGCTATCTCGAACAATCAAGTCATGCACTAAAAAACAAAGCACATCGACCTCAGGTATCACTTCATTCGTGATAATATTATGAAAGGAAACATTGAACTCCATTTTATTCCCACTGACAAACAACTCGCTGACATTTTTACCAAACCACTGGATGTGAAAACCTTTGAATATCTGGTTGGTGAGTTGGGAATGTTAAACCCTTAAATCTGGAACCTAGATATTGAACGCCTTTGTGTACTATTAGGACCAGTTCACCTGGAACTGGCCAGTCACCAGTTCACACTTGCCAGTCACCAGTTACATCTGCCAGTCACCAGTTCACACTTGCCAGTCACCAGTTGCATCTGGAGACTAGTGAAACTGGTGACCAAGATGATTTGTCGAGAAATATATTGAAGTCCAGTTGCACCGTACAGTTAATGCAACTGAAGACTTCCTCCAGTTGAGAACTGACCAAGTTGAAGAAGCATTCCAGTTGAAGTCGAAGACAACAAATGGAAGATAGAGAATGGCAATGGCAGCGAAGCCCAGTTGGCATTCTAGTCAGTTACAAACTGGAGACCATCAGTGGAAAGCCCTTACAAAGCTTTACACTGATTACGAGGAATTGACTTGTATACTTTATGTACCTTTACCCGGATAATAAGCCTTATCTTATTATTTAAGTACTAAAAGGTACATAAAGGTGGTTGAGTAAAGTCACTTTAACATACGACTTTACACTGCCTTTTAAGGAATTAAATGCTATTCCTTAAATGCTCCCAACCACATTTGTACGGCCAAAGTTAACATCCCAATGTTAACTTTGCCTATAAATACAAGTCATTGCACAACAAGAATATCAAGTTAATTCACAAAGACGAATAACTTCACACTTTGCAAACCTGCAATATTCTTGGTGAACTTGTGCAATATTCTCTCAATCGCTAAAAGGAACATTTCACAACTTTAAGTGTTTCGATTGTCTTGAGAAATTCCGAGTGTAGATCAATTGTATTTCATAGGTTGTTAGGATATTTACATTCGTGTATTATCTTGGTTCCGCATCAACCTTGTAATTTGTTTAATATCAATAAATAAATTACACATTGAAAAATACATATTGTCTCATCAAGTTATCTTACAAGTTATTTGTACTATTGCATTGTTCTTTACTTATTGTCATTTATATAAGTAATCTATCTAGAACTTGGTATATACACACTGCAACTGGTCGTCTCCAGTTCAGTGCATATATTGCAAAGTAACTTCACCATCGACATAGATGTGTCTTCAGTAGTACCATCTAACGAGTTGGGACTTACAAGTGGTATCAGAGCAGAAGGCTAATAAACTTGCCTAGATCTGCTAAGATGAACACTACTGAAGGTGGAGATGGTTCTGGTTCAGGTGAAAACCCCTTGAATAATAACGCACAACCTTTTCAAAATGTTAACACCAACCTTCCTCCTCCTACTGCCCCAAACCATGTCCATGTACACTATTCTAACACTCCTGTTCCAAAATTTGATGGAAACAGTGAGACATTCGGTACATGGAAGGCTAGAATGCTTTTGCATTTTGGTGGGATTGAAAGGTATATGTTGAAAATCCTTAAGGATGGACCATATATACCTATGTCCCTTGGGGTCAGTCCTCTTCTTGATCCAACTGGAAGAAGAGGTTCAAGAGAAAAGCCTGAAGACCATTGGTCTGATGAGGATCGTAGACTTGTTGATCTGGACACCAAACTCAAGAACATGATCCTTGGGGCTGTCCCTGAAGACCTAATTCCAACACTTGTACTGTTCCCCAGTGCAAAATCAATGTGGGACGAATTAGTGATTCAATTTGAAGGAGGTGATGACACTATTGTCACCAGAAAAGTTACCTTGAACAAGAAGTATGAATCCTTCTTTGCCTTGCCCAATGAAAGTCTAACTGGTACATACACCATATTTTCTAGCCTCATCAATCAAGTTGAGAGGATTGGGTGTAGAGAAGGATAAGGATATTCTTCTTGAGAAGTTTTGTGATATTCTTCCTTCCAAATGGGAAAACATGGTTCTTGTCATGAGACAAGGTAAAACCTTGCACACTCATACTCTTGCATCGCTCTATGGAGCCTTCAGATTCACTGAAGATAATAATGCTGCAAAACTTGTGGCTGAGCAAGATGCCATGAACCATGCCCAGAGTTCCAAGGTTGCTAGTGTAACTGAGCGACCTTGTGCTGCTTTAATGTCTGCAGAGAGTGTCCAGGTACACTCGATGAAGGAGATGTTGAACAGTTTCTTAAACTTTGGACTGACCACTGAAAACAGTGAGACATTCGGTACATGGAAGGCTAGAATGCTTTTGCATTTTGGTGGGATTGAAAGGTATATGTTGAAAATCCTTAAGGATGGACCATATATACCTATGTCCCTTGGGGTCAGTCCTCTTCTTGATCCAACTGGAAGAAGAGGTTCAAGAGAAAAGCCTGAAGACCATTGGTCTGATGAGGATCGTAGACTTGTTGATCTGGACACCAAACTCAAGAACATGATCCTTGGGGCTGTCCCTGAAGACCTAATTCCAACACTTGTACTGTTCCCCAGTGCAAAATCAATGTGGGACGAATTAGTGATTCAATTTGAAGGAGGTGATGACACTATTGTCACCAGAAAAGTTACCTTGAACAAGAAGTATGAATCCTTCTTTGCCTTGCCCAATGAAAGTCTAACTGGTACATACACCATATTTTCTAGCCTCATCAATCAATTGAGAGGATTGGGTGTAGAGAAGGATAAGGATATTCTTCTTGAGAAGTTTTGTGATATTCTTCCTTCCAAATGGGAAAACATGGTTCTTGTCATGAGACAAGGTAAAACCTTGCACACTCATACTCTTGCATCGCTCTATGGAGCCTTCAGATTCACTGAAGATAATAATGCTGCAAAACTTGTGGCTGAGCAAGATGCCATGAACCATGCCCAGAGTTCCAAGGTTGCTAGTGTAACTGAGCGACCTTGTGCTGCTTTAATGTCTGCAGAGAGTGTCCAGGTACACTCGATGAAGGAGATGTTGAACAGTTTCTTAAACTTTGGACTGACCACTGAAAACAGTGATGGTTGTAATGAAACTGACGATGATGATCTGGTCGCCATGATTGCTAAAACCTTTAACAGGTTTAAGCATAAATCCAAAAGATTTAATGGCCCCAACAATGCTTCCAGCTCCAGCTCTCTGGATAAGACCAATCTTACATGCTATAAGTGTGACAAGAAAGGTCATTTTATGAAGGAATGCAGATCTAGTCAGTTGAACAACCAAACTGGCCCCTCTGTCCCTAATTTCAATCGGCCTGATGATAGCTACAAAGCTAAATACAAGAAGCTTAAGGCCCAGATTGCCCTCCTGTCCATGCAAAAGGAAAAGGATCAGTGCTTAATGGCACAAACTGAGGAAAAATGGGAGTACTCTGATGACTCATCTGATGATGAAGAAGAGGAAAGGGACATGTGTTTCATGGCCTTGGAAGATCAACAACAGCAGCATGTGGTGAAAGAAGATGTCATCTCTGGAAGATGGGTGGACATCATACTGAAGAAGGTATGTGACTATGATAACCAGGTTGACCCTGAACTAAAACTGGACCTGGCTGAATCATTAAGTGGTGATTTGGCATTTGTGGAAACTGTAAGAGCTGATAGTGAAAGATATCTTGACACTATCCTAATTGAACTAAACAATGTTAAACCACAACTAAATGATTTACAAAGTGTCCAGTTGGCTCTCAAGGAGTCAGTTTTAAAGATTGAGGCTTTAGAACTTGATAATCAAAAACTGTTTTCTAATCTTGAAAAAGGACAAAAGATTATCAAGTCATGGGTAAAAGCATCTGGCAAAAACTATGATGCATTTTCAAGAACTATCGATGCCCAGAAAAATGCATGGAAATCTGTAGATCTGGAGATGGCAGCTCTCATACCAGACCTTCATACATTGCCTCCAGCTCTCAAGGTTGAAACACCTTATGATCAACCTGAAGCTGTTGAAACTGAAACCATTGAGACCACCCCCTTTGAGGTTAAAACTGGAGCCAAACAGGCTAAAGCTTCAGTCAAAAAGGCCACTGGTAACAAGCCTTTACCTCAAAAGTCTAAGGTGCCCAAGACCCGACAGACTAAATCTCCAGTTGAACCAAGGTCCAAGGTTCAACTGCCTGAAAATAATATTTTGGTTAATCTGGAAAGTCAACTCCAACTTTTGTCTCGGCAGGTTCAGAGTTGTACTGCCCGAATTAACAATCTGGAAGGAGGTTTATCACCTCCAGTTTTCAAACAAAATATTAATCCACTCCCTTCAATACCTAAACTAAAGAATGTTCCTTCTGGAACAAAATCTGGTAAAAATAAAGGGAGTAAGTATCAAGTACCAATCGTTTTTACTCCTGCACCTGGAGCTGGTGATAAAGCTCCAGATGCAGCCTCCAGTTCAACACCTCAACAATCAACTGTGGCTTCTGTAGAGAAGTCCAGTGGACCCATCAACAAAAGATGGGTTCACAAAAAGAACTAATGATTTTTGTGTGTGTGTAGGGCGATCGAAAGAAGAATATCTGGTATCTGGACAGCGCTGTTGGCCGGACTATGACCGGATGTAAGCCCCTACTGGAAGAGTTCACTGTCCAAGATGGACCGACAGTGACGTTTGGTAACGATCAATCTGGAAAGACTGAAGGATATGGTGTGCTCAATAATGGACAAGTCGAATTTAAAAGAGTTGCATTTGTGAATGGTCTGAAATATAACTTGATCAGTGTAAGCCAACTTTGCGATGATGGCTTCAGAGTATTGTTCGATATTGCACAAGGCACCATATTTAACAAGGATTGGAAAGTGGTGATGATTGCACCAAGAAAAGGCAATGTGTACATCATGGATATGGAACCAGCTCCAAAAGAGCAATGTTTCTATACCAAAGCTGATGAGGACACCAACTGGCTATGGTATAAAAGGTTATCCCACCTTAATTTCAAAAACATTAACAAGTTGTCTCGCAAACAACTGGTTGATGGGATACCTCAAATTTCCTTCAATAAGGAAAAGCCATGTCCAGGGTGTGAGATGGGTAAGCAGAAGAGAGCCAGTTTTAAAACTAGGCAAAATTTTAGCATCACTGAACCTCTTCACATGCTCCATATGGATCTTTTTGGTCCAGTGAATGTTCAAACTAGAGCTGGAAAGAAGTACACTCTAGTTGTGGTTGATGAATTCACCAGATACTGCTGGGTGGTATTCATCAGATCCAAAAGTGATGCACCTGCTGAAATCATCTCTCTTATCAAACGAATTGAGCTCAAGTATACTCGAAAAGTTTGTCAGTTGCGAAGTGATAATGGTACTGAATTCCAAAACAAAGTACTTGAAACATTTTGCAATGACACTGGCATCTCTCAAAACTTCTCATCAGTTCACTCTCTAGAGCAAAATGGAGTTGTTGAAAGAAAGAATCGTACACTGATAGAAGCCGCCAGAAGTATGCTATCTGAATCTGGTCTTCCCACCAGTTTTTGGGCTGAGGCAGTTGCAACTGCTTGTCACACCCAAAACCGGTCAGTCTACATCAAGAGACATAAGAAGACTGCCTATGAAGTACTCAGGAATCGAAAACCAAATATTGGATATTTCCATGTATTTGGTTGTCCAGTTTATATACTGAACGATTCCAGTCAGCTTGGAAAGTTTGATGCAAAAGCTGATGAAGGAGTATTTCTAGGCTATTCAGATATTCGAAAGGCCTTTAGAGTTTATAATTATAGACTTCAAAAGGTTCATGAGACAATTCATGTCACATTCGATGAATCAACTGAAGCAATCAACAAGAGACCAAGCCTTGATATTTCTCCAGTCATTCCAATCAATTTTGGTGAAACTGACCAAGTTCATCGGTCAGTTGTTTCACCAGAAGATGCTTCCAGTTACAACAAATTGGAACCAGTTAAGAAGAAGAACACCTCCAGTGACACATCATTTTATCCTGTAGAGTTTAGAACTTGAGCTTTAGTGTGTGTTTTAGTGTGTGTTAATGGAGGTTTCTAGAGAGAGAAAGTAGAGAGAGAGTAGAGAGATGTCAGGGAAAGTTTAGATAGTATTATGGGGTGAAAGGTTACATAATCACTTATGGAGGGGGTTTATATACATATGATCTATTTACACTATGCCCCCTTCCATAGTAACAAGTTTACACTATTAGTACAAAATAACATAAAGATACACAAATCAACTACTACATTTATATTTCTAACAATCTCCCCCTTAGTAGTGATTTGTGAAAAATATTCAGTACTTGTATTCTTCAAGCTCTTGTATTTGGTCTATCTTTATTTGGATGCCAGAACCAATTATCTCCTTCAGGTCTGTCATCAGGAACAACCATGTTTGCTTCATAGTTTCTTGGTGGAATGTTTTGTGGGCCTGGAAGATGACTTGGCTCGTACTTGATCCAACAACCTCCTCTACGACGTACGACGTACTTAGACTTCTGAACATTCTTTGCCTCTCTCATCATTCTGATACTGTCTCTGTACTCGAGTCTTTGATTGATCTTGGAGATTACTTTATCAAATACTTCCTTTTTCTTTTCATCTTGATCATCTTCTTTCAAACACAACAAAACATTCTTGCAAAATTCTAGTGTTCCATCTGAATAAGAAGCAAGTTCATCCATACGAATGAAAATCTTCTTCTTTCTGCTGTTCAAAAAGACAACACCAAAGGATGGTTCTTCTATGATATGACCAATACTGAGCTGTTCAATGTCTCTGGTGTAAAGACTTTGATCTGGATATGGTACATTGATCTTTCTCTTAACAACTTCAAAACCAATTTGAAAGTCTTCCAATGAAGCGTATTGAATGCAGCTTGACATGTATCTTTTAACAGCTTCAAAAGCAACAACATCTTCTTTGTATCTTTGCATTGCATTCAAAAAGTGGTTGTAGAGAAAGATAATGTCATCAACTGGTAGCAGCTTGAACTGAGCTTCTGTGAATCTGTACATCTTATTGTTATCTCTTTTCACATGAAAGCAAGGTACAGATATAGAAATCCTTTTAACCAAAATCACTCTGACGAGCACCAAAATCTTGTGGTTTCTTTGTTCTTCCAGAAGCTTTGGATTGTATTATTTAGTGAGTTTAAGAAGCTCTTTGTATTCTTCGATTTGTCTTGCTTCCTTAAACTTATACATCGAATCCAATTCTGGTCTCTTTGTTTTGGTTACTTTGGTAGCTCCACAGAAGATTGGATAAGCTCTTTCTTCCAGAAATCTTGACTTCTTAGCTGCCTCCTTTGGCTTAACACCCAGAGCAACCATTCTTTCTTTATCCCTCAAGAAGTATCCCCGATTAATAAACCTCCTTTGTTCCTCAGTTAATTCTGTTGGAAAGTAATCAGGAAGGACTTCCTCGGATATGATTGCTTCTTTCAACACTTGTTTATACGTTGATTTCTTGAAATTCTGGGATGCAGCTTCAGGAGTCTTTCTTAATTCATCAAAACTATTGAAGTCTTCAAAAGTATAGTGTTGAGGAGTTGTGAAACCCTGAGTAGAAGATTCTCCAGCTTCTTTTCTGCTTGAAGAACCTGTTTCAAAATAATCAAGATCTGGAAGTCTTCAAAAGTATAGTGTTGAGGAGTTGTGAAACCCTGAGTAGAAGATTCTCCAGCTTCTTTTCTGCTTGAAGAACCTGTTTCAAAATAATCAAGATCTGGAAGTCTTCAAACACAGGTTCCTCAACAACTTCATCATTTGTTGGATTCTCAACTATTTCTGGCTCATCAAATGTTACATTATCCTTCAATGCTTCAATATCTGCATCATCTTCAGCATATTCCATAACTTCACTTTCAATCACAAATCCTTCTTCTTCATTAACCTCAATATTTCCAAACTCTTCTTCACTTTCTACATCCGACTCAGCACCAAAAACATCAACTAACCTTCTTCTAATCACATCATCTAATGTTTCCTCAACATTCTCAACATTCTCAACATTTACGCCCACGGCTCTTTCTTCCATCACCACATCTCCAACATTTCCTTCAACTCTTGCTGAAGTATTATCAATGTTCGCTTGACCTTCTCCTTGGTTCTCCCCCTCGGGGTGATCATCAGAATCAGGATCATCCCGACGAGAAGGAACCGAGGCCGGTCGGCAAGATTCTAAAGCTATCAATCTTAACTCAAATTCAGCTAGTTTAGCATCATACTCACCTTTTTGTCTTTGAACCTGTTCTTGTAAAGCTTTGACTCATTTGGCAGTTGCAAGTTCCTGTTGAAGCACATTAAGTGCACAAATTGTTGTCCGATGCAATAATTCTAAAAGGCTGAGAAATTCGTACATATATGCAGAACGAACTTTAAGTTCGTACATATATGCCTTACGAACTTCAAGTTCGTTAGAACCCTAAGTTCGTAAGGCCCAACCCATTATGAACGAATTTGACAGCCCAGCCCATTTGTTCCTATAAATATAGGATTTAGGTTTCAGATTTCAGTGATGAAAGAATAGCTATGTAATTCGTCCATGGCTGGCTGAAGGATTGCGCAAACCTTCAGTCATAAGTCCACCATATTCATGATTGTTAGTCGTCTTGTTGATTGTGATTCATAGTCTTCAAGATGTAATCATACGAATTCGTTTTGTATTGTAATCATATGACTAATGATAATGAATATTATTTCTCCCTTCTTATCTTTGTATTGTACAAGAACCCTAATAACTAATCTAGATGGATTCCGCCTTCTAGTTTAGGATAGATCATGATTTACGATCAACACACGTTGTAAACGTGTTTTCACAGTTCCCTTTCTCTAACTTCCAAGGCATTCAATACTCCTCTTTCCGTAACAGTCAACAAATCACCCTCCGATCTTAATATATTCAATAAAACCTCACATGCAGAATCTTTGGTTGGTTGATTTGTTGATGTTGATGGAATTTCAGTTGGTGTTGGTGTTCTTTGTGTTGGTGTTTGATGTGAAGAATCCAACCCGTGGGTTGTTGGCACACTCGAGGTGTGACCTAAATTCAGCGATGCTGATTCAGGATTTCCTGCGGATCCTCGGGTTATACCCTCACCAGCAGTTTCAGATTCATGGGCTTTGCAACCCGAATCAATTGATGTCTAGACTGTGATAAATCACTGTCCTGGACTTGTTGTGGTTGGGCAACACCTCTAACAACGCCGGGGTCACTGAGAATGCCCGTTAATACAGTCTCAGGTTGATCCTGAGGAACAGCAGTGTCACTACGGCGTTCATACTGCTCCCAAGTCTCGGTCTGAGGACTGTTACCTGCGGCTAAAGCTGGCGTGATGTTAGCTAAGGCAGGATTTCCAAGCTGTCCTTGAGGGTCACACAAAGTGGGTCCCTCTCCGCTTGTTCCGGCTCCAGTACTCAACTGGGCTTGTGAATCAGTGTCCCTAGGGGATCTAGACTCTTGTGCAAGAACTGAAGGCGAGAGGTGGGGCTGGTCCTCTCTAATTTCAACACTCTCATCCTCCAAATGAGGAGAGTGTGGTGAGCGTGGCTTATCCCCGTGTATTTCTGAGACTAACTCCTGTTGTGAGGAGTCAGAATGGCTGGGAGAGGTTGGTGCAAACGAGAATGGGCAGTTCCCGATTTCTACCCTAGGGTAAACAACCCGGCTAGACACATTGGTTTCAACTAATGGAGGGCCAACGTTTTCTTTTTGCCCTTGTCCTAACCCGGACCGCACATCCTCTCTGGTATTTTCAACTCCTCCCTCAGTCCCGCCTTGTTCCTCCAGCACAACATCATCTCCAGTGCTCACATGTTCAGTCTCAACTTCAGATTCAACATTATGCACAATCCTTGTTGTTTGTTCAACATCAAACTCCGCTGAGGCACCAGGTTGGTCATTCACATCTGCTGAAGAAGATTCTAGTCTTTGTCTTGTAGATCTAGACGACTTATGTTTTCTTTTTGATTTCTTCTTCTTTGAAGTCTGCTTTAGAACACTTCTAGCAGACATTTTAAGTCATCTACCTGGTGGTGGAGTTGGTTCATCAGGTAGTACTGAAGCAATTGATCGAGGTGGTGTTAGAATTGGTGGATTCGGTGAAACAACGGATGGTAAAGGTGTCGATTGCGAAGGTGAAGATTGTGAAAGGGGAACGGTTGGTGTAGATTGTGTAGATTGTGAAGGTGATGTTTGTGATGTAATGTTTGGTGTAGATTGTGAAGGTGATGTTTGTGATGTAATGTTTGGTGTAGATTGTGAAACAGGTGATGAAATAGGTTCAGGTGAAGCAACATCTTGCTGAAACATAACTCTTTTAGACTTTCTTTTCCTCTGCTCAGAGGCCCCTTCATCACTAACCCCTCTTTTTCTTTTTAACGAACTAGGACCCTCACTTGGCGACCTATGCTCAGTTTGGGTAGGAGTCTGTCGGCTTTCAGACCCCATTACTGAGACTAACCACTCGAGATAAGCCCTAAGGTGAGGACTCTGAGCAGGAACCAGGTTTATCAAAAATGGTGGAATCGGAAAAGGTCTTACTGTTTCACAACTTGTGCCTCTCAGATTTGATTTATACAAGGCAATCACACATTTAAAGCTATTTTCCAACTTTGGGATTTCTTCTCTGTTATCAAGAGCATCTTCGATAACCAATGTGAAAAATCTGATAAATGGAATATACTTTCTGTCTTGTTTATCCTTTCCCTTAACAACTTGAATCAGCTTTTTCCATATTATAGTCGCAAAGTCACACTGCACATTGTGAGTGACTGCATAATAGATTGCCAAAGAATCTTTTGTCATTAGATCAATTCCTTTCTGTGACGGCATCAAGCAGGTTGAAAGAATATTGTACATCGTATGCCAGAGAGTTGCTACATTACTTCTTCGAAAATCTCTCATCGTTGTCAAATCTCCTGCATAACCCAACGAATGAACTCCTGCCAACATTTCCTCAACAGATGGGAGTTCTTCGTATTCTTCTAGAACAGGAAATCCAATGATTGTTCTAAATTCATCCAGAGTTAATCTACAGTTGAAGATTTCAGTTTCTGATTCTAGTGAAAATTTGAAGTATTCTGCTGTGTTGTGCCTTTTACTTCCTCGCACATATTCAATAGATTCCCACAGCTCAAAGACATACTTCTCAGGTACAATTGCACCTCCAGTTAAAGCATTATTTAGTGGATGATAGCTGAGAATCTCTGGAATGATGGGAAATTTGCAAGCAAAAGGAATATGTAATGCTTGATTAGCTTGCATTTTCATTGAATCTCCTTCTCTGAACATTGCCATCTGGATACTTTATTATTTTTCTGTTTAAGACAAACTGACCAAAGTTTTTGACCAGAAAAGACATGTTAACCACAGAAAAATAACAAAATATACCAACTTTTAAGAAACACATTTATTACACAGACAATGTTTTGCATATATATTAAAAATGAGAGAACAAAGTAGTACACAAAGGCGTTCGATACCTTGCATCTCACTCAAATATATATACAAAACATGACAATATATAGAATCACATAAGTATTAAAAGATAAGAAAACAAGGTAGTACACAAAGGCGTTCGATACCTTGCCTCTCACTCTAAACACTTATGAATTACTATATATATACATACACAATACACATATACAAATAAACATTTTAAAACACATCACCAATAATAATAAAAGAAACATAGAATAAAAATAAAGAATAAAAAAATTGAAATTCTAATTTGTATTGGAGATGAAACATGTAAATGCAGAGCTCAAAGCTCTGCAAATGAGCTGTTCAGATTCACTCCTTTGAAATGTATGAAATTTTCTTATATTGAACAACAAAAATGTTGTCAATTGATAAAGAACAATTTCAATGAGAAAAATTTCAATTTGTACTGTTTGCCGAGCAAAATGCTCTGCAAACAGTTGAATTGAAGACTTTGTGAAAAAATTTTCATTTTGTACTGTTTGCCGAGCAAAATGCTCTGCAAACAGTTGATTTTAAAAACTTTGAGAAAATTCTCATTTTGTACTGTTTGCCGAGCAAAAAGCTCTGCAAACAGTTGAATTTAAGAACTTTGTGAAATTTTTCATTTTGTTCTGTTTGCCGAGCAAAAAGCTCTGCAAACAGTTGAATTTGAAAACTTAGGTTAAAAATTTCACTTTGTACTGTTTGCCGAGCAAAATGCTCTGCAAACAGTTGATTTTAAAACTTTGCCCCATTTTGAAAACCAAAAAGGCTTGAATGCCGAGCAAAATGCTCTGCATTATGTTGTTTTAATGACTTGGTGGGAAAATTTTCTGTTTTCATAAAACAAGCATTTGCCGAGCTAGAAGCTCTGCAAATGGCACTTTTTGATCCAAAAATTTGTTCGAGAAAATCATGAACATGATAATCAAACTTAATGATGATTTGAAGATTAAGATGAACAAAGTACCCATTTGCCGAGCAAAATGCTCTGCAAATGGTCCTTTTCATCAAAAACACATCATTTGCCGAGCAAACTGCTCTGCAAATGGTACATTTTATTAAAAACTCATCAGAATACCCAGCCCTTGTTCAAATCACACCCAGAAACATTGATTCTCATGCAGATTAAGCCATATAATCATATAAACAATACATATCATACCTAATCATGCATCTATCCTCATCAAAACATGAATTAAAACATCATATCAAGCATAAAAATTCGACAAAATCATCTTGGCATTCAATCAAACAGTTTGTGTGCAATATATAAACAAGAATTCTTACCTCAAAAACCGATGATATGATCGATGTAAATGATGAACTATAACTGAAAAACTATCACACGAATGTATACACTTGAATTATTATGATCAGACTTGAAATATGGATTGATTGATGTGATGTTTTGAATCGGTTAGAGGAAAAAAAATAGAAGATATTTTGGTTTTGAATTTGGTAAATGACCAAATGGACCGCCCATTTTTCATTTAAACTCAAATTCGGGTCGCGGGTCTGGGTGTGACCCGCGTGTCAACCCGAATCCAAACAAGTTTGGGCAGAAACCAGTTGGGCTTAAAACACACTTTGGTTTTGGGCTGTTTATTAATATTGGGCTCATAATGGTTTTGGGCTCAAACCTAACAAAACAAACAAATAATCAATAAACATAAAAAAAACACAGAATAATAAAAAAAATTAAAATTAAAAATAACAATATTAAAAAAAACAAAAAAAATAAAAAACAAACAAAAATCTTTTTATCTTTTTAAATGTTTTCTAATTTTATATTTGGTTTTTCAATTTTAAAACAAACACACAAAAAAAACTTTTAGAAAAAAAAACTTTAAACATATTAGAAAAATAAACAAATATTTTCATGCATTGCACACTCCCCCTCAAATACAGCATATTAGACTATACTAAATTTACAAACTCCCCCTAAAATCATGCATTCTACCCTTTTTCTCCCCCTCAAACATTGCATGTAATAATAAGTAAAACACAGCAATGTTTGAAACAGAAAATAATATATAACACATGGCATGAAACATTTAAGTTTGTAAATCAAGCATTCCCAACTTGGTTTTCAGAAAATTGAACCTGTTTTCATCCAATGGTTTGGTGAAAAGGTCTGCAAGTTGGTAGTCTGTTGGGACAAAATAGAGTTCGATGTTACCTTTCTCTACATGATCTTTAAGAAAATGGTACCGAACATCTATGTGCTTGGTCTTTGTGTGTTGTACAGGATTGCAAGAAATAGCAATAGCACTCTTAGAGTCACAGTAGATGGGAATCCTGTTGAATTGAAATCCATAATCAGTCAACTGTGTCTTCATCCAAAGAATTTGTGAACAACAGCTTGCTGCAGCAACATATTCAGCTTCTGCAGTAGATGTGGATACACAATTCTGTTTCTTTGAAGACCAACTGACCAATCTGTCCCCTAGAAACTGTACACTCCCAGAAGTACTTTTTCGATCAAGCTTACAACCTGCATGGTCAGCATCCGAATATGCAGTTAACTGAAATCCGGTATCCCTTGGATACCAGAGACCAAGGTTCACAGTGCCTTTCAGGTATCGGAAGATCCGTTTAACGGCCTGGAAATGACTTTCCATGGGATTGGCCTGGTACCTGGCACACATGCATGTGGCGAACATAATATCCGGGCGACTAGCAGTCAAATACATGAGTGACCCTATCATACTGCGATATTTCTTTTGATCAAAAGATTTTCCATTTAAGTCAGCATTAATCTTAGTTCGAGCTTCCATGGGTGTCCCAATTGTTTGACAATCCATCATATCAAACTTTTGCAACATGTCAAGAATGTACTTAGATTGGCAAATAAAAGTACCATTTGACAACTGTTTTACCTGAGACCAAGGAAAAAGTTTAATTCACCCATCATGCTCATTTCAAATTTCTTGATCATTAAAGCAGAGAAATTCTTGCAGTATTTAGGATTAGTAGACCCAAAGATTATGTCGTCAACATAAATCTGGATTAGTATAATGTCACTCCCTTGTCGTTTGATAAACAAGGTAGTGTCAATAGAACCTTTGCTAAAACCAGATTTCACAAGATAAGAGGATAGAGCATCATACCATGCACGAGGCGCTTGTTTCAGACCATATAATGCCTTGTCTAACCTGTAAACGTATTCTGGATGTTTGGAACTCACAAAACCTTCTGGTTGTTCAACGTACACTTCTTCTTTGAGAATTCCATTCAAGAAGGCAGTTTTAACATCCATCTGGTAGACTGTGAAGTTCTTGTATGCAGCATAGGCAAGAAACATCCGAATAGCCTCAATTCGTGCAACTGGTGCAAATGTCTCATCGTAGTCAATTCCATCTTGTTGGCAATATCCCTTTGCAACCAATCGTGCTTTGTTGCGTACAACCACTCCATTTTCATCCTTTTTATTCTTGAAGATCCACTTGGTTTTAATTGGCTCCTTGTTCTTGTAAGGATTTGGAACTAATTTCCACACCTCAAGTCTTTCAAATTGATTCAGTTCCTCTTGCATCGCTTTCACCCAATCTGGACAACTCAGAGCTTCATTCACTGTCTTTGGTTCAACAATGCTTAGAAAATTTACAAACAGACATTCATTCGCGGAGGCGGATCTTGTCTGAACTCCAGTTGTTGGATTTCCAATGACTTGAGAAATCGGATGAGCTCTAGTCCATTTGGTTGTGTTAGGAATTGGGTCAATTGGATCACCAGATTCTTCAGAATCAATTAACTCAGGAGTATGTTGTTCTGTCAATTGTTCAAGTGAACTAGCAATTGGTTCCACAAAGTTATCTTGATCATAATCTTCTGGATTGGTTGATGGATTTGTCACTTGAGAAGAATCAGATAATTGTGAAGGTGAAGACTCATTGGGATCCATCTCTTTCGAATTTGAACTTGATGGTTCATTTGAATTCTCATCAGATTCAGAAACTTTCTTCGAAACTTGGAAAAATTCTTCAAACAAGATATCCAAATCTTGTGAAGTCGGAGTTGAGAATGATTTGACATTTGATGCAGTCTTTGTTGCGGAAGCTTGTGGACTTTTAAATTCGGGTCTTGAACTGTGTTGTTCAGGAACCATTCCTGAGAGTTCATCAAATCTCACATTCATACTCTCATCAATTTTCTTGGTTCTTCGGTTATATACACGATATGCAATCGATTCTCTCGAATAACCGATGAAATATGCCTCATCGCCTTTTGGTTCAAATTTTCCCAGATTGTCTCGATCATTGAGAACATAACATACACATCCAAAAATGTGCAAAAAGTTCACATTGGGCTTTCTTTTATTGATCACCTCATACGGAGTTTTATCAAACCTCTTGTTTATGATGGATCTGTTTTGAGTAAAACAAGCAGTAGCAACAGCTTCAGCCCATAAATTTGGAGGCAACTTTGAATAAGCAAGCATTGTTCTAGCTGCTTCAACAAGAGTTCGATTTCGCCGTTCAACTACTCCATTCTGTTGAGGTGTCCTTACAGCAGAAAATTGATGAGTAATACCCATGGACTTGAAGAAAGAATCAATTGTTGAATTCTTGAATTCAGTTCCATTGTCTGAGTGAACAATTCTAACTGACGATTTAAGATTTACTTGGGTCTTCTTTATGAAATCAATAATTGCAGTCGGAGTGTCACTCTTTGCATGAAGAAAGAATACCCAAGTGTAACGAGAATAATCATCAACAATCACAAGAATGTATCGCTTGCCATGAATACTTTGAACCTTCATTGGGCCACACAAATCCATATGTATAAGGTGCAAAGGACCTTCAGAACTCAGATGCTTCTTTGGTTTGTGTGAAGCTTTCTTCATCTTCCCAATAGCACACGCTGGACAAACATGTTCACTTTCATACTTGTAGTCCGGTAGGCCTTCAACAAGTTGTTTATCCACGAGCGCATTAATCGTTTGAAAATTTAGATGAGAAAGACGGCGATGCCATAACCAAGAATTTTGAGCAGTTGCTTTCGAAAGAAGACAAATCTCTGAAGAAGTAGATGGGATGTTGTTGAGATCAATAGTGAACAAATTATTGTCTCTTGTTCCAGTCAGAATATCCACACCATCTTCAGTCTGCACTTTGCATTCATATCTCCTAAATAAAACTTGAAGATCATTGTCACAAAATTGACCAACACTAAAGAGATTGTGTCCAAGTCCTTCAACATAGGAAACTCTCTTGATAGTGACTCCATTTTTGACAATGTCTCCATAACCAAGAATAGGAGCGATATGATCGTTTCCGAATCTTACAGTTCCCATAAACTTTTCAACAAATTTCGAAAGAATTGATTTGGTTCCAGTCATATGGCGAGAACATCCCGAGTCGACATACCATACACAAATCAGATATTCCTGCAAGGACATGGAATATGGTTTAGGTACCCATGTAGATTGGGTCCTTGCAGGTTAGAGGGATAGCATGCAAGTACACATAAAAAATAAACATCAAGTAAAATAACACGCAAACCAACAATTTATTCAAATAACAAATAAACACATAAAATTGTTCAAAACACACAGACGAATTACAGACAAAGAAATGTAAAGGGTTATACACAAGTTTTGATACAAGCCGGACTAGTCCTAGATGTAGTAACATTATCTAATGTATTTGATCTACGGACAATCCACACTTGTTTGACATGGGTTGTGTTTCCAAAGTTTGAGTTTTCTAGTAGCATGCAAGAATCTATCTTTTGGAATCCATTTACTGCTACTTTTCATGCACAAGTCACCTGAAACACGAATATTCTTAGAATTAGAAACTAATTTAGCATTTACGTTCTGAACATGTTTCTTCTTGATGGGTTCTGTGGTCTTATTCACTTTCTTTATGTTATTAGGTGACAACCAACCATACTGGTCTTTGTATTTAGTCATTCCAGTGACAGTATCTCTAACCCTTTGTAAAGTGCACTTAGGATTCTTCTGAGAATATCTAGGAAAACTAGAATACCTAACCTGCTGAGGTTGTTTGTTACCTAATGAGAAAGTTTCAATCTTAACAATCTTCGGACCACTACTTGTTTTGATTTCTTTCTGTGACTTAGGTTCAGATTTGACCTTGTACATCTGTGTTTGCCTAGAAGTCTTTGATTTCATTGAGACATTGGGACCTTTCTTTGGTTTTGGACTTGAAATAGTCTTAGGTGATTGGTTGGTCTTGGGTTTTGAAACAGTCTTTGGTATTGGTTCAGTCTTTGGTATTGGTTCAGTCTTTGGTCTTGGTTCAGTCTTTGGTCTTGAAACATTCTTTGGTAATGGGTTGGACTTTGATTGTTGGGTGTTCTTTGGTCTTTGGAACTCATTGATTGATGAAGAGTGTGACATTGAAATCTTCTTTAAATTAAAATCAAGTTTTTCGTCCTTTTTAACAAAATGTTTTTCAAATTCAGGATCAAAATCATTATTCTCTTCCAAAAATGTTGACATTTCATCAGTTTCCAACTTCACACTGACTTCACTTTTCTTAATTGGATATGGTCTTTTCTTGAGTGGAATTGATGCTTTTTCTTTTTCTTTATGAAATTGAAGTGCTATTTTTTGAAGTTGGAATTCAACTTTTAAATCATTAAGTTCTTTTAGCACATTTAATCTCTGTTTTCTTTCTTTTTCAAACTTTTGTTTGAAAGCATCAATTTCATTCAAGTATGATTGAGTTCCTTCAGAAAACTTGGTGAAAGTCTCAATTTCAGAGGTAAGTGGGAAAAAATAATCATCAATATCATGAACATCATCTAAATCACCATCAGTTTGAACAGAAACATGCACAACTTGACTCTCAGTTTGCACAAGATGCATTCATGATTTCACAAATAGAACATGCATTTTGTGAAGTTGTCTCATTTTGACAAACAGACTGGTTTGGTAGACATGGTGTGGCCATAACTTCACAAACTGGACAATCAGGGTGATCACAATCATTTTCATGATTCTTGGGTGGGTCAATGACATAATAATTCTTGGGTGGGTCAATGACATAGTGATTTTGAGTTTGTAGATTTTCTATCAAAGATTGCTTTTCATCAAGTGACTTTTGCAAATCCTCTATTACCTTTTCCAAAACTATTTGTGGGACATAAGGTCTCAAATTTTCAGGTTTTGGAATAGGAATAGAATTTTCCAAAGGTTTTTCAGTAAAACACTCAAGAATTTCGGGTATGACAGCCTCATGATTGTCTTTGAGTGTCTTATGTGTAGAGTTAGCAAAGAAGTCATATGACTCATCCATTAACGCATAGTTAAAATAGACCTTTGCACCCTTTTCTAGAAAATCATCAGCCTCATAATCACTATTCGTCGGTCTCACAAATTGGTCTGTCATCCCACACCTCAAATAAGATTCCTTGTATAGGGATGGGATCTCTTCTTGTGCTTTGAGCAAACATTTTGGATTGTTATAACCCAGCCCTGATGTGAATATTGTTTCAGAACTTCTTGGCCTATTTAAAAAGACTTGTTGATATGAACGATTGATCTTATACAACTTTTTTTGATAAGACTTGATTTCAGCTTTCAGCTCATCATTTTCTTTGTCAAGTTTTTGTTTAAGAGAATCTTTTATACAACTTTCATATTTTAGGTCAGAAATTTTGTTTTCAAATTCTGTCACATCAGGGATAGATTCTTTGAATTTGACATTTAAAGACTTAATGTCTTCAGCCAAAGCATTTGCTCTAAACATCTCATTTTCTTTTCAACCTGAAGTTGTCTGACAGTCTTGCTCAGTTCAAGAACTTTGGTCTCAAGTTCTTGTTTCTCAAGATGCAGTTTGGAGGTCGGAGTAAACATGACTGCTGCTTTTTCAGTTTTCAAATTGTCAAAATCCTTTTGAAGTGATTCAAATTTATCTTTAGAATTTTGAAATTCGATCTCTTTGTCTTCCAAAAGCTTTGTTAATTGAGAAATTTGTTTACTCAACCCTTTCCCATACTTCATCGATTGAGCACTCTTATTCATTAAGTAATCTAAATCAGATTGAGTAATGTTGATTACCTCATCCTCGACCTCTGAAGAACTTTCATCAGCTTCCTCCAACTCCGTTGATCTCTTGATCTTTGTCATGAAACAGACGTTTGCTGCAAGTTCATCTGTCTCCTCATCAGATAGATGTAACCACTTGTCATCTTCAGCGAGAAGAGCAATTCCACTTTCTTCTTGTCTTGCGAGCAACAGTTTGTACTTATAATACTCGGAGTTCTTTTGTCGAGGTCTGGTGCAGTTGATAGCAAAATGTCCAGGAATTCCACAGTTGTAGCATTTCTTGTCTTCATTCCTTTTATCCATAACCTTCTTCTCAAACTTCTTCTGATTGTCAAACTTCTTCTCACCACCAACAAAATCTTTCTTCTGATCAAACTTAGGAGCATTTGCATTTTTTGCATACGAAGAGACTGATGAAGTCCTAAGCTGATTGTTGGTTGGTTTTTTCTTGAAGAATTTCTTCTTTAAAGCCTTCGTGAAATAAGCGAGTTCCTTATACATCTCTTTCTGTCTTTCATCAAGATCAGAATCACTCATATCACTCAAATCAGAATCAGTTTCAGACTCAACAAATCTTTGTTTTGATACTCTTGAAGTCTTCTTCTCAGCTACCAAGGCTAATGGATCGGAATGAGAACTCTCCCCTTTTTGCTTCTGAATTCTCTTGACATCCTCAACATTCAGTTGCAGCTTCTCAAATAAGGTGTGAATGGTGAGTTTTCCAAAATCTGATTGTTGGTTGAGTTGAGTTCCATACACTTGCCATTCCTCTTCCAGATTCTTGATGAATTTGATGTTCAGTTCCATATTGGTTCTCTTCACATCATTCTTTCTCAGTTCATTGATGACATTGCAGAATCTGATGTATACCTCATTCAAAGGTTCACCTTTTTGTTGTTTGAATGTTTCATACATATTCAAAACAGTCGACAACCTAATGGTGTTTGATACATCTGATCCTTCCATCTGCTTCTCCACTTCATCCCAAATGTCTTTTCCTGTTTCATAGGAATCAACATTGCAGTAAATGTCATCAGGAAGTGCTTGGTATAGGTAGGCAATTGCACTTTGATCAGCCTCAACTCTGTTTTTCTGATCTGTATTCCAACTCTCTTCAGGTAAAACTTCTCCATTAACTGGGTTCTTTGGAATTTCAGGACCTTCTTTGTATGATTTCCTTAGCAGTTTTCCATTCTTTTGCATGTCTATCCAGTTCAGAAATCTTTTCTTCCATTGAGGATAAGATCCTCTAAACAAGACAGGTGGTCTTCCCTCAGAACCAAGTGCTAAAGCTTCCCTTGAAGCCATTGCAAGCAATAAAAGACTTAGAAAATTTTTTTTGAGATTTTAAAAACAACTAAGTGCCGAGCTTAGTTCTCTGCAAATGGTACAAGTGACCAAGTTCTTAAAAACAACTAAATGCCGAGCTTAATTCTCTGCAAATAGTGTAAGTAACCAAGTTCTTAAAAACAACTAAGTGCCGAGCTTAGTTCTCTGCAAATAGTGTAAGTGACCAAATTCTTAAAAACAACTAAATGCCGAGCTAAATTCTCTGCAAATAGTGTAAGTGACCAAATTCTTAAAAACAACTAAATGCCGAGCTAAATTCTCTGCAAATAGTACAAATAGAACTTGTACTTAGTCACACCACCCAACAACACTTGTTTACCGAGCTAAACTTCTGCAAACAATGCAAGTAGCACCAGTCTCAAATCAAGAATTCTCAATTCTCAAAAACAACTATTTACCGAGCAAAATGCTCTGCAAATAGAACAAGTGAAGTTCCAGTACTTAGCCAAATTTCTGAAACACGTATTTGCCGAGCAAGGAGCTCTGCAAATAGTACAAATAAGAATACCACTTAGCCAACGACTTCTGCAAATAGTACAAGTAAGAATTCAACAACACGACAAAATAGTCGGTTATTTGTTGTCTTCTTCGTTCAACTAACACCTCATTTGCAGAGAAGATAGTAAATCTTCGATATCTTCTTCATTTTTGCGAATTAGAACTCAAACTTTATATCAAAATGTTCAGAAAATCAATGCGCACAAATCCTCAAACAAATTAGATGCTAATTTCAACTGGAACTCAAACCCTCACAAACATGCGATTTGTAGAGCTTGATTGAAAACTACTCAAATGATGAAATTAGCTTCTGAAATTGATAGCGAAGGAAGATATATTGACATGAAATCGATCGGTGAACAAAATTAGAACAGAAACACACTTAATTTGCAAGAATCACTGAAACAGTGAGCTCTGCAAATGAACCTTTCAGAAAAATGCTCAAATTCTGAAATTAAGCACAAATTAAGCTTATAATAAGCTTGTGGATCGTTCAGCAACTCTGATTGTGCTCTGATACCAATTTTAGAGTTTAGAACTTGAGCTTTAGTGTGTGTTTTAGTGTGTGTTAATGGAGGTTTCTAGAGAGAGAAAGTAGAGAGAGAGTAGAGAGATGTCAGGGAAAGTTTAGATAGTATTATGGGGTGAAAGGTTACATAATCACTTATGGAGGGGGTTTATATACATATGATCTATTTACACTATGCCCCCTTCCATATTAACAAGTTTACACTATTAGTACAAAATAACATAAAGATACACAAATCAACTACTACATTTATATTTCTAACATATCCTTCTATCAATTTCAACTTACCACAAGAATTGGTGATTGGATCTGATGTTCGTGCCATTCCAATATCAGCACCAGTTCAAGCACCTACTTCTCCATTGTTCATGAAATACCTTCAAATGAGGAATTTCATGATGCTAATCGAGACCTCATTGACTCTGATGAGGATGTAGAAGTTGTTTGGACTGATCCTTCTCCAGATGATGTTGCAACTGAAGAAGATCACCAGGTGACTTGCACTGATATTGTAGTTCACCTGCCTAGTCAATACACTAGATGGACTCGAGCCCACCCAATTGAACAAATTGTGGGTGATCCAACTAGTGGGGTTCAGACTAGAAGAGCCACCAGTGAGCAATGCTTAAACGTCACCTTCTTCTCTTTAATTGAACCAAAGAAGATTGACGAGGCTATGGCAGACCCAAGCTGGGTGGAAGCTATGCAAGAAGAGCTCCTCCAGTTTGAAAGGAACAATGTTTGGGAACTTGTTCCTTGTCCACCAGGGTTAAAGAAAGAACCTATTGGTACCAGATGGGTCTACCGAAACAAAATGGATGAAGATGGCCATGTTGTAAGAAACAAGGCCAGACTAGTTGCCCAGGGTTATTGTCAAGCAGAGGGCGTTGACTTTGATGAAACTTTTGCTCCAGTTGCAAGACTTGAAGCCATACGAATATTTCTGGCTTATGCAGCCCATCTGCAGTTCAAGGTCTTCCAGATGGATGTCAAAAGTGCGTTCCTTAATAGAACATTGGAAGAAGAAGTTTATGTTAAGCAGACTCCAGGTTTCATCGATGAAAAGCATCCACATTGGGTCTATAGACTGAACAAAGATTTGTATGGTCTTAGACAAGCCCCAAAAGCCTGGTATGATACTTTAACTAAACATCTTCTTAAAAATGGCTTTCAAAGAGGTGCAATAGATAATACCTTGTTTATCTTGAAAGAAAGAGGTAATATCTTATTGGTACAAATTTATGTTGATGACATTATTTTTGATTCAACTGATGATGCAATGTGTAAAAAGTTTTCTAAAATCATGTCATCTGAGTATGAAATGAGTTTAATGGGAGAATTAACATTTTTCTTAGGTCTTCAGATTAAGCAAACTGAAAATGGAATTTTCATAAGCCAAGGAAAATATGTCAGAGATTTGTTAAGAAAATACAAATATGATTCAATCCCATCGAAAACACACCTATTGCAGCACCATTGAATTTGGACTCTGACCCAACTGGAAAACCAGTTAACATAACTGACTATAGAGGTATGGTTGGTTCACTGATGTACTTAACTGCCAGTCGACCAGATATAATGTTTGCAACATGTTTATGTGCCAGGTTTCAGGCTAACCCTAAAGAATCACATTTGCATGCTGTAAAGCGTATCTTTAGATACCTGAAAGGGTGTCCTAATCTTGGTCTTTGGTACCCCAAAGGCTCAGGATTAGATCTAATGGGTTATTCAGATTCTGATCATGCAGGTTGTAAGGTAGATAGAAAATCAACAACTGGTGGTTGTCATTTCCTTGGAGGAAAACTGGTAAGTTGGACCAGCAAGAAGCAGACTTCGGTCTCTATGTCCACTGCTGAGGCAGAGTACATTTCTGCGGCCAGTTGCTGTGCCCAGATTCTCTGGATCAAGAACCAGTTACTAGATTATGGTCAAAAGTTTATTAAGACCCCAATCTTTTGTGACAACACCAGTGCAATTGCTATATCTCACAACCCAGTGATGCACTCCAAAATAAAGCATATTGACATCAGGTATCATTTTATTCGTGATCATGTTATAAATGGAGATATTGAAATTCATTTCATCCCCACTGACAAACAGTTAGCTGATGTTTTTACTAAACCTCTCGATGAGAAAACCTTTAAACATCTCATCAGCGAACTGGGAATGTTAAAGCCTTAACTGGAGCTTTCTTTGTTATTGAACGCGTCAGTGACACTGATGAAGTTCTCCAGTTGAGGAGGTCCAGATAATCTTTGCTCGCCAGGCTATCGAACGCCTTTGTGATACTATCTTGGCACTAATTGATTTCTGGATCATCATTTTAGGGGGAAAGACTCAAAATAATTTTCTGACTAAAATTCGTTTTTGTTTGAAAATGCAACTGGAGAACTCTCCAGTTGGAAACTGGTACTGGACTGATCCTCCAGTTACCAGGTTCAGTCTTGTCTTATTTTTATAATGTTACAAATACTTGGTCAATATGTGTGACACGTGATGATACTCGAGTGTTTTAAACCACTTGATATCGTGATCTGACGTGTTTGAAACCATTTTAGTACTTGACAACTGTTTATATTGGGAAAACAAAAGTGAGTGGGCGCGTGGGTAAGATAAGCCGTCGTAGCATTTAATGCTGACATGGAAGCATTTAATGTTTACATGGCAAATCAATATTTTATTTCAAAATTCAAACCAACTTTTGTGAAAATATCTACAAAAAGGATTGTCTTTGTTAAAATATAATTTTGGTGTTTCATTGGGATCTTGAATCCCTTTATAAATACCCTTATTTACTTCGAACTCATTTACTTCTTTCTCTTACATTCCTTCATTTACTTCCAATCATCAAAATTGCTTCATTTTTCTCTTTGCTTCACAAATCAAAAACCCTAAATCCCAAATTTCATTTTCATTCTTCTATGGCTCCTAGATCATCTCGTTCAAGAGATGTAAATCTCTTGACTGTTCCATATTATCCCTCACCAGATGTCAAAGCGGCACCTGGTACCCCTAGTAGTGCTTCGGTCATCAAACTAAACCCAAATAATCCGATGGCCAGCCTACGAGGTTCTCAAGGGTCCGATACCCTTATTGGTAGAATTCAAAAGTTTTTGAAGAATTCTCCAATAGGACCCTCATTCTCTTTAAACCCACGTAAGTTGTTTCACAACTACTTATGTGAGTTTTGGTACACTGCCGTTCTTTCTTCTGATTGTTCCTCCATCAGTTTCACATTAAAGGATGGAACAATCCAGTGTACCTTGTCAGCCGATGTATTGAGGAATGCCTTACGCCTCAATTACTGGAGAGAGGGTGAATCTCCAGTCGTCTTGCCCCCGAAATATAAACTTTCGCCAAGTACTTCTTGAAATGGGACACAGGGAGTGTTTGGAGAATGGGGTGTTGAAGACAAAAGGTGCGATGACCATGAAGGGCCTTACACCTTCATGGAGGTACTTTTTCATCCACCTGGTGGAGAGCTTGGGTGGGAGTTCTGGTGGACTTGACCAGATTAACTCCTCGCAAGCAGAGATGGCTTACTGCCTGTGGAACGGATTGAGAGTGGACTTTGCAGATATTCTGTATAGAAGCCTGGTACAAAAACTGAAGGGCACAAGGGGTGTTTGTATTCCCTTTTCAAGGTTCCTCTTACTTTGTTTTAAGCAAATTCTGGGCAGAGAAGTATAATAGTACAGATTCACCGTACACTGCTCCAGATATGCTAAGGAATCTCGACTCACTGGTATCTGAAGCTGGTGAGGTTGAAATTCCTGAACGAATGCATCTGGCATTCGCTTCAACTGATGCACCTCTTGTAGGTGAGTCAGAAAGGCAACTGGGCGGGCCTCAAAACAATGAGGGACCCTCCAGTGTGTCTAATGTTATGGTTGAGGATAGAGCAACCATAACTGAAGCAACCCCCATCACATCTATCCCTGGTGAAGATACTTCGGTATCTGATCCATCAACAGATGCACCCATCCAGGAAACTGGGGAAGGTCATCTGGAGACTGACCAGGTAACTGGTCAGCCCTCAGTTACATTCATGGATCTGGACATGAATGTTAATGACGAGGAAATCCTTATTGAATCTTTGGATTTTGAAGGTACTGAAACAGACCAGGAGATTCTTGATGCTTCTGTACAAGCTCAAGACCCTTCATCTCCAGTCTCACTTCCAGACGCATCAATTTCAGTTTCACCACCACAAGTAAATGTGCCTATAGATATATCTTTACCAACATATTCCGCTCCTTTACCAACTGGGCAATTCTCACTTGCTCGAGAAATGCCACCCCCACCGTCGCCGTTGTTCACACCTGAGCATTCTCAGCATGAACAACACATTGTTTTTCCAGTCCTTTCTTCAACCACCACTCCAATTATATCTTCAACTGCTGGTTTGACAACTGGGGAGACTTCCATCAGTTTGCCTCCTCCAGTTGCTCCAGTAGTAACTGCTAGTGGTCCAGTGACACCTTCTCCTTTGTCATTGGACAGTCAAGTTGTCTCACTACAAGCCGATCTCCAAAACCTTCTTACCAGGGTGGAGGAGATTCAGAAGACACTTGACAAGAACACCAAGTCCTTCTCCAGATACCACAAAGATCATTTGACAAACATTAAGGTGGTCGATCTGGGGATAAACAAGTTTTCATATAATGAAGACTTGGTGTTTAAAAAGCTCAATGAGTTGGTCACTGGCTGCAACAATCTGGCTGGTACTCTAAAGGAAGCCTTTGACTTAACTCACTCCAAGGTCTCCAGTTCAATCTCCAACTTGCTGGGAAATACTGTCAGAACTTCAGAAGTTGACTTGAAAGAGATTGAAAGGCAGGTTAAGGAACTTATTGAAAGACCTGGCCTAGATGTAACTGGCCTTGGAGAGCAGTTGATGACTTCGGTTGGTCAGAAAATAGAGGATACGTTGGGTGCTAGAGAAGAGCAATTGGTTGAAAGGGTGATGTCTGAGATCACCAAGCTGGCCACTCCTCAGGTTGATCTGGCCCCACTTACCAGTGAGATCAATCAGTTGAGAGGCAGCATAGAAAGTTTGAACACCCAGGTATCTCTACATGCTCAATCTATAGAGAAACTGACAACTGAAGTGGAAAATCTGAAGAAGATGGATGATGAAGTTAAGGATAAGGTTGTCTCCGGTTTGGATGAGGACTCCAAGATCTTGAATGAATTGAAAACTGGTCAAGAACAAGTAACTGCCAATGTTTTGACTCAGTCAAAGGAGACGAACCATTTATGGAGGTCCTTCAGGATGATGTGTGGAATCTTTAAGGAGTGCAAGAACTTGCAATCATGGCAGCCTCTTGACCGGTTGCCATCTCACCCCTCTGAATGGGAAGGTATTCGGGCAGGTCTAGATGCTGCCAAGGGGGAAAGAAGTCAAGTTCTTACACCAGTTGCACCTGGAAGGACTTCATCTGGAAGAGAATTGGTTGTGGCTACCAGTACTGAAGCTGGTGAGCAAAGAGTGGGTGGATCTGGTGATGTTGGAGATAGGGGGAATGTTGTTTTGGATAAGGGTAAAGGTTTGGCAGTTGAAGCATCTGCCCAGCCGGCCACTGATGAAATGTTAGAAACTGGTAATGCTGACATACTACCTCCAGTTTCAGATAGTGATAGCAGAAGACTGGCCAGACTTGGAAATGACATTAAAGAAAAGAAAAAGATGAAACAAAGAAACCAAGCTGAAGCCAGGGCACATCTTGCACAAATCAAGTTACTTGATATGAGTGATGCCAATCTTTTGGGTGTCACTGCTGAGGAGTATGCCAGGATTAAAAATGATCCCAGGATAGTTGACCAGTTGAATGAAATGCTGGATGTAGAACTGGACAGACACTATGCTGAGGATGAAGCAGAATTTGATGCCAGAAGTTTAAACATTTCAGTGGAGAAGGCTAAGGAGATAAGGGCCAGTGGGATTCTTAAACGTATTGCAAATGTAAAGAAGGTTGTGAAGAGTGTATTGAATCCACCAAGAAGAAGGATTCCACAACCAAGAAGACCACTGACAAGAGATGCAAGGGATGCTGACCTTAGCACATTTGTTGAATCAACTGGCGAGGTATCCAATGAAGACATTAAGTCCGCTGTACTGGCTGCTGGTGCTGGGAGTATAAAAATTACAAATGAATCTGAAGCTAGAAACTACTACTCCCAGATCATGTCAACCAGAAGACATAGTGGTACTATCAATAGTGTCAATGTTACAATCAAGCCAGGCACCAAAGTTTTTCAAATAGAAGTTAAGTATACTGGTGGGCCACTGGTTAGAACTGATGATCCTGGTGCTATGCAATATGGGTTCAGCGAATGGGTTGAGATGGTGAATATACTGGATGCAAAGGCACAAAAGAATAGGTTCGAGAAAGCATGGGTAAACTTTCTAAGGGGGAAGATTCAACATAAAGAAAATCTTGAGCAAAAGTTGAATATTGACCCTGAAGATACTCAGCCTATCTCTTCAGTTGCCAAGAAAAGAAGAACTGGCGAAGGGCCGTCTCATTAAGTTCTTTCTTCAGTTATCTACTTGTAATTTGTATTTACATTCTGTAACTTGTATAAATTCCATTTCCTTGTATAAATGAAGTTACCAGTTTGTAACCACAAGGTAGATAATAGATTAAAATCTAACAAACCTAAAAGAAAAACCTAAGGCATTTATTGATCTATAAAAATGCCTTAGAAACTTAGATATATTTAAATCGAACAAGTCTCTATAGTTCACACTTGTATAGATACAAGAACTAGAAAAATACTTAGACTATATTTCTAGACAAATAGGGGGAATTTGTTAGGACCAGTTCACCTGGAACTGGCCAGTCACTAGTTCACACTTGCCAGTCACCAGTTGCATCTGGAGACTAGTGAAACTGGTGACCAAGATGATTTGTCGAGAAATATATTGAAGTCCAGTTGCACCGTACAGTTAACACAACTGAAGACTTCCTCCAGTTGAGAACTGACCAAGTTGAAGAAGCATTCCAATTGAAGTCGAAGACAACAAATGGAAGATAGAGAATGGCAATGGCAGCGAAGCCAAGTTGGCATTCTAGTCAGTTACAAACTGGAGACCATCAGTGGAAAGCCCTTACAAAGCTTTACACTGATTACGAGGAATTGACTTGTATACTTTATGTACCTTTACCCGGATAATAAGCCTTATCTTATTATTTAAGTACTAAAAGGTACATAAAGGTGGTTGAGTAAAGTCACTTTAACATACGACTTTACACTGCCTTTTAAGGAATTAAATGCTATTCCTTAAATGCTCCCAACCACATTTGTACGGCCAAAGTTAACATCCCAATGTTAACTTTGCCTATAAATACAAGTCATTGCACAACAAGAATATCAAGTTAATTCACAAAGACGAATAACTTCACACTTTGCAAACCTGCAATATTCTTGGTGAACTTGTGCAATATTCTCTCAATCGCTAAAAGGAACATTTCACAACTTTAAGTGTTTCGATTGTCTTGAGAAATTCTGAGTGTAGATCAATTGTATTTCATAGGTTGTTAGGATATTTACATTCGTTTATTATCTTGGTTCCGCATCAACCTTGTAATTTGTTTAATATCAATAAATAAATTACACATTGAAAAATACATATTGTCTCATCAAGTTATCTTACAAGTTATTTGTATTATTGCATTGTTCTTTACTTATTGTCATTTATATAAGTAATCTATCTAGAACTTGGTATATACACACTGCAACTGGTCGTCTCCAGTTCAGTGCATATATTGCAAAGTAACATCACCATCGACATAGAGGTGTCTTCAGTAGTACCATCTAACGAGTTGGGACTTACATGTACTATCTGGGATCCTTGATATAAAGATTTATAAATTTATGACATCTTAGATATTGAACGCCTTTGTGTACTATCTTTGCATTAATAGATTTATGGATCAACATTCCAGGGGGAAGACTCAATTTGAAATGATATTTTTGTCCTTAAAATATTTTAATTTCAGGGGGAATTTATTTTCTCACTGGACAATTTTTCTGGAAAGTATCACTGGTACTTTGTAAATATGTCCCTCTCATTGGTACCTAGATAGGTTGAAGTGCGTGTTTGAAGTGACTTCAGTTGCTTTGTAAATATGTCCCTCCCATTTGTCTGCATTAGTTGACGTGCATGTTTGAAGTCTCCAGTATTTTTTAAAATTGGTATCTTACTGGAGTGTCCCTCCAGTATACCATCAGTGCATACCTTCACTGGACTAATCCACCAGTGACACTGGAGTGTCCAGTCGACCTCCAGATGCACTGAAATGAGTCATGGTGTGTCGGTCATAATATTTAAATACTTGGTCTGAATGTGTGCCACGTAAGCAAACTCTTGAAAGGGACGTTTTACTGTTTGTCCCACGTGGTAAAGATATTTTTCAAACAAAATGATGGTTAGTTACCTTGGGAAGATAAAAAGTGCAAGTGGTTATTTTTAATAGGCTGTCAAACCTACGAACAGTTGTACGAGTGGGCTGTCAACCGTCACACATTTATGTGTGATGAGAAGCATTAAATGCGGATTTCAAATATCCGATCAAAATTACATTTTTGAAATTCAAATTATCTTTTTGAAATCCACTCTCTCTCTCCTATAAATACCCATATTTACTTCACTTTTTCATTTACTTCGAAAATCATTTACTCCCAAACTCTAAATTCCTTCATTTATTCTTCCTCATTCAATTTCCAATCATCATCATCAAGATCATCAAATAATCAATTCCTTAATAAACCCTAACTTTTCCAGTCTCATCTTTCCTTCTTCCAATCATATACAATGGCTCCAAGACAATCAAACTCTCCTAAAAATCTCTTATCTGCACCATATGCTCCGGTCGATGCCGTTAAAAAGGCAGAGACACCCAAAATCACTCTTACTGCTGATGCCATTCGTATAAACATGAATAACTGGATGGCCAGACTCTCTCTTGCTAGTACGCATGAGGCCTAATCTATTATCAGAAGAATAAACAGTTTCTTCCTTTCTTCTCCTCTTTATGGTGCTCTAACTCTTAATCCAGGCAGAATGTACCACGATTATTTGTGTGAATTCTGGTATACTGCAGAGTATGTAGAATCAACCTCATCAATATCTTATACTCTAAAGCAAGGGACCAGACCCTTCTCTCTCACTATTGACACTCTTCGTACAACCCTTCAATTACACTATTTTGACGAAAATGAGATGCCTATTGATTTTCCTTCAGGCATAAATACAAGAGAAGTGTGCAGGTTAATGGGGCACACAGATATACTGGATGAGCATGGTCAGCTATCCAGGAAAGGAACTATCTACATGAGTAAATTAACAGACTCATGGAGATATTTTTTCACTCATATCGTCGAATGCTTGGGTGGAAGCTCTGGAGGGTTGGACCAGATAAACCAAATGCAACTCCAGATTGCTTATTTTTTATGGTTTGGCTACAGGGTCGATTTTGCTCAGATCCTGTTTGATGACCTGGTTGAGCGTCTTAAAGTAAGAAGTAGAAAAGCCTTTGTACCATATATTCGTTTTCTTACACTCATCTTTAAAAGAGCTTTGGGTGACCAGTACAACTTTGAAACTACTCAGTTTTCTGTAAGTGAGTACATGCGTGATCTGGCAAATCTAAACTTTCGCCCACTGAGATAAATATCCCTTAGGCCATGATAGATAGTTTCCAAAGGGAAAACGAGGAAAGGGGTGAAGTAGAAAGGATTGACCTGGAAGAGGCTCCAGGTGGAAATCAAGTTGATGAAGAGCCTGCTGGAGCCCATGATGTTGAGAATGTGCAACCAATAACACAAGTGGCTCCAGAAAACCCCCCCAGACGTCCAAGAAGTGGGAGAAGAACACTTCGACTGGCGGGTGTAGCTATTGGCACCAGGAAAATAGAAGATGTTCCTCCAGAATCCTCTCACCAGGAATCTGGAGAGCTTGCCAGTAAAAACATTGAAGAGGGAACTGGTGAAGAAACAATAGTTGCTGGAGATGTGATGGCTGCAGATGGTACACCTATTGTCGATTAGGAAAATGTTGTACAAGTCATTGAGCAAGAAGAAACTATTGAGCAGGAAGATGTTGGTGAGCAGGATGCTCCGCTGGATTTAAACAGAAAAGTGGATGATCAGATGGTTGAGACAGTTCCAGATTGGGATGAAGTTGATTCCCCAATATCTGAAGGCAATGATTTTGATACCAGTATGAATTTCCTGGGTGATGAACTAGACAATGTGGTCACCTCAGTTATTGCTTCAGTCACCCCCCACTTGTCCATACTGAAATGCCACCTCCTCCAGATTTCCAAAATCTTCCATCTCCTCCACCAGAAATAATTGAACCACCACCACCAACACCTTCTTTTATTTCATCAAGTACTCACCAGATTTCACCAAATCAACCACCACCAGTTGAAACACCAGTTGAAATACCCTTGGCAAGCAGAAGGGTTACTGATCAAACTCTTCTAGGTGGTCTCTCCACTTGTTCTTCAACCGAGGTCCAAGGCCTTTTAAGTAAGGTGGAGGACCTGGAGAGATCCCTACAGTCTTCGTCTTAGGTTATTTCTAACTTTAAATCTTTATTATCAAACAACCTTGCTTCAGAGATGAATTTATTTATTGATAATGAGAAGAGAGTGTTTGAGAAGCTTGCTGAGCTGGTAACTCCCACGAATCAAAACTCTGAAAATGTTAGAGTGGCAGTCCACGGCTTGGAAGAAAGACTGGTGAACTCTGTTCAGACTGCAGTGCAAACTGAAATAGCCCAACCACTGGCAGGTCTGACAGAGGAACTTCAAAAAATAACCACCAGAATTAGTAATCTGGAGAGCAGTCCAACTCTTGACCAGAATACAGTAATCAGCAATCTCAGTGATGCAATTGTTCGAAAATTTCGAGGTGATATGCTGAAAGAACTCACTGAAGAGATCACTGGGTCAATTGTCAGGAATGTGCAGGATGAGTTGCTGCCCAGAATGGGAAAAATATTGGAAGATGAGTTGCCAAAAGACTTGCCTAAAGAAGTTGATTATATTAAAAAGGAAGTCGAAAAACTCAGGCAAACTGTCAACATCACCACTCGAGTGGCAGGCAGAACCTTTGGAGCATCTGAGCGTCACACTCTTGATCTTATCTAGAATCATCTCCAGTCGCTCACTGGAGATACCTCCAAGGGGGAAGAATCTGGTGATGCTGAAAAGAAAGAAGCAGTGGCCACTGAAATGGTGAAAATCAAAGATCTGAAGAAGAATCTTGGTGCTGCATCATTTGTAACAGAAAAACCTAAGGATGTTGACAGTGCCATCAAGATTGTTGCTGGTGCAATTTCGAAAGCTTTCAGTACTGATGCACGAAAGTATGAAAAAGAAGCAACTGGTACTGAGACCTGTGCACAACAAGAAGTTGGTACTGAAACAATTGTTCAGGAACAAGAAGAGGCTGCTGGTACTGATGCCAGTGAGCCACAATTTGAAGCCTTCCCAGACATCACAACCACACTGAAAAGGGTCAGAAGAAAGCATGTGGTGTCTGGAGATGAACCAGAAGAAGTTGAGGAATTTGTATCTGTTGATGAAGCCAAGTCTAAGAGGTTAGAGCAGGAATGCATCATGATTGAAATCTGGAAGAAAAATCTAAAAGATGAACTGCTCGCTCATAGGTCGGAAATGGCTAGACATGGAACTCTGGATTCTTACAATGCTGGCAGGTTAGGCATTAATATTGATGTTTATAAAAAGATGAAGGACGATCCCAGAGTTCATCAGTGTCTTAGTGTACTGGATGATGTTCATCTTCGATCCATGTATTCACAAGAAGAGCAGATGTATGATTTTGAAACTTATGGGGAAAGCATTCTGAACCTTATTGCAAAAAGAAAGGAGGAGTTGGTAAACCTCCAGAAACAAGTCAGAAAGAATGCTGGTACTCTGGAGATAGAGTACAGAAAGAAGATTAAGGGTCTGCCCAAACTTACAGCCAAACAACTGAAGGCAATCAGAGATGCAGATATCAACACTTTTATTCCCTTGGACACTTCAAAGAAAATCAACAAAGCTGAAATTCAGAAAGCTGTTGAACAAAGAAAAGTGTCAAGAGATACTGAGGATATGATCCAGGTCGCCAAAACTAGATCAAGATATGATCATCTGATGTCGTTCCGGGCGGATGCAAGAAGGATCATAAGTGCTGAAATTAAGTTGGCTGAAGACCATAATCAAATGACAAGATTTTATGTAAAGTTAACCAGAGAAGGTAACTTTACTGATGAAAGGAAGAATGCAACAGTCCAGTCGTTTGGATGGACTGAACTGAAGGAGATTGGATTAACATTCAAAGGTAAAACTGATTTAACTCCTTACGTTAAGGCATTTATGAAAAGAGTGGAGAAAATATGGAACAGAATACTGATGATGGAAGTTGCACTGGGTATGAGACCAGCAGATTCTGTACCATTCTTACCATCTTCTCCAACATAAAAGAGAAAGGCTACTGAAGATGCATAGAATACTAGATTAAGTTTAAGTATTGAATGTATAGTAAATCTGCTAAGTATGAATTGCGAGCTCGCAATTCATACAGAAGAAATGCGACCCCGTATTTGCAGGGTCAAATACGAGGCCAATCACAGTTACGACCTCGTAAAAGTGACGGGCTGGGCTGGGTTTACGAGGCTAACATGCTGAAGCCCATGTCGTATTGATACCTATATAAAGCGAACCCTAACAGAGTTTAGGGTTGAACATTTGTCGAATTATCAAGCAGGTACTGCAGGTTAATAGGTCAAAGGTTGTTCCGCTAGCCCGAAGAAGATCTACGACCAAGTAGATGATCTAGGGGCTTTCGTTGTGAATCACCAAGTTATAGAGAGGGATTCCGCACCTCTTGATAACTGGATCAAGCTATTAACGATCCGTACCAGGGGACTTACAGAGATTTGTTAGGATTCTTGAGTTTCTGTAGCAATCAAGAATCAGACATGCTCTCACGGCTGACCCAGTTTTCTATCTGACTTTCTTAAGTTCAATTCTGGGCATCTGCAAGATTGTTGCCCGGTGCTGTCCCAAGTATTGAAGCGAGGGTGAACAATCAGACCTTCCAGTTCACTGCCTCTGACTTGATTGGTATTCTTGACTTGGGAACTGAAGACCAAGAGGGAGGAGTGAATGGTCCAACCACATATCCCCAAGCACTTAGATTGGGAGCATTCAGAAGAATGAGGTATGTCGGTCCTGCAAACCAAAACACATTTCAGAAGAACTGTTTGATGGGCAGGTGGAAATTCTTCTCACATGTGATTCTTGTTGCTTTGAGCAATAAGAAGTCGGGTTACGATTCATTGAATGTCGAAACCCAATCACAAGTGATATCTTTGGTGCTGAACAAGCCTTATAGTTTCTCTCGTTATATCTTTAATGAGATGAGCAGGCAGATAAGGGCAAGGGATGATGAGAGATTTCTGATGTATACGAGGTTCGTGATGCTGATCATAAATGCTCGACTACCCAATCTTGTTCCGGAGGGTCCTACTGAATCGGTGACTACGATGCCTAATCGTATCTTTAATGACAGTTATAGATACCGTGGAAATCTTCCACAACAGGCTCGACCGAGGGACAGAAACCTCTTTGGTGCGCTTGTTAATCCTGCTTATGTTGCTCCAGAACATAATGGATTTGCGCATGAGGACTCTGATGTTGAAGGTGATTTTGCTGTTGCTCCACAGCCGATCCCTTAACAACCTCCTGTTGCACCAGCGATACAACAACAACAACAACAACAACAACAACAACAACAACAACAACAACAACCAGAACAACCACCTCCAGCTGCAGCAGAGGCTCCTCAAGTGTTGTTGGTCCAGGAAGAAGCTGCTGAAGCAAATCCTGAGATCGTTGCTGACCATCCTCTTGCACAAAACCAAGAAGTCAACATGGATGTTGACGATAGGGGTTTGGGTGCAGAGCACGTCGACAATATGGTTATAGATAACCAAGACGACGCTGCTGATGACATTGGAGGAGATGTCAACCAAGGAGAAGGAGGTAACGGGGATGACGATGGAGATGATGACGGGGATGATGGTCAGGATAATGCTGCTGGCAGAGTACCCATAGGTCAAGGTATTGGTAGTACGTCTGTAGCATTTGATCTCCCCATGGCCGAAGCTGATTCCCGGCCAGTTGTAGAAGAAGAAGATCCCTCTAGGTCAGGGGAAGTCTCAGCAGAAAGAGACAACGTCAGGACGCCGAGGTGTCTAATGTAAATGAGTCTCATGGGATCATTGCAGAGACATATTTTTCTGAGGTGGCAGAGACAAGACGAGATTTGGATGAACCGATACGGAGTGTTCAAGAGGCTGCGCAGGACTTGACGGAAGCTATGACTGAAGGACCTCTCCATTCAGATGATAGAGGTAAAGGATTGATGGGTGCATCTTCCTCGAGTTCAGCAGCACCATCAACTCCTCAAGTTCATGTCAGTCCGCCTGTCATCAAACCAGCTGCGCTATCACTGGTTAGTGCAGATGATGACCAGTCACCTCCCAAGGTAGTCAGACTTTTGGGAATCAAGATTGGAGATAGACCAGTCTTGATGACTGCAAGACCTAGCAGCTCTACAATTACACCAATCATGTCTTCGTCGATGACTCCACCGTCTACAACAAGACCATCAGTGACTTCGTCACAGCAAGGAGGTGCTCAGTCTAACAAGGAGATAATATCCAAGTTAGCTGAGGACATCCAGCGGATGAGAGCTCTAGTTGCCAACTTGTCTAAAAAGCTTAAAGGAAATGAAGAGTCACACCGAAGAGATGCTGACCTCGTAAGACAAAGACATCTAGAGCTGGAGAATAGCCAGTATGACCTGCAAGAAGCCCAGGAAGCAACAATCAATTCTATTAATGGGATTGTTGATTCCGTTGGGGTGCACCATAAATTCCTAAAAGGTCAGGCTAAGCATCTCGAGAGCTTAGGTAAGAGGTCTGCTGAGCTGCACAACAAGATCAAAAATCTTGAATCTCAGGGGGAGAAGTCTGGATGCAAGGAGGACACTCTCAAACATCATCGAAGGAATGATGAGGATGAGGATCCAAGCGGTTCCAGACAACAGGAGGAGATTCAGAGATTTCCGACCTCAAACGTCAATGCAGCTCAGGGGGAGCAAGGTCAGCAAGGTCAATCTGGCCAAGTTGGTGCTCCTTTATCAAATCCACTGGCCGTAGAGGAAGTAGCTGGTATCCAGGAACAACCGACTGGAGGAGTAGGAGTTGGAATTCGGGTCAGACCAACTACAAAGGAAGTAGTTGGGAGTGAACTCCTGGACGACATTGCTGCGTACTTCAATTTTGATGAGTATGGGAGCATGCTTCAAAAATCCATCAATCTCTTCAGCTCAAGACAAGTGTGCATACTTTGATGCATTACTTGATCTACTTGATCCAAAGGAGAAGGGATCGGATGAGCTATCTCTACAAACAACCATTGCAAAAGGTAAGGTTGAGGTAGACAATGAATCAGGGTTAGACTCAAATCGGGAGTCGGGAACGGCTGAGACGATTGAAAAGAAGAGCAAGGATTCCAGTAGAAGCAACACCTGAAGTTCCTGATGACAGGGTTTTTGGCCAGCACTTAGGATGACAAACGAAGACTTGAAGGTCACATCTAGATGCTAATGTCAAGGGGGAGACTGTTAGTGCATGTTTCTCGGTGACAAAAGCATTCTAGATGTGTTACATATCTACCAATAAACTAAAACAGGATTGTAGACTTCTTTATACGACACATGGCGCTTTATTTAATCGACACGTGTATTTTTAATCCATAAATTAATATTTATATTATAAACAATCCATATTTGACCATATGTTTCCTTAATATCTTATATATATAATTTCGATCATTCCTATCATAGTCAAAGCTCTATTTTAATAAGACTAATATTTATTACTTTATAATCTATATCAAAAATAAATATACTTGGTTATACAACTAGATTATTAACCTATTCTTACTTTTGAATTTAGTTTTACTGGGTTTTTATTTTATATCTTTTGTCTTTAGAAAACTTCTTATATAATTATGAGTATGATCATATACTCTTAAAATGAATATTATATTAATAAATCTTACATACAGTAATACATTATAAGTCATATTGTTATTTATAAGATATAAAAATATAAATTTACAGTGTGATTAATAACGCTATGTATCTTGAAAACGTTCAAATCATCTCGGTTTTCTTCATACTTATATTGTCATTTTCTTTTGAACGGCAACGTAAACAATAATTACATCAAATAATACTCAAATATCACATTGCTAAAATTTAACACAGCCAAGTATACTATGGTTTATTTTATAGATTTTATTTGATATATTAGTATTAATTTTATTTTAATAATCTAGAGTCCACCAATAAAATAAAACAGGTTTGAGATATTTTTATAACGACAGGTGGCGTAATCCTTGATCGAAACGCATCCTTTAATTTTATTTATTTTATTAAATTATCTTTTTTTTAAGTGTATAAAGATTTAATTTTCTTATTAGATTTAGATATAAACTCTAACTCTTTGCCTATGATACAAAATACATTATAACCTTATTTGATTGATCGTTTTCTCATTAATAAAATGTCGGTTTTTCTTTCTCAACTCTTCAACTCCTATTACTTATATTACTTATAATAAGTTATTAATATGAATAACTTCAAAATTTTGAGTTTACGATCCGAAATTAGAAGGAAAACTATGTTTACAAGTTCCGATTTTGATGTGATTTTAAAAATTTAAGATAAATCCAAAACTCTAACTAAACATATATTATATTTATCATTATTGTTTATTATAATTTAGCTTCGATCATCGGTTTATTTTAACCACAATTTATTTCATACTCACAAATCATGTATGTGACATATTCGAATTTCTTTATGGTACAATCTATATAGCTACCGTACATCGTACGGGTATTAGGACTAGTATTTTCATATATATCCAAGTCTTGTAATTTATCTTGTAATTACCGTTTGTCAATAATATTACCTTGGCATATATTGTTGATCATATTGGGATCCATTTATGTTTATGTGTTTGTTTATTATATGTATTTTGCAGGTTCTAGACATAACATGTAAAGAGTCATTAAGTTAATATTGTTTCTGCGTTTTACAGCAGTTGAAATATTAACTTAATGTACTTCCAAAGGGAAGTTAAGATAATTGTGTTTCTGCGTATTAACAGCAGGAGAAACAGTATCTTAAATATATACTTCCAATAGGTAATATTGACGACGTTGTTGCTGCGTATTTACAGCAGTAGAAGAACGTTGTCACAGCTAATGTTGTTTCTGCGTATATTTACAGCAGTAGAAACATTGGCTGAGTTAATGTCGGTTTTGCGTCTTGACAGCAGTAAAGACATTAACTCAGAGTGTAATGTCGATTCTGCGTCTTGACAGCAGTAAAGACATTAACTCAAATATTCCTAAGTGTTATTTGAGTGATTCTCGGGAACGAGCAATTAGTTGCTTGTGGAGAGAACACTCAAAAGGTCATTTGAGGGTTCTTGGGAACAAGCAAAAGTTTGCTTGTGGAAAGAACACTCAAATGGTCATTTGAGAGGTTCTGAGGAACAAGCAAAAGTTTGCTTGTTCATAAGAACTCTCAAATGGTTTGAGAGTTTCTGTGGAAACAAACAAAAGTATGCTTGTACACAAGAACTCTCAAACTAGGCCAAAACCCTAATGGGCTTGACATGAGAACACTCAAACCCAAAGGATTTGAGAGTTTTTGTCACTTGCCTATAAATAGAGGGTGTGTGTACGCATGTTCTCAACAAGAGTGTAGAGAGAGAAACAAGCAAAACCTAGAGAGAGAAAACCAAGAACACGCACGGTTTGATCTTGTGGGTTCTCGACTCACGCACGAACCGCAAACACACACCCGGTTTGGACGGCTTGTAGACTTAGGTTACCACGTTGGTTGGTTTTTTCCGGAGAGCCGTTTACTATAGTAACCAAATATAATACGGGTGGTTATATTCACGCAAGAAGTATATATATATATATATATATCATAAAAGGTAGATATAGTAACCGTGGGTTATCTCGAGGAATTCCGCACCTCGACATATCCTTAAGTCAATCTCGGTTTAGTAAGACCCGGGGGACTTACAACTGGTATCAGAGCCATAGGTTATTAACAACCTTGGTTCGAGATTGATCACGGTTTGGGTATCCCGCTTTTGCGTGTTCTTAGGTGGAGAAGAGTTTTCGGGCGCGTTTTTGGAATAAAGGTTCAAACTTGACGCCAAAATAAGACATATCTCATTCCTAAGATCATTTTCTCAAGTTTGCTTGTTCTATTTGAGAGTTCTTGAGGCTTTGAAAGTTCTTGTAGATTTGAGAGTTCTTGAGGTTTTGAGAGTTCTTGAGGACTTGCGTGTTCTTGTGGTTTTAGTACACTTTTGCGTGTTTCATTTGCGTGTTCCCATTTGCGTGTTCTTTTGTATTTACATGTTCTTAGTTTGAACATAATACACAATGGCTGCAAATTATCTTAACCAATTAATACTTATGGACCATGAGACTTGTAAGGGTAATTCACCATCCAAGCTAATGATCATTGACCAATACTTTTCTTGGAAGGGTCGATTCGAATCCTTTATGCAATTCACAGATATTAGAATGTGGACTTGTCTGACTGAAGGATATAGATCCCCAACTTATGAGGACAGTGGTGTTACCAAAGTATATGCTTACCAAGATATGACTGAATCTGATAAAAAATTATATGAGGCAGAGAAAAAGGCACTATCATGTTTAAAAATGTCATTGCCACAAGAAATATTACATTTATTTAATGGATTCAATACATCAAAAGAACTTTGGTTAGCATTAAAAATCATTGTGAAGGGGATGAAACACTTAAAAAGAATCGTAGAGACATTCTAAAGCATCAGTATAATGTATTTAATGGGTTAAGGAGTGAAAACTTAGATCAACTAATTACAAGGTACTATCATTTGTTAGCAGAATTGCAAGCATTTGACGTTACTTACTCTGAGGAATAAAAAGTCGAGAAATTTTTGAGTTCCTTGGCGGAATAGTGGAGCAATTATATTACCACTTTGCAGGAAAAAGCAGATTTCTCTGATATGTCTTTGACTCAGTGTTTTGGTCAAAAATTACCTAAGATAATCTACGTTGAAGACTTAGATCAATTATGTAACCAAACTTTCGTTCGTGAGGTTAAGGGCTTGTAAAATATGTTTAGATTCAAAGATGCGTAAAAACAAGTATGGTTATCAAAGATTATGTCGACTTTAAACAAAGAAAAGGAGGTCGTAAATATTCGCAAACTATGTAAAGATAATAAAATATGATGCAAATTATATCGTAAGAAACAAGATAAACAAAGATAAATGTAAATAATGCAGTAAATAAAAGAGGAAGGAACAAAGAACACCGAGATTTGTTATCGAGGAAAAGCCCTTAATCCTTTAAGGATCGCCGGCACAAAAACCCCGGGAGGAAGCAATCGTCCCTGCCTTTATTCTTTTATTAATTGTGTGTAAAATGTTTGGGATGATTACAATGATGAAGTAGGTTGATCGATCTTTCTAAGTGTGAAAATAAAAGTAACGAGAGTTGTGTGTGTTTACAAGTGTTTATGAGCAGAAGTGATAATGATCAATTGATGCCTATGATCGATGAGCCCCTTCGTTTATATAGACTCAGGACCTCAACTAATCTCCGACTTTGTAGGGATCTTCCAGGTCTTCATCAAACGAACGTTGAAGAGTATCTTGACTTGATATGGTAGCCGTTCGAAGATATTCCCCTCGTGTGGAAATCAGCATGAAGTCCGATTATACTGGTGGACTTAGTCTTCCTTGCGTGTTGATCAAATAAAACATGTGTCGAATCCTTTTTATACCGTTGGAGGTATTCTTCATAGCTTAATGTCAAACATTCTGGATCCTGCATACTTATCTCAAGTGAAAATAACAATGATACTTGAAATATATCGTTAGTAAAATGTTAATAAATAATCAGAATATTCAACTATGTCAAGATCCTGAGACTTCAAGATCTTGGACCTTCAAGATAACGAAACCTGAAATTCCACCCATAACAATTGTCCCCAAAGTTATTTAAATAAAATCTATTTTGTTAAAATAACTTTGAATCTTCCGGAGTACGCTTTGACCAGAGTCAATAGTAAATTTTGAAACCATATTAAAGATAAGACGCGTGGAACTTGGATAGCCAAGAGTTTTGATTTGATAGGTAACTACTAGACGGTTCATTTCCATCTTTTCACCCCTCTATATAAGCAAATGGTTTTAGGCTTCTAAAATCACAAAAGTTTTTTCTCTTCTCGTATGTTCAAAAAATTTCAAATAATTTTCTGATTTCGATAAATTCCCACAACATAAACATGTCGGAGGTCACTAGTGGCGAATCCCATCTCCAAATCCATGATCCCCCAAGGGTGAACTGGGGTGTCAAAAAATCCGAGAGGAGGCTTCTTCATGTATGAGAGTTTAATTAGATTTACTTAGCCTTCTTCGAAAGCTAATTTCATTCTTTTTCTGCAGTGTTTTTCCCAGATGTGTTACGCGCATATGGAGGTCGCTAGGAGTAAGGACCAGGAAATAAAGAGTCAAAATCAGTTTATTTTTCAACTCTTGGATGAAAGGAAAGCGCAAGTATCCAGGATAAAGGAATTGGAGGCAGAATTGGCCAAGACGAAAGAAGAACTTCAAACAGCGAAAGTAGACCTAATCTACTTGCAAGTCGCCAAGAAATTGAAGCCTTCTGACTCTGATTGAAAGTTTCTTATGGGCGATGATGGATATGATGCAAAGGCCGGAGCCCATATTTTTAGACTCTTTTGATGGTAGTTATAGAATTGAATCGGTAGGGGTAGTGTAATGTAGAATATCAATGCTTAGGAGGGGAGAGATCAATCTGGTATGATTGATCATGGTTGTAAAAAACTGATTCCGGGTAGTTTTTGTGAATATTTTGAATAAATAAAAACCGTCTTTTGATCTTTTTAACTTTGAATGCCAAAATCAAAGTTGTTTATTAAGGGTAAAAATGGAAATCGAGTAATCGCTTGCATGATGTCATCTGTCAGTTAATAATTATACTTGACTTACTTGACTATATCAACAATAACTAATCACATCAAGATAATTATTAGAGGGTAAGATACATGCACCTTTTATACGCAATCAAGATCCACTTGGAGGCTAAGACCTCTAGCTTGCAGCGTCTTTAATAATTGTCAGCTCCCATTTATTCCTGTAATAATATACATATAGGATTGATATGATCTTTGGAGGGGATTAAAATTAAGAAGGGGATTCTTAATTTTAATATTCTCGTAGGGACGTTGGTGTTCAAGATATAGAGGGTGTCTCAATATCTCGAACTTACTTGGGAGGCGTGGTTAGCCTTTTCATGTGTGTATGTGTAATGGGTGGCGTGGTTAGCCAATTCGGGAGATCGATGGTAACATCGAAACCAATAGAATTAATTTCGACAACCTTGGAATTTAACCCTTCAGCTGTGAAATTAATTAACGTGCGACACGGGCGAATTTTAAGAAAGGGTGAAGACCCTCAACCAAAAGTTGCGTGAAAGCCAAAAGGTGAAGACCTTGTTCCATGCTGCTATGTATGATGGTGAACATCCTTTGAGATCTAGAAAGTATAACTTTAGAAACTGACGTTAGCCATTTGGCGAACGCCACTCCGACGCTCAAGTCAGTATCATCATTTTGAGAAATAAACGAAATAAATAAAGTAAATTAACCAAGAGAAAATAAAGAGTCATACCTGATTTTGTCAAAAGACAAAATTAATTACACGTGATTTGTTTTGAGATGGATAGCATTCCAAGCTCTTGGAATTAGTTTACCTTGTAAATCTTGAAGCCAATAAGATCCTTTGCCAACTTCAGCCTCGATCAAATAAGGACCTTCCCATTTGGGATTTAATTTACCATCTGGCTTGATCAAAGCTTTCTTCAATACCAAATCTCCAACTTGAAATCGTCTTAATCTTAAATTTTTAATATAAGATTTGGCGATTCGTTGTTGATAAGCTGTTATTCTTATTCTAGTTCTTTCTCGTAATTCATCCACAGCTTCTAAATTCTCTAATAATAATTCTTTGTTTTTCTCATAAGTCAATAGACTTATCCTTGCGGTTGGTAAATCCATTTCGGTGGGTAATACTGCCTCAGCTCCAAAGACAAGTGAAAATGGGGTTTGTCCAGTGGCATTTTTAGAAGTTGTGCGATCAGCCCATAGGACAAATGGTAATTCTTCAGCCCACTTTCCTTTTGCTTGTCCCAGTCTTTTCTTCAAATTATTCATGATAATCTTGTTGCTTGATTCCGCCTGACATTGGCTTGAGGATGAACAGGGGTGGAAGTAATCATCTTGATTCCCCATCTTTCACAAAAATTCGTGGTTTTCTTTCCAATAAATTGTGAACCATTATCACAAATTATTTATGCCGGAACCCTAAATCTGGTCAGTATGTTTTTTTTTTATGAAGGATATGATATGAGATTCCTGGATCTTGGCATATGCTTCAGCTTCAATCCATTTCGAAAAGTAATTTGTCATTGCCAAAAAGTATTTCTTCCCGGCTGAAGACTCTGTCATTGGTCCCACGATGTCCATTCCCCATTTCATGAATGGCCATGGTGATAACACTGAATACATGGGTTCAGCTGGCTGATGAAGAATGTTGCTATGCCTTTGGCAAGCATCACACTTTTTTGCATAATCTTCAGCGTCCTTGTTAGGACCAGTTCACCTGGAACTGGCCAGTCACCAGTTCACACTTGCCAGTCACCAGTTGCATCTGGAGACTAGTGAAACTGGTGACCAAGATGATTTGTCGAGAAATATATTGAAGTCCAGTTGCAACCGTACAGTTAACGCAACTGAAGACTTCCTCCAGTTGAGAACTGACCAAGTTGAAGAATCATTCCAGTTGAAGTCGAAGACAACAAATGGAAGATAGAGAATGGCAATGGCAGCAAAGCCCAGTTGACATTCTAGTCAGTTACAAACTGGAGACCATCAGTGGAAAGCCCTTACAAAGCTTTACACTGATTACGAGGAATTGACTTGTATACTTTATATACCTTTACCCGGATAATAAGCCTTGTCTTATTATTTAAGTATTAAAAGGTACATAAAGGTGGTTATGTAAAGTCACTTTAACATACGACTTTACACTGCCTTTAAGGAATTAAATGCTATTCCTTAAATGCTTCCAACCACATTTGTATGGCCAAAGTTAACATCCCAATGTTAACTTTGCCTATAAATACAAGTCATTGCACAACCAAGAATGTAAGTATTCGAACTCACAAGATAAATACTTCACACTTTGCAAACCTGCAATATTCTTGGTGAACTTGTGCAATATTCTCTCAATCGCTAAAAGGAACATTTCACAACTTTAAGTGTTTCGATTGTCGTGAGAAATTCCGAGTGTAGATCAATTGTATTTCATAGGTTGTTAGGATATTTACATTCGTGTATTATCTTGGTTCCGCATCAACCTTGTAATTTGTTTAACATCAATAAATAAATTACACATTGAAAAATACATATTGTCTCATCAAGTTATCTTACAAGTTATTTGTATTATTGCATTGTTCTTTACTTATTATCTTTTATATAAGTAATCTATCTAGAACTTGGTATATACACACTGCAACTGGTCGTCTCCAGTTCAGTGCATATATTGCAAAGTAACTCCACCATCGACATAGAGGTGTCTTCAGTAGTACCATCTAACGAGTTGGGACTTACAAGTGGTATCAGAGCAGTAGGCTAATAAACTTGCCTAGATCTGCTTAGATGAACACTACTGAAGGTGGAGATGGTTCTGGTTCAGGTGAAAACCCACTGAATAATAATGCCCAACCTTTTCAAAATGTTAACACCAACCCTCCTCCTCCTACTGCCCCAAACCATGTCCATGTACATTACTCTAACACTCCTATTCCAAAATTTGATGGAAACAGTGAGACATTTGGTACATGGAAGGCTAGAATGCTTTTGCATTTTGGTGGGATTGAAAGGTATATGTTGAAAATCCTTAAGGATGGACCATACATACCTATGTCCCTTGGGGTCAGTCCTCTTCTTGATCCAACTGGAAGAAGAGGTTCTAGGGAAAAGCCAGAAGACCATTGGTCTGACGAGGATCGCAGACTGGTGGACTTGGACACCAGACTGAAAAACATGATCCTTGGGGCTGTCCCTGAAGACCTAATTCCAACACTTGTGTTGTTTCCCAGTGCCAAGTCTATGTGGGATGAATTAGTGATTCAATTTGAAGGAGGTGATGACACTATTGTCACCAGAAAAGTTGCTTTGAACAAGAAGTATGAATCCTTCTTTGCCTTGCCCAATGAAAGCTTAACT
>CM067167.1:217094771-217119743 GCA_034093135.1 Erigeron breviscapus | reverse complement strand
ATCGACAGAGGTGTCTTCAGTAGTACCATCTAACGAGTTGGGACTTACAGTCCTGTTTCATGGTCGGCCAATAATAACCAGTTCTCAAGATCTTTGAATATAGAGATCTTCCAGCTGTGTGATTCCCACATTCTCCTTCATGAATATCTTTGAGAACCTTCATTGATCTCAGGGTTCTCCAAACATCTAAGATATGGTCCTGCAAGAGACTTTCTATACAAAATACCATTTATCATAGAATAATGTGCAGTTTTCATGCGAAAGGCCTTTGGGTTTTCATCTTTAGGGATTGTCCCATTATTTATATATTCTTTTATCGGTTGTGTCCATGAATTTTGATTATCCTCAGAATTCTCAACTTCTGTAACTTGAATAGTTAAATTTTTAGAAGGCTCCTTTTCTATAGCAGGATATGAAACATGAACTATAGGAATACTAGTTCCTGATGACATTTTAAGTGTTGACCTTAGGTTTGCTAAAGCATCAGCCTCAGCATTTTCTTCTCTAGGTACTTGTTCTATGTCAAATAAATCAAAATTCTCAGCTAGTTTTTTAACTAAATCTAAATATTGCATTAATTTTTCACCTTTCGCAGTATATGATCCATTAAAGTGATTAGCTAATAGTAGCGAATCTACATACACTTTGAGATTTCTAATGTTCATATCTTTAGCTAATTGCATACCAGAAATTAAAGCTTCATATTCTGCTTCATTATTAGTGGCTATAAAATGACAATTCACTGCTTGGGGTATAATATCCCCCTGTGGCGATTTTAGTACGATACCTAATCCTATTCCTTTAACATTAGCTGCACCATCAGTGTACAAAATCCATTTTTCAGTAGCTTCTTCTAACATTTTGACCTCTAAATCTACTTCCGATTGCAAGTCAGTGCTAAAATCAGCCACAAAATCAGCTAAAGCTTGAGATTTTATAGCAGTCCTAGGTTCATAGACTAAATTAAAAGCACTTAATTTTACAGACCATTTAGCCATCCTTCCTGATACCTCAGGTTTTCTGAGTACGCATTTTATAGGGTAATTTGTCCTAACATGTATAGCATGCGTTTCAAAATAATGCCTAAGTTTGGTAGATGCCATAACTAATGCAAGTATAAGTTTTTCGAGATGAGAATACCTGGTTTCAGCATCAATTAAGCTTTTACTTACATAGTAGACGGGATTTTGTTGTCCTTCTGATTCTCTTACCAAGACAGCACTTACTGCATTTGATGATACTGCCATGTAAAGATATAGAGGCTCGCCATCCTACGGGCTTCATCAGCAGCGGTGGAGTTGATAAATACTTTTTTAATTCCTGGAAAGCCTCTTCTTACTTTTCTCCCCACTCGAACTTTTTATTTTTCTTTAAGATATCATAAAATTCCTTACATCTCTCTGAAGATCTTGATATAAACCTATTTAGGGTTGCTAGTCTCCCGGTTAATCTTTGGATATCTTTGGCATTTGATGGAGATTTTAGGTTCAATATGGCTTTAATTTACTCCGGGCTAGCCTCAATTCCTCTTTTGGTAACCATATACCCTAGGAATTTTCCAGCTCCAACTCCAAAATTACATTTGGCAGGATTTAGCTTCATGTTATACTTTTCCAGGATGTTGAAGGCTACTTCAAGATCTCTTAAGTGATCTTCAGCTCTCTTGGACTTCACCACCATATCGTCTATATAGACTTCCATGGTATCCCCCAGTTGGTCTTTGAACATCATGTTGACTAGCCTTTGATATGTTGCACCTGCATTTTTAAGACTAAAAGGCATAGCAATATAACAATAAATACATGTCGGGGTCATGAAGGTTGTAGCTTCTTGATCTTCAGGCTCCATTTGGATCTGCTGAAATCCGGAAGAGGCATCCATAAATGTCAGCATCTCATGTCCGAAGTTGCATCAACCATTGCATCAATGTGTGGCAGTGGAAATGGATCTATTGGATAAGCTTTGTTAAGATCGGTGAAATCTACACAAACTCTCCATTTTCCATTTTTCTTTTGCACAACTACCACATTTGCCAACCATTCAGGGAATTTTACTTCCCGAATCATCTTGGCCTTTAACAATCGTTCAACATCTTCCTGAATAATAGCATTTCTTTCAGGAGCGAACTTTCTTCTTTTTTGTTGGATCGGCTTGAAACTCTTATTTATTCCAAGCTTGTGCGTAATAATGTCTTTAGATATTCCAGTCATATCTTCTTGCTTCCAAGCAAAAGTCTTCATTCTAGTCTTCAAGAAATCTGTGAACTTAATCTCCAAGTCTTCTGAGATCTTTTTGCCTATCAGCACTTTAATATTAGGATCTTCAGGAACCAAAATAACTTCCTTCACATCCTGTTCTTCCGGTTCATCTACATCAAAGATCCTCTTCTGTAATTACTATTGTGAAGTTGGCTTCGCAGCTGACTTCATGCTGGATGTGTAGCATTCTCTGGCCTCTTGTTGATCTCCTTTGACAGTGACTACTCCCCAAGTGCATTGATGATATGTTGTAGGGTAAAGATGTAACTTTCCGTTTGTAATACGTATCCGTAGGATATATACAGTATTCCTCCGATATTTCTAAATCCTTTTGAAGTATTTTTAAATAGTATGTATTATAATTAATACGAAAATGTATTAATTATATAATGAAGAGATACCATGAATGGTGGAGGTGCAACAAATACACTTCATGCCCGGATAATTATACGGAGGGATCTAGTAGGGCGGTAACAACGGGGGCAGGAACTTTAAATCGTTTAATCCAAACCTAGTCCGGCTACAACCCATTATCTCCCCCATCTATATAACAAAAGGCCTGCGATCATGAAGTGCTTTTGTTTAAAGCTTATCAAGGATATTTTCTATCCAAAAACCAGAAAATCGACAATACGAAATAATTCACAGATGATGAATAGTATTAATAGGATATTTACTGTATTTAAATGTAGGTATGTATCAATTGAGTATAAAAGTAAGTTGACAAGCATTTCAATACATAACATATAGTCATATAATCATAAAGCAAAGTATAGTAAGGTTTTATAAAAACACTCACAAGTTTGGAGAATTATAAATTCTAAGATCAAAGTAACGATATAGGAATGAGCTTCAAAGAAGATCTTGAGAGAATCAACTATAACTTGGACTTGTAAACTTGATGAATATGGAATAATCCTAACTCCATGTGGCCATTATAACTAGGCTTTGATAAGTTCTTGAAAGAATTCCCAATAATAACGTCGTGTTTACAATTTTGAAACCAACGAATTCAAAACAACTTTGGTTGAATCGAAAGCTTGGGATGATGAAAGGTTGTGTAAGATATGCTTGAACTTTAACAAGTATTGATCTTGGAATGATAGATATTAAAGAAGAAGAAGTTTGATTATGTGAATTGGCAAGTTTTAAGGCATGGAATGGTGTAGTATTTATAGGTATATATTTACCATGGTTACTAGTTTAGGTTGTTGATAACTATGGTTAAGTTAAGGAATACCATGGGCTAGTTAACTAACCTTGGTTAACTAACCTTAGTTAACTAATTTTAGTTAACTAATCTTAGTTAGTTAGTACTTAACTTAGGTTAGATGTAAGGTTACGAGTGTTTCGGGTTCGTTTCTTTAAAAGTACAACGAAACAGATCATTCAGATAGCAGATGTTACAATATCTCACTAGTCCGACACACATATATATATATATGCACCAAAAATACCCAAAGTTTTCTTATATTCATAAAGTTTGCCATTATCATATATAACAAGTAATGGACTAAAATGGCAAATGTTACATTGAGTCCAAGATACTTAATGTGTGAGATAACATGATAAAGGCTTTGATTCTAATCTTAATTGGGAGAATCAGTCATTATTTATATGTTATGTATCTGTTTAAGTATTTATAAACTCAATTATTTATCTTTGAGATGAATACATGTGTTGTATAGATCTCATGAGTTTGCTGATGTGGTCGCAGAATTATTTATCTTAAATGGATGTGTGTCAGCCGTTAAGATAAAGGGTCTCAAAAGTGTATGAAAATTGGGTCTATCCAGTCCGGAATGGAGAAAACTCAAGCTTAAAATGGAAGCAGAATATACTTACACGTCAACAACTGAGCTAATTTCAAACGGAGGCGAAGATATAGATGGAGATATTGTTTATCGTGTTATTCAATCTTATGTCTCTATTTTTGTTGTATTTGAATTTATAAAACAACATTGATTGTGTTCAATGTTTGTTAATGTCAAATACTTAACAATGGTTCTTTGTAATTCATTAATTAGTGACATATCGGGTCTTAATTTAATGATTGTACATTGTAAGTTTGTTTAAGTTGTGACATTTATCGAGAATTTCTTTAATGAGAAAAATACAATAAATTATAATACAAAAAGTGTTTGTATTTTTCTTTATCGTGTTCTCTAAAGAATTCTTTTCGTTAATCATATCGGGTTCAAGAAAACTCTCGGTGAATTTTCAAAGTGTTAATCAAGTTCGTGAAGGTTGACTTTATTGAAAGTCAAGGTTCACATGAATCGAAAAATAAGTTTAACTTTATACGCAAGTAGTACCAAGTGAACTCATATGCATATCTTAACAAAATGGGCTAAGTATGCATATTGTTGTTAAGTGGGTATAAATTTACATGTTTTACTTTGGACTTGATATGCGCATTTTCCCAACAGGGTTGAATTTGCGTGTTCTAGTCAAGTAAAAGTGCAATTGCGAGTTTAACTTATTAAGGCCTCATATGCGTGTTTAGCCAAGTGGACATCATATGCGTGTTTTGCAAAGAGGGCTAAATATGCGCATTTGTCAAGTGGGCTTACTTTGCGTGTTCTGGCATATTGGGCCATATATGCACGTTTCTTCATAGTGCTAGGGTTTTGCGTGTTGTGGTGGGTATAAAAAGAAGAAAAATACGCATTTAATGATATATTTTAAATCATTTGCGTGTTCTTCACAAAACTCTCCACATTTGCGCGTTTCTGTCCGAGCACTGTTCACGCATTATCGATTCGCAAAACTTGATCCATTCGTGTTTTAGACACAAGAAACACTATCCTTAACACTTATTAAACAAAGGTATATGATTAACAAGGTTTCTAAGTCCAGATTTTGTGTTTAAATGACCAAATATTTAGGGTTTTTATTTTCGAACATAAAATCACTAAATGGGACTATTAACATGAAATGGATGAAGAAATGGAACCGAAAAACTGATAAATCGGTCAAATAGGATGCTATTCGTACCATATTTAAGAGTTTTAGGGTTCTAATCTTCTGGATTGTGTTTTGGGAAGATGAACAGTGATATGCGTGTTCATCACCATATGCGTGTTCTTGTGAACCCAGAAATTCATCTTCAAACACTTCCAGAATTTGCGTGTTCTTGATGACGTCATCAAAGTCAAACACGCATTTGACCAGATATGCGTGTTTCTGTGTAAAATACACCATTTGCGTGTTTTGTCATCATTTGCGTGTTGTTACCTCATATGCGTGTTTCATGACTTGTAAAATTTTTAAATTAATTTTTTTTTAAATAAGTAAAATATGAAACAAAACACGTACTATCCAGTCAAACCCGACACCATATGTGTATATGGTCACTATATGTGTGTGTATAAGGAATTCGCTTATTCTAGGACTTCGGAAAATTTTCAAAATGGGAAAATTTTCAAATAAGTCAAATTAGAAAGTAAGAATTGCCTTATAACTTTGAACTTTAAAATTTAAGTAAAACAAATGGTTTTTAGTTAAATTTTAATAAAGTTCAAAGTGTCGTTTATTAAAACTAAATGTTTTGGAAGGTTATGAAACAAATGGTTTCACGACTTTAGAAAACAATAAAAGTTTTAATTTCGACCTTTTGATTCGATAAAATTTGGTGACATTTTGGGGGATTATGGAACAAATGGTTTCGCTATCCTAGAAAATGTTAAGAATCTTATCGGTCAACCTATTTGTCGATAGTTAAAGTTGATAACATTCTGGGAACCGATGAAACTAAGAGTTTCAGGGGATTTAGAAAATGTTAAGAGCTTTCAAGTTCGACCATATTTGTTGTTGCTAACCGTTTGTTTGGTTGTTGTTTGTATCTTTGTGCAGATGGCTGAGAGACACTTTCACAATAATCATAACTATTTGATTGATTTGGATGTGAATCACGCAAATGCTGGGAGATTTGTTAGGATTCTTGAGTTTCTGCAGCAATCAAGAATCAGACATGCTCTCACGGCTGACCCAGTTTTCTATCTGACTTTCTTAAGTCAATTCTGGGCATCTGCAAGATTGTTGCCCGGTGCTGTCCTAAGTATTGAAGCGAGGGTGAACAATCAGACCTTCCAGTTCACTGCCTCTGACTTGATTGGTATTCTTGACTTGGGAACTAAAGACCAAGAGGGAGGAGTGAATGGTCCAACCACATATCCCCAAGCACTTAGATTGGGAGCATTCAGAAGAATGGGGTATGTCGGTCCTGCAAACCGGAACACATTTCAGAAGAACTGTTTGATGGGCAGGTGGAAATTCTTCTCATTGAATGTCGAAACCTAATCACAAGTGATATCTTTGGTGCTGAACAAGCCTTATAGTTTCTCTCGTTATATCTTTAATGAGATGAGCAGGCAGATAAGGGCAAGGGATGATGAGAGATTTCTGATGTATACGAGGTTCGTGATGCTGATCATAAATGCTCGACTACCCAATCTTGTTCCGGAGGGTCCTACTGAATCGGTGACTACGATGCCTAATCGTATCTTTAATTACAGTTATAGATACCCTGGAAATCTTCCACAACAGGCTCGACCGAGGGACAGAAACCTCTTTGGTGCGCTTGTTAATCCAGCTTATGTTGCTCCAGAACATAATGGATTTGCGCATGAGGACTCTGATGTTGAAGGTGATTTTGCTGTTGCTCCACAGCCGATCCTTCAACAACCTCCTGTTGCACCAGCGATACAAAACAACAACAACAACCAGAACAACCACCTCCAGCTGCAGTAGAGGCTCCTCAAGTGTTGTTGGTCCAGGAAGAAGTTGCTGAAGCAAATCCTGAGATCGTTGCTGAACATCCTCTTGCACAAAACCAAGAAGTCAACATGGATGTTGACGATAGGGGTTTGGGTGCAGAGCACGTCGACAATATGGTTATAGATAACCAAGACGACGCTACTGATGACATTGGAGGAGATGTCAACCAAGGATAAGGAGGTAACGGGGATGACGATGGAGGTGATGATGGGGATGATGGTCAGGATAATGCTGCTGGCAGAGTACCCATAGGTCAAGGTATTGGTAGTACGTCTGCAGCATTTGATCTCCCCATGGCCGAAGCTGATTCCCGGCCAGTTGTAGAAGAAGAAGATCCCTCTAGGTCAGGGGAAGTCTCAGCAGAAAGAGACAACGTCAGGACGCCGAGGTGTCTAATGTAAATGAGTCTCATGGGATCATTGCAGAGACATATTTTTCTGAGGTGGCAGAGACAAGACGAGATTTGGATGAACCGATACGGAGTGTTCAAGAGGCTGCGCAAGACTTGTCAGAAGTTATGACTGAAGGACCTCTCCATTCAGATGATAGAGGTAAAGGATTGATGGGTGCATCTTCCTCGAGTTCAACAGAACCATCAACTCCTCAAGTTCATGTCAGTCTGCATGTCATCAAACAAAATGCGGTATCACTGGTTAGTGTAGATGATGACCAGTTGTGAGTCCCTCGTTAGCTACGGATCGCTCTCGAGATCGTCTATTGTTATGTCGTGAGTGCGGAATCCTCACGAGATAACTAGTTTGATTAGTTATCGTGTATATTGCAAATTATATCAATATAATTTGCCTTATTTGATCTATCTTCGTTTTCTATATCTTAGAAACGAACTTAGTCGCCTATGGTGTGTGTAATCTGAACTGGAATCCTCAATTTAGGGTTTCCATTCGTTTATATATGTTCACGATCGATATTGGGCCTGCTGGGCTTTGTTCTTACGAACTTAGCAGCCCAGCCCATAAAACGAAGATTATCTTCGTTAGTTCCTAACGAAGATCATCTTCGTTAGTACAACTTACCATCAACATCTATGCCTTGTTATTTTCCAAGTACTTTATGTACAAGAAACTTAACATATATTATGTTTGTACTTGTATAACATACACAACAAACATCATATATAAACATATATATAACACCAAAACATGTAATCGATCATTACTAAAACACAAAGTCTATAATCTATCAATTACATATAAATAAATAAGACATAATCAAATCTAAGTTGCTGTTGTCACATCAACATGCATCAACAAACTCCCCCTTGACAGCAGCATCTTCGATTTCTTTAGTCTTCAAAAATCTTCATCATCCATCAAATAACAATCGTTTACTATTTGCATGGATATTTTCATGTAAGCAGACTTGGAGAATCTTACGATATCGATCTTCTTCATTCTTCCAAAATGGTAAAAATGAGCATTCAGTATCGTATAATTTTCTCTGATCATTTCTTGAGAAATTCACCAACTGCATTGGATCATACATCCTTCTCAACAACATCTTCTTCTTTGAGTCTGCATACATCTTGGCTTCACCAGAATTTTGATCAATCTCCCAATTATCCATTTTATCCAAGACATCTTGTGCCCATTTCTTGGCAGGGACTTTGATCATACATTTGATATCACGTTGAATATACTCAACACTTTTATCTGGCTTCACCACCTTCTTCTTTCGTCTTGGTTCAATATGAAACTTTGGTTTTTCAGAGTCTTTCATATTCGATCTCAACTTGAAATCTTCATGAAGATTCTTACTAACCACATCTGCAAGACCATAATCACTTGGATTGATAATCCTGTTATTTCCTAGTTCATGTAAGTCTTCTTCACACAAACTTCTGAAATGTCTCTCACGCCATGCTAGATACTGACAACCTTCTGGTCTTTTAAGAACAAACAACTTCAGTTCTTCATCATAAAACCAACTCCAGATTATTGTCTTATATCTTGCAGCATCTTTATCTGAGATATGAGTCCAATACATGATGGGTTTCATAGTATCCCATGTGACTATATAATCATTGATTCTTTGACCAGGCACAAGTCTATCAATCTCATGTAGTGGATCATCTTCTCTGAGAGGTACAGGATAATTATTTGGATTAAAAGGTCTTGTCAAATTGATTTCCCAGTGAAAAGGAATCAATGCATCATCAATCCTAGCATATATCACGAAGTTTAAAACTTTAGCGGAGCTACTAATTGAAGTTTGAAGCATTCTTTCCTTAACTTCTTTCCTCTTTATCTCCAACTCTTTTCTTTCTTCCAAAGATGGGTCTTCAGGAGTTGAATCCCAAACATCATCAAACCCATAAGGTTTCTTGAATATATTTATATCCGGTTCAGGAACAAGCTCACCCTCCTCAAGTTCATCACCATCGAAGAGTAATTCTGTATCATCTGTATCATCTATTAAGATTACACAAAATGAACCGGAATACAATGAATAATCATGATAATAATAATAAAGATGAAATATAATTACATTGAAATAAGATAAATTACATTCACATGTCGTAAACTTATTACATGCAACCTAATATACACTTTATCAATCTTTATCAAAATCATAAGTTGAATCAGAATCAGATTCCAAGGCTGTTTGCCTTTGAATCTGTAATTCTTTTCCTCTTTCAGTTTCTGCTTCTTGCTGTTTATCTAATAAGTTATCAAATACAGAATGAAAAGCATTTTCTTCGGTATTACAGTCATGTCCAAATTTTGCCTTAACTTCACGCTTTAATTGTTCAGTTTCAGCTTCAACTTGATCATCACTTAAATAATCAACCGATTTCGAAGAATTACCTGAATCAAGTGCTTCAATAACTTCAGCCTCTCGAGGAGCACTTGAACCACCCGCACCAGAAGTACCAGTCTGGGCAGTATCTCTTCCTGTCTCCCCCTGAGTCTCAACCCCTTTTCCTTTATCAGAAACTGGGCGAGAATCACTCCTATTACCAGCATCATCAGCATCATCATCATCATTCTGACGTCTTGGTTGAACTGCTGATAATCTGCAGACTTCTTCAGGAACATCTCCCCCTTGATTCTTGACCCAGTTGATCAAAAAGGTCAAAGTACCTCGAACAGTCGTAAGATCAGACTCTAACGTATCAACACGAGCCTGAAGAACATCTATACGCCTAACTAGGGAGTAATCTGAAGGAATAGGAGGAAAAGTAGGCAATCATGTTATGAGTCCCTCGATAGCTACGGATCGCTCTCGAGATCGTCTATTGTTATGTCGTGAGTGCGGAATCCTCACGAGATAACTAGTTTGATTAGTTATCGTGTATATTGCAAATTATATCAATATAATTTGCCTTATTTGATCTATCTTCGTTTTCTATATCTTAGAAACGAACTTAGTCGCCTTTGGTGTGTGTAATCTGAACTGGAATCCTCAATTTAGGGTTTCCATTCGTTTATATATGTTTCTGATCGATATTGGGCCTGCTGGGCTTTGTTCTTACGAACTTAGCAGCCCAGCCCATATAACGAAGATTATCTTCGTTTGTTCCTAACGAAGATTATCTTCGTTAGTACTAACTTCCATCAGCATCTATGCCTAGTTATTTTCCAAGTACTTTATGTACAAGAAACCTAACATATATTATGTTTGTACTTGTATAACATACATAACAAACATCATATATAAACATATATATAACACCAAAACATGTAATCGATCATTACTAAAACACAAAGTCTATAATCTATCAATTACATATAAATGAATAAGACATAATCAAATCTAAGTTGCTGTTGTCACATCAACATGCATCAACACCAGTCACCTCCCAAGGTAGTCAGACTTTTGGGAATCAAGATTGGAGATAGACCAGTCTTGATGAGTGCAAGACCTAGCAGCTCTACAATCACACCAATCATGTCTTCGTCGATGACTCCACCGTCTACAACAAGACCATCAGTGACTTCTTCACAGCAAGGAGCTTCTCAGTCTAACAAGGAGAGAGTATCCAAGTTAGATGTGAGTCCCTCGATAGCTACAGATCGCTCTCGAGATCGTCTATTGTTATGTCGTGAGTGCGGAATCCTCATGAGATAACTAGTTTGATTAGTTATCGAATATATTGCTAATTATAAATATATAATCGGCCGTATGTACCCTATCTTCGTTTCTAAATGTTAGAAATGAACTTAGTCGCTGGTGTGTGTGATTTGAACGGAATCCTCAATTTAGGGTTTCCATTCATATATATATGTTTCTGATTGATATTGGGCCTGCTGGGCTTTGTTCTTACGAACTTAGCAGCCCAGCCCATATAACGAAGATTATCTTCGTTTGTTCCTAACGAAGATTATCTTCGTTAGTACAACTTACCATCAACATCTATGCCTTGTTATTTTCCAAGTACTTTATGTACAAGAAACTTAACATATATTATGTTTGTACTTGTATAACATACACAACAAACATCATATATAAACATATATATAACACCAAAACATGTAATCGATCATTACTAAAACACAAAGTCTATAATCTATCAATTACATATAAATAAATAAGACATAATCAAATCTAAGTTGCTGTTGTCACATCAACATGCATCAACACCAGTCACCTCCCAAGGTAGTCAGACTTTTGGGAATCAAGATTGGAGATAGACCAGTCTTGATGACTGCAAGACCTAGCAGCTCTACAATCACACCAATCATGTCTTCGTCGATGACTCCACCGTCTACAACAAGACCATCAGTGACTTCTTCACAGCAAGGAGCTTCTCAGTCTAACAAGGAGAGAGTATCCAAGTTAGATGTGAGTCCCTCGATAGCTACAGATCGCTCTCGAGATCGTCTATTGTTATGTCGTGAGTGCGGAATCCTCATGAGATAACTAGTTTGATTAGTTATCGAATATATTGCTAATTATAAATATATAATCGGCCGTATGTACCCTATCTTCGTTTCTAAATGTTAGAAATGAACTTAGTCGCTGGTGTGTGTAATTTGAACGGATTACCTCAATTTAGGGTTTCCATTCATATATATATGTTTCTGATTGATATTGGGCCTGCTGGGCTTTGTTCTTACGAACTTAGCAGCCCAGCCCATATAACGAAGATTATCTTCGTTTGTTCCTAACGAAGATTATCTTCGTTAGTACTAACTTCCATCAGCATCTATGCCTAGTTATTTTCCAAGTATTTCATGTACAAGGAACCTAACGTATATTATGTTTGTACTTGTATAACACACATAACAAACATCATATATAAACAACATATATATAACACCAAAACATGTAATCGATCATTACCAAAACATGAAGTCCATAATCTATCAATTACACATATATAAATAAGACATAAAGTAACATAATGTCTTAACCTAAAAGACTAATTAAATCTAAGTTGTTGTTGTCACATCAACATGCATCAACAAACTCCCCCTTGACAGCAGCATCTTCGATTTCTTCAATCTTCAAAAAAAAATCTTTGTCATCCATCAAATAACAATCGCTTGCTATTTGCATGGATATTTTCGTGTAAGCAGACTTGGAGAATCTTACGATATCGACCTTCTTCATTCTTCCAAAATGGTAGAAATGAACATTCAGTATCGTATAATTTTCTCTGATCATTTCTTGAGAAGTTAACCAACTGCATTGGATCATACATCCTTCTCAACAACATCTTCTTCTTCGAGTCTGCATACATCTTGGCTTCACCAGAATTTCAATCAATTTCCCAATTATCCATCTTATCCAAGACATCTTGTGCCCACTTCTTGGCAGGGACTTTGATCATACACTTGATATCATGTTGAATATACTCAACGCTTTTATCTGGCTTAACCACCTTCTTCTTCCGTCTTGGTTCAATATGAAACTTTGGTTTCTCTGAGTCTTTCATATTAGATCTCAACTTGAAATCTTCATGAAGATTCTTACCAACAACATCAGCAAGACCATAACCACTTGGATTGATAATCCAGTTATTTCCGAGTTCATGTAAATCTTCTTCACACAAACTTCTGAAGTGTCTCTCACGCCACGCTAAATACTGACAACCTTCTGGTCTTTTAAGAATGAACAGCTTCAATTCTTCATCATAGAACCAACTCCAGATTATCGTCTTATATTTTGCAGCATCTTTATCTGAGATGTGAGTCCAATACATAATGGGTTTCATAGTATCCTATGTGAATATATATTCATTAATTCTTTGCCCAGGCACAAGTCGATCAATCTCTTGCAGTGGATCATCTTCTCTAAGAGGAACTGGATAATCATTTGGATCAAAAGGTCTTGTCAAGTTAATTTCCCAGTGGAAAGGAATCAATGCATCATCAACCTTAGCATATACCACAAAGTTTAAAACTTTAGCGGTGCTACTAATTGGAGCTTGAAGCATTCTTTCCTTAACTTCTTTTCTCTTCAACTCTAACACTTTTCTTTCTTCTATAGATGGATTTTCAGGAATTGAGTCCCAAAATTCATCAAACCCATAAGGTTTCCTGAATATGTTTAGATTCGGTTCAGGAACAAACTCACCCTCCTCAAGTTCATCACCATCAAAGAACAATTCTGCATCATCTGTATCATCTATTAAGATTACACAAAATGAACACCAGAATACAATGAATAATCATGATAATAATAATAAAGATGAAATATAATTGCATTGAAATAAGATAGATTACATTTACATGTCGTAAACTTATTACATGCAACCTAATATACACTTTATCAATCTTTATCAGAATCATAAGTTGAATCAGAATCAGAATCAGATTCCAAGGCTGTTTGCTTTTGAATCTGTAATTCTTTTTCTCTTTCAGTTTCTGCTTTTTGCTGTTTATCTAATAAGTTATCAAATACAGAATGAAAAGCATTTTCTTCAGTATTACAGTCATGTCCAAATTTTGCCTTAACTTCACGCTTTAATCGTTCAGTTTCAGCTTCAACTTGATCATCACTTAAATAATCAATCGATTTCGAAGAATTACCTGAGTCAAGTGCTTCAACAACTTCAGCATCACGAGGAGCACTTGATCCACCCGCACCAGAAGTACCAACCTGGGTAGTATCTCCTCCTGTCTCCCCCTGAATCTCAACACCTTTTCCTTTGTCAGAAACTGGGCGAGAATCAATCCGATTATCAGCATTATCAGCATCATCATCATCATTCTGACGTCTTGGCTGAACTACTGACAATCTGCAAACTTCTTCAGGAACATCTCCCCCTTGATTCTTGACCCAGTTTATTAAAAAGGTCAAAGCAACTCTAGCATCCGTAAGATCAGACTCTAATGTATCAACACGAGCCTGAAGAATATCGATACGCCGAACTAGTGAGTAATCTGAAGGAAGAGGAGGAATAATAGGCAATCTGGGCAATACAGGTAAGGCAGGAGACACCAGTGGATGCAACGTTACACTACCAGCAACAGAAGTAACCTGTGCTGTAGAGACAGCAGGAATAGCAGCAGCAGTCGATCGTGGATAATCAGGAATAGATACTGAAGTAACCTCAGTAATTCGTGCACGCTTAGCTCTGGTATAAGTAAGAGGAGCATCCAATGTCCTCTTAGGACCTCTGGAAGTAGTAGGGCCTGAAGTACCAACAGTACTTGTACCTACATGAATTGGACTTGGTGCCATATCTCTATGTTCCATTTCTTCTTGATTATGAAGTACATCTTCCTGTCCAGCACCATCATCCTGATGAACTTGAATATGATGTTCATCATGAACGGATTGATCCGTATCAGAAAGTGCAGGAGAAGAATGACATGCCTTACTCCGACGCTCTCGGCGTAAAGCACCAGGTACACCTTCTCGAGAAAAGTGATGTGAATGATCACTTCTTGAATCAGCATGGACATCATGAGCCATCTTAGTTCGATGTTCATTACTAGAATCAGCAGCGACACTATCATATTCATCTGTGTCTTCCTCAACTGCATCATCACCACCATGAGAACCATCAGAACCAGCTTCTACACCACCATCATTCCCATGATCAGAGTCATCAGAATCAGAATCACCTAAAAGACTAATTAAATCTAAGTTGCTGTTGTCACATCAACATGCATCAACATTAGATGAGGACATCCAGCGGATGAGAGCTCTAGTTGCCAGCTTGTCTGGCAAGCTTAAAGGAAATGAAGAGTAACACCGAAGAGATGCTGACCTCGTAAGACAAAGACATCTAGAGCTGGAGAATAGCCAGTATGACCTGCAAGAAGCCCAGGAAGCAACAATCAATTCTATTAATGGGATTGTTGATTCTGTTAGGGTGCACCATAAATTCCTTAAAGGTCAGGCTAAGCATCTCGAGAGCTTAGGTAAGAGGTCTGTTGAGCTGCACAACAAGATCAAAAATCTTGACTATCAGGGGGGAAGTCTGGATGCAAGGAGGACACTCTCAAACATCATCGAAGAAATGATGAGGATGAGGATCCAAGCGGTTCCGGACAACAGGAGGAGATTCAGAGATTTCTGACCTCAAACGTCAATGCAGCTCAGGTAGAGCAAGGTCAGCAAGGTCAATCTGGCCAAGTTGGTGCTCCTTTATCTAATCCACTGGCCGTAGAGGAAGTAGCTGGTATCCAGGAACAACCGACTGGAGGAGTAGGAGTCGGCATTCGGGTCAGACCAACTACAGAGGAAGAAGTTGGGAGTGAACTCCTGGACGACATTGTTGCGTACTTCAATTTTGATGAGTATGGGAGCATGCTTGAAAATCCATCAGTCTCTTCAGCTCAAGACAAGTGTGCATACTTTGATGCAATACTTGATCTACTTGATCCAAAGGAGAAGGGATCTGATGAGCTATCTCTACAAACAACCATTGCAAAGGGCAAGGTTGAGGTAGACAGTCAATTAGGGCTAGACTCAAATCGGGAGTCGGGAACGGCTGAGACGATTGAAAAGAAGAGCAGGATTCCAGTGGAAGCAACACCTGAAGTTCCTGATGACAGGGTTTTTGGCCAGCACTTAGGATGACAAACGAAGACTTGAAGGTCACATCTAGATGCTAATGTCAAGGGGGAGACTGTTAGTGCATGTTTCTCGGTGACAAAATCATTCTAGATGTGTTACATATCTACCAATAAACTAAAACAGGATTGTAGACTTCTTTATACGACACATGGCGCTTTATTTAATCGACACGTGTATTTTTAATCCATAAATTAATATTTATATTATAAACAATCCATATTTGACCATATGTTTCCTTAATATCTTATATATATAATTTCGATCATTCCTTATATGTTTAGTAAAAAACTCTATTTTAATAAGACTAATATTTATTACTTTATAATCTATATCAAAAATAAATATACTTGGTTATACAACTAGATTATTAACCTATTCTTACTTTTGAATTTAGTTTTACTGGGTTTTTATTTTATATCTTTTGTCTTTAGAAAACTTCTTATATAATTATGAGTATGATCATATACTCTTAAAAGAATATTATATTAATAAATCTTACATACAGTAATACATTATAAGTCATATTGTTATTTATAAGATATAAAAATATAAATTTACAGTGTGATTAATAACGCTATGTATCTTGAAAACGTTGAAATCATCTCGGTTTTCTTCATACTTATATTGTCATTTTCTTTTGAACGGCAACGTAAATAATAATTACATCAAATAATACTCAAATATCACATTGCTAAAATTTAACACAGCCAAGTATACTATGGTTTATTTTATAGATTTTATTTGATATATTAGTATTAATTTTATTTTAATAATCTAGAGTCCACCAATAAAATAAAACAGGTTTGAGATATTTTTATAACGACAGGTGGCGTAATCCTTGATCGAAACGCATCCTTTAATTTTATTTATTTTATTAAATTATCTTTTTTTTAAGTGTATAAAGATTTAATTTTCTTATTAGATTTAGATATAAACTCTAACTCTTTGCTTATGGATACAAAATACATTATAACCTTATTTGATTGATCGTTTTCTCATTAATAAAATTGTCTCTTTTTCTTTCTCAACTCTTCAACTCCTATTACTTATATTACTTATAATAAGTTATTAACATGAATACTTCAAAATTTTGAGTTTACGATCCGAAATTAGAAGGAACTATGTTTACAAGTTCCGATTTTGATGTGATTGTAAAAATTTAAGGTAAATCCAAAACTCTAACTAAACATATATTATATTTATCATTATTGTTTATTATAATTTAACTTCGATCATCGGTTTATTTTAACCACAATTTTTTTTGATACTCACAATCATGTATGTGATATATTCGAATTTCTTTATGGTACAATCTATATACCTACCGTACATCGTACGGGTATTAGGACTAGTATTTTCATATATATCCAAGTCTTGTAATTTATCTTGTAATTACCGTTTGTCAATAATATTACCTTGGCATATATTGTTGATCATATTGGGATCCATTTATGTTTATGTGTTTGTTTATTATTTGTATTTTGCAGGTTCTAGACATAACATGTAAAGAGTCATTAAGTTAATATTGTTTCTGCGTTTTACAGCAGTTGAAATATTAACTTAATGTACTTCCAAAGGGAAGTTAAGATAATTGTGTTTCTGCGTATTAACAGCAGGAGAAACAGTATCTTAAATATATACTTCCAATAGGTAATATTGACGACGTTGTTGCTGCGTATTTACAGCAGTAGAAGAACGTTGTCACAGCTAATGTTGTTTCTGCGTATATTTACAGCAGTAGAAACATTGGCTGAGTTAATGTCGGTTCTGCGTCTTGACAGCAGTAAAGACATTAACTCAGAGTGTAATGTCGGTTCTGCGTATTGACAGCAGTAAAGACATTAACTCAAATATTCCTAAGTGTTATTTGAGTGATTCTCGGGAACGAGCAATTAGTTGCTTGTGGAGAGAACACTCAAAAGGTCATTTGAGGGTTCTTGGGAATGAGCAAAAGTTTGCTTGTGGAAAGAACACTCAAATGGTCATTTGAGAGTTCTTGGGAACGAGCAAAAGTTTGCTTGTTCATAAGAACTCTCAAATGGTTTGAGAGTTTCTGTGGAAACAAGCAAAAGTATGCTTGTACACAAGAACTCTCAAACTAGGCCAAAACCCTAATGGGCTTGACATGAGAACACTCAAACCCAATGGATTTGAGAGTTTTTGTCACTTGCCTATAAATAGAGGGTGTGTGTATGCGTGTTCTCAACAAGAGTGTAGAGAGAGAAACGAGCAAAACCTAGAGAGAGAAAACCAAGAAAACTCACGGTTTGATCTTGTGGGTTCTCGACTCACGCACGAACCGCAAACACACACCCGGTTTGGACGGCTTGTAGACTTAGGTTACCACGTTGGTTGGTAAAGTTTGTTCGGAGAGTCGTTTCACTATATAACCAAATACGGGTGTTTATATTCACGCAAAAAGATATATATATATATATATATATATATATATATATATAAAAATATATATAATATATATATATATATATATATATATATCATAAAAGGTAGATATAGTAACCGTGGGTTATCTCGAGGAATTCCGCACCTCGACATATCCTTAAGTCAATCTCGGTTCAGTAAGACCCGGGGGACTTACAAGGACGTTGTACATTTAAGTGTGGGGGGATGGAATAGGAAAAACCCTTGGTCTAATTGTTTGATTTTACACAAGTTTTCTACTACTTATTTCATGCAAATTTTAAGTTTTTAAGTATCTGAAAACTATTTTGAGAATATAAGCTTTGCAAGTAGAAAAAATATGACGATAATTAAGCAATATTAGCTTGGCAGGATGAACGGTTAGTTAGAATTGTTAGCTTAACTATAGATTTGTGGTTGTTCATGCTTCCAACTGGATTAGAGCTTAGACTGAAACTGTATGCGATTATGTTTGCCATAGCACACTTAACCGGACTTTAATATGCCTAGCAATTAGAGCTTTCTAGTCATTAGTATAGGTGTATTAATTGGACTTAATTATACGTGCTTGTGTAGGAACTATTTTAGATGTATGGTTCGCCTTAATTCTTGCACTATTTAATGTGAACTAGTTGCATGTGGAGTAGGAGTATCAGTCATCTGGGATCTCTGATAAATGTCTATTGCATGAATAATGTAGTATCTAAAGAAAGGGCAATCAGTAGATTAATAAAGTTCAAAGAACTAATAACAAGTAAAATCTATAAATACATCAAGTTATGTCGCTCTGCGCGTGGGGAACCACCGACCTGTCACTGCTGTCTTGATGTGAACTTTTAGTTGAGTTATGTCGCTCTGCGAGTGAGGAATCACCGACCTGTCACCGCTGTCTCAACTATTAAAGATGATAATATCGTATGACTGCTTTTGTATTTAGCTAGCGAGCATGACTGTAGTGTAGGAGTATATCTAAGTAGTGACTCACAAGTACACACACTTTGAAATATCAATGCCTTGCTAGTAGCTAGTAGTTCTAATTGCTATACAAACTTGAATTAAGTGCTTAACTAGTCAGCAGAAGGTAGTAAGATTGAGCTGTAAGACATGTGGAAGTATAGAACTGTTTTAGAGGTATTAACACGAATAAAAAGTTAGCTTTTAGTTTTGATTGACTGATTACCTAGCCTCTAGCTATAGCTCACTGATTTTGTCTAAAGCTTTCTCAAATCATTTTGCATGACTATTCTTTCAAATGATTTTAATATAGTAGAATACTTTAACACTTAAGATGTCCACTCATCAATTGCTTTATTTTTCTTGGACTATTTGCTTGAGGACAAGCAAAGACTTAAGTGTGGGGGTATATGATGAGCGTCCATTTTGTGATAAAAATCCCTATTGAAAGGCTTCTTTTCAATGCTTAAATGAGTAATTATTCTGGAACTATCAGTACTTAATGAATCGTACGATTATGCAGGTTCACGGAAATGCGAGAGAGGGTAAATGACAACAAGTGACTCAAGAAGGAAGCCTATGAAGTTACAAGACACAAGGAAGTGATTTGGGGGTCAAACGAAGACGCAAAAGAAACGAACAGCAGCCACCAGCGCCGCTGGGCACAATCCAGCACCGCTGGCAAGCCACCAACGCCGCTGGCCCACTTCAGCCCAGAACCAGCGCCGCTGGAAAGCCCACCAGCGCCACTGGTCGGCCCACAGCAGAAACCGACTTAAACACCTATTTAAGTCGAACTAACCCTCAAAACCCTAAAAGAGGGAGCCGATTCAGCAGCCCTAGCCGCCCAGCAACAACCCTAGATCGACTTTGCAGATTCCAAGGAGGTTTTGGAGCTTCTAACACCTTCCGATCTTCATTCTTGGTCTAGATCTTTTATCTTTTATTTACTTATATTATCAAACAATGTCTTTCAACTTTTTAGACTTTGTTATTCCTTTAATAATGCTAGCCTAGGCTGAATACTTGTTTGGATCGATGTGATCATGTAGACGTGTTAGAAATCCAAAAAAAGTGATAAATTGTAATTTAGATTAGAGGACTTTCTTGTTTTTAAGTCATAGGTAAATGATCACTAAGGTTGAGGGGCTAATTGTGATAATTAGCATAATTGTATAGGTAGCCTATAAATACCCCTCTCATACCTTTGGGATTATAATTCTTGTATAACCTTACACCCTCAATTAATACCAATCAGCAACTTTTATACACACACACTTTCTCTCTCAAAACACACACACAAACACCAAGAACACACACTCACCAAAACCGCCATTGATGACGTGAATTCGGTGATAGAAATCGTGTTATAACATGTGGTATCAGAGCAAAACATCATTCTGATATCGATCCATAACTGAATTCAGTCACAAATTCATCAAAAATCAAAAATATTTACATTTTTGTTCGTCTTTTTCATCTACTGTTTCATCAAAATTCACCTCTCAAATCGCATAAAATCACAGTTATTTGTTCATCAATAGATTCGTGGTAGTTAAAAACATAATCCTGTCAAGTTTCAAGTTTCAATTCGATCTAAATCTCGAGTTTGAATTTTTGCATTTTAGCGCGAAATTTGGGATTCGAATCTGTTGTGTTTTGTGTTGAATTTTGTTAATCGGTGTGTTGCTAAGGTGAAAACAAACAGTTTGCAAGTGATTTCATGTTCTAACTCCTAGTAATTCGAAAGTTATTGAAGCTTTATGAAGTCGTTAATGGAGTTTTTGTATAAAACTGTTTTGCTGATGAAGAAGATGCTTTCAGAACGATTTTGGCTAGGACGATCTCAGCAAGATCGTCTCAGTCTTTGAACTATCATTTTTTATTCTTGTACTTGGTAGCTTGTAGGACGATCCTCACAAGATCGTTCTGACAAGTGGTGTGTGGTGAAGTGTTTGTTTGTGGCTAATTAATCCGTAAGGATTGGTTTGGTCAATTCAAATACTTGGAAAGTATTTTATACTTGAAAGTTTTGGGAAAGAAATCTAAGACGATCTCATCAAGATCGTCCCAGCACACTGACCTTAGGACGATCCTGTCAAGATCGTCCCAGTTCCTTTGAACATTGGTGTGTTTTGATTGAACATTTGAAGTTGTTGTGATTGGGAATCATACTCTTCTAGGGTAACTGATCTTATAGATTGGTTTTGCTCAAATTTCATTCCTTTCCATTACATTCTGACAAGACCTTTTCATTTCCATAAGATCGTTTCATCTCTCAATCATCAAAACGATCTTGACAAGACCGTTTCATTTTAATGTACAAAACGATCTTCTTTCATTCGTTTCATTTCCTAAACTTCAATCCAAAACAAACTTCAATTTCAGTTTCATTTCTCACTTAACCAACTTTCCCTAGATACTTCAAAACAATCTCTTTCAAATCGTTTTCTTTTATTCTAAGACGATCTCCTCTAGGACGATCTCCTCTAAGACGATCTCCTCTAGGACGATCTCCTCTAAGACGATCTTCTCTAGGACGATCTCCTCTAAGACGATCTTCTCTAGGACGATCTTCCCTAAGAGATCGCTCTAGGACGATCTCCTCTAGGACGATCTCCTCTAGGACGATCTCCTCTAGGACGATCTCCTCTAGGACGATCTCCTCTAGGACGATCTCCTCTAGGACGATCTCCTCTAGGACGATCTCCTCTAGGACGATCTCCTCTAGGACGATCTCCTCTAGGACGATCTCCTCTAGGACGATCTCCTCTAGGACGATCTCCTCTAAGACGATCTCCTCTAGGACGATCTCCTCTAGGACGATCTCCTCTAGGACGATCTCCTCTAGACGATCTTCTCTAGACGATCATTTCCATAAGATCGTTTCATCTCTCAATCATCAAAACGATCTTGACAAGACCGTTTCATTTTAATGTACAAAACGATCTTCTTTCATTCGTTTCATTTCCTAAACTTCAATCCAAAACAAACTTCAATTTCAGTTTCATTTCTCACTTAACCAACTTTCCCTAGATACTTCAAAACAATCTCTTTCAAATCGTTTTCTTTTATTCTAAGACGATCTCCTCTAGGACGATCTCCTCTAAGACGATCTTCTCTAGGACGATCTTCCCTAGATCGTTTCATTTCCTAATTTTTTTTCAACTCTTAATTCGATTCAATTTTTCAAATCAAATCAATTTCAAATGGCTTCTCGTGAAGCATTGGCATTAGGTTCAGATACAAGACCTCCAGTTCTCTACCGTGGTTCCTATGGACTATGGAAGAAAAGATTTATGGACTATGTGGAAAGTCAAACAAATGGTCATATGATGAAAGATTCCATCCTTAATGGACTTGCCGTTCATCGCCATCCCACTACTGATGCAATTCTAACTCATGATCTTTTGAATGTTGAACAAAAAGATCGAACAGCTGCAGATAACAGAGCTAGGTCATGCTTATACAAAGCTCTACCGGATGAAATCTATGGCTCTGTTGATTCTTATGATACAGCCAAGGAAATATGGGATGAGGTGGCTATAACAGATGGTTAACCAATAGAAAGTGTAAAATACAACAAGTCTAATAATCACTAGATATGGACTAGTATTACTTTTAAATAAAGATGCAAGATATATAAACAAAGTAATACAAGACTTAAAGCAATAAACAAATAAAGTGGACCATTATGTATGTTTCATGGGTATTTCATTTATTGATGTTTAAATAAAATACAAGGTTGTTGCGGATCAAGATAACACAATTAAGTGAGTATCCTAACAACCTATGATTACAAATGATCTATATTTGTCAAATAGCTCTTTAGGATCGAGATACTTAAAGTTGTGAAGTATCCCTGTTTAAGATCGAGAGTATTTTAGACAAATTCACTTTCTTGCAAGGTGTATGCTAAAAAGTATTTTTGTTCAAGGAATGACTTAGTATTTATAGACAACAAATTCACCAGTGAATTTGTGCCGTACAAATATGGTTGTATACATTTAATGATCCGACAAGAACATTAAATGTATTAGATAAGAATAAGGATAAAGTCACATCAAGTGCAAGTGTATCCTATTATCCAACCACCTTAACACACGTACACTTTGTTAAAGAACAAGTGGATTGTTCTTTGGAAAGTGTGTTAAAGGCTAAAGTCAATCCTCGATATTAGTGTTCAGACTTGCAGGATCTAGAACACTAACAATCCTCCAGTGTGCAGATCTGGTAAGACTTTCCAGTGGACTCCGCCATTTGTTAAGTCTTCTTCCTTCAGACTTCAGTCTTTGACTTCAGTCAGAATGTCTTCAGTAGAGTAGATCTGGACTGGGGTGAAGTCTTCAGTGAGCTAATCTGAAGAATGCTCCAGATTACCTATACAAGTAAATGCTCACTAGTCTTCAATTATTTCTGGACAAATCTTCAGAGGGACTCCAGATTCCAAGTTCTGGAGTAGGTCCAGTAGAATATGTTTTCTGGTCAGATCTTCAGTGAGCTCCAGTAGTCGGGTCTGGAGCGAGACCAGCAAAACAAGTTTTCTTAATAAACCTAAGTAAGGTTCCAGTAGTCCAGTCTGGAGCCAGTCCAGTAAGTCTGGACTAAATCTGGACCTAACAAATTCCCCCTATTTGTTTAGAAATAATGCAAGTATTTTTTCAGACTTATAGATATACAAATTTGTATGTCTGGAAAACACTTGGTCGATTTAAGTCTAATCTAAGTTACTGGAAAACACTTTATAGATCATAAGTGTTTTCAGTTTCATCTTTTAAGTTCTAACTTAGACTAAATCTGGTCATTCTACTTGTAATAAAAACTTGTAACTATTATTACTTTCATCAAAAAGGAAAATAATTACAACTTTCATAAAAAAAAATAATTACAACAAGTATAATGATAAGAGTTCAGGCCCTTCTTCTTGATGAATGCCCTGGTGCATCTTCAGTGGCCTTCCTCTTTGGAGATGGAGATGATGGAACAGACACTGGTGGTCTTAGACCCAACACAGCTTCCATTTGTTTGATTCTCTTCCAGACCTTTTCAATTCTCTTCATAAAAGCCTTTACATCTGGAGAGAGATCAGTTTTGCCTTTGAAGGTCATTCCAATCTCTTTTAGTTCAGTCCAACCAAATGCTTGGACTGACGTATCCTTCCTTTCATCAGTGAAGTTTCCTTCTCTGGTCAACTTCACATTAAACTTAGTCATACCTTGATGTTGTTCAGCCAGAGTGATTTCAGCATTTATAATTCTTCTTGCATTGGCCCTGAACGTCATCATTTCTTCAAAACTTTGCCTTTTGTTTAGCCAACTGAACCAAATCTTCAGTATCCCTGGATACACCACTCTGTTGTCCTTCAGTGGACTGGTGTTCTTTATTTATCTTCAGAGTTGTATCCAAAGGAATAAAAGTGCTAAGATTACCATCTTTAATTGCCTTCAGTTGCTTGGCAGTAAGTTTGGGTAGACCAGTCATCCTCTTTCTGTATTCCACTTCCAGAGCTCCAGCATTCCTTCTTATTTTCTTCTGGAGGCTTACCAGCTCCTCCTTTCTCTGTCTG
>CM067167.1:217034636-217093771 GCA_034093135.1 Erigeron breviscapus | reverse complement strand
AAATATGGGATGAGGTGGCTAGACAGATGGAAGGAGCTGACGTGACTTCAACGATAAGATTGACCAACGATAAGAAACAAGTTGTTGATAAGGGTAAGGCATCAGACAAAAAGTGCTACAATTGTGGTATTCCTGGACATTTTGCTGTTGATTGCAATCAACCTCGAAAGCGGAATTATGAGTATTACAAGCAGAAGATGCTGTTAGCCAAACAAGTTGAAGCAGGACATGCATTGCTCGCTGAAGATGACAAATGGCTATTACTCTCAGATGATGAAGATCAAGATCTCTCTGCTAATGTTTGCTTTATGGCAAGGTTGGCAAAGGACAAAGTTTTTGAAGCAGAAAGCACTGATGATGAATACCCAGATGATGAGGTAACTCTCGACTCTACTTTTTCTTTGATTAAGGATAAAGAGTCATGTAGATTAGCTTTATCAAATTTGACAACTCAAATCAAATCTTTAGCCAACAAAAACAAAAAGTTGAAAAATAGTATTTCATTTTCTAAAAGTGAATTTTCAAAACTTCTTGAAGAACATTCAAAATTACTTTTTGAACATGATGCTATTAAACAAGATTTTTAAGCATACAAAGATGAAATGTTGGTTAAAGAATGTGAGTTGAATGTCTCTCCTGATTCTAAGTTATTACAAAAATGTCACAATCTTGAAAAGACCATTCATGATCTTGAAAAGGCCAATCAAGATCTTGAAATTCAAAAGACCAATGAATGGCTTCGGGCAAATGCTAGACAAATGGATGTTGATATTCTTAATAAAAAGCTTCAAGAAGCTAAACCAAACAATGTTGAATTCGAAAGGAAGATTTCTGATTTAAATCATAATTGTTTTCTAAAAGGCATTGAGATTGAGAATCTTGAAAAACAAGTTGAGGAATTTAAAAGAATATACTTTTCTATCAAGAAAAGTTATATAAAGTTGAACAAAATCCTCTCTTGGATTTCACTGCCTATTTCAACAAGTCAAAATTGACAAAACAGATCTTCTTCTCGGGTTGGGATTTGAGAATATCACACAATTACAAAAAGCCAAAGAGGAAATTGAACCCTTGTATGATGAAAAATTTCTACGACTTGGTATGATACAACAATTTATTCGTCCATTGGATGACGAATTTGAGACTGATGAAGTTGAGAGAATACCAAAACATGATTTTTTGGTTAATTATGATGCAATAAATGATTCATACAAAACTAAAGAATCTTCAATTTTCAAATTGGAAGAAATTGAATCAAATTTTCAAAACCAAGAATCTGTCGGTACTCCACCTAAACCAACTAAAATGTATTTTTCAACCACATTTTTGGAAAAACAAGTAGAAGGTTTACAACAAAAGGTGGAATCTCAACAAAAAGTAATTAATCACCTCAAGTCTCAAAGTCCGAATTCAGAGGATAAATGTATTGTTGTTGATACTAAGAAAGTTTGTGAAAAACCATTGTCCAAAGCTCCAACTTCATATTACTCAAAGAAACGAGTTAAGACCAAACTCGTCAAGACTGAACCAAATACCATTGAGTTAGAAACCTTTGTTTCTACCCCAGTGAAACATGTCAAAAAGGAACAAGCTGAGACCCCACTCAGGACAAAGTACACCAAAGTGAAACTTCCGAAAGACTATCCTAATGCTTCTCAATCTAGCTCTCAATCTAGCTCTATACCTAAGATGTCTAAGTCTAGCTCAGTTTCGCTAACTATGGATACATCAAATGGTACAACTAGATATAGGGATAGATATGGATGGTTTTCACATGATAAACCAAAGAAGCAAGAAGTTTCCTCACCTTCAAAAGATTCCAAAAAGATGAAAGTGTTAAAACACCTCGTTCTAATCTTCTTAGTTTCAATTCAACAGGTGGAAAGAGCATAAATAGTGGTGCTAAATGGGTTGCTAATACATTAGTACCTAAGATCACTAGTAATCAAAAGGATGTTGAGAAAAAGAAAAAGAAGGAGGAGGAAGGGTGTTCCTGTTAATCAAAACATTTCTTCTTTGTTAAATAATGTTGAATATGTCAAGGCTAGACCTTGTGAGCTTGTAAACAATTTTAATTCCCGTAATTGTGTGGTTGATCTTGATGCTTGTAAACATGTTACTTTTAATTCTCATGTGAATGTTCGTACTTTTATTCAAATGTGTTTGTTGATGATGTGCTTGTTAATGCTTATGTTGATTCGAAAACATGTTTGAATGCATTTCCTAAGTTATATACCCTGCCTGTTTTAACTAACCATAAAGGACCCGTCTTCAAGTGGGTACCTAAAAACGGTTAAATTTCTTTGATTGCAGGAAATAACCATCTGTGTTTGGATACTCGATTCCGGGTGTTCGAAGCACATGACTGGAAATAAATCTTTGCTCAAGAATTTTGTTGAAAAGATTCATGGGAACAGTTCGCTTTGGAAACAACAATTTCGCTCCTATCTTAGGTTATGGAGACATTGAACGAAATGGAATTGTCATTAAGAAAGTTCACTATGTTGAAGGATTAAGTCATAACTTGTTCAGTGTTGGACAATTCTGTGACAACAATCTTCAAGTTCTTTTTCGACAATCTCTGTGTAAAGTCCAAACTCTAGATGGAGTTGATATTCTTTGCGGTGATCGTGATGATAATCTTTTTACCGTCAATCTCGATGATAACCAACCAACCGATAATATTTGTCTTATTTCAAAGGCTACTTCAAAGAATTCTTGGTTATGGCATAGAAGGCTTTCTCATCTGAATTTCCAAACCATCAATACTTTGGTCAACAAGCATCTTGTTGAAGGCTTACCTGACTATAAGTATGAAAGTGAGCATGTTTGTCCTTCTTGTGCTGTTGGGAAGATTAAGAGAACTTCTCATAAACCGAAAATCTCCAAATTCTGTAGCACCTCTTCATTTGCTTCACATGGATCTTTGTGGGCCGATGAAAGTACAAAGCCGAAATGGGAAAAAATACATCTTGGTTATTGTTGATGATTATTCAAGATATACTTGGGTCAAGTTCCTTGCACCAAAGATGAAACAACTCAGATGTTGATAGATTTCATCACTACTACTCAAGTAAATCTTCAACTTCCAGTTCGTTACATCCGTTCGGATAACGGTACTGAGTTCAAGAATGTTGTTTTTGATGAATTCTGCAAATCCAAAGGTATTACTCATCAATTAGCAGTTCGCACCCCACAACAAAATGGTGTTGTTGAAAGGAGAAATCGATCGCTAGTGGAAGCAGCAAGGACAATGCTTGCTTATTCCAAATTGCCATCCAATATGTGGGCTGAAGCTGTTGACACTGCTTGTCACACTCAGAATCGGTCCATAATCAATCAGCGTTTCGAAAAGACTCCTTATGAGGTTGTTAACAAACGCAAACCCAACATCAACTACTTTCATATATTTGGGTGTGTTTGTTACACTTTGAATGATCGGGAGAATCTTGGAAAGTTCGAGAAGAAAGGTGATGAAGGATATTTTGTTGGTTATTCCAAAACATCAATTGCCTACCGAATCTATAATCGTCGAACAACCACAATTCAAGAAACAATGAATGTTTGGTTTGATGAGATGTCAGGCATGATTTTTGAGCAAGAAAGTTTGCTACCAACAAGTAATGATCCAAGTGCTTCAAGTACTTCTACAAGGAATTCTACCTTAGCTTCTAAATTCAAGAAGTTTCCAACTCCAACAAGTGATGAATTAGATATTCTTTTTGAAGAATTCTTTAATTCAAAACCGATTCATGATCAAGAACCTCAAGTCATCGTTTGAACCAATTCAAAACAATGAACCTCTTCATAACAACGATCCAGTTCCTGACAACATTCATGAATCATCATCAAGTTCTTCAGAACAAGGATCCTCTTCTAATGATTCTTCTCCACCATCCTCTCCTGATAATGCTTCTCAAGTGAATGTTCAAGAACAACCTTCTCGATTTACTCAGACAACAAATCCTTTGAACACTCCAAATGTGTATGTACCACTTGACTTTGATCATCCAGCTTATGAGGAAAGAGTTCTACCAAGTTATGATTCCATCTCTCAACAAAACTCAAGTTTTAATGATGGTGATGTTGATCTTCAACAACAAGATCCTCTTCCTCATGCTCACAAGTGGACACGTATGCAGAAATACCATCCTACTAATCAAATAATTGGAGATCCACAAGCAGGAGTAACTACTCGTACTTCAGTAAATGAGTGTCTTGTTGCACTTTCTCTTAGCAATATCGAACCCAAAACAGTATCTGAAGCTCTTCGTGATCCAGAGTGGGTTAAGGCAATGCAAGATGAACTCGCACAATTTGAAAGACTGAAGGTATGGAGATTAGTTCCAAATCCTAGAAAAGATGATCCAATCGGAACAAAGTGGATATTCAAAAACAAAAAGGATGAGAATGGAGTGGTAGTAAGGAATAAAGCTCGACTTGTTGCAAAGGGTTATTGCCAACAACCTGGTGTTGACTTCGACGAAACTTTTGCTCCAGTTGCAAGAATGGAGGCCATTCGAATATTCTTAGCTTCTGCCGCATTCCGAAACTTTACTGTGTTTCAAATGGATGTGAAGACTGCTTTCTTGAATGGTGACCTCAAAGAAGAAGTTTACGTTGATCAACCAGAAGGTTTTATTGATCCTCAAAGGCCAAACCATGTCTACAGGTTAGACAAGGCTCTCTACGGTCTTAAGCAAGCACCCCGAGCATGGTATGATTCTTTAACTACTTTCTTACTAAGAGGTGGCTTTACCAAAGGCACAATTGACCCTACCTTGTTCATTCACAAACAAGGTAAGCATGTTCTACTTATTCAAATATATGTTGATGACATTATCTTTGGGTCGACCAGTCAAACATTTTGCTGAAACTTTTCATCTCTTATGGTTGATCATTTTGAAATGAGCATGATTGGGGAAATGAATTACTTTTTCGGTCTTCAAATCAAACAATTACCAACTGGTATTTTTATATCACAAGGTAAATACATAAATGACATGTTGAAAAAGTTTGATATGACTTCATGTTCTTCAATTCTACCCCAATGGCTGCTCGAACAAACATAAATGCTGATAAAAATGGGAAACCATTTGACCAAAAGAGATATTGAAGTATGATTGGTTCGTTGTTGTATCTAACAGCATCTCGCCCAGATATAATGTTTGCAACATGTATGTGTGCTAGGTATCAAGCTGCTCCAACTGATTTACATTATCAAGCTGTGAAACGAATCTTTCGTTATCTGAAGGGTACACCCAATTTAGGTCTCTAGTATCCAAGGGATACTGGATTCAATCTAACTGCATATTCAGATGCAGATCATGCTGGTTGTAAACTTGATCGCAAGAGCACTTCCGTACTTTACAATTTTTAGGTGATAAAATTGTGAGTTGGTCTTCCAAGAAATAGAATTGTGTGTCACTATCAACGGCTGAAGCTGAATATGTGGCTGCGGCTAGTTGTTGTGCTCAAGTTTTATGGATGAAGACACAACTAACTGATTATGGTCTGAAATATGATCATATCCCTATCTATTGTGATTCTCAAAGTGCCATTGCCATTGCAGTCAACTCAGTAAACCACTCTCGATCAAAGCATATTGATGTTAGATATCATTTTCTCAAAGATCATATTGAGAAAGGTGACATCGAGCTCTACTTTGTGGGTACTGACTTTCAACTTGCAGATTTGTTCACTGTTAGGTCCAGATTTAGTCCAGACTTACTGGACTGGCTCCAGACTGGACTACTGGAACCTTACTTAGGTTTGTTAGGAAAACTTGTTTTGCTGGTCTCGCTCCAGACCCGACTACTGGAGCCTCACTGAAGATCTGACCAGAAAACGTTTCTCTACTGGACCTACTCCAGACTTGGAATCTGGAGTCCCTCTGAAGATTTGTCCAGAAATAACTGAAGACTAGTGAGCATTTACTTGTACAGGTAATCTGGAGCATTCTCCAGATTAGCTCACTGAAGACTTCACCCCAGTCCAGATCTACTCTACTGAAGACATTCTGACTGAAGTCAAAGACTGAAGTCTGAAGGAAGAAGACTTAACAAATGGCGGAGTCCACTGGAAAGTCTTACCAGATCTGCACACTGGAGGATTGTTAGTGTTCTAGATCCTACAAGTCTGAACACTAATATCGAGGATTGACTTTAGCCTTTAACACACTTTCCAAAGAACAATCCACTTGTTCTTTAACAAAAGTATACGTGTGTTAAGGTGGTTGGGTAATAAGGATACACTTGCACTTGATGTGACTTTATCCTTATTCTTATCTAATGCATTTAATGTTCTTGTCGGATCATTAAATGTATACAACCATATTTGTACGACACAAATTCACTGGTGAATTTGTTGCCTATAAATACTAAGTCATTCCTTGAACTAAAATACTTTTAAGCATTACGTTTGCATATAAGTGAATTTGTCTAAAATACTCTCGATCTTAAACAGGGATTCTTCACAACTTTAAGTATCTCGATCCTAAAGAGCTATTTGACAAATATAGATCATTTGTAATCATAGGTTGTTAGGATACTCACTTAATCGTGTTATCTTGATTCCGCAACAACCTTGTATTTTATTTAAACATCAATAAATGAAATACCCATGAAACATACATAATGGTCCACTTTATTTGTTTATTGCTTTAAGTCTTGTATTACTTTGTTTATATATCTTGCATCTTTATTTACAAGTAATACTAGTCCATATCTAGTGATTATTAGACTTGTTGTATTTTATTTAAACATCAATAAATGAAATACCCATGAAACATACATAATGGTCCACTTTATTTGTTTATTGCTTTAAGTCTTGTATTACTTTGTTTATATATCTTGCATCTTTATTTACAAGTAATACTAGTCCATATCTAGTGATTATTAGACTTGTTGTATTTTACACTTTCTATTGGTTAACCATCTCGTAATTTAAGGGACTCACATTTGGTATCAGAGCAGAAGGCTAATCATTGCCTAGATCTGTTCTTGATGGCTAACCAAGAAAATACACAAGGTTTTAGTCTTGGTCCCGATCCTAATGTAAATATTCATGATCAAAATGAACCACAAAACGTTAATAACACTAATCCTCCACCTCCTCCTCCTAATCCTGCTTCTCCACACGTGCATGTGCACTACTCGAATAATCCTGTTCCTAAATTCAGTGGGAACAGTGATGAATTTGGTACGTGGAAAGCTAGGATGATTTTGCATGTCACTGGTATTGAGAGGAACATGATGAAGATCTTAAACGAAGGTCCATATGTACCTACATCACCTCTCAATCCACTTCTTGATCCTTCTGGATCTAGAAGGGGAAGGGAAAAGAGGGAGGAACATTGGTCTGAAGAGGAGAGGAGATTGGTGAATCTTGACACCCTCCTTAAAAACATGATCCTCGGGGCTGTTCCAGAAACCCTCATTCCCACACTAGTTCTTTTTCCTAGTGCCAAAACCATGTGGGATGAGCTACTTAACCAACATGAAGGAGGAGATGACACCATTGTCACCAGAAAGGTCTCCTTAAACAAGAGGTATGAGTCATTTTTTGCTCAACCTAACGAGTCTCTCACTGGTACTTACACCAGATTTATGAGTATCATAAACCAATTGAGAGGTCTTGGGGTTGAGAAGGACAAGGATATACTTCTGGAGAAATTTTGTGACATTCTGCCCACCAAATGGTCTCACATGATACTTGTTTTACGACAAGGTAAAACTCTGCACACACACACTCTCTCAACTCTATATGGAGCCTTCAGGTACACTGAAGAAAATCAAGCCCAGAGAGTGGTTGCAGAACAAGATGCTTTTAACCATGCCTCCAGTACTCCTAAAGTGGTTAGTTATTCTGAACCACCAAGTACAGCACTGATATCTTCTGAGAATGTATTTTCTATGAAGAAGATGGTGTCTGAACTTATGGATTCTGGAGAGGCCAGTCAAATCTCTCCAGACTGTGATGAAACTGAAGATGATGACCTTATTGCAATGATTGCTAAAACGTTTAACCGTTTCAAAGCAAGAGCAAATAAGCCATCTGGACAATTTGCATCCAGTTCTTCCACTGACAAGACCAATTTGACATGCTTTAAGTGTGGCAAAAAGGGTCATTTCATGAAAGAGTGCAGGTCCAACCAGTTTGCATCCAGTTCTTCCACTGACAAGACCAATTTGACATGCTTTAAGTGTGGCAAAAAGGGTCATTTCATGAAAGAGTGCAGGTCCAACCAGTTTGCATCCAAGCCTGGTCCATTCCCTTCTCATAATAAGCCTGATGATAGCTATAAAATGAAATATAAAAAGCTTAAGGCCCAAATTGCTCTCATGGCACAACAAATTGAAGACAATAATAAGTGCATGATTGCTACAACTGAAGAGAAGTGGGTTCCTTCTGATGACTCATCTGTTGATGAAGAAGAAGAAAGAGATTGCTGTTACATGGCTCTGGAAGTTGATGAGCACCTGGTGAAGGAAGATGTCACATCTGGACGATGGGTGGACATTGTTATTAAAAAGGTTAGTGATTATGATAATGAAACTGACCAAGAACTAAAACTGGACATTGCTGAAGCTTTAAATTCTGATTTAATTTTTGTAGAAACTGTTAGATCTGATTGTGTAAATGGTCTAGAAACAGATTCTTCTGAAATAAATGCTTTAAAATCAAAATTAAAAGAGCTTCAAGACATTGAACTGGCATTTCAAGCCCAGGTTCTGGTAACTGAACAATTGATTCAAGAAAAGCAAGATCTTGAGATCATTTTAGAGAAAGAAAAACTGGTAATAAAGTCATGGCTAGAAACTAAAAAGCCATATGATGCTTCAGTTAAACAATTTCCTGCTCAAAAACGTGCATATTTGGATGGAAATACTAATGTTGCATCATTAATACCAGTAATCGATCGATTACCAGAGGTGTTAAGGCCCACAACTGTTTATGATATGCCTGAAACACCCAAGACCAATTTGACATGCTTTAAGTGTGGCAAAAAGGGTCATTTCATGAAAGAGTGCAGGTCCAACCAGTTTGCATCCAAGCCTGGTCCATTCCCTTCTCATAATAAGCCTGATGATAGCTATAAAATGAAATATAAAAAGCTTAAGGCCCAAATTGCTCTCATGGCACAACAAATTGAAGACAATAATAAGTGCATGATTGCTACAACTGAAGAGAAGTGGGTTCCTTCTGATGACTCATCTGTTGATGAAGAAGAAGAAAGAGATTGCTGTTACATGGCTCTGGAAGTTGATGAGCACCTGGTGAAGGAAGATGTCACATCTGGACGATGGGTGGACATTGTTATTAAAAAGGTTAGTGATTATGATAATGAAACTGACCAAGAACTAAAACTGGACATTGCTGAAGCTTTAAATTCTGATTTAATTTTTGTAGAAACTGTTAGATCTGATTGTGTAAATGGTCTAGAAACAGATTCTTCTGAAATAAATGCTTTAAAATCAAAATTAAAAGAGCTTCAAGACATTGAACTGGCATTTCAAGCCCAGGTTCTGGTAACTGAACAATTGATTCAAGAAAAGCAAGATCTTGAGATCATTTTAGAGAAAGAAAAACTGGTAATGGCACAAAAGGTTATCCCATTTAAACTTCAAAAACATTAACAAGTTGTCCAGAAAACAACTTGCAGATGGGATACCTTCAGTCTCCTTCAAAAAGGAAAGACCATGTCCAGGATGTGAGATGGGTAAGCAAAAGCGTACCAGTTTCAAGACCAGACAGAATTTCAGCATTACTGAACCTCTTCACATGCTTCATATGGATCTTTTTGGTCCAGTGAATGTTCAGACTCGTGCTGGTAAAAGATTCACCCTGGTGATCATAGATGAGTTCTCCAGATATTGTTGGGTGATCTTTCTGAGGTCCAAAAGTGAAGCTGCTGCTGAAATCATCAGTCTTATCAAGCAAATTGAGCTCAAGTACAGTCGAAAAGTGTGTCAGTTAAGAAGTGACAATGGAACAGAATTCCAGAATGCAACTCTGGAGTCATTCTGTACTGACACTGGCATCTCCCAGAACTTCTCTTCAGCCCGCTCTCCAGAGCAAAATGGAGTTGTGGAAAGGAAAAATCGAACGCTGATAGAAGCTGCCAGAAGTATGCTTGCTGAATCTGGACTGTCTACCAGTTTCTGGGCGGAAGCAATTGCAACTGCTTGCCACACCCAGAATCGATCAGTGTACATCAAAAGACACAAAAAGACAGCCTATGAAGTCTTAAGAAATAGAAAACCAAACATTGGTTATTTTCACGTTTTTGGATGTCCAGTTTACATCCTGAACGACTCCAGTCAGCTAGGCAAATTTGATGCCAAAGCTGATGAAGGGTATTTCTTAGGCTATTCAGCCATTCGCAAGGCCTTCAGAGTCTACAACAAGAGACTGGAGAAGGTCCATGAGTCAATTCATGTAACATTTGATGAATCAAATGCATCAATCAACAAGAAGCTAGTCCCTGTTACTCCCCCAGTAACACCAATTGTCTTTTGTGAATCTGATCCTATAAACGACAAATTTGAAGATTCACCAGACACAGTTTCCAGTCATCCTGATCTGGAACCTGTTCAGAAAAAGAAACTCTCCAGTAGTATTCCATTCTATCCCTCTATTATTTTCAAACTACCCTCTGAAATTAATATTGGTTCAGATGTGCGTACTACTCCAGTATCAGTGTCAGTTGAGAATTTACCAGAAATGTCTTCTGGTGAAGAATTTCATGATGCAAATCGTGATCTAAATGACTCAGATGAAGATACTGAAGTAATTTGGCAAGACCCTCCTCCAGAGTCAACTCCAGAGGAGACTCAACTGAATTCTTGCACTGATATTGTTGTCAGTAACAATCCTGGTCAGTACTCCAGATGGACTAAAGCTCACCCTATTGATCAAATCTTAGGTGACTCCAGTCGTGGTGTTCAGACCAGAAGAGCCTCCAGTAATCAATGCTTATACGTCAGTTTTCTATCTTTGATAGAACCTAAGAAGATTGACGAGGCTCTGGAAGATCCAAACTGGGTGACTGCTATGCAAGAAGAGCTTCACCAGTTTGAAAGGAACAAGGTCTGGTATCTGGTTCCTTTCCCAGTTGGAAAGAAAGAACCAATTGGAACAAGATGGGTCTTCAGAAACAAAGTAGATGAAGATGGCCACGTAATAAGAAACAAGGCCAGACTGGTAGCACAAGGCTACTGCCAGTCAGATGTCGACTTTGATGAATCTTTTGCTCCAGTGGCTAGACTTGAAGCGATCAGAATTTTCTTAGCATTCGCTGCTAATCACCAGTTCAAGGTCTACCAGATGGACGTAAAGAGTGCTTTCTTGAATGGGAAGCTTGAAGAAGAAGTTTACGTCAGACAACCTCCAGGTTTCGTTGATGACAAGCATCCACATTGGGTATATCGTCTGGACAAAGCGCTATATGGCCTCAGACAAGCCCCACGTGCCTGGTATGATACTCTGACTAAACATTTGTTGAAAAATGGTTTTAAACGAGGTGCAATTGACAATACCTTATTCATTCTCCATGAGAAAGGTAATCTGTTAATGGTACAAATTTATGTTGATGATATAATTTTTGGGTCTACTGATGAAAACATGTGCCAGAAATTTTCTAAAATCATGTCCACTGAATATGAAATGAGTTTGATGGGTGAATTAACATATTTTCTTGGACTCCAGATTAAGCAAAACAAAGATGGAATTTTTATTAATCAGGAAAAATATGTTAGAGATCTTTTAAAGAAATTCGATATGAATTCTTCACCATCTAAACCAACTCCAATTTCTGCACCACTGACACTGGACTCGGATCCAGATGGCAAACCAGTGAACACCACTGTCTTTAGAGGCATGGTTGGTTCACTGATGTATTTAACGGCCAGTAGACCAGATATTATGTTTTCAACATGTTTATGTGCCAGATATCAGTCTAATCCAAAGGAATCTCATATGCTCGCTGTAAAGCGCATACTGAAGTACCTAAAAGGTGCTCCCAGTCTAGGTCTTTGGTACCCCAAAGGCTCTGGAATGGATCTAATGGGTTATTCAGATTCAGATCATGCAGGTTGCAAGATAGATAGGAAATCCACAACTGGTGGATGTCATTTCCTAGGTGGCAAACTGGTCAGCTGGACCAGTAAGAAGCAAACTTCAGTTTCATTATCCACTGCCGAAGCTGAATACGTGTCTGCAGCCAGTTGTTGTGCTCAGATACTCTGGATGAAGAACCAGTTGCTTGATTATGGTATTAAGTATTCAAAGACTCCAATCTTTTGTGATAATACCAGTGCCATCGCTATCTCCAACAATCCAGTCATGCACTCCAGAACCAAACACATCGATCTAAGGTACCATTTCATTCGCGATCATATTATGAAAAACAACATTGAACTCCATTTTATTCCCACTGACAAACAACTCGCTGACATTTTTACTAAACCACTGGATGTAAAAACTTTTGAATATCTTGTTGGTGAGTTGGGAATGTTAAACCCCTAAATCTGGAACCTGTTCAGAAAAAGAAACTCTCCAGTAGTATTCCATTCTATCCCTCTATTATTTTCAAACTACCCTCTGAAATTAATATTGGTTCAGATGTGCGTACTACTCCAGTATCAGTGTCAGTTGAGAATTTACCAGAAATGTCTTCTGGTGAAGAATTTCATGATGCAAATCGTGATCTAAATGACTCAGATGAAGATACTGAAGTAATTTGGCAAGACCCTCCTCCAGAGTCAACTCCAGAGGAGACTCAACTGAATTCTTGCACTGATATTGTTGTCAGTAACAATCCTGGTCAGTACTCCAGATGGACTAAAGCTCACCCTATTGATCAAATCTTAGGTGACTCCAGTCGTGGTGTTCAGACCAGAAGAGCCTCCAGTAATCAATGCTTATACGTCAGTTTTCTATCTTTGATAGAACCTAAGAAGATTGACGAGGCTCTGGAAGATCCAAACTGGGTGACTGCTATGCAAGAAGAGCTTCACCAGTTTGAAAGGAACAAGGTCTGGTATCTGGTTCCTTTCCCAGTTGGAAAGAAAGAACCAATTGGAACAAGATGGGTCTTCAGAAACAAAGTAGATGAAGATGGCCACGTAATAAGAAACAAGGCCAGACTGGTAGCACAAGGCTACTGCCAGTCAGATGTCGACTTTGATGAATCTTTTGCTCCAGTGGCTAGACTTGAAGCGATCAGAATTTTCTTAGCATTCGCTGCTAATCACCAGTTCAAGGTCTACCAGATGGACGTAAAGAGTGCTTTCTTGAATGGGAAGCTTGAAGAAGAAGTTTACGTCAGACAACCTCCAGGTTTCGTTGATGACAAGCATCCACATTGGGTATATCGTCTGGACAAAGCGCTATATGGCCTCAGACAAGCCCCACGTGCCTGGTATGATACTCTGACTAAACATTTGTTGAAAAATGGTTTTAAACGAGGTGCAATTGACAATACCTTATTCATTCTCCATGAGAAAGGTAATCTGTTAATGGTACAAATTTATGTTGATGATATAATTTTTGGGTCTACTGATGAAAACATGTGCCAGAAATTTTCTAAAATCATGTCCACTGAATATGAAATGAGTTTGATGGGTGAATTAACATATTTTCTTGGACTCCAGATTAAGCAAAACAAAGATGGAATTTTTATTAATCAGGAAAAATATGTTAGAGATCTTTTAAAGAAATTCGATATGAATTCTTCACCATCTAAACCAACTCCAATTTCTGCACCACTGACACTGGACTCGGATCCAGATGGCAAACCAGTGAACACCACTGTCTTTAGAGGCATGGTTGGTTCACTGATGTATTTAACGGCCAGTAGACCAGATATTATGTTTTCAACATGTTTATGTGCCAGATATCAGTCTAATCCAAAGGAATCTCATATGCTCGCTGTAAAGCGCATACTGAAGTACCTAAAAGGTGCTCCCAGTCTAGGTCTTTGGTACCCCAAAGGCTCTGGAATGGATCTAATGGGTTATTCAGATTCAGATCATGCAGGTTGCAAGATAGATAGGAAATCCACAACTGGTGGATGTCATTTCCTAGGTGGCAAACTGGTCAGCTGGACCAGTAAGAAGCAAACTTCAGTTTCATTATCCACTGCCGAAGCTGAATACGTGTCTGCAGCCAGTTGTTGTGCTCAGATACTCTGGATGAAGAACCAGTTGCTTGATTATGGTATTAAGTATTCAAAGACTCCAATCTTTTGTGATAATACCAGTGCCATCGCTATCTCCAACAATCCAGTCATGCACTCCAGAACCAAACACATCGATCTAAGGTACCATTTCATTCGCGATCATATTATGAAAAACAACATTGAACTCCATTTTATTCCCACTGACAAACAACTCGCTGACATTTTTACTAAACCACTGGATGTAAAAACTTTTGAATATCTTGTTGGTGAGTTGGGAATGTTAAACCCCTAAATCTGGAACCTTGGTATTGAACGCCATTGTGTACTACTAAGGATCTTTGATTTAAAGATTCAAAAATTTATTTCTGGATCAACATTCCAGGGAAGACTTGAAAAATATTTTCTCTTAAAAATGTTTAAGTTCAGGGGGAATTAATTTTCTCACTGGACAAATTCTTCAGAAAATATTACTGGTGCTTTGTAAATATGTCCCTCTCACTGGTATGGACAGGTTGAAGTGCGTGTTTGAGTTGACTTATGTCTTCTTGTAAATGTGTCCCTCTCATTTGTCTGTATTAGTTGACGTGCAAGTTTAAGGTTTCCAGTCTTTCAAAATTGGTTGTTCACTGGTACTTTACTGGAGTGTCCCTCCAGTGTACCATCAGTACATGTTCACTGGACTAATCCACCAGTGATACTGGACGGTCCTGTCAACCTCCAGATGCACTGAATAATGTCATAATATTTTCAAAATACTTGATCTTTGTATGTGCCACGTAAGCAAACCTTTTCAAAGATATTTATCTTATAAATCCTACGTGGCATGTAAGTTGTTGTGCTCAGATACTCTGGATGAAGAACCAGTTGCTTGATTATGGTATTAAGTATTCAAAGACTCCAATCTTTTGTGATAATACCAGTGCCATCGCTATCTCCAACAATCCAGTCATGCACTCCAGAACCAAACACATCGATCTAAGGTACCATTTCATTCGCGATCATATTATGAAAAACAACATTGAACTCCATTTTATTCCCACTGACAAACAACTCGCTGACATTTTTACTAAACCACTGGATGTAAAAACTTTTGAATATCTTGTTGGTGAGTTGGGAATGTTAAACCCCTAAATCTGGAACCTTGGTATTGAACGCCATTGTGTACTACTAAGGATCTTTGATTTAAAGATTCAAAAATTTATTTCTGGATCAACATTCCAGGGAAGACTTGAAAAATATTTTCTCTTAAAAATGTTTAAGTTCAGGGGGAATTAATTTTCTCACTGGACAAATTCTTCAGAAAATATTACTGGTGCTTTGTAAATATGTCCCTCTCACTGGTATGGACAGGTTGAAGTGCGTGTTTGAGTTGACTTATGTCTTCTTGTAAATGTGTCCCTCTCATTTGTCTGTATTAGTTGACGTGCAAGTTTAAGGTTTCCAGTCTTTCAAAATTGGTTGTTCACTGGTACTTTACTGGAGTGTCCCTCCAGTGTACCATCAGTACATGTTCACTGGACTAATCCACCAGTGATACTGGACGGTCCTGTCAACCTCCAGATGCACTGAATAATGTCATAATATTTTCAAAATACTTGATCTTTGTATGTGCCACGTAAGCAAACCTTTTCAAAGATATTTATCTTATAAATCCTACGTGGCATGTAAGTTGTTCAAAACAATGATGGTCTTTTTACTTTGGGAAAACAAAAAGTACAAGTTGTTACTGTTTTTGTGGGCTGTAAACCGTCATGCATTTATGTGTGATGTGATGTAATTAATGCGGATCTCAGAACACAATCAAAAATTGTATTTGATAATTTCAAATTAATCGTTTGAGTTCCACATTCTCAATTCTATATATACCCACTTTCACTTTCAACTTACATTTACTTCGAACATTTACTCCCAAATTCTCAAATTCCTTCATTAAATTCTTCATTCAATTTCATTCATAAATACTCGCATATTAACTTCAAATTTACTCCCAAATTCTCAAATTCCTTCATTAAATTTCTTCATTCAATTTCATTCATAAATACTCGCATATTAACTTCAAATTCATTAAATTCTTCATAAACCTTATATATTCATTCAATTTCATTTTCATCTTCTTCTAAATATTAAATGGCTCCTAGACAATCAAATTCACCACGAAATCTACTTTCTGCCGCATATGTTCCAGCAGCAGATGTGGTTAGAGCACCTCATATCTCTCTTGATGCTAATATCATCAGGATGAATATGAACAACTGGATGGCAAAGTTAACGCTATCCAGTATCCATGATTCTCAATCCATAATTGGGAGATTAAACGGCTTTTTTCTCTCATGTCCTCTTTATGGTGCTCTGACCTTAAATCCAGAAAAGATGTACCATGATTACTTATGTGAATTCTGGTATACTGCCACATATGATGAGGCAAACTCCTGTATTGTTTATTCTCTTGAGCAAGGGACCAGACCCTTGACTCTTTCAGTACATTCTCTAAGAATGGCTCTCCAGTTGAACTATCTGGATGAGAATGAGCTGGCATTACCACTCCCTTCTGGTATTAATTTCAGGGAGGTATGCAGATTGATGGGGCATACGGAGATTGTAGATGAAAATGGTCAGTTATTGAGGAAAGGGACCATTTATATGAGCAGACTGACGGACTCGTGGAGATATTTCTTCACACACATCGTCGAATGTCTTGGAGGTAGTTCTGGAGGACTGGATCAAATAAATCAAACACACCTCCAGATTGCCTATTGTCTTTGGTTTGGGCTAAGGGTCGATTTCGCCCAGATTTTCTTTGATGATCTGGTGGAACGCATAAAGGCAAAGGGGAGAAAGCCATTCATACCATATATTCGCTTTCTCTCTCTTATATTCAGAAATGCCCTTGGAGCCGAGTATGATTTTGAGACTACTCATTTTTCAATGAGTGAGTACATGAGGGACCTGGCAAACCTAAGGTCCAGAGATGGAGAGGTAGATATTCCTCCAGCAATGCTGACACTTCAACGAATTGAAGAGAATGTGGCACCAGTCAGGGTACCAGTTGTTGAAGTACCTGATGCCAGTGAAGATGTTCAGATTGTTGAAATGGTTCAACCAATAAGTCAAGTGGCTCCAGTGGAAAGCGTGCAATCAGAAATTGAGCTTTCCAGACGACCAAGATCTCATAGGCGTCTAGTAAGAATTGGAGCCCAGGTAAATCCATTAACCCATCCTGGTGATATTATGAATATTGATGGGTCTCCCATCTTTGAAGAGGAAAATATTGATCCTTCTGTACAAACTGAACAGAGAGTGGACACTGAAGTCCAGGCTGTTGTACGAGAAGAGGAGGTTGAAGCTGTTCAGACTGAAGAACAAGCTTCTGGTATGCAAGAGGCTGAACTAGATTTAAATGTTGATGCTGGTATAGAGACTGGTGCACAATCTGGTGCACAGTCTGGTGCACAATCTGGTGCACAGTCTGGTGAGCAGGTTGATGTAGTTGGTGCTTCATTTTGGGAAGAGGCTGACTCTCCAATGTCTGGAGGTCAGAACATAGATATCAATATGGATTTCTTGGGTGAAGATGTACAGGTTATAAGTTCACCAGAAATGCCACCTCCTCCACCAGAAACCGAACCAGAAAACCCAACTCCTACACCAGATATACCACCACCAGAAACTTCAATGCCACCACCACCACCACCATCAATCCCTCAAACAACCCCATACTTCACACCAACACAAACTCAATCACCACCAGTACAACCAACACCACCACCACCACCACCACCACCACCACCACCACCACCACCACCACCACCACCACCACCACCACCACCACCACCACCACCACCACCACCACCACCACCACCACCACCACCACCACCACCACCACCACCACCACCACCACCACCACCACCACCACCACCACCACCACCACCACCACCACCACCACCACCACCACCACCACCACCACCACCACCACCACCACCACCACCACCACCACCACCACCACCACCACCACCACCACCACCACCACCACCACCACCACCACCACCACCACCACCACCACCACCACCACCACCACCACCACCACCACCACCACCACCACCACCACCACCACCACCACCACCACCACCACCACCACCACCACCACCACCACCACCACCACCACCACCACCACCACCACCACCACCACCACCACCACCACCACCACCACCACCACCACCACCACCACCACCACCACCACCACCACCACCACCACCACCACCACCACCACCACCACCACCACCACCACCACCACCACCACCACCACCACCACCACCACCACCACCACCACCACCACCACCACCACCACCACCACCACCACCACCACCACCACCACCACCACCACCACCACCACCACCACCACCACCACCACCACCACCACCACCACCACCACCACCACCACCACCACCACCACCACCACCACCACCACCACCACCACCACCACCACCACCACCACCACCACCACCACCACCACCACCACCACCACCACCACCACCACCACCACCACCACCACCACCACCACCACCACCACCACCACCACCACCACCACCACCACCACCACCACCACCACCACCACCACCACCACCACCACCACCACCACCACCACCACCACCACCACCACCACCACCACCACCACCACCACCACCACCACCACCACCACCACCACCACCACCACCACCACCACCACCACCACCACCACCACCACCACCACCACCACCACCACCACCACCACCACCACCACCACCACCACCACCACCACCACCACCACCACCACCACCACCACCACCACCACCACCACCACCACCACCACCACCACCACCACCACCACCACCACCACCACCACCACCACCACCACCACCACCACCACCACCACCACCACCACCACCACCACCACCACCACCACCACCACCACCACCACCACCACCACCACCACCACCACCACCACCACCACCACCACCACCACCACCACCACCACCACCACCACCACCACCACCACCACCACCACCACCACCACCACCACCACCACCACCACCACCACCACCACCACCACCACCACCACCACCACCACCACCACCACCACCACCACCACCACCACCACCACCACCACCACCACCACCACCACCACCACCACCACCACCACCACCACCACCACCACCACCACCACCACCACCACCACCACCACCACCACCACCACCACCACCACCACCACCACCACCACCAACACTTCAAACTGGTATAACTGCTTCTTTGCCAGAACAAGGAAGAACCTTTGGTCCGTTAGATAGACACATGATGGAAGAATTATGGAATGATCTGAAGTCAAGGACTAGAGATCATTCCAAGGGGGAAAAATTGTCAATTCCATCTACTGGTGACCAAGAGTTGATCAGACAACGAAAGGAGGAGCTGGTAAGCCTCCAGAAAAAGATCAGAAAGAATGCTGGTGCTCTGGAAGTGGAATACAGAAAGAGAATGACTGGTCTGCCCAAGCTAACTGCAAAGCAACTGAAGGCAATCAAAGATGGTGATCTAAGCAACTTTATTCCACTGGATACTACTCTCAGAATTAATCAACACCAGTCCACTGAAGGACAGCAGAGTGGTGTTTCCAGGGAAACTGAAGAAATGATTCAGTTGGCTAAGCAAAGGGCTAAGTATAATGAAATGATGATGTTCAGGGCCAATGCAAGGAAAATTGTTAATGCTGAAATAACATTGGCTGAAAATCACCAAGGGATGACCAGGTTCAATGTGAAGTTGACCAGGGAGGGTAACTTCACTGATGAAAGGAAGGATACTGCAGTCCAAGCTTTTGGATGGACTGAACTTAAGGAGATTGGATTAACTTTCAAAGGCAAGACTGATCTCTCTCCAGATGTAAAGGCTTTTATGAAAAGAATTGAGAAGATCTGGAAAAGAATCCAAGAAATGGAAGCTGTGTTGGGTCTGAGACCACCAGTGTCTGTTCCATTACCATCTCCAAAGAGGAAGGCTTCTGAAGATGCACCAGGGCATTCATCAAGAAGAAGAGCCTGAACTCTTACTACATTGTACTTGTTGTAATTATTTTCCTTTTTGATGAAAGTAATAATAGTTACAAGTTTTTACTTTTACAAGTAGAATGACCAGATTTAGTCTAAGTTAGAACTTAAAAGATGAAACTGAAAAACACTCATGATCTATAAAGTGTTTTCCAGACATACAAATTTGTATATCTATAAGTCTGAAAAATACTTGCATTATTTCTAAACAAATAGGGGGAATTTGTTAGGTCCAGATTTAGTCCAGACTTACTGGACTGGCTCCAGACTGGACTACTGGAACCTTACTTAGGTTTGTTAGGAAAACTTGTTTTGCTGGTCTCGCTCCAGACCCGACTACTGGAGCCTCACTGAAGATCTGACCAGAAAACATATTCTACTGGACCTACTCCAGACTTGGAATCTGGAGTCCCTCTGAAGATTTGTCCAGAAATAACTGAAGACTAGTGAGCATTTACTTGTACAGGTAATCTGGAGCATTCTCCAGATTAGCTCACTGAAGACTTCACCCCAGTCCAGATCTACTCTACTGAAGACATTCTGACTGAAGTCAAAGACTGAAGTCTGAAGGAAGAAGACTTAACAAATGGCGGAGTCCACTGGAAAGTCTTACCAGATCTGCACACTGGAGGATTGTTAGTGTTCTAGATCCTACAAGTCTGAACACTAATATCGAGGATTGACTTTAGCCTTTAACACACTTTCCAAAGAACAATCCACTTGTTCTTTAACAAAAGTATACGTGTGTTAAGGTGGTTGGGTAATAAGGATACACTTGCACTTGATGTGACTTTATCCTTATTCTTATCTAATGCATTTAATGTTCTTGTCGGATCATTAAATGTATACAACCATATTTGTACGACACAAATTCACTGGTGAATTTGTTGCCTATAAATACTAAGTCATTCCTTGAACTAAAATACTTTTAAGCATTACGTTTGCATATAAGTGAATTTGTCTAAAATACTCTCGATCTTAAACAGGGATTCTTCACAACTTTAAGTATCTCGATCCTAAAGAGCTATTTGACAAATATAGATCATTTGTAATCATAGGTTGTTAGGATACTCACTTAATCGTGTTATCTTGATTCCGCAACAACCTTGTTTTTTATTCGCTCCAGACCCGACTACTGGAGCTCACTGAAGATCTGACCAGAAAACATATTCTACTGGACCTACTCCAGACTTGGAATCTGGAGTCCCTCTGAAGATTTGTCCAGAAATAACTGAAGACTAGTGAGCATTTACTTGTACAGGTAATCTGGAGCATTCTCCAGATTAGCTCACTGAAGACTTCACCCCAGTCCAGATCTACTCTACTGAAGACATTCTGACTGAAGTCAAAGACTGAAGTCTGAAGGAAGAAGACTTAACAAATGGCGGAGTCCACTGGAAAGTCTTACCAGATCTGCACACTGGAGGATTGTTAGTGTTCTAGATCCTACAAGTCTGAACACTAATCATCGAGTTGTTGTAATTATTTTCCTTTTTGATGAAAGTAATAATAGTTACAAGTTTTTACTTTTACAAGTAGAATGACCAGATTTAGTCTAAGTTAGAACTTAAAAGATGAAACTGAAAAACACTCATGATCTATAAAGTGTTTTCCAGTAACTTAGATTAGACTTAAATCGACCAAGTGTTTTCCAGACTTTAGCCTTAAACACACTTTCCAAAGAACAATCCACTTGTTCTTTAACAAAAGTATACGTGTGTTAAGGTGGTTGGGTAATAAGGATACACTTGCACTTGATGTGACTTTATCCTTATTCTTATCTAATGCATTTAATGTTCTTGTCGGATCATTAAATGTATACAACCATATTTGTACGACACAAATTCACTGGTGAATTTGTTGCCTATAAATACTAAGTCATTCCTTGAACTAAAATACTTTTAAGCATTACGTTTGCATATAAGTGAATTTGTCTAAAATACTCTCGATCTTAAACAGGGATTCTTCACAACTTTAAGTATCTCGATCCTAAAGAGCTATTTGACAAATATAGATCATTTGTAATCATAGGTTGTTAGGATACTCACTTAATCGTGTTATCTTGATTCCGCAACAACCTTGTATTTTATTTAAACATCAATAAATGAAATACCCATGAAACATACATAATGGTCCACTTTATTTGTTTATTGCTTTAAGTCTTGTATTACTTTGTTTATATATCTTGCATCTTTATTTACAAGTAATACTAGTCCATATCTAGTGATTATTAGACTTGTTGTATTTTACACTTTCTATTGGTTAACCATCTCGTAATTTAAGGGACTCACATTCACAAAACCATTGGATGAAAAGAGGTTTAACTTTCTTATCTCCAAGCTTGGTATGTTAAATCTTAAACCTTAACTCTTTTTCCCTTTTTTTTTTTTTTTTTTTTTTTTTTTTTTTTTTTTTTTTTTTTTTTTTTTTTTTTTTTTTTTTTTTTTTTTTTTTTTTTTTTTTTTTTTTTTTTTTTTTTTTTTTTTTTTTTTTTTTTTTTTTTTTTTTTTTTTTTTTTTTTTTTTTTTTTTTTTTTTTTTTTTTTTTTTTTTTTTTTTTTGTGCTTCCAAGTGTTCTTATATGAATATGTATGTGTAATAGCAGTTAAGTTTTTCGAATAAAGTTTTCGAACTCTCAATTGTTGAAATGAGAAGCGAAGGATCGAACGCCTTTGTGTACTCCCTAGCTGTCTCACTATGAACATTGTTGTTGAAGCAAAACTTTGTGTTTCTCAAATGAAAAATCTTGTTCACAATAGACTCTCAAGTTTTCCGAAAATATCACAACAAAGATTTTACTCATTTTGATCTCACAAAAACAATTTTTGCTCCACCTTTCTATGGAAAACATTTTGATCTATTCTTGCATAGATTAAGGAGGAGTTTGTGATTTCAAAAACTTCCAAAACTTCAAATGTGTTTCAAATATTTTCATTCACACATTTGATGTTTTTCCAATGATTTTCAATCAAAAGGAGTTCGGTGATTAGTTTGCACATGAGCGATTAAGTTTTTCTCAAAATTACTCCATGAACTTCATCATCGCCGATGAGTTCTAACCCCGGAGTATTCACTTCTTTCATTAGATAGTGAGGGTATTTTGAGTGATGTTGTTTTCGTGCAAATAGGATGGAGGGAGTAAAGTCGAAAAGTGAGAGGTTAAGGTGATATGTTGTGAGAAAAGGGTTAAAAGAAATGATACCCTTCCTAAATTCTCAAATATCCGGGTAAAACACGTTTCTATCGGATGTCATCTGTTGATATCTCGATATTGAAGAAGTCTTCATGGACCCAGTGAAGCGATGCACATCTTTACCTAACCACTCAAGTGTTTCTTAACAAATACTTGTTTCATTTCTCACGGAGATTTTCACATTTCAATTGACTCTTCATTTGGAAGATGTTGATATTGAAAAAGGGCAACATTCTGCTCCAGTCCCCGACTTCATTTGATCACGTTGTGTCTAGAGCTATCTTCATTGGTCATTAATTTGATCATCCTTCACTTCTTTAGGACACATTCGAGTCATATCTTTGTGATATTATTGCTTATCTTTGTGATATAGCCGGAACATTTGTAGTGATATCTTAATTGATATTCCACGATGATCGAATGGAAATCCTACCAATGCTACCATCTTTGACAACGTTGAACGTAGGTCTCATGATTACATTTATGTGATTATTGAGTTAACGAGAAGTCTAAATGTGACCTCGGTTTTCCCTAAAAAGTCTTTAAGGATAATAGATTGTGGTTATCGAACGCTTCGGCTGTACTAACCATGATTTATATTCTTTGAAGCAATCTCGTGGTTGTAAAGCCGCAGACCGAACTATGTTAGAGACTTGCTTTGTGCATATCTCAATGATACATAGGAAATCCGAAAAATGTTATACATTTCAATCGGTCATTTCATTAATCCTTTCTATTTTTGAACATGCTAACGGATCATTCTTATCCGGTTTCATTTCTCATCACACAAACACAGAAAACACCAACACCATGATATAACGTTTGTACCAACAACTTCAATCTTACATTTTAGTCACCCCTAGGATTCCTTGGGTGGGGCTAATGGTTTGGGTTGATGTTTTGATGGTTGACATTTCTCCATGTGCACGATTTCTAAGCTTTAGATCATGTTATTCCTTTTGACATTTAATCAATCAATGTTTACATAATGACATTGGTTCCCAACTTTGTCATTATGAGGGGGAGAAAATATTATGATTGATTGAGTGATTGAGGAAGAAATAAGAATGATTGATAAGGAAAACAAGGAGAAAAGTTTGTGTTTGGTTGTTTCAAACGGTTTTTAGGCTTATCAAAGTTTGTGTTTGATTGTTTCAAAAGTTTAAGGTTTAGGGGGAGAAAATTCTTCATGATGTCAAAGATTTTCACTATATTTCAGTCTATTGAGCTCAGATTTTCACTAGATCTTAGTTGATTGAGATCTTGGCTTAAAAAAAGGGAAATCTGAATTGACTTCAAAGATAAGAATGAGACCGAAAATGAAAGGATTTTCATTCAAGATGTTACAAAAGTTCAAAGATGCTCCAAAAATGTTTATACTCATGGATGTGACAAAGATCAAAGCTTCAAAAAGGTTGAAAGATTGGTTAGAAGATTCAAGTCAAAGAAGTAAAGCTTCAAAAGAGTCTTCATCAAACATACTTCATTCAAGATCTTCAATTCATACAACAACACTTTATCAAGAAACTCCAATGCATACATCAAGGGGGAGAGTACATATTCATGAAACTTTATTTCAAGAAGTTGAATTTCACTAAAGAATCGAAGATTGAAGAATCAAAACCAAGATTCATACCTTCCGCATTTCAAAAGACAACTCTGATTCATGATTCAACAATTCTCGAAGATTCAAGACACACACGCACTCATTATTCTCTGTTCAAAAAGAACATTGAGAATCAGCACATGATTTAACTTCAAGAAGTCCAAGACCAAGACTGAATCAAGTTCTCCAAAGACAAAAGAGAAAGCTTTGAAGACTTGTTTCAACACACCAATTGTCTTCACCACCGGGCTCATCAAATTCATTCCTACAAGACAAGATAACACGTACTTCATTGATTACAATATATCACTAAGGGGGAGAATGTTAGAAATCCAAAAATAGTGATAAATTGTAATTTAGATTAGAGGACTTTCTTGTTTTAAGTCATAGGTAAATGATCACTAAGGTTGAGGGGCTAATTGTGATAATTAGCATAATTGTATAGGTAGACTATAAATACCCCTCTCATACCTTTGGGATTATAATTCTTGTATAACCTTACACCCTCAATTAATACCAATCAGCAACTTTTATACACACACACTTTCTCTCTCAAAACACACACACAAACACCAAGAACACACACTCACCAAAACCGCCATTGATGACGTGAATTCGGTGATAGAAATCGTGTTATAACAAGACGCTTATTGTTTTACTGAGTTTGTTTAGATTCTGTTGGAGTGTGTTTTACTGTTTATCGTAGATCCATGTTTATTAGTAATTCATGTTGCTATTGGTTTTATATCTTGTGAGTCCCTAAAACTACGATGGTTAACCCAGAAAGTGTAAATACAACAAGTCTAATAATCACTAGAATGGACTAGTATTACTTAAATATAAATGCAAGTATATAAATAAGTAAATACACGATTTAAAACAATAAACAAGTAAAGTGGAACATTATGTATTTTTCAAGGTTGTATTTTATTTATGATGTTAAATAAAACACAAGGTTGTGCGGAATCAAGATAATACAAATAAGTATGTATCCTAACAACCTTTGAATTACAAATGATCTATATTTGTCAAATAACTCTTTTGGATCGAGATACTTAAAGTTGTGAAGTATCCTTGTTTAAGATCGAGAGTATTTAGACAAATTCACTCTAATGCTAAATGTATGCTTTAAAGTATTTTTCTCAAAGAAATGACTTTGTATTTATAGGCAAACAATTTCACCAGTGAAATTGTGTCGTACAAATATGGTTGCATGCATTTAATGATCTGACAAGAACATTAAATGCATTGGATAAGGAATAAGGATAAAGTCACATCGCTATGATTTATTATTCCTTAACCAACCACCTTTACACACGTAGGCACACTTGCAGAGGCAAGTGGTTGTTCCTTTGGAACTTGTGTAAAGGCTAACAGTCAAGTCCTCGATATCAGTGTTCAGACTTGTAAGGTCTGGAACACTGACAATCCTCCAGTGTACAGATCTGGTAAGACTTCCAGTGGACTCCGCCATTTATCAGTCTTCTTTATTCTAACTTCAGTCTTTGACTTCAGTGAGAATGTCTTCAGTAGTGTAGATCTGGACTGGGATGAAGTCCAGTGAGCTAATCTGGAGAATGCTCCAGATTTCCTATACAAGTATTTGCTCACTGGTCTTCCATTATTTCTGGACAAATCTTCAGAGGGACTTCAGATTCCAAGTCTGGAGTAGGTCCAGTAAATTCCATTTCTGGACAGATCTTCAGTAAGGCTCCAGTAGTCGAGTCTGGAGTGAGTCCAGTAAATCTGGACCTAACAAATTCCCCCTATTTGTTTAGAAATAATGCAAGTGTTTTCAAGCTTATAGATATACAATTTGTATGCCTGAAAAACACTTGTGTCGATTTTAAGTCTAAAAAAAATCTAAGTTACTGGAAAACACTTTATAGATCATGAGTGTTTTCAGTTTCATCTTTTAAGTTCTAACTTAGACTAAATCTGATCAATTACTTATACGAATTAAAAATTGCAACTAATATTACAATACATCAACTGATAAATAGTTACAATTCTTATTAACGATAAATTACAATAAGTAAATGATAAAAGATTCAGGCCCTTCTTTTTGATGTCTGTCCTGGAGCATCTTCAGTAGCCTTCCTCTTAGGTGATGGAGAAGATGGTACTAAATCTGGCGATCTCATGCCTATTGCAACTTCCATCTGTTGCTTTCTTCTCCATACCTTTTCAACCCTTTTCAAAAATGTTTTAACGTCAGTCGACACATCTGTCTTCCCCCTGAACGTTAAAGCGATCTCCTTCAGTTCGCTCCATTCAAACGCCTAGACTGATGAGTTCTTTCTTTCTTCTGTAAAGTTACCTTCCCTGGTCAACTTTATATTAAACTTTGACATACCTTCATGATTTTCAGCCAGTGTGATTTCAGCACCAGTGATCCTTCTAGCATTAGCCCTGAAATTTAACAATTCATTATACTTGTCTTTCCATTTGGCTGTCTGGATCTCTGCTTCAGTTTCCTTTGATATTCTCTGTTGTCTTTCAGTAGACTGGAGTTGTTGACGATTGATTTTCAGAGAAGTATCTAGGGGAATGAAAGTGCTCACATCAGCATCTTTAATCGCTTTGATCTGCTTGGCAGTCAGTTTTGGTAAGCCAGTCATTTTCTTTCTGTACTCTAACTCCAGAGCACCAGCGTTTTTCCTTATCTTTCTCTGGAGGTTCACCAGTTCCTCCCTTCTCTTGCTGATCAATTCTGGTATGCTGACAGCATATATTAACGAATCATAGATTTTCTCTTCTTCAGCGTAGAACGATCGTACATGAACATCATTCAATGCATCTAGACATTGATGAACTCTGGGGTCATCCTTCATCTTTTTGTATACATCAATATTAATGCCTAACCTGCCAGCATTATAAGAGTCCAGAGTCCCCATTCCAGCCATCTCCCTTTGATGGGCCAGCAGTCCATCTCTTTGATTTTTCTTAAATATTTCAATCATGATGCATTGTTGTTCCAGCTTCTTAGATGTGTCATCATAAAAAGTTGGAAACTCTGATGACACTTCAACATTTTGCTCTTCTTCTCCAGATACCATTTGTTGTTTTCCTTTCAAAGACCTAAGAGTTGTTGGGATATCTGGAAAAGACTCAAACTGGGGCTCACTGGCTTCAGTACCAGTAGCCTGTTCAGTCTGCACAACGGCTTCAGTGCGAAGTGCTCTCTGCGCTAATTGTGCACTGGTGTCAGTACCAGTCACTTGTTTTCGTTGCACGATGCTTTCAGTAGCAAAGGCTTAACTACATATATGCAATAATAACATTTTTAAAATATAAGTTACCTGAAGGTGCCAACCCAGATATAATATCTTCAAGTATGGGCGACGACTCAAACATTTTTAAGATAGCATTCGTCCCTCCGGCATAGAACAACTCTACTAACTCTTCCTTAGATTTCTCGCGTCCATAGAATTCTTTAGACATCCTCTTTAACCTCTTCCAAGCTTCTCTAATCGTCTCATATCTTCCTTTGGAATAAGAATCCATCGCCCGCTCTCAATCTCTCCTAACGGTTCGTGGAAAAGGATCATTTCACTTTACTAAGAATTGTGTATCTGAAATGATCCTTTTAGTGACGACGACTAGATATTTTTATATTTCACTTTATTATATTTTTATATATAACTAAAAAACTATCTAAAAGACTGAAAATAACTTTCCCGTGCAAAACACGAAAAAGGATCGTTTCACTTAAACTATTCTAAACTATTTTCTAGTTAACAGTCCCCGGCAATGGCGCCAAAAAACTTGATGCGTGTGATTTATCAAAGTTTTAAAATTTATAATTCAAGGAGTCACTTAGTCTAGATTAGTCTAATATTATCACATAACTGGGCAGTGGACCCTGTCTAAGTAATAGTATAGTCTAGGTAATTCCAGGTTCGTTCGCAAGAACTAACTTAAGTGTTAGGTCCAGATTTACTGGACTCGCTCCAGACTCGACTACTGGAGCTTTACTGAAGATCTGTCCAGAAAGGTATTTTACTGGACCTACTCCAGACTTGGAAACTGGAGTCCCTCTGAAGATTTGTTCAGAAATAATGAGAAGACCAGCGAGCTATTTACTTGTATAGGAATCTGGAGGTTCTCCAGATTAGCTCACTGGACTTCACCCCAGTCCAAATCTACTCTACTGAAGACATTCTCACTGAAGTCAAAGACTGAAGTAAGAATAAAGAAGACTGACAAATGGCGGAGTCCACTGGAAGTCTTACCAGATCTGAACACTGGAGGATTGTCAGTGTTCTAGACCTTACAAGTCTGAACACTGATATCGAGGTAATGACTGTAGCCTTTACACAAGTTCCAAAGGAACAACCACTTGCCTCTGCAAGTGTGCTTACGTGTGTAAAGGTGGTTGGTTAAGGAATAATAAATCATAGTGATGTGACTTTATCCTTATTCCTTATCCAATGCATTTAATGATCTTGTCGGATTCATTAAATGCATGCAACCATATTTGTACGGCACAATTTCACTGGTGAAATTGTTTGCCTATAAATACAAAGTCATTCTCTTCGTTAAAATTACTTTAAAGCATACATTTAGCATTAGAGTGAATTTGTCTAAATACTCTCGATCTTAAACAGGGATACTTCACAACTTTAAGTATCTCGATCCAAAAGAGTTATTTGACAAATATAGATCATTTGTAATTCATAGGTTGTTAGGATACATACTTGTTTGTATTATCTTGATTCCGCACAACCTTGTGTTTTATTTAACATCATAAATAAAATACAACCTTGGAAAAATACATAATGTTCCACTTTACTTGTTTATTGCTTTAAGTCTTGTATTACTTTGTTTATATATTCTTGCATTTATTTACAAGTAATACTAGTCCAATCTAGTGCTTATTATACTTGTTGTATTTTACACTTCGGGGTTAATCATCGTATTTGGGACTCTACATTTGGTATCAGAGCAGAAGGCTAAACATTGCCTAGATCTATTTCTTCGATGACCACCCCTGAAAATACACAAGGGAGTTTTAGTTTTGGTCCTGATCCTAATGTTAATATCAATGACCAAACTAATGACCAAAGTAACACTACACCACCTATTGTTAATACAAATTCTCCTCCTCCTCCAACTCCTGCTTCTCCACATGTGCATGTGCACTATTCAAACAATCATGTTCCTAAATTCAGTGGGAACAGTGATGAGTTTGGTACGTGGAAGGCTAGGATGGTCTTGCATATTACTGTATTGAGAGGAATATGATGAAAATTTTAAATGAGGGACCTTATGTGCCCACATCACCTCTCAATCCCCTTATAGATCCAACTGGTTCTAGAAGAGAAAGGGAAAAACGGGAGGAACATTGGTCTGAAGAGGAGAGGAGATTGGTGAATTTAGATACCCTTCTCAAAAACATGATCCTCGGGGCTGTTCCAGAAACCCTAATTCCCACATTAGTTCTATTTCCCAGTGCTAAAACCATGTGGGATGAACTTTTTAACCAGCATGAAGGAGAAGATGACACCATTGTCACCAGAAAGGTCTCCTTAAACAAGAGGTATGAGTCATTTTTTTGCTCAGCCTAATGAGTCTCTCACTGGTACTTACACCAGATTTATGAGTATCATAAACCAGTTGAGAGGTCTTGGGGTTGAGAAGGACAAGGATATACTTTTGGAGAAATTTTGTGATATTCTGCCCACCAAATGGTCTCACATGATCCTGGTCTTACGACAAGGTAAAACTCTGCACACACACACTCTCTCAACTTTATATGGAGCTTTCAGGTATACTGAAGAAAATCAAGCTCAGAGAGTGGTGGCAGAACAAGATGCTTATAACCATGCCTCCAGTAGTCCTGTTGTGGTTCGCCATACTGAACCACAAGGTACAACACTAATATCTTCTGAGAATGTATTTTCTATGAAGACGATGGTGTCTGAACTCATGGATTCTGGAGAAACCAGTCAAATCTCTCCAGACTGTTGTGATGAAATGATGATGATGACCTTGTTGCAATGATTGCTAAAACGTTTAACCGTTTCAAAGCAAGAGCAAATAGGCCATCTGGACAATTTGCATCCAGTTCTTCTACTTATAAGACCAATCTGACATGCTTTAAGTGTGGCAGAAAAGGTCATTTCATGAAAGAGTGCAAGTCCAGCCAGTTTGTCTTTAAGCCTGGTCCATTTTCTTCAAATAATAAGCCTGATGATAGCTATAAATCTAAATACAAAAAGCTTAAGGCTCAGATTGCTCTCATGGCACAACAAATTGAAAATAATAATAAGTGCATGATTGCAACAACTGAAGAGAAGTGGATTCCTTCTGATGAATCATCTGCTGATGAAGAAGAAGAAAGAGATTGCTGTTACATGGCTCTGGCAGACGAAGAGCACCTGGTGAAGGAAGATGTCACATCTGGACGATGGGTGGACATTGTCATCAAGAAGGTTAGTGATTATGATACTGAAACTGACCAAGAACTTAAATTGGACATTGCTGAAGCTCTTAATTCTGATTTAATTTTCGTTGAAACTGTTAGATCTGATTGTGTAAATGGTCTAGAAACAGATTTTTTCTGAAATTACTGCTTTAAAATCAAAATTAAAAGAACTTCAAGACATTGAACTGGCATTTCAAGCCCAGGTTCTGGTAACTGAACAATTGATTCAAGAAAAACAAGATCTTGAAGTCATTTTAGAGAAAGAAAAACTGGTCATTAAAACATGGCTTGAAACCAAAAAGCCATATGATGCTGGAGTAAATCAATTTCCTGCTCAAAAACGTGCATATTTAGATGGAAATACTCATGTTGCATCATTAATACCAGTAATCGATCGATTACCAGAGGGATTCAGGCCCACCACTGTTTATGATGAGCCTGTAACTCCCAAGGCCAATATTTTCCTAGTTCATTGCCCAGAGGTTAAGACTGGAGCTGTCCAGATGACTGCTCCAGTTAAAAAGGTTAAACATAATAAACCTTTGCCTCAGACCAATCCCCTACCAAAGCCTACAACTGGAAAGGCTAAGGTATCATCTGATGAAAATATTTTGTCCAGGTTAGAGAGCCAGATTAAACTTCTGACTCATCAATTTCAAAGTTTTAATGCAAGATTAAACTTTATTGAGGGTACTTCATCTGGCCCTAGACAAAATACAAAACCTTTTGCAAAGAAAGATAAATTTATTTCTCCAGTTGAGAAAAAGAAAAAGGTTTCAAAACTATCAACCCAGTGGTCTTTTCAACTAAGACTACTGTTGAAGAAAGTGAACTAGACCAGATTGCCCCAGGGACCTATAAGGGAGGGTCCAGTGAACCCATCAGTCGATGGGTTCCCAAATCTAACTGATAATATCTGGTGGATGTGCAGGGCGATCGAAAGAAATATATCTGGTATCTTGACAGTGCAGCTGGCAGGACGATGACTGGATGTAAGACCCTGCTAGAGGAATTCATCATTTCTGATGGACCCTCCATTACTTTTGGAAATGATGGTTGTGGAAAGACTGAGGGATACGGTGTTCTGAACAATGGACAAGTCAAGTTCAGACGTGTTGCATTTGTGAATGGTTTGAAATATAACCTGATCAGTGTAAGCCAACTGTGTGATGATGGCTATCAAGTTCTATTCAATGTTGCTCAGGGTATCGTATTCAACAAGGACTGGAAGGTAGTGTTGATTGCTCCCAGAAAAGGGAATGTGTACGTGATGGATATAGAAAGCTCTCCTTCAGAGCAGTGTTTCTATACTCAAGCTGATGAAGACACAAACTGGTTATGGCATAAAAGGTTATCCCATTTAAATTTCAAAAATATTAATAAGTTGTCCAGAAAACAACTTGCAGATGGGATACCTTCAGTTTCCTTCAAAAAGGAAAGGCCATATCCAGGATGTGAGATGGGAAAGCAGAAACGTACCAGTTTCAAGACTAGACAGAATTTCAGCATATCTGAACCTCTTCATATGCTTCATATGGACCTCTTTGGTCCAGTGAATGTTCAGACTCGTGCTGGTAAAAGATACACCCTGGTGATCGTAGATGAATTTTCCAGATATTGTTGGGTTATCTTTCTCAGGTCTAAGAATGAAGCTGCTGCTGAAATCATCAGTCTTATCAAGCAAATTGAGCTCAAGTACAGTCGAAAGGTGTGTCAGTTAAGAAGTGACAATGGAACAGAATTCCAGAATGCAACTCTGGAGTCATTCTGTACTGACACTGGCATCTTCCAGAATTTCTCATCAGCCCGCTCTCCAGAACAGAATGGAGTTGTGGAAAGGAAGAATCGAACGCTGATAGAAGCTGCCAGAAGTATGCTTGCTGAATCTGGTCTGTCTACAAATTTCTGGGCGGAAGCAATTGCAACTGCTTGCCACACCCAGAATCGATCAGTGTACATCAAAAGACACAAAAAGACAGTCTATGAAGTCTTAAGAAATAGAAAACCAAATATTGGTTATTTTCACATTTTTGGATGTCCAGTTTACATCCTGAACGACTCCAGTCAGTTAGGCAAATTCGATGCCAAAGCTGATGAAGGGTATTTCTTAGGCTATTCAGCCATTCGCAAGGCCTTCAGAGTCTATAACAAGAGACTGGAGAAGGTCCATGAGTCAATTCATGTCACATTCGATGAATCAAATGCTGCAATTAACAAGAAGCCAGACCTTGACACTCCCCCAGTAACTCCAATTATCTTCTGTGAATCTGATCTTATCAACTACAATAAAGATTCAGAAGACACAGTTTCCAGTCATCCTGATCTGGAACCTGTTCAGAAAAAGAAGCTCTCCAGTAGTACTCCATTCTATCCTTCTATTATTTTCAAATTACCCTCTGAAATTAATATTGGATCAGATGTTCGTACTACTCCCCCAGTATCAGTGTCAGTTGAGACGATGCCAGAAATGCCTTCTTATGAAGATTTCTATACTGAACCTGTACTACAAGAAATGCCTTCAAATGAAAATTTTCATGATGCAAATCGTGATTTGAATGAATCAGATAAAGATGTTGAAGTAGTCTATGAAGAACCTCCTTCTGAAGCAACTTCAGAGGAGACTCAACTGAATTCTTGCACTGATATTGTTGTCAGTAACAATCCTGGTCAATACCCCAGATGGACAAGAGATCACCCTATCAATCAGATCATAGGTGACTCCAGTCGTGGAGTTCAGACCAGAACAGCCTCCAGTGATCAATGCTTATATGTAAGTTTCTTATCACTGATAGAACCAAAGAAGATCGACGAGGCTATGGAAGATCCAAGCTGGGTGACTGCTATGCAAGAAGAGCTTCACCAGTTTGAAAGGAACAAGGTTTGGTACCTGGTCCCTTTCCCAGTTGGAAAGAAAGAACCAATTGGAACCAGATGGGTCTTCAGGAACAAGGTAGATGAAGATGGCCACGTAATCAGAAACAAGGCCAGACTGGTAGCACAAGGCTACTTCCAGTCAGATGTTGACTTTGATGAATCATTTGCTCCAGTGGATAGACTTGAAGCGATCAGAATATTCTTAGCATTCGCTGCTTATCATCAGTTCAAGGTCTACCAGATGGACGTAAAGAGTGCATTCTTGAATGGAAAACTTGAAGAAGAAGTTTATGTCAGACAACCACCAGGTTTCGTTGATGAAAAGAATCCACATTGGGTATATCATCTGGACAAAGCGTTGTATGGCCTCAGACAAGCCCCACATGCCTGGTATGACACTCTGACTAAACATTTGTTGAAAAATGGTTTCAAAAGAGGTGCAATTGACAATACCTTATTTATTCTTCATGAAAAGGTAATCTGTTGCTGGTATAAATTTATGTTGATGATATTATTTTTGGGTCTACTGATGAAAACATGTGCAAGAAATTTTCGAAAATAATGTGAACTGAATATGAAATGAGTTTGATGGGTGAATTAACATATTTTCTTGGACTCCAGATTAAACAAAACAATGATGGCATTTTTATTAATCAGGAAAAATATGTTAGAGATCTTTTATAGAAATATGATATGAACTCTTCACCATCTAAACCCACTCCAATTTCTGCACCACTAACACTGGACTCAGATCCAGATGGTAAACCAGTGAACACCACTGTCTACAGAGGCATGGTTGGTTCACTGATGTATTTAACTGCCAGTAGACCAGATATTATGTTTTCAACATGTTTATGTGCCAGATATCAGTCTAATCCAAAAGACTCTCATATGCTTGCTGTAAAGCGCATACTGAAGTACCTTAAAGGTGTCCCCAGTCTAGGTCTTTGGTACCCCAAAGGCTCAGGCATGGATTTAATGGGTTATTCAGATTCAGATCATGCAGGTTGTAAGATAGACAGGAAATCCACTACTGGTGGATGTCATTTCCTTGGTGGCAAACTGGTCAGTTGGACCAGTAAGAAGCAAACTTCAGTTTCATTGTCCACTGTTGAAGCTGAATACGTGTCTGCATCCAGTTGTTGTGCTCAGATACTCTGGATGAAGAACCAGTTGCTTGATTATGGTATTAAGTATTCAAAGACCCCAATCTTTTGTAATAATACCAGTGCCATTGCTATCTCGAACAATCCAGTCATGCATTCCAAAACGAAGCACATTGATCTCAGGTATCATTTTATTCGTGATCATATTATGAAAAACAATATTGAACTCCATTTTATTCCCACTGACAAACAACTCGTTGACATCTTTACTAAACCTCTGGATGTCAAAACTTTTGAATATCTTGTTGGTGAGTTGGGAATGTTAAACCGTTAAATCTGGAACCTTGGTATTGAACGCCTTTGTGTACTACTAAGGATCCTTGATTTAAAGATTTATAAATCTATGACTGCTCAGATATTGAACGCCTTTGTGTACTATCTTTGCATTAATAAATTTCTGGATCAACATTCCAGGGGGAAAGACTTTGAAAGAAATTTTTGTTCTTAAAAATGTTTTAAGTTCAGGGGGAATTTATTTTCTCACTGGACAAAATTCTTCAGAAAATACTACTGGGCTTTGTAAATGTGTCCCTCTCACTGGTAATTAGACAGGTACTTTACTGGAGTGTCCCTCCAGTGTACCATCAGTACATGCTTCACTGGACTAATCCACCAGTGATACTGGAGTGTCTAGTCAACCTCCAGATGCACTGAAATGAGTCATAATATATTTTAAATACTTGGTCATTGTGCGTGCCACGTAAGCAAACTTTTTAAAGATATTTATCTTATAATCCTACGTGACATGTAAATTTTTTCAACGTAATGATGGTATTTTTACTTTGGGAAGACAAAAAGTGCAACTTGTTACTGTTTGTGGGCTGTAAACCGTCACACATTTATGTGTGATGTGATGTAATTAATGCGGATCTCAGAACCCGATCAAAAATTATATTTGATAATTTCAAAATAAACCGTTTGAGTTCCACATTCTCTCTCCTGTATATACCCACTTTCAATTTCAATTACATTTACTTCGAACATTTACTCCCAAAATCTTCAAATTCCTTCATTTACTTCAAATTCATTCATTTCCCAATCATATTTCTCACTCATATTTACTCCATTCCCAATCAATAAATTCATCAATTCTTCATCAAAACCCTAATATTTCAATTTCATCTTCATATATCAATCATATTCAATGGCTCCTAGACAATCAAACTCGCCCAAAAACCTGCTTGCCGCTGAATAAAAAGAACACTTCAGTCCTAGCGTTTGGATGGAGTGAACTGAAGGAGATTGCCTTAACGTTCAGGGGGAAGACAGATTTGTCGACTGACGTTAAAGCATTTCTGAAAAGGATTGAGAAGGTATGGAGAAGAAAGCAACAGATGGAAGTTGCAATAGGCATGAAATCGCCAGAATCAGTACCATCTTCTCCATCACCAAAGAGAAAGGCTACTGAAGATGCTCCAGGACAGACATCGAAGAGAAGGGCCTGACTCTTATCATTTACTTGTTGTAATTTATTGTTTGATGAAAATTGTAACTTTTTATCAGTTGATGTATGTAATATTAGTTGCAATTTTTAATTCACAAAAGTAAATGATCAGATTTAGTCTAAGTTTGAACTTAAAAGATGAAACTGAAAAACACTCATGATCTATAAAGTGTTTTCCAGTAACTTAGATTTTTTAGACTAAAATCGCACAAGTGTTTTTCAGGCATACAAAGGTGTATACTTAGAAGCTTGAAAAACCTTGCATTATTTCTAAGCAAATAGGGGGAATTTGTTAGGTCCAGATTTACTGGACTCACTCCAGACTCGACTACTGGAGCTTTACTGAAGATCTGTCCAGAAAGGTATTTTACTGGACCTACTCCAGACTTGGAAACTGGAGTCCCTCTGAAGATTTGTTCAGAAATAATGAGAAGACCAGCGAGCTATTTACTTGTATAGGAATCTGGAGGTTCTCCAGATTAGCTCACTGGACTTCACCCCAGTCCAAATCTACTCTACTGAAGACATTCTCACTGAAGTCAAAGACTGAAGTAAGAATAAAGAAGACTGACAAATGGCGGAGTCCACTGGAAGTCTTACCAGATCTGAACACTGGAGGATTGTCAGTGTTCTAGACCTTACAAGTCTGAACACTGATATCGAGGTAATGACTGTAGCCTTTACACAAGTTCCAAAGGAACAACCACTTGCCTCTGCAAGTGTGCTTACGTGTGTAAAGGTGGTTGGTTAAGGAATAATAAATCATAGTGATGTGACTTTATCCTTATTCCTTATCCTAGGGCTATCAATGGGTTCGGGTTCGGGTTGGCGGGTTTGGGTTGGCGGGTTGGTGGGTTGAAAAACTATGACCCTAACCCAACCCACTAAAAGTTTCAGGTCAGAAATTTCAACCCTGACCCATAACCCGCCAACCCATGACCCAACCCATATGACCTGATAAGCAAATATATATAAATATATAACGGAATAAATCAACCAATATAAAGCTTTATCATTGATGTGTACGCTGAAAACAAAAAAATACGAAAAAAAAGAAATACGAGGGTATTGATAGAACTTGGCACAAAGTTAACAAACTTGCCGTCTCACCCAACATCAGTTAGCATCTCACAAAATTTTGAATCCTCCTCTTATTTTAGATGTGAAGTTACTTTAGATTAGATATATAGAAAATGAGAATGAGGCGTATGGATAAGTAGATTGTGGAGTATAAGATATTATATATAAATCAAATATTTTTAAGATATCGGGTTGGCTGGTCGACCTGACAACCCAACAACCCAACCCGGACCCAACTTGAAAAAATTCAGGTTGGCGGGTTGGTGGGTCAAAAATCCCCAACCCTAACCTGACTTTTTTCGGGTTGGGTTCGGGTTGGGTTTCAGGTTGGGTCGAGATTGACAGCCCTACCTTATCCAATGCATTTAATGATCTTGTCGGATTCATTAAATGCATGCAACCATATTTGTACGGCACAATTTCACTGGTGAAATTGTTTGCCTATAAATACAAAGTCATTCTCTTCGTTAAAATTACTTTAAAGCATACATTTAGCATTAGAGTGAATTTGTCTAAATACTCTCGATCTTAAACAGGGATACTTCACAACTTTAAGTATCTCGATCCAAAAGAGTTATTTGACAAATATAGATCATTTGTAATTCATAGGTTGTTAGGATACATACTTGTTTGTATTATCTTGATTCCGCACAACCTTGTGTTTTATTTAACATCATAAATAAAATACAACCTTGGAAAAATACATAATGTTCCACTTTACTTGTTTATTGCTTTAAGTCTTGTATTACTTTGTTTATATATTCTTGCATTTATTTACAAGTAATACTAGTCCAATCTAGTGCTTATTATACTTGTTGTATTTTACACTTCGGGGTTAATCATCGTATTTGGGACTCTACATTAAGAAATTCAGAACAATTAAAATGAAACTAAAGTTGGGGTTCCTAGTCTTCTAAAAATGCAAAATAAAATAAAGACAGAATTTTAGTAATACCGCAAGGTCGCAACCGCTTGGTCTAGCGAGAAACCTGTGATCATTACTGCTAAAGCAAGACAAAGATATTAAACTAACATCGTTTGGTTTCAATTCACATGCAGAAAGCGTTATTGATTATGATTGCTAAGCAACTCTATTCACATTTAGATTCTCGTTAGATTCACTAAATTATTTAGCTTGACTGCCTTTCGACTGTCAAACCCTTCTGTGAGATTCCTGCTAAGGTCACTCCCTGAGCTTTAAAAACTAAGCTTGTAACTATGACTAAAATCTTTTATGTAAGTCTAGTCCTAATAAAATTCACTAGACGCTAATTATTTTAATCACCCGAATCCGGTTTTATAAAATCTAAAGGAAGCTTTCTTTAGATTATGTTATTTCTTAAATCTAAAGAAAACTATAAAGAGATTGGAGAATTGAAACCGTGTGATATTAAATCACTAGGTTGGATTCTTTGATGATTGATGATGTTAGATATGTTTTGGAGTGCTCTAGAAACCCTAATTTTTGACCTTTTGGCTGCTAACTTCGACCTCTGTGCATATGTTTTTTTGGACGGTTTTTAAGTGGATATTTGTAAGTTTTTAAAAAAACCCTATGTTGGCCGAATTTACCAGCGGTGCTGGGTGCTCACTGGAATGGCCCAACGACGATGGTCCTCCTAACCATCGGCAATGTAAGCGTCGTAGTGTCTAAATTCCTTTGTTTTAGCTCCAAATCTTCATGATTAAGTCATCCAAGCTCCATACTCAACTTCCTCAACTTGATTCAACTCCAACAATCCCAATGCGATTAAGTACCAAAATGTTCATGTTAACGGTCCATTTCTACCTAAAACATGTTTCAAACAAGCGGGGAAAAAGTCACAAATAAAACACTCATCAAAGATCTGATGAGCCAGTGGGTACAGATCTTTCAACTGGGAATCTTACTGGAAATACTGTGACAGAAGAACATCCTTCAATCCAAATTGAGGAAGAGATTTCAACCGACTTGGGAGAAAATTTAGATGTTGATCGGGTCACTCAGAAACACATTACGAAGGCCTATCTCATAGAAAATATTTTGGGAGATCCTAACATTGGTGTCAAAACTAGACGTAATCTACAGGAGAGCACAAGTCTCTTTGCTAGCATCAAGGATACCCGCATACTGGAAACATGCAAGTACAGCTGCTTTATCTTCACAGGTGGAACCTAAGAATGTGCAAATGGCACTCAAAGAACCATCTTGGGTGGATGCTATGCAGGAAGAGTTGGACCAATTCATAATATTACAAGTTTGGGAGTTGGTGGAAGTGCTTGCTTCCGTCCTTTTGGAACATGATGGGTGTTCAGATGTCAAATGGATGATAAAGGGATTGTTACTAGATAAAGGCTCGGCTAGTTGTTCAAGGATTTGCACAACAAGAAGGATTGGATTATACCAAAGTATTTGTACCAGTTGCTAGAATATAGGCAATTAGACTGTTTTCTAGCATTTGCATCCCATAAGGGGTTTAAAGTCTATCAATTGGATGTAAAGAGTGCATTTCTATACGGTCAAGTACAGGAGTTGGTGTATGTCTCTCAACCTCTAGGGTTTACTGATCCAGACAATCCTGACAGAGCATATAAATTGGATAAGGCTCTTTATGGTCTACATCAGGAACCCAAGGCTTGGTGCGATACATTGTCCACTCATTTAGTGGCAAATGGGTTTGTAAGAGGCCAGGACAACACACTTTTTATCAAATGAAATGGTGATGACTTCTTGCGGGTACAAGTTTACGTAGATGACATCATTTTTGGTGCAATTGAAGAAAATATGTGCAAAGAGTTTGAGAAAATCATGAAGAGCAAATTTGAAATGAGCACCATGAGAGAGATGAATTTCTTTCTTGGTTTGCAGGTTGAGCAGGGAAAGGAAAGTATTTTTATTCATCAAACCAAATATGTCCTTGACATTTAAAAATTTTGGTATGGATGATGCATTACCTATAGGCACTCCAATACAAGTTAATCACTTGTTGGGAGCTGTCAACAGCATGGATCAAGAGGTTGATACAACATTATGTCGGTCAATGATAGGATCTTTAATGTATCTAATTTCATCAAAACTAGATATTATGTTTACAGTTTGATTGTGTGCTAGATTTCAATCCTGTCCGAAAGAGTCACACTTAAAAGGAGTAAAAAGAATTCTTCGGTATCTCAAAGGACAACCCACTCCTGGCTTATAGTACCCGAGAGGAGGGGAATTCGATCTATATGCTTATACAAACTCTGACTATGATGGATGCAATTATGATAGAAAATCTACTTCAGGAGGATGTCAATTTTTAGGAGACTGAGTGTCATGGAAGTGCAAGAAGCAAACTTCTATTGCTAATCCGATGAGCAATGTGAGATTGTTTCTCTTGTATTCTCTAGTAATACAATGAGCAATGTGAGATTGTTTGTCTTGTGATTTCAATATACCTTTTGATGATCAAAAGGAGTGGAGCATTCGAAAGCTCACATCATGGTTGGAAAATTTGTAGCATGTTCGAGAAACAAGCTCACTAGAAATCCATGTCAATATGGCATGCGATAAAGACAATCTATGTAACCTTATGAAGCGGGTACGTGGATAGATTACAACGACTTGTATCACCTATATGGAGTTTGGGACGAATTTAAAATTCACCGACCAAACCCCTTAAGAGAATATTCAATGTGCCAAGGTAAAATAAGAGTGTTTCTAAGTTGCAGCAAGAGTTGAAGGCAACTAATGGATCTATGCTAGGCAAAGCTTTAGTTGTGATAAGCATGGAGAAGTCAAGATATCCGATAGAAGGTACAAGAGGTAGAGTGATAAACAAATGTATTTTGTTTTCACAATGACATTTCTTAATCCAAGAAAGGGAATAAGAAAGGTTCTTAAGAGATAATAACTATAACCATTGTAGTTTAGATAGGTGATGTGACTAAATATATACATATTTCCCACATAACTATTCAGACATTTTATGGTTGTTTATGGTCGTTTTGTATGATTTTCGATGTTTTATGGTATTTGTTAGTGTTTCAGGATATTAATAGGTACTTGAGCATACTTCTGGAGAAAACAACATTTAAATGTGAAATGAGTGCTTATGGAAGGTTCGTTTAATAAAAGTAATGTTTTTAGCTCAAGTTTGCATTACACCTATGAAAGTCAGGAGAGAAAAAAAAAAGACTTTAACCAATGTCATGTGGAATTTGAATGAAAGTATGTGAGCTGCTACTAAAAGTGATGGAGTAAATGTCAAACAATAATTGGGATCATAATATTTTGTGCCTTATGTTTCGTGGGATAGTAGCAAGAAAAAGAGGGAGCAGCCATATTATTTTGTACGTGAGTCCTGAGGTGTTAAAAGTCAGTTGGGGCATCAAGCCCGATTGAAAGGAAGATGGGCCTTGAACTATAACAAAAGAAGCTCAAATCTTATTAATTGTGGGCTCGGCACATCTAGATGAAGTCGGTTTTGGAACTCCACGTGGACATCACAAGAAACTTGATATACTATCATTAATTGGTACGTAAGGGGGCTGGATATTATTTTTGAGGAGGTCAAATATAAAAGGTCGGCTAGGAGGGGAATTAATTGGAACGAAAGGAGTGGTGGCGTGTGGTTTTTGGAGCCGCAAAAGACAAAGCCCTTTGGCTTTTAGTTCGACAACAACAACAGCCGCATCTACTGTTCGAATTCTTCCTTCTTTTATTTTGATTACATCGTAATTTCAAGACTTCTTTTTGTCACAACAATGAATTCTATTATGATTTGTTATTTCATATTTATCATGATAGGCTAAATCTCTCAGCACCCGCTTGGGTAGTGAACATGTCATAGGGTCGATTTAATGTTACTTGTGATTGTTGAACAAGATTTTTATGTTTAATCGAAGATCCACATTTATTTGGGTTTAAATATTGTTTTTATCTTTTATATTTATTGATTGATAATTGTAATTAGAAGTTCGGGAGAAATCTATGTCATTGTCAATTGATTTATGAAACGGTTAATCGGTCTATAATTAACCTAAAGTCGTTGGAGTTCGGAAGAAACTAGCGATAACGATTTTGAACAATTAAATTCATTTTGAGTGTGTAAACACTTATGATAGAGGAATCTGATTAGGTGAATAAGCAGTTCGGAAGAAAGCTTTTAAAGGTTAAATCGTAAAAATCAACTCAGGATCTTAATGCTTAATTGTTTTGAATAGAAATTAAACGCGGAAGCGATAACTATATTTAGAGCAATTAAAGTGACAAGTATAACGGAAGTTCATCTTGTTTATCTTTTGAGTCGTTCAACAAATGCAAGTAATGCTAGACCCGATGATTGGCATGTGAGCTGATCCAAGTAGGTGTCCTTTTGATTATTATTGTCATATACAATCATTTTTACTATCGTTTTAGGACGATCCCTGCCCCGGTTACACCGGATTCTTTTCGATTAATCTTTCGAGATTACTAATTCTTACTAACTTTTGCAAAGTGGCAACTCGGCCATAAAACCCCCTTATTTTCTGAATTACTTTATTTTAACAATTACTTACAAAGTCCTTGTGTTCGACCTCGGATTTACCAAGTTAACTATACTGCATACGAACGGGTCCACTGCCCGCAAGTGTGTAGTAGTCAGTCGCTAGGTGATTCGTGTTATAAATTTTAAGACTCGAAATTACACATCAATAGGTTATTTGGAAGCGAACGATTTTGACTATCTTACTAGCAAGAATATGTCGAATAAAGGTTTCGCTAAGCCAAGTATCTATTTTGATTATAATGTTTTCCTAAGATGGATGATACTAGGTGTCAACCTAACATTTATTGAAAAGTTTCAATATCGGAAAACAAGTAGGAAACACAAGACTCGAAATTCTGGAATCACAACTTTAAAGAACATGTTGGATTTTAGCTAAGTGATTGAATCTTGATATAGTCTTGTCATTTGAACAAGAATTAATCTTGGTCATTGGAATGTTATATATGAAATTTTGAATATGATTTCAAAATTTCCGAATGTATTACACTTAGTTGTTTTACTTATATATGACGTAATAAATTCCTACTCCGTTGATAATCGAAGTTTATTTTAGATCATACATGTGAAAATAGGAATTCCTTGCTTTTCGTTTGTTTTCACCGTTATATGAAACATACAAGTTATGGTTCAAAATGATCTAAAGTAACTTCATCCCTTTCTGGTTAAACCTTATTCCAAGTAGTAGAAGGTTATACGATATGGCATTAATAAGAGTTATCTTGTTTTATGCCTAATAGTAATGATTCGTGAATTAATCAAGAGTTAGGCTTGATTGATAAATATCTTCATGGTTTCACGATAAGTGTAACTTATCAAAAATCAAGGATTTCTAGATTTCTTAGATTCAATGGGAGCGGTGTAGATCTTGAAAGGTTTCAAAAAACACGAATCACAACCTTCTTAAGATGTTAGCCATTATGCGTGGTGGGCCTTAGAGTGTAAGGTCAGACGCGCAGATTAATGAGGTTGGTCAACCGAATATCTACATGTTAGGTTAGTAGGTGCTAATCAAAAGATTCATATGAATATTGATTGAAAGCTTGTAAGAACCCGAACTCATTTTAGGAAAATAAGATTTTTTTTTTTTTTATAAGCCCCCACTGCGCCGCAGTGGAGGTGTACACCTCCCACTGCGCCGCAGTGGGAAGTTACGGAAGCAGACGACCAAACTTCCCCACTGCGCCGCAGTGGGATATTTCGGACCTCAGCCTGCAGTTTTCCTGCAGGTCTAAAACTTGTGAAAATCATAATCCAAACTTCAATCTTGCACAACCTTTTACTAGTCATATTCAAACCTTAAATCCCTTTACCCAACTTTAAAATGAGTTAAAGATACGTGATTTAAAATCCCGAAAGCTTTTATTTGATCAAGTGTAGCATTTACAACGAAACGGGTCAATTACCCAAGTTGACACATTACAAAAGACGACATTCAAAATTGGAAATTTCGGCATGACCCATTCGTAAAATCATCATCCAAACCTGTTACGGATTATGAGTTCTCCAAAACACATTTACACAAAATCAATACATTACGACTACAAAACGACCCATTTAAAATACCCAAAAACTCGAGTCTAACCCTAGACATCATAATAATTTTCCAAAAGGACAAAACAAGAGTACAAAGAGCCGATAGTTCAAAGGGGTCACTATGGGTCCTATTACCAATTCCATTATCCGCATTTAGCTAAAGCAATCAATATCCAAAAAGCATCTTTAACTTCAATCTTTACATTACTTAACTTTCTTCCGCATCCGGGACGACCTATAAAAAGGGTAAACAACTAAAAAGTAAGCAAAGCTTAGTGAATAATCTTGCATACGTTTATACCTACGAAGGAGGGCAACGCACAAAGGACTATTACATGTAACCCATGACACCGTCGTGCCATACCTACATGCTCACCTTTGCACTATAAACAACATATATGGATCCATTAGAGAATATCGGGGTTCTTAGGCCCCGAGAAGGTTCTTAGGCCTTTTCTCAAACAACAATAGGGGTTCTTAGGCCCCGGAGGTTCTTAGGCCTCATAACAATTGACCCCACCCGGGTCTAGCCAAATCAATTACCACACATGAATATCACATTTCAACATGATGTGGTCAATTGACCCAACGTAAACATAAAGGTATGCAAGAGTACTCACCTCCTCCGCGACAACCAAAATCATAAATCAACAAGACCGCAAGTACACAATACGTATGCCTCAACCTAACAATAGTTCACAATTTACACATATAAGGTCATCAAGCTCAATTATCTCAAACACAAGGCTAACAAGCCATACATTACTACCTTTACTAGCATTTCAATGCCCAACCCAACCTTTACAATCTTATAATAATCCTGGGTTGGTTCACATAACATGTACTTCTTATATCATTTTCAATTGGTCAAGAGTTACTTTCATATCAAAATCGTCATTTTCATATTTGACCTAGCGACTTCAAACAAGCATAACTCAAGTTCTACTTACTCTTTTAACATGATTCCAGTGGCCAAATTTACATGACACATATACCTACCTTTTATCTTTAGTGACCAATATGTGAATTGTCCTTCAAAGGTGGCTTCTGGTCGTTTTAAAAACCAAAACTGCTGCTGTTAAACAGCTTTGACCTCCCTGACTTCAAATGACCATAACTTGAGTTCTACACAATATTTTTACCTCATTCCAGTGGCCACTTCTTCTTAACACATTTTAGCACATTTTATCTTCAGTGACCAACACAAGATTTGACTCATACACGTGAGTTTTACTCGTTTTAAAAACTGACACAGAATCATTTTTGCTGAAAGATCAGCATGACACTACTGAATTCAAAAATTCATAACTGGAGTTCTACTTCGTATTTTCAACCCATTCCAGTGGCAAAATTTGCTTAACACAATAAGCTACATTTTCTTTTTAGGACTCAACCAGTGAAAACTCTGTCATGAGGGTGTTTAACTCGTTTGAAGGTCGGGGTCAGAATCTGTCCAGTTTTTGTTCACACAAGTATTCATCAAAGTCTTCATGCAACCCAACTAAAACCCCAAATTGATTAAATTACCATAACCCTAACTTGTATTATATAAATTAACTCATATATATGAAAACCCCAAAATTTCCCAAATATAAATCATTGCATGAACCCTAAATCTTAAAGAGGAAATCAAAACTAGGTTAGAAAGGTTATTACCTCAAGAATCCAAGGAACTAATTTAGGACTTTGATATCACAAATTCTTCTTTCCCCTTTTTCTCTCTTAAATTCGGCCATCAACCCACAATACACAAACCCTAACTTTTCAATTTTGCTTGATAAAGATTATTGGTGATGATTATTATTGTTGTTTTTATTCTTGAATTACAAATGGAACAAAGCTTGATCTTTGAGAAAAATAAAGAAGAAGATTTAGGAAGCTTGAAGAATAGAAGAGAATGAGTAATGGAAGAATGAATCACCAAGGGTAGGATGGCTGGCACTTCCTATGAGGATGCCACGCCCCTTTCAATTTTGTGGGTATCTTTACCCGCTATCCGCTAAAGCTCCAACTAAATTAAACCCATAACCAAAAATAAAATACTATGAAATTAATTTAATGTTAAAACTATAATAAAGGTTTATTTTCATTGGCTTAAAAATTTCGGGATGTTACAACTCTCCCCCACTTGGAACGGATCACGACCTCGTGATCCAAGCCATAAAAAAAAAACGGTAACAAAGAAAACATTTCTCTCAAATATCAAAACCTCGACACAAAAAAAAAAACACGACCTCGTGATCCAAGCCACATCTAGCAACGACTCTCTAATTTAGGTTGACACATCGTCATCCTTTCGTGCTTTCATAGCGTTATGCTCTATCATATAGTCTTGATTTATCTTCTTCTCAAACGTATCTTCACACATACAATAGGCTCCTCGTCGTTGTCTTATTTTAATTCACTTGAAGTTCGATTTCTTTTATAGATACACGTGAAAACTCGACGGTATAATACTTCATAAAACGAGAAACGAGTAAGGTAGAATAAATTCCTGGAAGTTCTGCGGGCAATTCCAAACAAATAGTAACCTTGTTGACTCGAGCATAAATTTTTTTTTTTTTTTTTTTTTTGAAAGAACTGTTAAACCGAAATCTTGTTTTCTCATATGCAAAATCGTAAAGCGCCCCTCCATGGGAACACTCCTATCGTATTTCATAACCTCCCGCTTCAATTGTGGTCATCGCTAATCTCTCTTTAAGTCTTGACACATCCTTCTTATACCGAACGAACGAATTATTCAAATTTTATAGGTTTCATGGAGCAAATTCGATTTGGTTCCGTTAAGGAGAGGATTATAAGTTCTAACATGACGTCTAGTAAGTCCGCAAAATTCTTTAGAAAATATTTCGCGTGATCTGGCTTTTCGCTTGCTTAGGTTCCCGTCGCAAATTTTTTCTTGAACCTCTTCTAAATGATTGGAGAAATCAATTGATTAGCCCGCACACCGGTGAAACACATAAAAGAAGGTGAAACTTTTCAAGCTCGAAGCGTCGCCACTATATTGGCTTACCGGGACGACACCAAATTTACGTAGACATAATCTTTCGAGAGAGTTAACCAACTTCTTAGACAATGGTGAGATTTTTGTCGATTGATAAGAAAAGAAAGTTGATCTGATTGAGTAAGACCGATAAATTTGACGCTATAGAGAAAGAAAAACACCAAAATTTTAAAGTGAAAATGATTCCGGGGGACTTTAAACCGCGAATGGAACGATTCGTCTTGATTTCTTTTAGTACTTCGTTCGACTTCTCATTCTTTCCTTCAAGCTTGCTTCACATTCTCTATAATTAATTTGGTCAATGGTGAGACTATCCTCAAAAGAGCCGAAAAATTAAAACAACACTTGCCACCCGTCACCCACGAAACTTCTAATTTATGTTGATCTTGTGAGTTGTCTCCATTTCGTCACAACACCAATCCAATCCGGGTCAACCACGTTCCCTCTCTTGGTGATCACCCGATCGAGATGATTGCACTTCTCCTAATCAGACTGATCATTTAACGAATTGACATGGAACTTTCACTTTCGTCGTATCTCCAAGACTTCACGTAAAAGAACTTTTCTGGCCGGATTGACTTTTAAGATAAACAAAACGTTGTCAATGAAAACAATACGGATTTATTTCACAACAAACGACAAGTGTGGTTCAAAAGACCCACGGGGGTTGGAAAACCTTTAATACAATCGAAGGGTATACTACGAATTTCAAAGTGCCCATACAAGTATAGATAACATTTTCGGGAACATCTCCATTGCGTGCTATAAGTCGATGGAAACTGAAATGAAAATTCGTCTTAAAATGATAAGAAATTGCTTCTACTTGATCGAATAGGATATCAGATCTTGACCACGGGTACTCGTCTCCGATTGTTACTTTATTGAGCTCACAAGTGACTAAACGCACACGCCTCCTACTTTCTTTCATTTCGTTAAATTAGAAAATCGTACCTCTTGGAAACAAAGGAAATCACTTGAACGGCTAGAACGAATATAATTTACGTGAAAGAAATTGGGAAAATCACGAATAACAAGAAGATTCTCCATAGACCGTGGTTTCCATTCGGCGTCGATGATTCTAATATAAGAGACTTGACTACCATACAAGGATTATCAAAACGTACGAGCGAAAGCACCAATGGAAGTCGACCGTTTCCTTTCCTACCGCCAAAGGCAATTATATTCTATCAAATACGGATATTCAACTAGGTCGCCTTCTCTTTCCACGAATTTCGGCATCGTTCCCACTTAACCAACCCATTTTCACACATTGCGTTACACGCTTGCGAAGGAAAAGAAAAACCATTTGGCTCGAAGGATTTCCGATTAGGTTTCTAACTCTTATAACTACCATACTTATCAATTACGAATTCATTATTACCATATTATCTTCATGTTCTTACTATGCCAATTTAAACATGTTACTACTCACTTACTTCTTCTTATACTTCGCATGGTCTTTCAACATATATCTTCGCAATTTATTTAGACTATGAGTCTACAACTCTACAACCTTATATTAACACTCATTATGTGCCTTCATAGCATTAATCATTCAATTCAATCGTTTCATTGCACTTAATTAATCATCATCATAGCAGAGATCTTTTAACATGCTCTTTATACTAACATGTAGCATGAATCCAACACACAAATTACCAATTCAAACACGTTACTACGCAATTACTTTTCATTGCCATACTGCGTATGGTCTTTCAACATCTCACTAACACAATCATATTTAACATAGGGATAACCAACCTCAAAATTTTATATTACTCATATCATAAGCATTCTTTTCATTAATCCATCAATTAAATCATATCAATACACAACTGATTCTCATCACCAAACTTTATATGATCTTTTATCCCAATAATGATGCCACGGGTCTCACTACCCAATGGTCTTACACCAGATAATAACGATGCCATGGGTCTCACTACCCAATGGTCTTACACAAAATAATAACGATGCCATGGGTCTCACTACCCAATGGTCTTACACAAAATAATGTCACACTTCATTCGCATACATTCAACATTCATCAACTATTCAACATACTTTCTCCTTATAAGTGACAACCATCTTTTAAACTTATAAATCAAATTCCACTTTTATGGCCTCATTGCCGATTATTCAAGCAAAACTTTTGCTCCTATCGCATTCGCATACAAACAAGCAAATACACATTAGCATGCATTTCACGTTTACTATGTATTTATCATAACTTCTTCTTTACTATCATCAAGCAATATATTAACTCATAAACCAATCTCAAATTTTTAATTCTTACCATTCAATAAACCAGTTAGCATGCAAAGCTCATATTCTATCATACTTAGATATCAACGAGTAAAATCATAAAACACTTCACATTGCCAAATAAGGTCTCCAACCTATGGCTTCACACTAACATACTTCCATATTTAACGGACTTAACTTGAGCTATTATAGTATGTGATCATAATAACGCTGCAGTCATTATTATAATTACTTATTATGACACCTCAAGTGAACTTCGCTAAATACTTCCGTATGTCACTAGAAACCGAACTATACACATAAGGCCAAGTCACGTCTATGGTTTAAGTCTAGGTATCCGTGTAATAATAAAATACCTAAATCCCTTAAACCACGGCTTTGATACCACTTGAAAGAACCCGAACTCATTTTAGGAAAATAAGAGATTTTTTTTTTTTTTATAAGCCCCCACTGCGCCGCAGTGGATATTTCGGACCTCAGCCTGCAGTTTTCCTGCAGGTCTAAAACTTGTGAAAATCATAATCCAAACTTCAATCTTGCACAACCTTTTACTAGTCATATTCAAACCTTAAATCCCTTTACCCAACTTTAAAATGAGTTAAAGATACGTGATTTAAAATCCCGAAAGCTTTTATTTGATCAAGTGTAGCATTTACAACGAAACGGGTCATTTACCCAAGTTGACACATTACAAAAGACGACATTCAAAATTGAAATTTCGGCATGACCCATTCGTAAAATCATCATCCAAACCTGTTACGGATTATGAGTTCTCCAAAACACATTTAAACAAAATCAATACATTACGACTACAAAACGACCCATTTAAAATACCCAAAAACTCGAGTCTAACCCTAGACATCATAATAATTTTCCAAAAGGACAAAACAAGAGTACAAAGAGCCGATAGTTCAAAGGGTCACTATGGGTCCTATTACCAATTCCATTATCCGCATTTAGCTAAAGCAATCAATATCCAAAAAGCATCTTTAACTTCAATCTTTACATTACTTAACTTTCTTCCGCATCCGGGACAACCTATAAAAAGGGTAAACAACTAAAAAGTAAGCAAAGCTTAGTGAATAATCTTGCATACGTTTATACCTACGAAGGAGGGCAACGCACAAAGGACTATTACATGTAACCCATGACACCGTCGTGCCATACCTACATGCTCACCTTTGCACTTTAAACAACATATATGGATCCATTAGAGAATATCGGGGTTCTTAGGCCCCGAGAGGTTCTTAGGCCTTTTCTCAAACAACAATAGGGGTTCTTAGGCCCCGGAGGTTCTTAGGCCTCATAACAATTGACCCCACCCGGGTCTAGCCAAATCAATTACCACACATGAATATCACATTTCAACATGATGTGGTCAATTGACCCAACGTAAACATAAAGGTATGCAAGAGTACTCACCTCCTCCGCGACAACCAAAATCATAAATCAACAAGACCGCAAGTACACAATACGTATGCCTCAACCTAGCAATAGTTCACAATTTACACATATAAGGTCATCAAGCTCAATTATCTCAAACACAAGGCTAACAAGCCATACATTACTACCTTTACTAGCATTTCAATGCCCAACCCAACTTTTACAATCTTATAATAATCTTGGGTTGGTTCACATAACATGTACTTCTTATATCATTTTCAATTGGTCAAGAGTTACTTTCATATCAAAATCGTCATTTTCATATTTGACCTAGCCGACTTCAAACAAGCATAACTCAAGTTCTACTTACTCTTTTAACATGATTCCAGTGGCCAAATTTACATGACACATATACCTACCTTTTATCTTTAGTGACAAATATGTGAATTGTCCTTCAAAGGTGGCTTCTGGTCGTTTTAAAAACCAAAACTGCTGCTGTTAAACAGCTTTGACCTCACTGACTTCAAATGACCATAACTTGAGTTCTACACATATTTTGACCTCATTCCAGTGGCCACTTCTTCTTAACACATTTTAGCACATTTTATCTTCAGTGACCAACACAAGATTTGACTCATATACGTGAGTTTTACTCGTTTTAAAAACTGACACAGAATCATTTTTGCTGAAAGATCAGCATGACGCTACTGAATTCAAAAATTCATAACTGGAGTTCTACTTCGTATTTTCAACCCATTCCAGTGGCAAAATTTGCTTAACACAATAAGCTACATTTTCTTTTTAGGACTCAACCAGTGAAACTCTGTCATGAGGGTGTTTAACTCGTTTGAAGGTCGGGGTCAGAATCTGTCCAGTTTTGTTCACACAAGTATTCATCAAAGTCTTCATGCAACCCAACTAAAACCCCAAATTGATTAAATTACCATAACCCTAACTTGTATTATATAAATTAACTCATATATATGAAAACCCCAAAATTTCCCAAATATAAATCATTGCATGAACCCTAAATCTTAAAGAGGAAATCAAAACTAGGTTAGAAAGGTTATTACCTCAAGAATCCAAGGAACTAATTTAGGACTTTGATATCACAAATTCTTCTTTCCCCTTTTTCTCTCTTAAATTCGGCCATCAACCCACAATACACAAACCCTAACTTTTCAATTTTGCTTGATAAAGATTATTGGTGATGATTATTATTGTTGTTTTTATTCTTGAATTACAAATGGCACAAAGCTTGATCTTTGAGAAAAATAAAGAAGAAGATTTAGGAAGCTTGAAGAATAGAAGAGAATGAGTAATGGAAGAATGAATCACCAAGGGTAGGATGGCTGGCACTTCCTATGAGTGCCACGCCCCTTTTCAGATTTTGTGGGTATCTTTACCCGCTATCCGCTAAAGCTCCAACTAAATTAAACCCATAACCAAAAATAAAATACTATGAAATTAATTTAATGTTAAAACTATAATAAAGGTTTATTTTCATTGGCTTAAAAATATTGATTGAAAGCTTGTAAAGTTGCAAACTATTTGAAGTCAACAAAATTGTTTTGTAAATCCAACTTGAGGCTAGTCTTTAATTAACAAGATACTCTTTGACACAATCTCATACACTAGCTGTGAGTGTTAGGCGATAAAAGGTTGTTAGGTCGAAAACGACCAAGTATAATATGTCTAGAAAATAGTTGAAGTCTAGTGAAAATTACTTGTACAGGATTCTGAAACGCCTCAGTTCAGAATATTCACTAAGCTTCACTTCAGTTCAGATCAACTCAACTCAAACCATTCATCTGAAGTCGAAGACTGAAGAATGACGAAAGAGAATCATCTCACCAGCAGAACTCAGAGAAGATTCTACCTGATCGAAGACTGAAGTATCTCAGTGTAAAGTACTAACACCACTTTACACTGATTACGAGAAAGTCTTTTGACTTTACCAACCTTTATCCGGATAATACCATATTGTCTGGAAAAGTACAAAGTTGAGTAGAAGATTGAGAATAAAAGGTGAAATGTCACATCAAGTGACTTTCAGACACATTATTAATGTACGCATGTTAAGAAATTGATTTCAACTCCTTAAATGCTCTCAACTGTATTTTGTGCGGCCTGGTCTACATCAGCATAGACTTTGCCTATAGAAACCCTGGGTTATCTTGAGGGATTCGCACCTCAACATATCCTTAGTCAATATCATTTTGACGGTCCGATAAACGAGGACGACCTAAGTATCTTACATCAATAAATAAAATAAATTGGAAAATTACATATTGGTCTCACCAGTTTACATTATTGTATTTAATATTGCATTTTCATTTACTTACTTGTTTAATACACTTAAAAGTAAACATGCGAGTAACTTGGTATATCATTCACTGGTATTGGCTCCAACCGAGTCTAGTGAACATATTGCAAAGAACTCACCATTGACATAGAGGTGTCTTCAATATACTACCATCTCTTGAGTTGAGTACTTACATAATTTGATCATGAATTATATATATTGTTTTAGGATCGCTATATTTAAATTTTAAATTTTGAGTTTAAAAATTTTATTTTTTTTCTAGCAAATTTGATGCATTGTTTTGAATAACAATATAGGGTACATAGCTCACGTAGCTCTTATGAACTTTTTTTTTATTTATCAAAAGTTGGTTTGTAGTTACTATGTCCAGTTTTAAGCACAAAGTATTGTATATTTGTACGTTGTGAATCTGAAGTTAAATCGAAAAGTATCGTATGGTGATGATAATCAACAAATGTAAGATGAAAAAAATACAAACAAATATTGTCTATAAACGATAAAATACAATATATGCGTTAGTTTTAAAATTATATTATTTTAACTTGATTTTACCTATATATTATAATTGAATTTACATATTTAACAATTCATCTTATTTTAAAAATGTCATAAACTACCTGTATATTTGACATAAGCATAAATCTAGATTATTGTCCGCTATAATACGCGAGTGAACATATATAATTAATATAATATTATTTAAATTAAAAATGTATCTATAACATAAATCAAAGTTGGAAACCATCCAATGGTCCTTATCCTTTAATTAAGGATGATTTTAAGACTTTGTTATATATACATATATTTAGATTGACCAATCAACTCTCGATTTTTCTAAATTAAGTTATTAGACATTTGACTAAATTATGTTATTCAAACAAAATAAATACAATCAAAGAACTTTAATTATTAATTATATTATATTTTTTATTCTTAATCACTAATTTGATTTTTTTTATCATATATTTACACTTTCTGTCATTAATATTTAATTTAAGATGGATATATATTGACTAATTGTTTAAAGTGTGAACATTAATTTTGTTTGTAACCAATTAGGAAATTAAAGAATGTGATCTAGTGAACATAAATCAAAGTCATAAATCATCCAATGATTCTTATTATTTTAAGGATGATTTTAAGACTTCGTTAGTTTGTTATATATATTTTAGATTGTAGACATCTTTGAAAATCTGTTAATGTCTTTGAAAATGATGTAAATTAGCAGTCAGAATCATGTTTGCTACTGAACTCATATCACGAAAGGCATTTTTTTTTTAACAGCAGATGAATATTATTAACACGAACCGGTTGAAAAGGATTCAACCGGGCGCAAAAAATTACATAAAGAGGAGAGGGTTTTTAAGCCACCCATCCCAACAAATCTTATGTTTCCTACTCCTATTATGGTACCATAAAAACGAATGGACAACTATAGAATCAAAGAGAACAACATCCCGGGTCTTATTAGGGAAAAAGATTTTGTCGTTACGGAACCTCCAAATACTCCATCAAGCAGTGTTGATTATGGATTCTAGCACTTTTATTACTTTCTTCGGTTGAGTAAGTAATGTAAGGTAGGACATCATTAACAGAAAGAGAAGTTGGGAATGTGAGGTCCAACCATTTGGAAATTTAACTTCCAAACCATCTTCGCATGTGATGAGTCGATTCAATACCATTAGAGCATAAAGGGCACAAAATAGAAGGGACGTCTAGACCTTTAAAGAGTAGATTTAGACGTGAAGGCAAACGATTCAGGAGAAGACGCCACACAAAGATATTTACCTTTGATGGAACAAGTTTGTTCCACCTAGTAGGGGTGATATGAGTAGATGGCAGGTGATTATCAATAAACCATTAGGCATGTTTGGGTTTAAGATGATCAAAATTATATCCAGGTGATCCTCCTTTGTTTTGGGAGCATGTAGCGTGTTATATATGTGGATCGATGCGCTCCTCTGTAACATACTTTAATAGGTGAAGTGTAAGTTTGTGTGGTTGTTCTTATATATTTTTACTATTGCAAACTCATGGACTGCTAATCACTTGATGCCCACTTCAGTGAAAGATTTATTTGATTATAGGCTATTAGGCTTACGTTTACGTACTAAGAGTTGCACCCAATCCAAAGTGGAACACAAAATACTTTTGATATCTTTGCATTGCCTATGAAAGTTGCGTGTCTTTGTAGTACTAAGGCTGGTCTTGGCAGTGGCTTTTAATTATCCGTATATAACACTCGAATGACAGTATTATGTGGTTCATTTGAAGAAGAACCGACACTGGTGGAAGTTTGAGAACTTTGTGTTGGCATGTTTTGAGTGAACGGTTTGTCATTTTGTTTGATTTTGAAGTGTTTGGAAGACTTTTGATTGTAGTAACTAAACCAAAATCAATGCATGTATATGAGATGTTACAATAACAAAAGTCCTATAATCATCTTTAAAATAATAAAAACTGTTGGATGATTATTAACTTTGATAGATTTATGGCCATTAGAGACCACAATCTTTAATTTCCTAATTGGTTAAAGACGATATTAATCCTTACATTTTTTAGTTATTCAAAATATATCCCCTTAGATTAAATATTAATGAAAAAAAGTGTAAATAAAACAAGATGGTTAAGTTACGAGTGTTAGCACATTTGATTTAGCAGGGCACTCTAGGCCGGGTACCAAACCACTTATTCCAGGACTATTGAAACCTCCGGTAATTTACTATAAGCATTGGACGCGCGATGAAGCCTTCAAATACATGAGTTATCATATTATCAAAACCGAAAACCATAAGGGTGTGGTTGGTTGTAGAAAATGTTTTTTAGTTTTTCATTTCTAATAATCTAGAAAATAAATGGGGTTTTTATTTCCTAGAAAATAAATAAAAATTTTGAAAATGCGTTCTAATTAGAAAACTAGATTACATGTTAGAGATGTGAGGGGAGGGGAGGAATGAAATGGAAAATGAAAAATGAAAAACAAGAAAAAAATGTTTTCAAGTTATTTATGGAAAAATGAAAAACATTGTTTTTGTTTTCTTGGAATACATTCTTAGAAAACTATGATTAGAACGCGTTTTTTGTTTTTCATATTTTCTTGGAAAACGAAAATGGAAAACAAGGGGTGTCTTCCGCAACCAAACGCCCCCTAAGCATTTCAAAAAGAAAATTTAGCAACTCCAAATAAAAAGATATGGAAATATTCAAGAGTCGGAAATGAATTAACAGAAGATTTTCAGTACTCATGAGTTTCTTGAACTACCCAAAGTCAAGATATGGAATTATTCAAGAGTCCGAAATGAATAAACAGAAGATTTTCAATTCTCATCAGTTTCTTGAACTACCCAAAGTATCACACTTTCAAATATGTGATTAAAGGATGCATAATAGTGTAAGCAAATTAAGGTATTTGGAAGTAAACCTTTTTTTTTTCATAATAACATATTAAATTGATGTTAGTAAGTAGTAAGAGTGTAAGACCAACATCTGCATTATTATTACAAGAGCAAGTACCCGCACGTTGCGGCGGTGAGATGGTGAGGGTGATAGATTATAGAGTGTGTGATAAGTCATAAAGTGTGATAGGTGATAGAGTGTGATAGTCAAATGTCTTAGCCGTACGTGCTCCGCCCTCGGATTTAAAAATTCATCGAAAATATATCGAATGACATCTCTAATGAAAGAGCATGAAATTTTAAGAACACCCATATAATTTTTATAATTTATCGATGTACGGTTTTTGAGATAAAAGATTTTGAAAGAGTTAGAGGAATAAAATGATTTATGGAGGAGAGAAAAAAAAAATGATTGGTTGAGATTTGAGGAGAGAGAAAGGGTATTATAGTTATTTTAGGTAAATATAGAATAGATGGGAGAGACATTTTGGGAAAGTACTTAAAATCAATATTGAAAATTTAAGTTCAATTTTGAAAATTTAGAGGCTTTTTGCTTTATAATATAGTATAGATATACTAGAGTTATGTCTGCGCAATGCAACAGTCTAATGGTGGCAATGACGGGTTGTAATAACGCGCGGAGGTAGCAGTGGAGGCGGCGGCAATGGTGAAGACGGGTGGTGGTGGCGGGTACTTACTGCTATTCTTATAGCATAAATAGACGGACAATCATGTTGAGTATAAAAACTCGGTAAGCAAACTGTGTTTTGTGCTTGAGATGCTCGATTACGAGGTTGTAGAATTTTAAGGTTCATCACCCTAATTGGCTAATTAACATTTGTTATTGGACATAAAACTTTATATTACATCTAATTGTATGACAAGCTTCACAGCAATGCAAAAATGATTTGATTGGAAATAATCGGTTTTCATACAAAAGAGCTATATATGAAGTACGTGAAAAAGTATAACAATAATCGAACCCAAAAATTAAATAATCCACCACCCGTTCATACCTGAACAAATTAGACTGTCGAAATATGTTTGTCGCTTGGGAGAAACATCTTCAACAGCTTTTCTTTTTGTTTTCCTTTTTTCAACTCGTATGGTGCAGAAACGAATCAACTAATAAGCGTTGATACATATTTGGATGCCTTCAGCCATAATAATTATTGCCAATTACTTGTAATAATCCTTGTACCCAACCCTTTAGTACACAATGTGATAGTGCCAAAAAACATATGATAGTATAAACAGAATCATCAGAGAGTTTACAAGACTTAGTTTTGTTGTTCTTGAGCTCATCTAACAAAGTTTACATTACAGCAAGAGGCATTTGAGATCACTTACTGCTATTCTTATAGAAATTCATCACGTTTTAGTCTAACCAATACATAAGTACTAAACTAATAAAGCCAGCCAAAGCTCACATATATTTTCATAATTTCATTCAAACATTACATCAAACGGTTGGTATACATCGTAAATTTCAACAAAAAGAAGCAATATTTAACAAACAAATTAGGCCAAAAAATAATCAATGAATCAAAAACTAATTAGAATATACAATACAATGAAGAACATAAATTACTCACCATTCATCTTATTTTTATCGTGATCTAACCATTCATTTTATTGTTGACCAAAACCCATCACCAATCCACCCAT
>CM067167.1:217024636-217029636 GCA_034093135.1 Erigeron breviscapus | reverse complement strand
GACAACGTTTTTATAATGAATGTGCTTATGCTTTTTGTGAATACAATGGTGTATTCATCGGTCAATGGATATAATCTTGATGTGTTGCATCATGTTGACATTGATGTTGATCTGCGTTCCTATGATTGGTGTGGTTATCTTTTACATTATTTGAAGTTAAGTAAGGAAAACTGGAATCGGGACTCTCCAGATAGTAATCCTTATTCTGGACCTGCAACCTTTCTTTGTGTGAGTTTACTCTTACCAATTCTACATATTGTTTTCCTTGTTTATTATTATTTTTTTTAATTTATGTGCTGATTTGGTATATAATAACTTGCTGATCATATTGTGATTATGTGCCAATCCCATGTGGATCAACTTCATTTATAAATTTCTGACCCAGTTATGGTTATAATCTCTTAGTGATCATGTACCAATCCCATGGGGATTATCTTTTAAAATACACAAACAGAAATGATAGGGTATATAATCACTAAGAGATTGTTTTGAAATTCATTTGTTTTACCTAGTCATTTGATGATTTATCTAACACTTGTATTTTTTTATTTGTTATAGCTGCTGTATTTGGACCGCACAAAATGTGACTCTCTTCCTGTTATTAGAGAGCGTCCCATATTCAAGAATTGGGTTGGTTTAATGAAAGCCAGAGAAAACAAAGAAGTTGCGATGGGTTCATTTGGTCAGTTGGATCTCTTTCCCATTGTTAATGAAAAGGAAGAACAGGAAGGAGAAGGTGAGGGATTTTTTGCAAATGAAGAACTGAAGGATGTCATTAGTCATTCAAAAGAGGTATTATTTTTGTGAAAAATTAGGTCTATATGTGCTTGATTCACTTAATTTATCGTTCATTATTCATTTATTTTTTAAATGGAGATGTGTGTTACAATGCAGGAATATTATCAGTTGCTTAGTTCGAAGATTGAGGACGCATTGAATATAAGAAATATTCTCTTTAGTAGCATCAAGGATGCTTTGTCGAAGTTTCCTGGAGATGTAACTGTAAGTCCCAACTCGTTAGATGGTACTACTGAAGACACCTCTATGTCGATGGTGGAGTTACTTTGCAATATATGCACTGAACTGGAGACGACCAGTTGCAGTGTGTATATACCAAGTTCTAGATAGATTACTTATATAAAAGACAATAAGTAAAGAACAATGCAATAATACAAATAACTTGTAAGATAAATTGATGAGACAATATGTATTTTTCAATGTGTAATTTATTTATTGATGTTAAACAAATTACAAGATTGTTGCGGAACCAAGATAATACACGAATGTAAATATCCTAACAATCTATGAAATACAATTGATCTACACTCGGAATTTCTCAAGACAATCGAAACACTTAAAGTTGTGAAATGTTTCTTTTAGCGATTGAGAGAATATTGCACAAGTTCACCAAGAATATTGCAGGTTTGCAAAGTGTGAAGTTTTCTCACGTTGTGATTTCACTTGCTTGAAAGACTTGATATTCTTGGTTGTGCAATGACTTGTATTTATAGGCAAAGTTAACATTGGGATGTTAACTTTGGCCGTACAAATGTGGTTGAGAGCATTTAAGGAATAGCATTTAATTCCTTAAAATACTATGTAAAGTTGTACGAGAAAACAACTTTACTTAACCACCTTTATGTACCTTTTATATTTAAATAATAAGACAAGGCTTATTATCCGGGTAAAGGTACATAAAGCATATAAGTCAATTCCTCGTAATCAGTGTAAAGCTTTGTAAGTGCTTTCCACTGATGGTCTCCAGTTTGTAACTGACTAGAATGTCAACTGGGCTTCGCTGCCATTGCCATTCTCTATCTTCCATTTGTTGTCTTCGACTTCAACTGGAATGCTTCTTCAACTTGGTCAGTTCTCAACTGGAGGAAGTCTTCAGCTGCGTTAACTGTACGGTGCAACTGGACTTCAATATATTTCTCGACAAATCATCTTGGTCACCAGTCTCACTAGTCTCCAGATGCAACTGGTGACTGGCAAGTGTGAACTGGTGACTGGCCAGTTCCAGGTGAACTGGTCCTAACAAATTCCCCCTATTTGTCTAGAAATATAGTCTAAGTCTTTTCTAGTTCTTGTATCTGTACAAGTGTGAACTATAGAGACTTGTTTGATTTAAATTTATCTAAGTTATCTAAGGCATTTTTATAGATCAATAAATGCCTTAGGTTTTTTCTTTTATGTTTGTTAGATTTTAATCTATTATCTACCTTGTGGTTACAAACTGGTAACTTCATTTATACAAGGGAATGAAATTTATACAAGTTACAGAATGTAAATACAAATTACAAGTAGATAACTGAAGAAAGAACTTAAACAGATGGCCCTTCGCCAGTTCTTCTTCTTTTGGCAACTGAAGAAATAGGTTGAGTGTCTTCAGGGTCAATATTCAGCTTCAATTCCAGATTTTCCTTATGTTGAATCTTGCCCCTTAAGAAGTTTGCCCATGCCTTCTCAAACCTATTCTTTTGTGCCTTAGCATCCAGCACATTCACCATCTCGACCCACTCGCTGAACCCATATTGCATCGCACCAGGGTTATCAGTTCTAACCAGTGGCCCACCAGCATACTTAAGTTCGATTTGAAAAACCTTGGTGCCTGGCTTGATTGTAACATTGACACTATTAATAGTACCACCATGTCTTCTGGTTGACATGATCTGGGAGTAGTAGTTTCTTGCTTCAGTTTCATTTGTGATTTTAATACTCCCAGCACCAGCAGCCAGTACAGCGGACTTAATGTCTTCATTTGAAACCTCGCCAGTTGGTTCAACGAATGTCCTAAGGTCAGCATCCCTTGCAGCTTTGGTCAGTGGTCTTCTTGGTTGTGGAATCCTTCTTCTTGGTGGATTCAAAACATCCTTCACAACCTTCTTGACATTTGCAATTCTCTTTAGAATCCCACTGGCCCTCATTTCCCTAGCCTTCTCCACTGAAATGTTTAAACTTTTGGCATCAAATTCGGCTTCATCCTCATGATAGTGTCTTTCCAGTTCTACATCTAGCATTTCATTCAACTGGTCAACTATCCTAGGATCATTCTTAATCCTGAGATACTCCTCCTTAGTGATACCTAGAAGATTGGCATCACTCATATCTAGCAAATTCAATTGTGTGAGATGTGCCCTGGCTTCAGCTTGGTTCCTTTGTTTCATTTTCTTTCTTTCTTTAATGTCATCACCAAGTCTGGCCAGTCTTCTACTATCACTATCTGAAACTGGAGGCAGTACATCAGCATTACCAGTTTCAAGCATTGGCATTTCAGTGGCCGGCTGGGCTTCATCAGATGCTTTACCCTTACCTTTGTCCAACACATTCCCCCAGTTTGCTCACCAGCTTCAGTACTGGTAGCTAAGCTCAATTCCCTTCTTAGGTACAACTGGTGGTGCAAGGACTGTACTTCTTTCCCCCTTGGCAGCATCTAGACCTGCCCTAATTGCTTCCCATTCAGAGGGGTGTGATGGCAACCGGTCAAGAGGCTGCCACGACTGCATATCCTTGCACTCTTTGAATATCCCACACATCATCCTGAAGGACCTCCAAAGGTGGTTGGTTTCTTTGGACTGGGTCAAGACATTGGCAACAACTTGGTCTTGACCAGTTTTCAATGCATTCAAAATTTTTGATTCTTCATCTATACCAGCAACCACCTTTTCCTTCATATCATCATCCCTCTTCTTCAAATTCTCCACTTCATTGGTCAGTTTATTCAATGATTCAGTATGTAGAGATACTTGGGTGCTCAAACCTTCAATGCTGCCCCTCAACTGGTTGATCTCACTGGTAAGTGGGGCCAGATCAACCTGGGGAGTGGCCAGCCTGGTGATCTCAGACATCACCCTTTCTATCAAATGTGCTTCCCTAGCACCCAACGTATCCTCTATCTTCTGACCAACTGAAGATACCAACTGCTCTCCAAGGCCAGTTACATCTAGGCCAGGTCTCTCAACTAATTCCTTGACCTGCCTTCAATCTCTTTCAAGTCAACTTCTGAAGTTCTGACAGTATTTCCTAGCAAGTTGGAGATTGAACTGGAGACCTTGGAGGGAGTTAGGTCAAAGGCTTCCTTTAGAGTACCAGCCAGATTGTTGCAGCCAGTGACCAACTCATTCAATTTTTAACACCAAGTCCTCATTAGAAGAAAACTTGTTTATCCCCAGATCAACCACCTTGATGTTTGTCAAAGAGTCCTTGTGGTATCTGGAGAAAGACTTGGTGTTTTTATCAAGTGTCTTGAATCTCCTCCACCCTGGTGAGAAGGTTTTGGAGATCGGATTGTATGGAGACAACTTGACTGTCCAGTGACAAAGGAGAAGGTGTCACTGGACCACGAGCAGTTACTACTGGAGCAACTGGAGGAGGTAAACTGATGGAAGTCTCCCCAGTTGTCAAACCAGCAGTTGAAGAAATTATTGGAGTGGTGGTTGAAGAAAGGATAGGAAAAACAATGTGTTGTTCATGCTGAGAATGCTCAGGTGTGAACAACGGCGACGGTGGTGGGGGCATTTCTCGAGCAAGTGAGAATTGCCCAGTTGGTAAAGGAGCGAAATTTATTGGTAAAGATATATCTATAGGCACATTTTGTTCAGCAGCTTTGGTATAGAAACATTTGCTCTTTTGGAGCTGGTTCCATATCCATGATGTACACATTCCCTCTTCTCTTCTTCATCATCAGATGAGTCATCAGAGTACTCCCATTTTCCCTCAGTTTGTGCCATTAAGCACTGATCCTTTTCTTGGTGCAATCATCACTTCCTTCACAACCTTCTTCACATTGGCAATTCTCTTCAGAATTCCCACTGGCCCTTAACTCCTTAGCCCTCTCCAAAGAAATGTTCAAGCTTCTGGCATCAAATTCAGCCTCATCCTCATGATAGTGTCTTTCCAGTTTAACATCTAGCATTTCATTTAACTGGTCAATTTTAAACATAACTCACATCTTCGGGTGCCGATTTGGACACTCATCAGAATAGTGCATATCACCACAA
>CM067167.1:216999974-217023636 GCA_034093135.1 Erigeron breviscapus | reverse complement strand
TGAGATAACTAGATTGCTATTGCCTTCAGTCAATTAATAAGTAATTAATCAACTCTAGGTGTTGCATGAACTTGCAATTCGTGTAGGAGGTCACACGAACAACAAATCAACTTAATTCGTAAATTCGTCAAAAGTTCATTACCAATTTTCGTAAATTAGCCTTGTATTTATACTAATATGGTTTGTATTCGTGTGGGCTTGGACTGTACACGAAGTGGGCCAAGCGGATTCACCAAAACACCTTGTCTTCGTGCTGACGTCAGCACGAGGACAACACAACGTGCTGCTGACGTCAGCACGAGGTGCGATCTTGAATCCTTTATTTTGCATATTACATAACGTTCAGTCACCGTTTAAGTATTCCATGATACTTATAAACCTTGACTCAACATTCTTGTACCTGCAAAACAATAAATAACACACAAACACAATAATAAACATAAACAGATATAACATTGAAGTTCAAACGTAATCATTAAATACCAACATAAGTTCTTATTTAAACGATTACAACTTATTCCTAAAATAAAAACGTTAACCAAATCTATGTTGCTATTGTCACACAAATCTGCATCTACAGACTCCCCCTTGACATTAGCGACTAGATTTCTTTAAATCGTTCTTTGAACTTCAAACCTATCCACCAAACAAAAGTCTTATGCTATTCCCATGAATTCTTTCAGCTAAACAAAAAGCAAGAATGTTGAGATAGCGTCTAACTTCTGTTCTCCAAAATCTATTTGCTGTACAAGGTGTCTCAATCAATCTTCTTTGATCACCTCTTGACAAATTGACAACCTGCATTGGATCATACATACGAAGCAACATCTTGCTCTTTGAGTTATCAACAAACATTTGTGCTTCGCCTGACTTGATATCTATCTGCCAATATGTCATCGTAGTCAGCAAGTCTTGATCCCATTTGATAGCGGGAACTCTTGTAATACATTTGATCTTTCTTTGAACAAACTCAAATGTACCATCTGGTTTCTTAATCTTCTTCAGCGATCTAGGTTTAACCAATCTGTCTTCATGTTTCAAACCCCTATCTCCAAAATGCCAACTTCTTTCCTTTCGCAATCTTTGCCAAAGAAAATCAGCATATCCATTGTTCTGAAGATTTACAAACCATCTCTTTCCCAAATCTAACAAATCAGATTCAACTAGACTTCGGAAATATTTCAAGTCTTTCGGCATGTACTGACATCCCTCTTTTCTCTTGATAACAAATAAATTAATTCTATGATCGTAGAACCAACTTTGTATCACTGAGAAATACGTGGGTGCGTCCTTATCTGAGATAAACTCCCAAAATATCGACGGTTTTAAATTTCCACCCATCAGGAAACCAGCACGACTTCTATACTCTGGAACCCTTCGATCAATAATAAACTCAGGGTCTTGCTGTGCCGGAGGAATGTTAAATCTTCCAATATTAACCTCTCGCGTAGCATCTATCTCCCAGCATAGATCAACAATATTTTCATGTCCTTCTTGATCAATTATCTTTGCACACACAGTGAACATCAATCTTGCAGCATTCCTCGGTTCATCTGGACTATCTCTGACTGGATTAAGGATGAAATGTTCCTCTTCAGCAATTGGTTCAACCGGAATGTCTCTTTCATAATTAAAGACACGGTCAAAATCATAAGGTTTATTCATCAACCTTTCCCATTGTGATCTAGGAATAATAAATTCTCCTTCTTCCAAGTCTTCATCAATGATACTATCTAAGTCATCAATATCATCAAGATCATCCAAAGCACCTATTTGAAGCTTATCTGCAAAGAAAAATTTCAAACATACAAAGATAAAGAACATAAAATATGTTAAGACTTAAAATAAAACAAATAGTATAAATACATAAAACAAGATAAAATAAATAATATTATACCATAAATATAATGTAACAATTACATCAATATTTATCTTATAATCTTTATCTATTTTAACTAACAAAAATCATTAACATTAAGGTCTATAATCTGAGTCTTCAGTCTTATCGGAACTAGAGTCTGAGTCATACGGCAATCGATTTAAAATCCTTTGTCGTCTCCTCTCTCTCCAATAGTGATCTGAATCTGACCATTGATCACTATCAAGGTCTATATTAGCTTGATTAACCTCTATGCTAAGATTTCCCAATGCTCTAGATTCTTCAACAACTTGATTATGAGGATCATTCTCAAACTTTTCTTGAATTTCCCTTTCTAGTCTTTCCTGTTCTGATCTCACACTACGAGGATTGTGATAATCAGGACTCTTTGAATTACTAGAATCGGATTTACCTGAATTGGAATCTTCCTCATCTGACGAGTTGTCTGGATCTTCAGGATCTGCATCTGGAGCAACAGTAGTAGCCATCACAACTTTTCCTTTATCTTGAGTCCCAGAAGTACTAGCACCAGCTGTACCAGCAATCTCTGACTCTCTCTGTCTTGGCGACTCCCCCTGAACATTTGTAGTCTCTGAAGTCATAATTTGAGCAACTTCAATATTTTCATCTTGAGCTTGACCTCGATTCTCTGGCTCACCAATGTCTCTGGTTGGTGGATCTTGAGCTGGATCTTGATCATCATGATCATCATCTCTTCACTTTCTAGCTTGCTCACCATCCTTACAACCATCTTTATCTCCCCCTTGAGCCAAGAATTGGTCAAGTCTAGAACCAAGAGATTGAACTAATGCAGTCATCAAGTCCATCTCTTCTTGATGTTTATCAGCTTGGAGCTTCAACAGTGACTCCAAAGCTGTAACACCCATATCCAACAACTTCTTCTCAGAAACAACACGATTCAGCTGAACTTGCAATGGCAATGCTGAACCCGAAGTAGAAGCAATGTCGGATGTAGAGGCAGGCGGTGGCATCGTAGTCTCGAACGAGGGCATACGAACATTAAAAGTTCCCGATAGAGGCATCTGAGGTCTTTGTAAAGGTAACCTCAACCGATCCATAACTGTAGCAACAGGAACTAATGCCTGAACTGGAGCAGAAGAAGGCCTAGGAGCAGGAACTGTCGACTCTGGCTCTTGACGAACTGTAGATTCTGGAGGATTAGGAATCGTAACAGTCGTAGCCTCAGTAACAACTCTAGCATGAGAACCACCTAAATTAATCTTGAACTTGGTTCTCGGCCTTTTCTCACCAACAGAATGACCAACAGAAGTATCAACAGAAGTAGTAGACACCGAAACCGGAACATCAGAAACTGAAGCTCTTAGAGCAGCAACTGATGGTGTATCACCTGCATGAGATCTTTCCATAGCAGCTTGATATTCATCAAAATCTCTATCAACTTCAGACTGAGGTCGCTGAAGAGCTTGTAATCTCTCCACAACGTCAATCCCTTTTCCTTGTCTTCTTCTTCTCTTTGGTAGTCTATCTGCTTCATCATCAGCATCTGAACCATCATTAGCATTTACAGTAACCATATGTGGTTCAGAAGGACCAGCATCATCACCAACTGGAGCAGAGTAGAAGTCAACTCCAGTAGTTGGTGGCACAAGATTTACAGGATCATCAATATCCTCTGCAAGAGCATCAAACTCTGGATCATTCTCCAGATTACCAGTAAACAAAGGAACATCATTAGTCCCTCAAACTGATTTTCTTGCTCTCTCCTGTCAGCAAAGTGTCTTCCAATCCATTTATAGTTAATGAGTGACCCATACTTGAAGTTTCTTGCACAACTGTGCTCATCTACTAAACTTAGTATCTGCATGGACCCCTCATCTGGCATCCACTTTGCATAACATCTGAAAGTGCACTTTTGCTGCTTAGCAGGAAATCTATTATTCGTTTTTTGTTTACCTTTCTCTGGGTCTGATATGTTTGGAGGCCTGGTTCCACACCTAGCAATAATGCTGGTTTTACATGATCTCTCAAACCAAAGAGAGTATCCATTAGCTAGGGCATAGTAAGACAAGCATTCCCTAAGCTGGTGATGAGAAGCATATAATTCACCCACAAGGGGCCTTTTCAGTCTCCAATGTGTACCATCATCATGAATTGGGAATTTAAGCTTCTCTGGTTCTAGTGGTCTCATTGGGTCATTAGAATTGTCCCCATCTCTTGATTGCATTGCTTCAACATGTTCTTTTAAGAAGGAGTCATGCTCTTGATGAACAGCCTTCTTAATGCCTGCATCATCCTTTGGACCAGGCATGTTGCCACCAAGTTGAGGTAATTCGTTTGAGTTGGGAATTTTGGCTATTGGGTTTCCTTTCCTCACTGCCCTTACTTCATCTTCACCTTCACTTAGATGGTCAAGTGAAGCAACAGAATCAACATCAGAATCATCAGATTCATTACTTGGGCATTGTTCTTCATCCTCACTATCATAATCATCATCATTCCCTGGTCCCCTACTACTTTCACCTTGCTCTGTTTTATACTTTATCTTATCATCCTCACTATCACTATCACTATTTCCCCTTCCTTTCGCACTCACATAATCAGTCATATCTAATGATAAATAGTCAACATAGATATCTACTTCATCATAAGTATCTAGGATGTCCATTAAACAATCAGTATCCTTTTGGTTAAAAGCACTTAATAGATTTTCAAAACAATTATTACCTTGGATATAATAAAGCCTAGAAAAAGGACTACCTGTTTCCTGCTCTATGAAATGCACCAACTCTTCATGAGTTAATTTTGGGCATGTCAGAGTGATGACTTTCTCACCCACATATTGTAAAGGATGAAACGTAAAGCTGCCATCGTAATGCACAATCAATTTATAAAATTTCATCTTTTTCTACAAAACTTTTTGGGTAATGGGATTATCCTGGTGAGTATATTATATCACAAAACCTAAACAATAAAGTACAAGTGATTTGGCAGGATACCAAATCAGTTCACAAGTATGACAGGCCATACAAGTGTTAACAAGCAATAAATAAGTAAACAAACACATCTAGAGTTACAATATAACTACTGTACAGTAACTCAATCTATAGCTAAGCTGCTTCAATTTGGAGAAAAATACTCCTAGGGATGTCCCATGCTTCCAACAGTGTTACTACATTAGGAGTATTCTTGAATTTCAGCGATGCAAGTCTCCACCTGACAGTCGATTTAATGATCTTTTGTATAGCAACCACTGATCTCTTAGTGTTAGTAAAGAGACGAGCATTCCTTTCCTGCCAAACATAATAGGCCGTAGCTGCAACCACAAGTCTTCCCATGATGCTTCTAGCCGATCTTGATTTAGCACGAACCATTAGCCAGTCAATAATGTCATCTAGTTTTTCAGAGACATCAGCCATTCCAGCAAGCGCTTTAACACCATTCCAGACCTGTTCAGAGAAACCACACTCAAAAAATAAATGGTTATGTGAGTCAGGGCCTCTTTGACAAAGCGAACAGCATTGAAGTCTAAGGTTCATATTGCCCCCAACATCCCAATTCTTCAAGATATCTTGAGTCTTAAGTTTTTTCCAGAGAATAAGCCACATAAAGAACGAGTGTCGAGGAATGCACTGTGAAAACCACACAATTGGGTGCCATGAGACATCTTGTTCACGGTATCTGATTGTATTCCAAACTCCCCACGTCGAAAACGGGATAATACTATCATTATTATCCTTCCATACCAACTTATCACGATCATTATTAAAGATCAGAATAGGGAGATCAATTAACACCGGATACAGATCAAACCAGGCAGCAGGCCACATCCAGTTACTATTATTCCAAATATCACCTTAAGCGCATAGAAAGAGAGAAACCTGCATCACGTATGTCACGCGGTCTGATGAAGGTAATAAGGGGGCATTGAGGTGCCCACTTATCAAACCAAGCTGAAATTAATTGCCCATTACCAACCTGTGACCAAATAAAAGGACGAACCTGATCACGTAATTGCAATAGTTTACGCCATCCCCACGAACAACCAGATGGGATACGAACCTCCCACAAGCTCTTAGTTTTCAACCTATAGGAGTGAACCCATCTAACCCAAAGCGACTCCCTATGAGTCAAAATACTCCACAAATGGGTCGTCAAAAGTGCTTTATTTTGAGCTGATAATCGCTTTATCCCCAAACCACCTTCCTCTTTAGGGAGACAAACCGTTTTCCATGAAACTCTAGCTTTACCTTTCTTCATGGGGCCTTGACACCATAAGAACTCACGCATTTTCTGCTCCAACTCTTTAATAATCTGTGCAGGAAGGCTGAAAACTGAAGCCCAGTAGAAATGTAAAGATCCAAGCACAGATTTAACTAACTCAAGACGCCCAACAAAAGACAATGTCTTATTTCTCCAATCAGTGATCCTTTTCTCCATTTTTTTGACAAGAATCTTACAATCTCTATAAAGGAGTCTAGAGGAGATAAGAGGAACACCCAAATATCTGATAGGAAGACAACCTTCCTCGAATGGTAATAAGCTAAGGATGCCTTGTTTAACCTGATCTGATATATTGCAAAAGAAAACCGTAATTTTCGGGAGGCTAGGAACCAAACCAGACATATCTTTAAAATCATTTAGGGCTTGCATAATTACTTTGACTGAAAGAACTTCACCTCGGGCAAAAAGGAACAAGTCATCAGCAAAGCACAGGTTGACAACCCGCTCTTTATTGCATTTGTTGTGAAACCGAAACCTGGAGGGACTCGCAACAGCTTTCTGCAGAATAAGAGTTAATACTTCCATCACCATTGTAAATAAATATGGTGACATTGGATCCCCTTGTCTAAGGCCATGCGTACCTTTGAAATAGCCATATGTATTACCATTTATGCACAAGGAAAATGAGGAAGTAGAAACACACTTCATTATCCAATTAATCATAATCTGATGAAAACCAAACCCACAAAGAGTAGCCCTTAAAAACTTCCAATCGACAGTATCATAAGCCTTTTGAATGTCAATCTTGAATGCACATCTCGGGGGACCAGAATTCCTATGATAATTATGCATTAACTCCTGAGAGAGAAGAATATTGTCAGATATCCGTCTACCCGGAACAAAGGCCGACTGATTAAGGCTTATAATTTCATGGAGACCCTCTTTTATACTGTTTGTAATAATTTTACTAATGCACTTATAGATAGTATTACAACAGGATATAGGTCGAAAATCATTGATAGAAGACGGTGTAGACACTTTAGGAACCATAGCTAAGAAAGTGTGATTCACCTCTTGTAACAACTGAGCCATACAGAAAAAATCATGAACAGCTAAACAAACATCCTTACCAACAATACTCCAAGCATTTTTAAAAAACACTGAGGAGTACCCATCTGGACCTGGTGCTTTATTATCATTAATCGAGAACATTGCAAGCCTTATCTCCTCATCAGTAACTCGTCGAATCATAGCTTCAGATTTGTCTGCATCAAGCTTTCGAACAAACAGATCGGGGGGCGGGCTCAAACTCGTAGCACCTGCAATACCCAAAAAATTATGGTAGTGATGAACAAGGGCCACTCGTGCATCACCACCTTCATGAGTAATCCCTGCATTATCTTTTATTATATCTATACGGATTCGATGATTCTTGCATTTAACAGAATTATGAAAAAAGGAAGAGTTCTTGTCACCAACACTCAACCAATGAACTTTAGACTTCTGTTTAAGAAATTCTTCTTCATCCAGTGAACAACTACGAAATTCTTGTAACAATTTAGTTTCCCTCACTCGAAGTTCAGAATTAAGCGGATTAGAATCAATCGCTTGTTGGACCTCATCAATCTGCCTCCTAACCGATTCAACCTTTTTATGTAAATTCCCCTGCTTGAGTAAAAGGCTACGCATAGGGGACTTCAAAGCTCGAAGTTTTTTGACAACTCGAAACATAGGATATCCCTCCACCATTGTGCTCGACCAAACTTCTTCAACCCTTTCTTTAAAACCTTGTTTTTTTACCAAGAAGTTTGCAAATTTGAAAGGTTTAGGCCTTTCATCGAGTAACAGATGGAAGCTTCAGGACACAAGGAGAATGATCAGATACCCTGTAAGGTTGGAATAGAGCACACGAAGCTGGAAATGCATCAGTAAACGCAATATTCCCCATAACCCTGTCTATCTTCTTAAAATACCATGCCCCTTCTTTGGCTTTTGGATCCATGTATAATGTAAACCCAAACTATTAATATCAAACACCTCAATAGCGTCAATACAATCCTTAAAATCACGCATGCCCGTATTGATGTTGGAAGATCCCGCAAAATTATCTTCAATATTAAGCGAAGAATTGAAATCTCCCATAATAATCCAAGGTTTATCATTCACAAACAACTTATGCATACATAAATCTGCCCATAATTTCCGTCTAGACATATAGTAATTATCCGCATAAACAAACGAGCAAAATAGAGATTTATTGTCTACCTTAAAAGTAATTTGAACTTGCATAACTTGATCACTCTGCGAGATAACCATCAAGTCAACAATATCTCTATTCCATCCAGTTATTATGCGAGTTCCCTTCGAACACAAGATTACCATTGGAAGTCCAATCCCATGATCGACAAACCTTCTTACACACAGTAGTTAAACATGAAACATCTACATGCGATTCCATAATTGCACAAACATTAAGATGGTGTTCATTAACTACAGATCGAACCTCTTTTTGTTTCAGGGGGCGGTTCAACCCCCTTATATTCCAAGAGGCGATACTACCCATTTGAAACCCCTGAACCGGGAGTGCTTGCCCCCTCAGAATTAATATTAGGATTAGGGATATGAGAAACAGATTGAGCAGCTTCTTCATGAACAATTTCAACTTCTTCTTCATCCGATTCCACGCCATCAAAACGATTTGCCATTTCTATAGCTCTTTTGAGTTTTGCTTTCAAGGTATTTTGATCAAACATTTTCTCCCCATGGTCGTTCATTGCATCAGATGAGTTATGGGTAACTGGTGGTTCACTAGCTTCTGTTGCATCATCCTTTAGGGATTCAAATGAGTTTGCAATCGGTACTGATGTTGAAGTGCTCGCCCCATCTGATCCCTCTTTAGGTTTAGTGATCGGCCTATAAATGACTTTAGTCTTTTGTTTTCTCGTTGTAAATCCTTGTGCCGCCCTATTTTTACTCTTCACTTGCTGAAATCCTTCGCTATCAACCTTAGTATTATCTTTAGGAACACTTTTGACAGTCTTGGGACATGTAGCTTCATTATGCCCAAAAACTTTGCATTCAGGGCACCTTGGTGGCTTCCATTCTTACTCAATTTTGATTGTCTGTTTCGTAAATTCATTACCTTCAAGTTGAGGAATAGCAACAACCACCTTATCTTTAAAGTCTTGCTCAGCATTAAGTTCAACCAATGCCCTAGCATAGCTATTTCTTCCCCATGATTCAAGACACATATCTGTCGTGTATGAGTCTAATTTCTTTGGGTCACCTACTTTAGAAATAAGCATACTTAGACCGTCATCAGTGTAGGCTACCATAGGGACATCATGTAATTTAACCCAAACAGGTACAGTTGAAAGTTCTGTTTTCTGCAAATTAATGTTTGGATTCCAAATATTTAAAAATATTGGGGAACCACGAATAATCCAAGGGCCATTCTCAAGAACATGATCCATACCTGCTTTCGAACGAAATTTGAAGAAATAAAATCCATTCGAGTTCATCATGATACGTGAAAGCCCATGCTTAACCGATGCATTCTTAGCAAAATTATCAACAACGGGAAAAGCAGCTTGTTTCCCAAGAAAATATCCATATAACGTGTTATCATATCGAGCACATACTTCTCTTATGGACTCCCTTGGTAAAACAACATCAATTCCCTCCACAGGAATACTAGTTTCAATTTTACGCAAGTTTATCTTTCTCTTCTCATTGCCTTCCATAACATGTGTACCTTGTAATTTCTTAGCATAAGAGGTTGGCTTAATTGGAGTTTTTTGATTAATCACGTTCCCTTCCTCATCCAAATTTATACCCGGATCTATAAACCCTCCAGAAGGATGTTCATCTAACTTAAAAGACACACGCTTTGTCGGCATGGCTTCCTTATTTATCTCATTAACAGCAGGTTCTCTATCATCCATGGCTTCCTTTTTTTCCTCATTAGCATTCACAGATGGTTCAGCAGCCTTTCCATGTTCAGTTTGTTTAACCGGTTCTGGACTTAAAGAGGGATATCCATGTTTGAGATATTCCTTGCCATTAATATTGCCCTCCTTAACTGAGTTCTGATCACCATCCATTGGCTTATCAATACCTTCACTAGACGATGAAGAAGTATTACTACCATCCTCGTCACTGATCCCAGTCGTGTCATGAGTTTCACCAAGGGGATCGCCAGAAGTATCCTTAGTGGTGTGAGAGCCACCGCTTAGCGGAGAATCACTAGCAGTTTCCTTGGTGGTATGAGAACCACCACCTAGCTTTTCCGACTTACTACTCGAATTAGGGCTTCCTCCTTTTTTCAAAGTGCCACCCTTTTCTTCTTACCAGACATCTCTTCAATTCTTTTAAATCTTGCTTCAAGTAATGAAAGATCAAACGCAGGACAATCTCTCTTCATAAACAAATCCAACCATTAATATCCAAGAAACCTAAACGCACCAAGACACCACAAAAGAGAATTACGAAAACACAGAACAAAAAAGAAAGTAAAGTAAAGATCCATCAGTAAATATCATCGAAAAATTATTAAAAAAAAAAATAAAAATAAAAAAATAAAAAAACCCTAGAATTTTGGTAGTTAAAGTGGAAATCAAAAGATGGATAACGAAATAAAAGATCACATACCCTCATAGTGGATGATTATGATATTGTATGCTTGATCGGGCATGAAAACGGCCTTTGTCAGAAGAATAACAGTGGTGATTTGATGGGCAGGAGTGTAAAGGGAAGAAGAAAGGGTTTTTTGGGATCCGATATGTATATATATTGTGTATATATATCGATATGTATAAAAGAGTATTTTATTTTAAAATTATAAGTGTTTTATCCGGCCAGCATGCCACGTCGACACTTTTTAAAATAAATTAAGATTGATTACCGGTTACCGGTATAACAAGTCATTCACTACACGAAAAGAACAAAAACAGAAGCTCCTTACATTACATAGCCATTTTGAAAGGTCACTACATTACATAATCATTCGGGCATAGTTGGTTACATTCCCATGCCATAATCCTTTTAATGTTTTCGGCTCATCAAAAGGCTAAGAAAACCTGATAGTCTTGTTTACAAAAGAAGAACTTTAATTGTTTTTTTTTTGTTTGGTTTGCGACCAATCAAAACGAAACTAATTGTTTTTATTTATTTATTTTATTTTATTGTTGAATTTGATTATTTATAAAACTCGATTTATTTTAAGTTGATTTTGATTTATTTAATTCGATCTTAATTTAAGTTGATTTTGATTTATTATTTATTAAATTCAAACTTATTTTAAGTTGATTTTGATTTAATATTTACTGAATTCAACTATATTTTAAGTTGAATTTGATTTAGTTTTATTGAATTCGACTTATTTAAGATTTTGATTTAGTCTTTATTGAATTCGACTTTATTTCATTATTGTATCCGACCTTAATTGTTGATTTTGATTTAGTCTTTATTGAATTCGACATTATTTTTAGTTGAATTTGATTTAGTCTTTATTGAATTCGACCTTATTTCATTATTGAATCGACCTCATTATTTTCAAGTTGATTTGATTTAATCTTTATTGAATTCGACATTATGCAATTACGCATGACGCAAAAAATTAAAGAAATTCATGCTCATGATATGTATTAAACCTTTTACAGAACCCAAACTGCTATGGGTACAAGAGAGATTAACAAAAGCTACAGGAACACGATATGTGTCAGCTACCGCAGTCAAAATGGGTCAAAGATTTTAAGAAAGCGGTCCTTTTATTGTGGCTCGCGCCTAGGCAAATTAGAAAGGACAAGCACGGTCCTAGAACAAAAATACAAACCGATACCCAAAAAATCCATGAATATTCTTAACTTTAATACATACCCAAACCTAATCTTTAAATTTAGTTTATCAATACTTGATCGCCATATTAGTCATAACTAATGTTGATGGCAATTTCTCAGCGGCAACTTTTCTTGCTTTCTTACGAGCTTCATCTGTATTAAAGTATAATTCAGCTACTCTGCATTAACACACCTTTTATTAATCCACGTGAAGATAATTTTTCAAATTGTTAAAATATAAGAGTTTGATGGAACATATTCAAACTATGTCAGCTTACCCAGTATATTCTGATTGTTGAGTCTCCGGATTCATTTTTTGATGGAGCAAGATTCTTCTGTAATCACAATGCTGAAAGTGGTTTTGGAGTTCTTGAATCACCTGTACATCACAAGTTTTGTAATTTAAATAAAAATAATTAAAAACGGGTGAGATGCACAACTCTATAAGATTATCCACAAATATCAAACTTTAGAAAGACAAATATATTTAATTAACATACAAACTACAAGTAACATCTTGCTTTTAATAATCGGGTAGTACACAAAAACCTCACCCTATTCTTCAACCCTTTAATCTATTATAAAGAAGAAAAATCTAGGGAACAAGTCGGAATTTATTAAGAACACAATCTGAACAAATTGTATTTTTAGCTCTTAGCATAAACAGATTGAAAAAATAATTATTCAAAGAGAATGCAAAACTGCAAAACACATAATGGTTCGGGGTATGAAATATGGATAAGAGAATGAAATAAAAGATAGAGTTAATTTCATTACATCCCCTGGGGATATTTCATATTATCAAGTTTCACCTCTTTACCTTTTTTTTGTCATTACATCTCCCTAAGGATATTCCATCACGTGATTTTATCTTAGGTGACTTTTCCCTAAGATAAAATTGCATATAATGGGGTTAACGGAAATATACAACGTCATAGGAATAAGTGCTGATATGAAAAGCCACCTCAAGGAGATGTAATGTTAAAAAAGTAAAAGGGTGAAAATTGATAATATGGTATACCCCGGAGGCATGTAATGAAAATGAAATTAACTATGAAATATAGTCTATTTAGATGTTCTTTAAGATCATTCCTTTGATCTTCACACTCTTGTGTAATTGCTGTGTTTCACTTCTTCTTAGGGTCTTTTTGTATTTTCGCTGTTTCTTCCAAGTATTTCGTCAATTAGGGTTACGGTTTTTTTTGTTGCTCTTCACGTAGGTTTCTATAACTGTTCTCCGTGTTTAATTGTTGATTAGCGCGTTTATGAAGAGAGAATAGTTCATTTGATTCGCAAAAGAATGGGGAACATCTTATAATATTGAAATGAGATCCAATGTCTGAAAAAATGAACAAAAAGTGGAAACCCTAATTCTGGACAAAAGAAATCTTACATGTTAGACAAAGATTGATAGTGTTGATCGCAATATAAATCCTGTAAGCAATGGTGAACATGTTAAATGAAAAGGACAACTTACTAAATGATGGCTATGCTGCTACTACGAAAGCTTCTAGTGTGTCGCCCGATTCAAGGTTAAATACCAAAGGTGACCAATCGCATACCAGATGGCAAATTACCTAGGAACAATGACATTCATGGGGAAGTTCATGAACCTATGATTCCTAAAAGGATTGCGGGTAAAGTCAATAACATTGATGGCAAGATCTTGTTGCAACACGCAAGCTTGGAAAACCCTCTCTCGGGTGGGGATGGCAGTGGTAACAAGAAAAAAACTAAGATTAGCTTTGATTTACCCCATGAAGAGACTGTTGCGCCTGTTCTAGTTGTTTCTTCTACTCAACCTGGGGCGAATATGGGTAGTATACCGATGTCTTATAAGCCACGATTGAAAAGAATCAAGCTTTTGGGGAAGCTTGAAACTAAAGAAGTTCATGATGATGTTGATATTGTTCTTCCAAAGGAGTCTATGCGTGAGGCAACAAAAAGGTTTGCAAACACTTTGGTGGGATATAGTTTGGGTAACAAGTTAGCTTATCATGTTTTGGAAAATTAAAGTCATTATGTACAGTAATGGTTTCATTTTTTAAATTTACTGCATATGCTAGAATGAATAAGGTTGGAGAAGAAGGTCGATGGATGATCCGTAGTCTCCCGTCATTCCTTAATGAATAAGGTGGAGCGTTTTTGCTTTCGTAGCGAAAGCTAATCATGCGAAAGTGTTAGGGTTTATACTCGAAATCAGCAGGGCCGACCCAATAAGCTTAATGGGCTAGGCAGTTGATTAAGGCCACCACAAGCTAAAAGCCTCCATTTTTGGGCTTATATTATGGGTACTAGTTTAATCTTAAAATATGGTTATTAGTAACCTTTGAAAATCTATATATTCTCATAATGGGATTCGTAGGCCAGAGTTGGGTAGTTAGCGCAGCATAAAGCTGGAATTCAAAGATTTATTTCTTTCTCTAACTTTGAATTTTGAAGGGGATATGTATATATAGTATAGGTATTTTTGTTTATTATTTATAGTCTCAAGTTCGGATAAAGGATGCACCTTTTTGTTAAAGACTATAAAAAACGCCTAGAGCCACCAAAAAACTTAAGCAGACCTTGGAAATCAGATTAGGTTTTCCTTCTCCCGCGCTTTAAAATGTTAAAGCATTGTAATGAAAACGAAATCTGTTTAGTTCGCATGTTGAGGCAGACCCAGATTCGTGGCTTTTCAGATTAAGAACGAATTAAGGTTTTGGGAAAAGAAGAGTTGTTATTCGAAGAAGAGGCTGATTAGCATGGTTGTAAATCTCGGCGGGATCGGCCGAAATCTCGGGATCTATATCGAGATCGGCATCCTGAGGAGACGAAACTGCCGGATCGGCGCCAGAAATCGGTCAAGCGGCGGTCAAACGGCGTCAACAGTCAAAATTGACCGGATCTGCTCAAAACATGTCTGAAATTCGGATCTTTTGGCCGGAGATGGCTGCGGTGGAGGTATAGTTGTGGTCTCCGTTGCCTATGATGGTGGTTGTTGTGGATAGATGATTGTTAGGCTTTGAATTAGAGACATGATGGAAGAGGGGTTGAAAAAGACAAAATGAAAGAGAGAGGAAAGCGAAGAAGAGAGAGAAAAGTGAGATTCCTTTTTTCTCCAGGAAAGCACAACACGTGATTGTTAACTTAATTTGTTTTTTTTTTGTTTTTTTATTTTTTATTTTTTGCTAAAAAGTCATATAAATTTACTAGATTTACTTTTTTCATAGTTGTCAAAAAGCGATCGCTTATTGCGCCTAGGCGCAAGGCGCAGGCGAGGCGGACCTCTGGCGCCTGAAATTCTAGGCCCAGTCGTTCATGAAAGAAGGCGGTCAACGACGGTTAGCTGCGGTCAACGGGGGACACAAAAGGTCTAACCGGTCAAGATTTAGCCCGATCCATCAAGATCCGGCCAAATCATTGTTGGATCTGAGTTTTCCGGTCATTAATTTAAGAAGATAAAGAGAAGAGAAAGAGAATAAAGGAGAGAGGGAGAAACAGACAAAAAAACTGAAAAAGCATAGTAGATAAAGTTAAAGTACAAAAAGGCATCTTTATTCTTTTTTTTTTCCCTTTATTCCCATTTTTATTTCAAAGTTTATATTAACTTTATTTTTATTCACAAATAAAACAAAAATAAGTATTATTATTAGTTATTATTATTATTATTGCATTATAAAAGTTATAGTATTAGTATTAAATATTAATTTATTAAAAAATGTTTGTATTGTTATGTTTTTTATTTATAGTCTATTTTTAATCATACAATTTCAATAATGTTAATATTGCATATATAAAAGTAAAAAACTTAATTCGGGTTTGAACAATTTGGTTATGAACAACTTGGTATAAAGTTTTTGGTTGGATAAATTATGGTTTTTTTGAATGATATTTTGTTTCATAAATGATATTTGATTTCTTTTACTATCATTTTTCACTATGTATAGATATTTTATATTTATTTACTTGAGTGCGCTTTTTTTCCGGGCGAGCGCTTTTGCGCCTCTCGCCTTCGTCCCGTCAGGAGTCTTTGCGCTTTGAGTTCGCTTTCGCTTTTGACAACTATGCTTCTTTTATAATAAATTTGTTAGATTTTCTCTAATTTGTGTTTTAAATTTAATATTTTTATACATATAATTCATAAATTATTATTTTTATATTTATTTACCCATCCGATATCTACCCGATATCTCCCCGATTTTTCAAAAATCTCTGTCTCCCCACCTCGCCCGATCCCGATCCACGAGTTCTACAACCTTGCTGATTAGAAATTTGTTAGTAGATATAATATCGCAATTGGATATCTGAATTGCGATCCTCATAATTAGCCATCTAGTTTACGACCTCGCAATTGGTCTTCTTGAATTGCGACATGTGATGATGATTGTATATGCTTGACATGTGATGATAATTGTTATATGCTTGACATGCGTATGATATTTATAAGATTGATTTAATTGGCAACCTTTTTATACAACCTGTGGTTATCTTACTCGGCTTTTTGTAACACCCCAAAGTTTTAAGGTAAAAGAAATTAACCCCTTTTTATAGTTTTGACATTAAATTAATTTCCTATTATTTTATTTTTGGTTATGGGGTTAATTTAGTTGGAACTTTAGCGGATAGCGGGTATTTTTACCCACTAAAATTATAGAAGGGGCGTGACACCTCATTAAGATGCCAGCCATTATTCCCATTATGATTCATACTTCCACTAACACTTCTATTACCTTCTTCTAATCTCTTTTCTTCTTCATTCAAATCAATCTCACTCTTCTAGTTAATCAAATTCAAGTAAGGGAATAGCAATCATAATAATAAGAATTATAAGGAAGAATTGAATTTGGGGAAATTGAGAGTGTGATGGTGATAGTGGCTGAAAATTAGGAAGAAGAAAGGAGAAGAAATTGTGAATTGAAACCCTAAACTTTTCTCTTCCATTCTTTAAGGTATTGATTCCTTAACCTAATTTCTTTTCCTTTTTGAGAATTAGGGTTCTTGAGAGTTCAATTTGGGGATTTTGCTAATTGACTTATATGATTTTTCCCCAAGTTCTTGTTTATTATATTGTTATTGAGTTGCATGAATAATTTAATTAAGAATTTGGATATGAGAAATGAAAATTTGATTATGATTGAATGATGATTTATCTAGTTGATTTGAAATGGTGATTGTGTTGATGAATTGAACTCACCAAATGAAATTTTGAATGAAATGCAACTCAATAGCAAGATAAGAGGGTTTGGGTTAGGAATGTTAGTGACATTTGTAGTATGGCTAAGTTGAGTTAGCCAAGAGAGTGAATGATAGCTTATATGCATATTATGATGTGATGATAGGTTGAAAGCTTGAAATTGTGCATTGAGGTTATTTTGAATTATTGTTCGAGTCGCGAAGAAGGCGAGTATATTTGCATACCTTTATATGCGTCCGGTCGATTACCATATGATGATGGATTTCGTATATGATAATCGATTTGGCGTTAAGCCTAAGTAGGGGCTATATATATGTGTGACATGAGGCCTAAGAACCTCTTGAAAAGTGAAATGAGACTTATTAGCCTATTGATATGTGATTTATGGGGCCTAAGAACCTCTTGATATGAAATATGGGGCCTAAGAATCCCAAGTGATTGATATGATATGAATGTGATTATGATTGTGTCCTTTAGCTTATATGGATCCATGTAATCAATGTTGTAAATAACGTTCGACGGTCACTTCGCGGTCGACCACCTTTAAGGTTAAATTTCACTTCGCGGAGTTATAACGACGTTATAACGGAAACTATTAAATATAAAGGAGTGTATTTTTTAAAAAAATATTAGCAATATCCTAAGAAAATAAGTCAATGACCATAAAATAAATTTAAACTTTTAACTTAACTTAGTGTGTTTTAAGTGCAAAATATTAGTTTTTGAATGTTGAGGGACTAATTATGACAAAAGACATGTTGGCATTATAGGGACTAAAGCTTTACATATAAAAATGTAGGGACTAAATGGAAATTTCAGTCTACAAAAGTACAAAACAGCTGGACCCTCTCTCTTATTTACTGTAACTCTCAAAAAGTCCAAAGTCCAGATCTTACTTTTTCTTTTTAAACGATCTCTTTTACTTTATCTCTTCTAATTAACCATGAAACCACCATAGATCCACCACCATCGCCACCACCATGAGTCAAATCGCCCCTCTCTTTTTGTTTTTTGGATTGAAACACCTTCCGTTGCGTTTTTCTTTTAATAAATAATAAATCGGAGGGTGGAATGGTGGAGTCAATGGTAAGATCTCTCTTCTATTTTCGTTTTTTGGATTGAAAATAGTAAAACCCTAGAAATAATTGAAAACCCGTTCCTTTTTCACCTAAAAAGTCAAACTTTTGTTTGACCGTTAAGTTTTTTTTGACCGTTAAGTCCGTTATTTGACCGTTAAGTCCGTTTTTTGACCGTTAAAGACTGGACTTTTAAATTTACCCTCCAACACACTTAACGTAACGGTCGACCTCCGTTACCGTTATAATGACCGTTAAGTCTGTTATTTACAACACTCCATGTAATGCGTTAAAGTACAAAGGTGAGCATGTAGGTATGGCACGACGGTGTCATGGGTTACATGTAATAGTCCTTTGTGTGTTGCCCTCCTTCGTATTCGTAAATGTATGCAAGTATATTCACTAAGCCTTTGCTTATATTTTAGTTGTTTACCATTTTTATAGGTAGTTCCGGAAGAGGGAACTAGGATCTTGTTGGTGTGAAGTTTGATTAGAAGAAGTTGCATCTAGAAGATTTGAAGGTATTGCCATTCTTGGAAGAATGGTATTTTTGGTAGACACCTAGTTATCCCACCTCTTATGGGTCATGATACAATTTGGTACTTTGGTTTGTTTTGGATATGTAAAATCAGTAAATTGTTGTTTGGTAAAAGGTCATATGGTTTGTTAATGTATTTTGGTAACTATGAAGTTGACAACATGGGTATATGACCCATTGGGTTGTAAAAATGAATGCTTGATCATCTAGACACATTCACTATGTTTATAAGTGTGTCAAATATTTGTTTGAATCAATATTGTTGCCTTATGAAGCTTGGAAATGAGTTTTGGAAAGGTTGCAAATTGGGTTAATAATCAAATTTGATGTTTGGTGTGTGCAGTAAGAGCACGGACGCAAGCACGACTGACCGTGCTCAGTGTCCGCAGTGTTTTCGTCTTGGTGTTCAGTTTTTTGGGAGCACGGACGCAGAGCACGGTCGACCGTGCTCAGCGTCCGCAGTCCTCTGACTTCGAGCAAAAACTTTTCCGAGCTTCATCCGACGTTTTCAAGGTCTGAAACTTATAGGATATGTTTATTATAACATATTAAGGTGTTCTAAATTGTTAGATTTTGAATTTGAACATTTTGAGTTTTTCACATTATTTTGTTCTAAAATTTTTCTAAGTATGGATTGGTCAAACAAAGTCAATTTGAAAAAAAAAATGGTCGGGTCGGGTCCTTTCACCTTTTAAGCTGACACTTGTTTTGTTGAAAGAGAAATGCTATACTTACAAACAATTTACAAACACAATTTTACAAACTGATGTGGCATGTGAAATGTACCAATGATGTTTAATTGTTTTTTCTCTCTCCTGTTTCTCCCCTGATTTTCATTGGTAAATCATGAGTTTGTAAACATTTGTTTGTTATTTATTTGTCACTCTAGCATTCCTCTTGTTAAAAAGGTTGTGTATCCTCAGGTTGTTGATTGATTGGCTTATAAAGTGAGGCTTGGGTAGAGATTGCTTTTTGAAGACCTTTGCCTTAGCATGCCTTATTTACTTGGATTTTATTTTATTATGTCGCTGAGACTTTATTATCTTTTGGTGGTTGGGATTATTTATGAATTTATGGATTATTGTTTTTTATGGATTAAAAAATCAAGATGTAAGGAGTTTTACACCCAAGGTAGTGTCTAACAGCCATCTATCTCATTCTGTATATTATTATAGTAATCGGCGGGAACCCCTTAGTCTCGTGTACCTAAATTTGGTACCTACACTACCACCCTGCAAGGCTACCAATTTCTATATAACATATAATATAATATATATAATATATATAGAAAATGCATAAACGCACCCTTTGGGATGCACTTAACATGCATAAAAAGTCTACCCTTGAATTTTATAGTAAGTGTACAACTATATAATGCACCTTAACTGCAGCCCTAAGGGTTGCGTTTAGCAAAACCCTATATATATTCACCTTCGCAAAACTAACTTGTAAACGTAGTCGGTGGTAGCAAACTAGCAATGAATTTACCGACTGTCATCTTACCTTTTTAAAATTACTGTTTTTATCCCTGACTTTGGAGCGTTGTAACCAGTTTTGGTCCAAAATCGTTGACGTTTTGACAAAAAAAATAAAAAATTGACCTTTTGACCAAAGTTGTTGATTTTGGGACCAAAACGTAATTTGTAAAAGTTATGAATGAAATCTGTAGATTTTAACAACTAACACTATTTAATATTTTAAATAACGAATGAGCCAACAAGTTAAAATGTTAAATCAATATGCCACATATGATTAGTAATGACGTGGATCAGTGGATGGCTTAAGGCACTTAGTTATATAAAAAGATTTTATAAAACAAAAGGTGTGTAACATTATTCTTTTAACTTACATCGTAAGGAAATGAGGAAGATGTGAACTTTTCTAGACTCAATACTAGGTGGCCGGCTTCAAGAGTCGAGAAATCAAAGCGATCATTGTATTCTTTAACCTGTACTTGTAAGTTGTCAATAGTATGGGGATTCTTGAGTATATATAACTGTTACGAAAAGCAAAAGCATATAATTAAACTCAAAGAACTACAAAATGTTGACAATATTGGAACTCAAACTTATTTTTAAGTTTAGAAAAAGGAAAAAACATAAAGTTAAGTTTGTTTTTTTCAAATCACCCCAAATATGGCCATATGGGGAGAAAACTTTTTAGACAAAAAAAAACTAGATTATCCCTTCAAATCATATCATTTCACTTATTTTCTATCTTAAAAATAAACTCAAGAATACAACTTATTTTATAATTCATTGTAAATCTTTCTTTCTTTCCTTTACAAAAACTCAAAAAACATAGTGTCAAACTTATACGAAAAATTCAGTCCTCGGTTCCACATCTATAAAACCCGTCCAAATAAACACAAAAACCGAAACAGTAAAACATGGTCTAGGTTCAAATTTAGGACAAAAATAACTAAAAAGAAACATCAAAACTGATCTAAAACCAAATTCAGCATCCACCAAGTATTTTGACTAGCAGCTTGGTCTAACAAATTATATATATTTTAGATAAAAAGATACCTCTTCCTTCCAAGACAGGTTGCGCATGGTGACGATGCACGCACGTGTGTAGTCGAGAATGTTTGCGATACTCGGGGAGTCACGATCTGCAAGATGCACTGCGTTTATGTCGGTAACTTGTCCAAATGTCTCAAAGTAATCCTCTCTGGTAACATTCAAATTATTCATGTAAAAATTCAAGAAATAAATACAAAAAGGAAAAACAAAATTGAAAAGAATACATAAACTCACACTGTGTCCAAGGTTGTATGCAGCCCCAATCTGCTAACCAAGAATTGGGTGTCCTGCAATTACATAACATAAAATGGGTAACTGCATTTTTGTCAACAAATTTGTTTGGCCCAACTTTATTTAGATAGAATTTTAGCATTATTGCATTTCGATCAAACTAAAAACTAAATTTCATTCACTTTTAGATTCAAACAATTCATAGCTTTTTAACTTATCAAAGCTTATAGACAGTAGCATTTCAAGAAATACTTATAAGATCTGTTAATAAGCCCAACCAAACACTACTTTTTCAAATCTATATTATATATTAAGCTGATAAAAATAAGGGATTTTAAATATGGGATTTTAAATAAGGGATTTTAAATATGCTAGCCCAAACAACCCTTTAAAGTGAAAATTAACAACATAAAGGAGTACCGCAGCCGAAGTTTTTGTTTTTTGTTTTTTGAACGGCAGTACCGCAGCCGAAGTAGAAGAAGAAGCCATTATCTGTTCAAAATTATAAGATAAATAAAATAAATATACAAGCTAAACAAACAAGCAAATATTCAAAAAAGTTTTATCTTGGAAACAGAAACTAATCATAAAAAAGCCAGAATTAACATACCAGTGAAGTAGTATGCTCAAGATGAAATACTCTATTATTTGTTAGTTTTGGGTAAAAATGGAAGTAGAATGATACCAGGGTGTGAGACTGACTTTCAGTTGTCGGATTTAATACACAAACAACGCTCAGCATGTTTTTCTTTCTTTTTATTTTTTTATCCCCGAACAGCTCATCATGTGCTACTCTATTCTATACTCCTTTGTAAGGAAAATAATTAAATAACCTAATTTATATCATACCCTTTATTTTTATAAATAATTATACAATAGTTACATACGAAATTACTAAATTACCCTTAAAAACACTCACTATGGAAAGAGTTTTATAAATACCAAATTTGTCCTTAATGAATTAATTTACACTTTAAACTTTTAATTTAATAATTAACACTTTAAACTCTTATCTTCTAAAAAATTCTACTATTACAATTACATCAACCTACACCACTTGACACCGCCACCACCACCAATAGTACCATCCGCGACACCACTACACCGCCTTTCCCACCACTGTTGTTCTATTGCACGGGTAACATGCTCGTTATTAGTTATAGAAACGGAATGGATGAATTATATCATGCTATTATTTAAGGAAAATGATACGTCCTTCTAAAAATTAACATAAAAATTCTCCTAAAACTATATAAAAATGGTGACATGTGGTATCCACTAATTCTCTTTCCTAATCTTGCCTCCTGATTTTCCACATGTCTTCATCTAATAGTTAGGAGGATTTTTAACATTTTTAGGAGGATTAATCATTTCCTATTATTAATACACAAGTGGGTTTCTCTCTCTTCTCTCTCTCTCCGCTCTCTATCTTCTCCTTCTAACGGCTCTTTTCTCCTGGATCTTGGATCGGAGATTGAGCCTGTGATTTCGAGATTCAGATCGAGTATTTGAGATTGAGAGTTTGAGATCGAGATTATTCCCCTCCGGTTAAGGCTTCCACCTAGGTGGATCTAACCCTATTTTTCTCTCTTTGGGCCGGAGGTCCCTTCCACCTCGGTGGATCTGGAAGCAGCCTCTCTACCGTTGTAGGGGTAAGGTCTGTCTACATCATACCTCTCCCATAGCCCGGCTTATGCTGGGATTGGGTACCCTTGTTATTGTTGTTGTTGTTTCAATTGTTTAATACCACAAACAACATCACAATGTATACTCTACTATTAATTTGTTATAGGCTAAAAAGAATGATATTATTAGGCCCTCCTTATAGGAACTTACTTTAACCCACTTCTTCACTATTCATCTTTCTCTCTCTCTAGACACACAAGAACACCCCCTCCTTATAACCCCCTTATTCCACTATTCTTCCATTATTTTATTATTAATTTTTCAAAGTCCTTTCTTTACAACTTTGACCAAAATATTTTTATTTGTATTGCGTAATATTTGATGAAAGTTATATGAATAGATAGAGGTTTATATGTGTTTTCATTGGTATAACTTTCGCCAAGTATTATATAATACAATAAAAAATATTTAAGGTCAAACTTAAAAAATAGACTTTTAATATTCAAAACTGGACATAATTAGTGGGACGGAGGGAGTATTATATCTTTGTATAAAGTAACAAACACAT
>CM067167.1:216979871-216998974 GCA_034093135.1 Erigeron breviscapus | reverse complement strand
AGGTAGGAGGTAAGTATGTACGCATGAAATGTTGAGATGATTAAGTTATGTGACTATGAAATGATGAAATGTTATGATATGTGCTTGCATGTATGGCTTGATCACCTAGTCACTAGTCCTTTGATTAGGATTGCCATATTCACGTGCACGTTAAGGGCCCTAAAGTAAAAGATGATATGTGATTAGCTTAGGTGAAAGTGTAGCCTAAACTAATTAAACGATTAAAGTCTCGAGCATTATGTAAAGTCTTATGTTAAGCTTAACCCGTGCTAGCTCTTCGGGGCTGGTGCGTACGTGGTCACTTGAGTTGCTCCTTGTGGCATAGTTATGTTTGAGTATTCCGGGTGAAGTAACTAACCACCAATGCGTAAAGGCATAAACGGTTTATTCAGTTGGATTGACTTTGTCATTCCTTAACGACGCCGATGGACCACCTTATGGTTTACCCATTATGTCGGGTGTGAGGACTCCATGTATGGTCTATGACCGCCTACACACAACCCCACATCCCTATATAAGTGGCATAAGTCACTTAGCCTATGTCTTGGCAAAGGAATAAAGAAAGAAAGATGAAGAAAGAAAGTATAGGCACACTTTAGGACATGATGAACCTAATGTGTATCTTATGAGGTTATGAATGTGTGTGATATTAATTTAAAATGCAGATTTTGTTAATATATGCATTTGGCAAACGTTTTCAAGTTTATGTTATCTTACTTAGCTAATTTTATTAGCTAACACTTGTTCTTTGAAAATGTTGTGCCTTCAGGATAATCAAGTTTGAGCTAGGCAAGGATTAGCTTGGTGAGACTTGGGTAGATGAATAAAGAAGCTTAGCAAAGACATTAAACGTTTAGACTTCCTTTAGCCTTATGTTTGGCTATTTCGTTTGTGTTTCAGATTTGTAATAATGGGCATTTATGTGGGTGCCAAAGCTTGGATTTACTTTTATTGTTTTGATGATGCTAGTAGTAACACCAAATTTTAAAGGCACCATCCGTTACGGATGGGGCAGATTTTGAAAGTGATCCTTTCCGCTTATTTTAAACGCCGTTTGGCAAAGTTTTTAAAAATCCAAGTTTTTAAACGACGGGTGTTACAAGTTGGTATCAGAGAAATGGTTTGAGTGAACCAAAATTCGACCAAGACCTTAGGATTTTGGACTTAAACCGTACGAGAAATGATTGGCTTAAGTAGTAATGCTTTAGCTCTATGACGAAAATGCTTTTAGGACGGGTTGGGATGAGTGTGAGTGTAGGTTATGGCTTATATATGATTATGTGAGTCCCGTTTTAAGTGCTCAAGATGGTTAACTTAGAAAGTGTAAATACAACAAGTCTAATAATCACTAGAAATGGACTAGTATTACTTGTAAATAAATATGCAAGATATATAAACAAAGTAATACAAGACTTAAAGCAATAAACAATTAAAGTGGACCATTATGTATGTTTCATGGGTATTTCATTTATTGATGTTTAAATAAAATACAAGGTTGTTGTGGAATCAAGATAATACAATTAAGTATGTATCCTAACAACCTATGAGTTACAAATGATCTATATTTGTCAAATAGCTCTTCAGGATCGAGATACTTAAAGTTGTGAAGTATCCCTGTTTAAGATCGAGAGTATTTTAGACAAATTCACTTTCATGCAAAGTGTATGCTTAAAAGTAATATTCTTAAGGAAATGACTTAGTATTTATAGGCAACAAAATTCACCAGTGAATTTTGTACCCTACAAATATAATTGCATACATTTAATGATCCGACAAGAACATTAAATGTATTAGATAAGAATAAGGATAAAGTCACATCAAGTGCAAGTGTATCCTTATATCCAACCACCTTAACACACGTGTACTATGTTAAAGAACAAGTGGATTGTTCTTTGGAAAGTGTGTTAGGCATAAGTCAAGCCTCGATATCAGTGTTCAGACTTGTAGGATCTAGAACATTGATAATCCTCCAGTGAACAGATCTGGTAAGACTTTCCAGTGGACTCCGCCATTTATTAAGTCTTCTTCCTTCAGACTTCAGTCTTTGACTTCAGTCAGAATGTCTTCAGTAGAGTAGATCTGGACTGGGGTGAAGTCTTCAGTGAGCTAATCTGGAGAATGCTCCAGATTACCTATACAAGTATTGCTCACTAGTCTTCAATTATTTCTGGACAAATCTTTAGAGGGACTCCAGATTCCAAGTCTGGAGTAGGTCCAGTCGAACATGTTTTCTGGTCAGCATGTCCAGCAAAACATGTTTCTTGACTTTATTTGATAAGGATCCAGTAGTCCAGTCTGGACCAGTCCAATAAATCTGGACTAAATCTGGACTAAATCTGGACCTAACAAATTCCCCCTATTTGTTTAGAAATAATGCAAGTATTTTTCAGGCTTATAGATATACAAATTTGTATGCCTGGAAAACACTTGGTCGATTTATGTAACACCCGTCGTTTAAAAAAACTTGGATTTTTCAAAACTTTGCCAAACGGCGTTTAAAATAAGCGGAAAGGATCACTTTCAAAATCTGTCCCATCCGTAACGGATGGTACCTTTAAAATTTGGTGTTACTACTAGCATCATCAAAACAATAAAAGTAAATCCAAGCTTTGGCACCCACATAAATGCCCATTATTACAAATCTGAAACTTAAACGAAATAGCCAAACATAAAGCTAAAGGAAGTCTAAACGTTTAATGTCTTTGCTAAGCTTCTTTATTCGTCTACCCAAGTCTCACCAAGCTAATCCTTGCCTAGCTCAAACTTGAATATCCTGAAGGCACAACATTTTCAAAGAACAAGTGTTAGCTAATAAAATTAGCTAAGTAAGATAACATAAACTTGAAAACGTTTGCCAATTACATATATTAACAAAATCTGCATTTTAAGTTAATATCACACACATTCATAACATCATAAGATACACATTAGGTTCATCATGTCCTAAAATGTGCCTATACTTTCTTTCTTCATCTTTCTTTCTTTATTTCTTTGCCAAGACGTAGGCTATGTGACTTATGCCACTTACATAGGGATGTGGGGTTGTGTGTAGGCGGTCATAGACCATACATGGAGTCCTCACACCGACATGATGGGTAAACCATAAGGTGGTCCATCGGCGTCGTTAAGGAATGACAAAGTCAATCCAACTGAATAAACCGTTTATGCCTTTACACATTGGTGGTTAGTTACTCCACCCGGAATACTCAAACGTAACTATGCCACAAGGAGCAACTCAAGTGACCACGTACGCACCAGCCCCGAAGAGCTAGCACGGGTTAAGCTTAACACAAGACTTTACATAATGCTCGAGACTTTAATCGCTTAATTAGTTTAGGCTACACTTTCACCTAAGCTAATCACATATCATCTTTTACTTTAGGGCCCTTAACGTGCACGTGAACATGGCAATCCTAATCAAAGGACTAGTGACTAGGTGATCAAGCCACACATGCAATCACACATATCGTAACATTTCATCATTTCATAGTCACATAACTTAAACATTTCATCATTTCATGCGTACTTACTTACCTCATACCTTTGCAACCTGCATAAGCATGTTACACATCATAAATGGTAAGTAATATATCCCTTTGCAACCTCCCATAGTCACCCATAAACATAAAACGTGCATACATATTCAATTGGAAGGTTTAACTTATGAAACGTGTTTTGTTGTACCAACAGGTGACAAAAGATGTTATCTTACCTCGATACTGCTTACCAACAAGTTAAAAGTATATTAATGTGCTTGCTAAGTGCTCCCGACAACCTAGAATGAGTATAAGATTGAAATATAAGCTAAACGAAATGTCTTGTGAAAACTGGACAAGAGGTGCGTCGCACCTCCCACATGGTGCGTCGCACAAAACCATCAGGGAGTTCTAAACATAGGCAGGTGCGCCGCACCTACCCCTTTGGTGCGTCGCATAAATCGATCAGAAATTCTGAACATATGGATATGCGCCGCACCTACCCTTGGTGCGTCGCATATCGGGCTTTTGGCTGAAAACCATTTTCCAAATTGGCCTGTGGTGCGTCGCACCACCCTCCTGGTGCGCCGCACCTGGAGTGTCGACCAGAAACCCTTAACTTGTTCTTTGATCAAACGAATTCCATACGAACCCATACCCCAAATCCAACCTGGGGACTTAAAATTAATCCTTTTAATTGCACTTTCATCAACTTTAACCAACCTATTAATCCTTTAATCCTTTACATCATAGATCAATCATTAAAATACCCGAATAACATGAATTCGCTAAACGTTTGATCAATAACCCAACCCAAACCCTATGGCCTGGATTATAAACCCATCTATGACTCATAAGATCAGAATTTAAAGATAATATTACCTATATTACCTGTAGATGACTTAGAGGATTCAAGATCTAATCAAAACTTGGTCAATACGGCACGAATCGATTGAATCTTGAGGGAACTTGTCTTGGGAATTGAGGGGATCGGTTGAGAGGTTTCACACACACAAGAGCAGGTGTTTTGTGACAATTAGGGCTGCCTAATTGCTCCCTAACCCCTGGCCATCAAACTCAAACTTACACTTAGGACCCCTCAACTCTTCAACTTAGCGTTCTTAGCTTAACTTTCTACCGGGAGTCTTAACATACTAACAAGCACTTTATAACTTAACTTTACTTTCATTAATCATCATATTTGTCATTTCATATTAAACGCCTAAGCATTTAATCACATAATCCCACATAGGGCACATAAACATAATAGACCTAACGTTAACTAACGGAAAGTCAAATAGTCAAACATAAAACGTTTGGGATGTTACAATTTAAGTCTAAAAAATCTAAGTTACTGGAAAACACTTTATAGATCATGAGTGTTTTTCAGTTTCATCTTTTAAGTTCTAACTTAGACTAAATCTGGTCATTTACTTATAAAAATAAAAAATTGCAACTATTTTACTTTCACCAAAAAGGAAAATAATTACAACTTTCATAAGACAATTAATTACAATAAGTAAACAATAAGAGTCAGGCCCTTCTTTTCCGATGTCCTTTCTGGAGCATCTTCAGTAGCTTTTCTCTTTGGTGATGGAGAAGATGGTATTGAATCTGGTGCTCTTATGCTCATTGCAACTTCCATCTGTTGCTTTCTTCTCCATACCTTCTCAATCCTTTTAAGAAATGCTTTAACATCAGTCGACACATTTGTCTTCCCCTGAACGTTAGAGCAAATTTCTTCAGTTTACTGGCTTCATTACCAGTAGTTCCTTCAGTTAGCCCGGCTTCAGTGCCATATGCTCTTTCTTTTAGTAAAACTGGGGCTTACTGGCTTCAGTACCAGTAGCTCCTTCTTCAGTCTGAACATTGGCTTCAGTGCCAAGTGCTCTCTGGGCAATTCGTGCACTGGCATCAGTACCAGTCACTTGTTTTCTTTGAATGACGCTTTCAGTAGCGACTGCCCTTACAACCTCTTTCTTTTTCTTTATCAAAATCACCAGTTGATGGAACTGACAATTTTTCTTATCAACCCTTCTTGATCACCAGTTGATGGAACTGGACAATTTTTCACCAGTTGATGGAACTGACAATTTTTCCCCCTTGGAATGATCTCCAGTCCTTGACTTTAGATCATTCCATAAATCTTCCATCATTTGCCTGTCTACTGAAAAAGTTCTTCCAGTAACTGGATTAGCATCAGTCACATTCTTGACTGTCTAGGTGCCATTAGAATGATAGATGAAAATGAAATTGAATGAATATTTAAGGTTATGAAGAATTTAATGAATTTGAAGTTAATATGCGAGTATGAATGATTGGAAAATGAATGAAGAGAGAGAAATAAATGAAGGAATTTATTTGGGAGTTATGTTCGAAGTAAATGAAATTGAAAGTGAAAGTGGGTATTTATAGCACATTAAATTATATCACATCACCCATAAATGGTTGATGGTTCACTGCCCACAAAAACTAACAAATTTGTACTTTTTGTTTTCCCAAAGTAAAAAGACCATCATTGTTTTGAAAAATTTGTATGCCACATAGGATTCAAGATAAATATCTTCGAAAAAAGGTTTGCTTACGTGGCACATACAAAGACCAAGTATTTTGAAAAATATTATGACAAATTTCAGTACATCTGGAGGTTGACTAGACGCTCCAGTATCACTGGTGGATTAGTCCAGTGAACATGTACTGATGGTACACTGGAGGGACACTCCAGTAAAGTACCAGTGAATACCATTTTTGAAAGACTGGAAACCTCAAACACGCACGTCAACTAATATAGACAAATGAGAGGGACACATTTACAAGAAGACAAAAGTCAACTCAAACACGCACTTCAACCTATCTAGTTACAGTGAGAGGGACATATTTACAAAGCACCAGTAATATTTTCTGAAGAATTTGTCCAGTGAGAAAATAATTCCCCCTGAACTTAAAACAAGTTTAATTTAGAAAATATTTTTCAAGTCTTCCCTGGAATGTTTCTCCAGAAATCTAATTATTGCAAAGATAGTACACAATGGCGTTCAATATCTGAGCAATCACCAGATTTAAGGATTTAGCATTCCCAACTCACCAACAAGATATTCAAAAGTTTTGACATCCAGTGGTTTGGTAAAAATGTCAGCGAGTTGTTTGTCAGTGGGAATAAAATGGAGTTCAATATCATTTTTCATAATATGATCGCGAATGAAATGATACCTTAAGTCAATGTGCTTCGTTCTGGAGTGCATGACTGGATTGTTTGAGATAGCTATGGCACTGGTATTATCACAAAAGATTGGGAGTCTTTGAGTACTTAATACCATAATCAAGCAACTGGTTCTTCATCCAGAGTATCTGAGCACAACAACTGGCTGCAGACACATATTCAGCTTCGGCAGTGGATAATGAAACTGAAGTTGCTTCTTACTGGTCCAGCTGACCAGTTTGCCACCTAGGAAATGACATCCACCAGTTGTGGATTTCCTATCTATCTTACAACCTGCATGATCTGAATCTGAATAACCCATTAGATCAAGTCCAGAGCCTTTGGGGTACCAAAGACCTAGACTGGGGACACCTTTAAGGTACTTCAGTATGCGCTTTACAGCAAGCATATGAGATTCCTTTGGGTTAGACTGATATCTGGCACATAAACATGTTGAAAACATAATATCTGGTCTACTGGCAGTTAAATACATCAGTGAACCAACCATTCCTCTATATACAGTGGTGTTCACTGGTTTGCCATCTGGATCAGAGTCCAGTGTCAGTGGTGCAGAAATAGGAGTTGGTTTAGATGGTGAAGAATTCATATCGAATTTCTTTAAAAGATCTCTAACATATTTTTCCTGATTAATAAAAATGCCATCTTGATTTTGTTTAATCTGGAGTCCAAGAAAATATGTTAATTCACCCATCAAACTCATTTCGTATTCAGTGGACATGATTTTTGAAAATTTCGTGCACATGTTTTCATCAGTAGACCCAAAAATTATATCATCAACATAAATTTGTACCATTAACAGATTACCTTTCTCATGCAATATGAACAAGGTATTGTCAATTGCACCTCGTTTGAAGCCATTTTTCAACAAATGTTTAGTCAGAGTATCATACCAGGCACGTGGGGCTTGTCTGAGGCCATATAGCGCTTTGTCCAGACGATATACCCAATGTGGATGCTTGTCATCAACGAAACCTGGAGGTTGTCTGACGTAAACTTCTTCTTCAAGCTTTCCATTCAAGAAAGCACTCTTCACGTCCATCTGGTAGACCTTGAACTCATGATTAGCAGCGAATGCTAAGAAAATTCTGATCGCTTCAAGTCTAGCCACTGGAGCAAAAGATTCATCAAAGTCGACATCCGACTGGCAGTAGCCTTGTGCTACCAGTCTGGCCTTATTTCTTATTACGTGGCCATCTTCATCTACTTTGTTTCTGAAGACCCATCTTGTTCCAATTGGTTCTTTCTTTCCAACTGGGAAAGGAACCAGATACCATACCTTGTTCCTTTCAAACTGGTGAAGCTCTTCTTGCATAGCAGTCACCCAGTTTGGATCTTCCAGAGCCTCGTCAATCTTCTTAGGTTCATTCAGTGATAAGAAACTGACATTTAAGCATTGATCACTGGAGGCTCTTCTGGTCTGGACACCACGACTGGAGTCACCTATGATCTGATCAATAGGGTGAGCTTGTGTCCATCTGGAGTACTGACCAGGATTGTTACTGACAACAATATCAGTGCAAGAATTCAGTTGAGTTTCCTCTGAAGTTGCTTCAGGAGGAGGGTCTTTATAAACTACTTCAACATCTTCATCTGATTCATTCAAATCACGATTTGCATCATGAAATTCTTCATATGAAGGCATTTCTTGTAGTACTTGTTCAGTTTCGTCACCAGAAGACATTTCTGGTAAGTTCTCAACTGACACTGATACTGGGGGAGTAGTACGCACATCTGAACCAATATTAATTTCAGTGGGTAGTTTGAAAATAATAGAAGGATAGAATGGGGTACTACTGGAGACTTTCTTTTTCTGAACAGGTTCCAGATCAGGATGACTGGAAACTGTGTCTGGTGAATCATCCATTTTGTCGTTTATTGGATCAGATTCACAAAAGACAATGGGAGTAACTGGGGGAGTGTCAAGGGCTGGCTTCTTGTTGATTGCAGCATTTGATTCATCGAATGTTACATGAATTGACTCATGGACCTTCTCCAGTCTCTTGTTATAGACTCTGAAGGCTGAATAGCCTAAGAAATACCCTTCATCAGCTTTGGCATCAAATTTGCCTAGCTGACTGGAGTCGTTCAGGATGTAAACTGGACATCCAAAAACGTGAAAATAACCAATGTTTGGTTTTCTATTTCTTAAGACTTCATAGGCTGTCTTTTTGTGTCTTTTGATGTACACTGATCGATTCTGGGTGTGGCAAGCAGTTGCAATTGCTTCCGCCCAGAAACTGGTAGACAGTCCAGATTCAGCTAACATACTCCTGGCAGCTTCTATCAGCGTTCGATTTTTCCTTTCCACCACTCCATTTTGCTCTGGAGAGCGGGCTGAAGAGAAGTTCTGGGAGATGCCAGTGTCAGTACAGAATGACTCCAGAGTTGCATTCTGGAATTCTGTTCCATTGTCACTTCTTAACTGACACACTTTTCGACTGTACTTGAGCTCAACTTGCTTGATAAGACTGATGATTTCAGCAGCAGCTTCACTTTTGGACCTCAGAAAGATCACCCAACAATATCTGGAGAATTCATCTACTATTACCAGGGTGTATCTTTTACCAGCACGTGTCTGAACGTTCACTGGACCAAAAAGGTCCATATGAAGCATATGAAGAGGTTCAGAAATGCTGAAATTCTGTCTGGTCTTGAAACTGGTACGCTTTTGCTTACCCATCTCACATCCTGGACATGGTCTTTCCTTTTTGAAGGAAACTGAAGGTATCCCATCTGCAAGTTGTTTTCTGGACAACTTGTTAATGTTTTTGAAATTTAAATGGGATAACCTTTTATGCCATAACCAGTTTGTGTCTTCATCAGCTTTGGCATCAAATTTGCCTAGCTGACTGGAGTCGTTCAGGATGTAAACTGGACATCCAAAAACGTGAAAATAACCAATGTTTGGTTTTCTATTTCTTAAGACTTCATAGGCTGTCTTTTTGTGTCTTTTGATGTACACTGATCGATTCTGGGTGTGGCAAGCAGTTGCAATTGCTTCCGCCCAGAAACTGGTAGACAGTCCAGATTCAGCTAACATACTCCTGGCAGCTTCTATCAGCGTTCGATTTTTCCTTTCCACCACTCCATTTTGCTCTGGAGAGCGGGCTGAAGAGAAGTTCTGGGAGATGCCAGTGTCAGTACAGAATGACTCCAGAGTTGCATTCTGGAATTCTGTTCCATTGTCACTTCTTAACTGACACACTTTTCGACTGTACTTGAGCTCAACTTGCTTGATAAGACTGATGATTTCAGCAGCAGCTTCACTTTTGGACCTCAGAAAGATCACCCAACAATATCTGGAGAATTCATCTACTATTACCAGGGTGTATCTTTTACCAGCACGTGTCTGAACGTTCACTGGACCAAAAAGGTCCATATGAAGCATATGAAGAGGTTCAGAAATGCTGAAATTCTGTCTGGTCTTGAAACTGGTACGCTTTTGCTTACCCATCTCACATCCTGGACATGGTCTTTCCTTTTTGAAGGAAACTGAAGGTATCCCATCTGCAAGTTGTTTTCTGGACAACTTGTTAATGTTTTTGAAATTTAAATGGGATAACCTTTTATGCCATAACCAGTTTGTGTCTTCATCAGCTTGAGTATAGAAACACTGCTCATCTGGAGAGCTTTCCATATCCATCACGTACACATTCCCTTTCCTGGGAGCAATCAACACTACCTTCCAGTCCTTGTTGAATACAATGCCCTGAGCAACATTGAATAAGACTTGATAGCCATCGTCACACAGTTGACTTACACTAATCAAGTTATATTTCAAACCATTCACAAATGCAACTCGTCTGAACTTGACTTGTCCATTGTTCAGAACACCATATCCCTCAGTCTTTCCACAACCATCATTTCCAAAAGTGATGGAGGGTCCATCAGAAATGGTGAACTCCTCCAGTAGGGTCTTACATCCGGTCATCGTCCTGCCAGCAGCACTGTCAAGATACCAGATAAATTTCTTTCGATCGCCCTACACATAAACCAGAAATTGATCAGTTAGATTTGGGAACCCATCTACTGATGGGTTCACTGGAGCCTCCCTTATAGGTTCCAGGGGCAATCTGGTCTAGTTCACTTACTTCTACAGTGGTCTTAGTTGAGAAGACCACTGGAGTTGATAGTTTTGAAACCTTTTCATTTTTCTCAACTGGAGAAATAAATTTGTCTTTCTTTGAAAAAGGTTTATTATTTTGTCTAGGGCCAGATGAAGTACCCTCAATCAAGTTTAATCTTGCATTAAAACTTTGTGATTGGCGAGTCAGAATTTGAATCTGGCTCTCTATCCTGGACAAAATATTTTCATCAGATGATACCTTAGCCTTTCCAGTCCAAGGCTTTGGTAAGGGTTTGGTCTGAGGCAAAGGTCTATTCTGCTTCACCTTTTTAACTGGAGCAGTCATCTGGACAGCTCCAGTCTTAACCTCTGGAGATTGAACTGGGTAAAAGTTGGTCATGGGTGTTTCAGGCATATCATAAATAGTTGTGGGCCTTAACACCTCTGGTAATCGATCGATTACTGGTATTAATGATGCTACATGAGTATTTCCATCTAAATATGCACGTTTTTGAGCAGGAAATTGATTTACTCCAGCATCATATGGCTTTCTGGTTTCTAGCCATGATTTAATTACCAGTTTTTCTTTTTCTAAAATGATCTCAAGATCTTGTTTTTCTTGGATCAATTGTTCAGTTACCAGAACCTGGGCTTGAAATGCCAGTTCAATATCTTGAAGTTCTTTTAATTTTGATTTTAAAGCATTTATTTCAGAAGAATCTGTTTCTAGACCATTTACACCATCAGATCTAACAGTTTCTACAAAAATTAAATCAGAATTAAGAGCTTCAGCAATGTCCAGTTTTAGTTCTTGGTCAGTGGCAATATCATAATCACTAACCTTTTTAATAACAATGTCCACCCATCGTCCAGATGTGACATCTTCCTTCACCAGTAGCTCTTCATCCTCCAGAGCCATGTAACAGCAATCTCTTTCTTCTTCTTCATCAAGATGAGTCATCAGAAGGAACCCACTTCTCTTCAGTCGTTGCAATCATGCACTTATTATTGTTTTCAATTTGTTGTGCCATGAGAGCAATCTGGGCCTTAAGCTTTTTATATTTCAGTTTATAGCTATCATCAGGCTTATTATCTGAAGAGAAAGGACCAGGCTTGGATGCAAACTGGTTGGACCTGCACTCTTTCATGAAATGACCCTTTTTGCCACACTTAAAGCATGTCAAATTGGTCTTGTCAGTGGAAGAACTGGATGCAAATTGTCCAGATGGCCTGTTTGCTCTTGCTTTGAAACGGTTGAACGTTTTAGCAATCATTGCAACAAGGTCATCATCTTCAGTTTCATCACAACAGTCTGGAGAGATTTGACTGGACTCTCCAGAATCCATTAGTTCAGACACCATCTTCTTCATAGAAAATACATTCTCAGAAGATATCAGTGCTGTACCTTGTGGTTCAGTATGACTGACCACAATAGGAGTACTGGAGGCATGGTTATAGGCATCTCTTTCTGCAACCACTCTCTGAGCTTGATTTTCTTCAGTGTATCTGAAAGCTCCATAAAGAGTTGAGAGAGTGTGTGTGTGCAGAGTTTTCCTTGTCTTAAGACCAGGATCATATGAGACCATTTGGTGGGAAGAATGTCACAAAATTTCTCCAGAAGTATATCCTTGTCCTTCTCAACCCCAAGACCTCTCAGTTGGTTTATGATACTCATAAATCTGGTGTAAGTACCAGTGAGAGACTCGTTAGGTTGAGCAAAAAATGACTCATACCTCTTGTTTAAGGAGACCTTTCTGGTGACAATGGTGTCATCTCCTCCTTCATGTTGGTTCAGTAATTCATCCCACATGGTTTTGGCACTAGGAAAAAGAACTAGTGTGGGAATGAGGGTTTCTGGAACAGCCCCGAGGATCATGTTTTTAAGGAGGGTGTCTAGATTCACCAGTCTCCTCTCCTCTTCAGACCAGTGTTCCTCCCTCTTTTCCCTTCCCCTTCTAGATCCAGAAGGATCAAGAAGTGGATTGAGAGGTGATGTAGGTACATATGGACCTTCGTTTAAGATCTTCATCATATTCCTCTCAATACCAGTGACATGCAACACCATCCTAGCTTTCCACGTACCAAAGTCATCACTATTCCCACTGAATTTAGGAACAGGATTGTTTGAGTAGTGCACATGCACGTGTGGAGAAGCAGGAGTAGGAGAAGGAGGTGGTGGATTAGTGTTATTAACATTTTGTGGTTCATTTTGATCAATGATATTTACATTAGGATCTGGACCAAGACTAAAACCTTGTGTATTTTCTTGGTTAGCCATCAAGAAACAGATCTAGGCAATGATTAGCCTTAGGCTCTGATACCAATTGTAAGTCCCGTTTTAAGTGCTCAAGATGGTTAACTTAGAAAGTGTAAATACAACAAGTCTAATAATCACTAGAAATGGACTAGTATTACTTGTAAATAAATATGCAAGATATATAAACAAAGTAATACAAGACTTAAAGCAATAAACAATTAAAGTGGACCATTATGTATGTTTCATGGGTATTTCATTTATTGATGTTTAAACAAAATACAAGGTTGTTGCGGAATCAAGATAATACAATTAAGTATGTATCCTAACAACCTATGAGTTACAAATGATCTATATTTGTCAAATAGCTCTTCAGGATCGAGATACTTAAAGTTGTGAAGTATCCCTGTTTAAGATCGAGAGTATTTTAGACAAATTCACTTTCATGCAAAGTGTATGCTTAAAAGTAATATTCTTAAGGAAATGACTTAGTATTTATAGGCAACAAAATTCACCAGTGAATTTTGTACCCTACAAATATAATTGCATACATTTAATGATCCGACAAGAACATTAAATGTATTAGATAAGAATAAGGATAAAGTCACATCAAGTGCAAGTGTATCCTTATATCCAACCACCTTAACACACGTGTACTATGTTAAAGAACAAGTGGATTGTTCTTTGGAAAGTGTGTTAGGCATAAGTCAAGCCTCGATATCAGTGTTCAGACTTGTAGGATCTAGAACATTGATAATCCTCCAGTGAACAGATCTGGTAAGACTTTCCAGTGGACTCCGCCATTTGTTAAGTCTTCTTCCTTCAGACTTCAGTCTTTGACTTCAGTCAGAATGTCTTCAGTAGAGTAGATCTGGACTGGGGTGAAGTCTTCAGTGAGCTAATCTGGAGAATGCTCCAGATTACCTATACAAGTATTGCTCACTAGTCTTCAATTATTTATGGACAAATCTTTAGAGGGACTCCAGATTCCAAGTCTGGAGTAGGTCCAGTCGAACATGTTTTCTGGTCAGCATGTCCAGCAAAACATGTTTCTTGACTTTTATTTGATAAGGATCCAGTAGTCCAGTCTGGACCAGTCCAATAAATCTGGACTAAATCTGGACTAAATCTGGACCTAACATGATTATATTATTTTTGTGTAATTAAGTAGGCCTAACCATATCTTGTTCTCATTCGATTCATTTCTAACATTCGTCACTAAAATTGTAGAAAGATGGTTAATACCCGTGCTAGTAGTCAAAGAGATGGAACTAATGCTAGCGATGCTCCGGCAAATCAAAACGGGACTAAATATAAATAGAGAACAAAGGAGAACAGATGAACGGTTGAGATTTTTTGTACAAACTTTAAATTTACAATAAAAACACAAAAGGGTAAAGGAGGAAATGCAAAATCCTTAGATACAAGAGACCAAATAAAATCATTCTCTTTTAGTTTTTTTAACCGATTTTGAGATTGAAGGAAGTAAATCTTGGACAAATGAGTAGTTTGCAAAATTAAGCCTTCATTTTTCATCTCTCTACGTCACTTTGTCTAGCTTTTTTATATATATGCTAGAGTGTCTTGTTCCCCGCGATGCGGCGGGGCATAGGAAAAAAACGCTGGAAGTAGCAGTACTGTGTTATTACTCGAATGTATGATTCAACTCAAGTGTTTCTTAGTCCAGCTGAAAGTGCAAACCGCCGTTGTTGTTTTAGAGTGAGCTTTTTTTATGTTGATTGATTATTAAATTCAGTAACGCATTAGTGTTTTTTGGTATACTATGTGAGCAACTTCAGCGAGGGAAGGGACACGCGTAAGGTTTTTTTTTAAGGGTATTTTTAGAATTTTAGGGATAAAGTGTTTGATGATAGTATAGATTAAAAGGGTAAATTAGAGATTTTAAAGGTAGAGTGTTAAATTTTTTGGGGTAGTTTGTTTATATAGATAGTATAGATGGGAGGAGATTCCCGAGTAATCTTAACTCTTGGATGAAAATTAAGGGTCAAAATTTAAATATGACATTTGAATCTTGGCCATTGATTTTCATTCAAAGGTCAAGATCTCCCAACTTGATTCAAGTTAGGGAGTCAACTTGAGATAATCCTCACCCCTTAAATATACTCCGTGATAATGACTTCAAATTTACTTTAGACTTAACTCAATATAGACATAGTTGTCGACTCGTAACTTTTGACTTGACTCGTAACTTTTGACTCGACTCGAAAACCTGATTTTTGACTCGTGACTCGACTCGTAACTTTTGACTTGACTCGTAACTTTTGACTGACTCGTAACTTTTGACTTGACTCGTAACTTTTGACTTGACTCGTAACTTTTGACTTGACTCGTAACTTTTGACTTGACTCGTAACTTTTGACTTGACTCGTAACTTTTGACTTGACTCGTAACTTTTGACTTGACTCGTAACTTTTGACTTGACTCGTAACTTTTGACTTGACTCGTAACTTTTGACTTGACTCGTAACTTTTGACTTGACTCGTAACTTTTGACTTGACTCGTAACTTTTGACTTGACTCGTAACTTTTGACTTGACTCGTAACTTTTGACTTGACTCGTAACTTTTGACTTGACTCGTAACTTTTGACTTGACTCGTAACTTTTGACTTGACTCGTAACTTTTGACTTGACTCGTAACTTTTGACTTGACTCGTAACTTTTGACTCGACTCGTAATTTTGACTTGACTCGTAACTTTTGACTTGACTCGTAACTTTTGACTTGACTCGTAACTTTTGACTTGACTCGTAACTTTTGACTTGACTCGTAACTTTTGACTTGACTCGTAACTTTTGACTTGACTCGTAACTTTTGACTTGACTCGTAACTTTTGACTTGACTCGTAACTTTTGACTTGACTCGTAACTTTTGACTTGACTCGTAACTTTTGACTTGACTCGTAACTTTTGACTTGACTCGTAACTTTTGACTTGACTCGTAACTTTTGACTTGACTCGTAACTTTTGACTTGACTCGTAACTTTTGACTTGACTCGTAACTTTTGACTTGACTCGTAACTTTTGACTTGACTCGTAACTTTTGACTCGACTCGTAATTTTGACTTGACTCGTAACTTTTGACTTGACTCGTAACTTTTGACTTGACTCGTAACTTTTGACTTGACTCGTAACTTTTGACTTGACTCGTAACTTTTGACTTGACTCGTAACTTTTGACTTGACTCGTAACTTTTGACTTGACTCGTAACTTTTGACTTGACTCGTAACTTTTGACTTGACTCGTAACTTTTGACTTGACTCGTAACTTTTGACTTGACTCGTAACTTTTGACTTGACTCGTAACTTTTGACTTGACTCGTAACTTTTGACTTGACTCGTAACTTTTGACTTGACTCGTAACTTTTGACTTGACTCGTAACTTTTGACTTGACTCGTAACTTTTGACTGACTCGTAACTTTTGACTTGACTCGTAACTTTTGACTTGACTCGTAACTTTTGACTTGACTCGTAACTTTTGACTTGACTCGTAACTTTTGACTTGACTCGTAACTTTTGACTTGACTCGTAACTTTTGACTTGACTCGTAACTTTTGACTTCGACTCGTAACTTTTGACTTGACTCGTAACTTTTGACTTGACTCGTAACTTTTGACTTGACTCGTAACTTTTGACTTGACTCGTAACTTTTGACTTGACTCGTAACTTTTGACTTGACTCGTAACTTTTGACTTGACTCGTAACTTTTGACTTGACTCGTAACTTTTGACTTGACTCGTAACTTTTGACTTGACTCGTAACTTTTGACTTGACTCGTAACTTTTGAGTCGACTCGTAACTTTTGACTTGACTCGTAACTTTTGACTCGACTCGAAAACCTGATTTTTGACTCGTGACTCGACTCGTAAGAGTCATGACATTTATGAATATAGATACAACTCATATAAAGACAAAAAAATTTTTTTTTAATTTTTTAAAAATAATTTTTATTCACAACGAACCACTCACACAAATATCGGAGTGGCCAAAATCGGTACAATTACAAAGCCTATACAATCATTGTACATATATTGAAACTAGTCCGATCTTCCCAACTTATGCTACCCTTTCTTGTCCTACACTTATACCAATGAAAGCTAGTTGAGACAATCACTGATAAATCCTTTCTTTACAAATCTTCATGCCCTCGAATTTATAATTGTTCATAGTCTTCCACAAGCACCAACAAGTAACAAACACAATTCCTTTAAAAATCTCTTTGGTCTTCCTTCCAAGCCCAACAAAATTTTCGATTTCTAATATGTCTTTAACTGGAAAAAAAAATACAAGGGATTCAATTTGTACCACTTACCAATCTTTAACCAAATGCCCATCGCCACTTCACATTCACAAAGGAGATGCTCGATTGTCTCTTTCTCATTCGCACATAAGCCACATTCTTCGTTATCAAAGCCGCAATTCCTTGACTGAAGCGCCTCCATAGTGGGAATTCGGTCCATTGCCACTCTCCACATGAAAATATTGCTATTTTTTGTTACCCATTTGTACCACCTCATAATATACCTGTCACTGTCACTGTAATCATGTCTTCTTTGGAGAAAATTTTTCAGAGAAAACAGCTTCCTTACCCCCCCCCCTCCACACCCATCTGTCACAACCCGAAGTAAGTTGCACCCCATTCAAAATGACCAGTAGCTTTCTCCATTCTTCTAATTCGTTTGTTGTTGATGGTGCTCTCGACCAGTTACAACAATCCCCAAAAAATATTAAGCATTCAGGCATAAAACAACAATCAAAAAAACAAAAACAAAAAAACAAATACATACTAAAATACTATACATACCCTTTTCCCAACTCATCTTTTGTTAGGATATAAGCATATTATCATATAAACAATCACGAGTACACAGCGGAAAGAAACGTATATGCAATATAATAATTAACAAAGTAAGGAATTGAAAGTGTATCTTTTAGCTTAGCTTCTAATAAAATTAATAATTAGATTATTAGGGATTTTCTAATGACAGTCCTTTAAGCCGTTCTTAACCAATAATTGTACTTTCAAATATAATATAGAGTTTAATTCAGATTCCTTTCATTAATTCCGTTCAGATTTTAGTAAGTGTAAATCAATAATTAAATATTATCTTTTAATTTACAATTATATATATATATATATATATATATATATATATATATATATATATATATATATATATATATATATATATATATATATATATATATATATATATATATATATATATATATATATATATATATATATATATATATATATATATATATATATATATATATATATATATATATATATATATATATATATATATATATATATATATATATATATATATATATATATATATATATATATATATATATATATATATATATATATATATATATATATATATATATATATATATATATATATATATATATATATATATATATATATATATATATATATATATATATATATATATATATATATATATATATATATATATATATATATATATATATATATATATATATATATATATATATATATATATATATATATATATATATATATATATATATATATATATATATATATATATATATATATATATATATATATATATATATATATATATATATATATATATATATATATATATATATATATATATATATATATATATATATATATATATATATATATATATATATATATATATATATATATATATATATATATATATATATATATATATATATATATATATATATATATATATATATATATATATATATATATATATATATATATATATATATATATATATATATATATATATATATATATATATATATATATATATATATATATATATATATATATATATATATATATATATATATATATATATATATATATATATATATATATATATATATATATATATATATATATATATATATATATATATATATATATATATATATATATATATATATATATATATATATATATATATATATATATATATATATATATATATATATATAGAAGAAAAGAATGATATTATTATCCTCTTATA
>CM067167.1:216945453-216973871 GCA_034093135.1 Erigeron breviscapus | reverse complement strand
CCCATTATTTTAGATACGTTTGAGGTGGCCGGAGGTGTTGGTACTTTCATGAATAAATTGGGGATGGGAGTGTAACGGATTGGATTAAAAACGAAATTACCGCAATTACTGATATGAATTGTAACGGATTGAATCTAATCTGTCTCATCTGTTTCGAGTCGAGACTAATTCGAACCGAATTCGAGTTTAAGTCACCCGTTAATAAACGACCTCGAGCTTGAATTTCGGATACATAATGTTTAGTCCCAAAATAACTTAAAATTCAATTAGTTAAAACAAATTGCCAAGTACATTTCAACAACAGGATTATACATAGGGCTGTAAACGGTTCGGTTCGGTTCGGTTAGCTAGAAATTTCGAACCGTTTTTCGGGTTTCGATTCGGTTCGGTTAGTTAGAAATTTTGAACCGTTAATTTCGGTTACCCGCAAATCGGTTACCCGAAAAAGTCGGTTAATTTCGGTTTTATTTTCGGTTAACCATTTATTAAAGTTATGCTAATATAAAGTTTAAGTTTTCAATTATAATAGTCAATTTACATTGTATTAATTAATTTTTCTATGTATAATAGTTATTTAACTACATTAATATTTTGTTTTATAATAAATATACATTACATCTAATTTTGAATTACTTTTTTCTAACGTTATATTTATGCAATGCAAGTTTCTATTTAAGAGTATTATGATTTACTACTTAAAATGTCTTCTATATGCTATTACTAATATTTTTGATAAATATTTTAAACAAAGTTAACAACTTTTCTTAAAAAAAGTATATATATAAGAAAATTACTTAGAATATCCAAAACTAATCATAGATTATGAAATAAAGTTAGTAAAATTGTTAATATTTTAGGCAACAAATACAAAAATTTAGTTAAATAGATATGTAAATGATGTATTCATGTAATACATATATGTGTAAATATACATATATATGATTATATGTAGGTATATATCAAAATTCGGTTCGGTTCGGTTAACCGCGGGTAATGAATATTGAAAACCGTAACCGAACCGTTACACATCGGTTTTTTTGTTTTCGGTTTTTTCGGGTTACGGTTTTTTCTGGTTTCGGTTTTTTTGGTCTCGGATCACGCGGTTCGGACCGGTTTTTCGGTTCATTTCTTACACCCCTAATTATACATCATCAAGTATCAATATAATAGTCAGCCGAAGTCGAATAAAGAAGCTCATGAAAAAGACCATAAAAATTTGTGGAATAAATGATAACTTAAAGACAAAAAGAACAAAGGACCAAAGTGTCAGAACATGTACTTGTCAAATCACACTGGACAAGTAGCAGGCATTAATTCCAAAGTGAAACTTTCTCTGTAATCAATGGCAGCCACGCGATCATCCCCAAATACCTTTCAGGAGAAAACCCAAATAATTGGGGAAAACCCCCTGTTTGCAAGACTCGAACCCGTGATGTATATGTTGGTATGTGATAACGTTAATATAAACGCATGTCCGGAAAGTATTTAAGCCTACGAGGTCACACGAAATGACACGTATACTCTATGTAATTAATTAATATGTCACTGTAATATATTAATTAATATGTTCACGAAATGATTAATAAACGATCGTTAAAAGTTAAATAAAGGTTTATTAATTAAAAGAGAATGATTAAAGTGTAAATTAGAAATTAAGGAAGTTTCTTAATTACACTAAAATGAGGGGGGGCGAATTTTTGAGGAGGTTTCCTAATCCTCATCAAACTTGTTCACCAAGTTTGAAAACCCTTACAATTAATCCCTATATATAGGGCTTAAGGGTTAAGGGTTTATTCATTCATTCAAGACAATTAGTTGTGAAAAAACCCTAACTAATTCTCCTCTCTCTCTTCTCTTTGCTTCGGCCGAAACCCAAACCCAAAGGGTTTTTCGGTTCTTGGTTTTCGACTTCAAAGGGCTAAACACAATCGTGTTGTGAGTTCGTGATCGGGTACTAGCATACATACGTAGGGGTGTCAAGTGTGCGATCGTAGAGGGGTTTTACATTAAACCCTAAATAATCATAATCTTCATTATTAATTATATTGGAAGCTAAGCTAAAAGGTACATATTCACTTCTATACTTTGTTAATTATTATATTGCATATATGATTCTTTCCGCTGCGTACTCGTGAATATGTTTATGATAATAGTTATGAATCCTAACAGTGGTATCACGAGCCTAATATGTGATATATTAGTTACAAAGTTCAAAACTTGAGGGGGGTTTTGAGGGTTGGTTTGATTAATTAAAATTAAATAATTAAAATTAGTTTTGTTTATTTATTTTTAATTAAAATCGATTTTTAATAAAAATAAAATTAGGGTTTTGTTTTTATTATTAATTCAACCTATTCAATGTTAATGGTTAATTAAAACCCTCTATGCAAGTTTTGATTATATGAATTGACATGTTTATGTGATAAATTGCATGTTTTATGTACTTTTTAATTTAATGTTGTTAAATAGAAGTAAAAATCATAAGGAATTCATGCAAAATTCTTTATGATTATTACTTAGATATATTGATATGTATTGCTTAGTTTAATGGTCCAATAATTAGGGTTAATTATTTCATAATTGTGTGACTATGTGAATTTTTCGTGTGATTTTTTCCTGTTTGACACCTGTTCACTAAAAAATTCATATAAAATCAACCGTAATGAGTTAGGAGCTCTCCTTTGGACTGTAGATGCACGATTCATAGGGCTACAACTTTGTAGTTCTGAGACCAATTCAGACATTTACTATGTCAAATCTGGTCGTCTAGCTGCTGGAATTTTCTAGTCAGCATCTTATTCTATGTTTTATTTTATAATTGCTTGTATATTGTTTAAAGGCTTACGCAATCAAGGTAACTTGATGTATGTGGTCCTCTTCTATGAAGGGGGAGCCATTCTTAAACATGTACATTAACCATAGTGACCATGATTTAGGTTGCCACCATAAATCAGGTATGAGGATGAAGATTGAGATCCTCGATGATACCCGACCATTGCCATCCCTATTTTCAACACTTTGAGTGAACTTGTTATTCAAGAAGAAAAAAATATACGTACAAAATATCATTAATTAATTAAAAAAAGAAAAATTATATAATTTATGGACATAATACTGGGCCAAGGCTAGTGGCCTACTCGGGCTTTTGATGATGGGCTTAACTTTGTGAAATTGTAATCAAAGCCTAAACCAATCCTAATTATCTATATATATAATCTAAAGTAGAAGCAAAGGTGCTTCTTTAGCACTTAATTTATGAGGGTGTTTAATGAGTTTAATTATTTTGTTTTAGTTATAAAGTAATTATATACATTATAATAATATATATGAGTTTGTAAAGTGTAATGATAATATGTGAGTTTAATGACTTTAATTAATAATAAAGATGATGATAATAATGATAATAATATTAAAGTTTATAGAATGGTAAGTTAATGCACAATACATTATAAATATGAGGATATCCCCATAATTTGTGTAGTTCGGCCAAAAAGATCCATATCCCATTCAAGTTCAATTTATGATAATTAATCACCAACTTCTAATTGTAGATAAATAATTAATTAATTCGTATTAAAATATAGAACCCTTGGTACTATTGAAAACATACGGCCAAATCAAAACTCAAGCAATAAACTCTTTTATTTTCTTTGTCATTCGATTTAAACATCACTAGCAGGAGCCAAAATTTAAGCATCAACTTTATTAATTTATATATATATATATATATATATATATATATATATACACACACACACACACACACACGAGAGGAGTACGCGCAATGCAGCGACGGTGACGGTAACAGGTGGTGGTGACGGTGGTGGTGGCTGTAACAGTGTGGTTATTAATGTAAAAATAATTGATGTAAAATGGGTATTATAGTTATTTCAAGGGTTAAGGAATGTATGTTGTAAATAATTTCATTAGAGTATTAAAAGTATATTAGGTGAAATTATTTAAATTAGTGAATAAATGAGTGAGGTAGTTTCGGTCAATAGAGTTGGAAAATATTTTAAGGATATTTTGGGTAGATGTGGTGTGTGGGTTGAGAGTGTGTTAAAGGATAATGGTATTTTAGGTTTTTTAAAGATAGAAAGTTTAAAAGGGGGATAGTGGTTTGTTTTATAAGAGAGTAAATATAAATATATACATACAATTAGAGGGGGCAAAATGGGCGTTTAGGCAGGTTCAGTGATGGTTCAAAACAAGAGGGTCGCATCTGGCTTGCCCAGATAATGTATTAAATTGAGAGTGACATTAAGAAGATAGAAATGGAAATGAGGATAAGGATTTTAATAGAGTTGAAGCTGAAGATGTTCGGTAGGATTGCAATTCTGCAGACCCATCATGGCCTCGAAGTTACAGGTATATTACTCTTATTCTTTAATAAAGATATATGAAAAAATTTGGACTTGGATCCTTTACAGTTGAAATCTTTGGTGAAGTTATAGCAATCGAAACGCTTCAAACATGATTAATGGTTCACCAACAAATAAAAATAGGGACATATTATTATGCTTCTCTCATAATTTCTAATTTGAGAAAACTTATGAGGGTTCTAACTTTACACGATCTTAATTTGAAAAAATTGAAACACTTAAAAATTTCATGTTTTTATATACTTTAACTTCAATGTGATTACTTTCATTTTGAACCCATTAATTCTATCCATAAGCCTTAATGTATGAACCCACTAGACAAGTATTTTGTACAGTCTAACATATGTGTGTGTCTATATATATATATAAATATCTCAAGTAAGTCGATCAATTATCCATTGAAGGTATAACTCAAGTTACAACATGTGTATTGAATTAGGGATTTTGCGGTTCTCTCAAGGTTGTTGTACCTATATATGGTTTTAACTATATACCCTTGATTGGCCATAGGTTTTAGTTCTTGTCTTTGGTTAATGTTTACTTTAGCTTTATATATGCACTTAGAAAGTTTGGCGTCTTCCGAAGGCCAACTCAATGAGCTACCTGAAGTTTGGCATCTCCCCGGGGCCAACTTCAGTTTTATAGATGAACTACTTCATAACCATCAACTAATGATCAAGCAACATTATCAAAGATGTGAATCACATCCGGTTACCTTGTCGTGCATCGCACGGGCCTTTACTCTAGTATACATACTAAAAAGTAAAAACCTATGTAAATGTACAAGTTCTTTTTGCATTAAATGTACAAGTTCTTATAGCACATAATAATTTTTACTAATTTTTATTTTAACCCCCTAAAGTTTCTATCTTTTAACTTTTGTCCCACATCAAAGTTTTCATTTTCATTTTCTTGACACTTAACTTTTGGATTCTCATGTTTTCATCAAAACAACTTTTCATAGTTACGGTTTTACTTTTATTTTTCATCCCATATTTTTATATATAAGGTTTTTAATATATAATAACTTTCATCATCGTTACGTCTTACATTTATGTAACATTTAAAGCGATCCTATAGCGCATAATAACTTTTATCAATCTTCATTTTAACCCCCTAAGGTTTGTATTTTTTAAATTTTGCCCACATCAAAGTTTTTATTTTCATTTTCTTGACACTTAACTTTTGAGTTCTCATGTTTTCATAAAATAACTTTCATACAGTTACGGTTTACCTTTAAACATTTTATTTTGATTATTTTCATCCGTCTTTTTATATAACTTCATCATTTATTGATGTGTAAATAAAATACAAGGTTGTTGCGGAATCAGGATAATACAATTAAGTATATATCCTAACAACCTATGAGTTACAAATGATCTATATTTGTCAAATAGCTCTTTATGATCGAGATACTTAAAGTTGTGAAGTATCCCTGTTTAAGATCGAGAGTATTTTAGACAAATTCACTTTCATGCAAAGTGTATGCTTAAAAAGTATTTATGTCAAGGAAATGACTTTGTATTTATAGGCAACAAAATTCACCAGTGAATTTTGTGCCGTACAAATATGGTTGCATACATTTAATGATCCGACAAGAACATTAAATGTATTGGATAAGGAATAAGGATAAAGTCACATCAAGTGCAAGTGTATCCTTTTATCCAACCACTTTAACACACGTATAATATGTTAAAGAACAAGTGGATTGTTCTTTGGAAAGTGTGTTAAAGCTAAAGTCAATCCTTGATATTAGTGTTCAGATTTGTAGTATCTAGAACACTAACAATCCTCCAGTGTACAGATCTGGTAAGACTTTTCAGTGGACTCCGCCATTTGTAAAGTCTTCTTCCTTCAGACTTCAGTCTTTGACTTCAGTCAGAATGTCTTCAGTAGAGTAGATCTGGACTGGGGTGAAGTCTTCAGTGAGCTAATCTGGAGAATGCTCCAGATTATCTATACAAGTATTGCTCACTAGTCTTCAATTATTTCTGGACAAATCTTTTAGAGGGACTCCAGATTCCAAGTCTGGAGTAGGTCCAGTCGAACATGTTTTCTGGTCAGATCTTCAGTGAGGCTCCAGAAGTCGGGTCTGGAGCAAGTCCAGCAAAACATGTTTCTTGACTTATCTTTTGTAAGATTCCAGTAGTCCAGTCTGGACTAAATCTGGACCTAACAAATTCCCCTTATTTGTTTAGAAATAATGCAAGTATTTTTCAGGCTTATAGATATACAAATTTGTATGCCTGGAAAACACTTGGTCGATTTAAGTCTAAAAAAAAATTTAAGTACTGGAAAACACTTTATAGATCATGAGTGTTTTCAGTTTCATCTTTTAAGTTCTAACTTAGACTAAATCTGGTCATTTACTTATGAAAATAAAAAATTGCAACTATTATTACTTTCACCAAAAAGGAAAATAATTACAACTTTCATAACACAATAATTACAATAAGTACAATGATAAAACAAGATTCAGGCCCTTCTTCTTGATGTCCTTACTGGTGCATCTTCAGTAGCCTTCCTCTTAGGAGATGGAGATGATGGAACAGACACTGGTGGTCTCAGACCCAACACAGCTTCCATTTGTTGAATTCTCTTCCAGACCTTCTCAATTCTCTTCATAAAGGCCTTTACGTCTGGAGAGAGATCAGTCTTACCTTTGAATGTCATTCCAATCTCCTTTAGTTCAGTCCATCCAAATGCTTGGACTGACGTATCCTTCCTTTCGTCTGTAAAGTTACCTTCTCTGGTCAACTTCACATTAAACTTGGTCATACCTTGATGATGTTCAGCCAGTGTGATTTCAGCATTTATTACCTTTCTTGCATTGGCCCTGAACTTCATCATATCTTCAAATTTTGCCTTCTGCTTAGCCATCTGAACCAATTCTTCAGTTTCCCTGGATACACCACTCTGTTGTCCTTCAGTGGACTGGTGTTCTTGTCTATTTATTCTCAGAGTAGTATCCAGAGGAATGAAGGTGCTAACATCAGCATCTTTTATAGCCTTAATCTGTCTGGCAGTAAGCTTTGGCAGACCAGTCATCCTCTTTCTGTATTCCAGTTCCAGAGCACCAGCATTTCTTCTAATTTTCTTCTGGAGGCTTATCAGTTCCTCCCTTCTCTGCCTGATCAACTCTGGAATGGTCACACTATAAATCAATGAGTCATATACCTGTTCTTCTTCAGCATAGAACGAGCGTATATGAACATCATTCAATGCATCAAGACACTGATGAACTCTGGGATCATCCTTCATCCTTTTAAAAATTTCAACATTTATGCCAAGCCTTCCAGCATTGTAGGAGTCCAGAGTCCCATGATTAGCCATATCCCTAAGATGGGCCAGCAGTTCATTCTTCTGGTTTGTCTTGAAGATCTCGATCATGATGCATTGTTGTTCTAACTTCTTAGATGTTTCATTATCAACATCTCCAGTCTCTTCAGTTTCCTCTTCACCAGTCACTACTTTCTCTTTCCCTTTAACAGTTTTCAATGTAGTAGTAATGTCTGGGAAGGTTTCAAACTGGGGCTCACTGGCATCAGTACCAGTAGCCTCTTCTTCAGTAAGCCCGGCTTCAGTGCCATATGCTTGTTGTGTTTGGACACCAGATGTCGATTTTCCCCCTTGGAATGATCTCTAGTCCTTGACTTCAGATCATTCCATAATTCTTCAAGCATCAACCTGTCTAATGGACCAAAAGTTATACGTTCTACTGGAGTTGCTTCAGACACAACTTTCTTGAGTTCTTGCACTTCCTTTTGAATATTTGAAATAGCTTTTGGCAAGTGCTTAGGAAACTTCTCTTCCAGTAATCTGTCTATCTTGGGTAAAACCCCCTGTTGGATGCCACGAAGAGCAGTCTCAGAAACTTCTTCACACATTTCTTTGAGCATATTGCTTCTGAACTTTCTTGTGCATTCATCACTGATGGTACTCACAACCTCACCTTGATCCAATGTGGGCCTGCTCTCCAGAGAGCTTACCCTTGTAACCAAATTCTGAACATCTTCTTTCAGCCCTGCCAGTGGTTGAACAACTTGACTTTCCACTGCAGTCTGAACAGAAGTCACCAACCTGTTCTCTAAACCCTGGACTGCCACTCTTATATTTTGAGAGTTTGTATTTGTGGCCAGTACCAGCTCATCCAACTTCTCGAACACGAACTTCTCATTCCCAGCAAAGAGGTTCATTTCTGATGATAGATTATTGGACAACAAAGACTTGAAATCAGAAATAACCTGGGAAGATGACTGAAGTGATCTCTCCAGGTCCGCCACCTTACTAAGAAGGCCTTGGACCTCGGTTGAAGAAGAACTGGAGAGACCAGTCGGTGGTTCCAGATGAGAGGTTATTCTCTCTATTACTGGTACTTGTGCCCAGACTTCTTCAGATTCAACATTTGAGTCTGGCACACTTTGTTCGGTTGGGTTGACTGGAGGTTGAGATGTTTGAGTGAAGGGAGTGAAATATGGAGTTGATTGAGGAATTGAAGGTGGTGGTGGTGGTGGCATTGATTCTGGTGGGGGTTGAGTTGATTCTGGTGGTGGTTGAGCTGATTCTGGTGGTGGGATTTCTGGTGGGGGTTGAGTTGATTCTGGTGGTGGGAGTTCTGGTGTAGGTGTTGGTATTTCTGGTGGAGGTGTTGGCATTTCTTCTTCCTGTATACCTTCACCCAGAAAAGTTCAAGTTAACATCGAAGTCCTCAGACATTGGAGAGTCAACATCATCCCATTCTGGAATATTTCCAACTGTCTGTTCACCAGACTGCTCACCAGTCTCTACAGCAACCTCAACATTTAAATCCAGTGGAGCATCTTGCTCACCAGAAGCATGTTCTTCAGTTTGAACATCTTCAACAATTTCAACAACCTGGGCAACATCTTCTTGTACAACAGCCTGGACTTCAGTGTCCACTCTCTGTTCAAATTGTACAAGAGATTCAATATTTTCTTCTTCACAAATGGGAGACCCATCAAGATTAATAGTATCACCAGGATGAGTTGATGGGTTTACCTGGACTCCTCCCCTCATCAGACGCCTATGAGTTCTTGGTCGTCTGGAAAGCTCAACAATGGGTTGTTGACTTTCTTCAGGAGCCACTTGACTAATTGGTTGTATCATTTCTACAACCTGCACCTCTTGTTCATCACCAGGGCTTTCAATATCTTGTACTCTGCCTGGTGCCACATTCTCTTCAACTCTTTGAAATGAGAGCATGGACTGAGGAATATCTACCTCACCATCTCTTGATTGTAGATTGTTCAGATCTCTTAAAAACTCACTCATAGTAAAATGAGTAGTATTAACATCATATTGGTCTCCTAGACCATTCCTGAACATAAGGGAAAGAAAACGAATGTAAGGAATATGGGGTTTTCTCCCCTTTGCCTTCAGTCGATCCACCAAATCATTAAATAGGATCTGAGCAAAATCCACCCTTATCCCAAACCATAAACAATAGGCTATCTGGAGTTGTGTTTGATTTATTTGATCTAGTCCTCCAGAACTGCCTCCAAGACACTCTACCAAATGAGTGAAGAAAAATCTCCACGAATCTGTAAGCCTACTCATATAGATTGTTCCTTTTCTTAACAACTGGCCATTTTCATCAACAATTTCGGTGTGCCCCATCACCCTGCACACTTCTCTGAAATTAATGCCAGTTGGAAGTTCCATGGGCTGCTCATTCTGGTCATGATAATTTAACTGAAGAACAGACCTGAGCAAACTCACTGTGAAGCCTAACGATCTGGTACCTCCGTTGAGAGTGTAAGAAATTGATGAGGTTTCTTCATTGTAAAACGCGGAGTACCAGAACTCACATAAGTAGTCATGGTACATTTTCCCTGGATTTAGGGTTAATGCACCATACAGAGGGCATGAGAGAAAGAAGGTATTCAATCTCCCAATGATAGATTGTGCTGGATGAGTACTGGAAAGTTTTGCCATCCAGTTATTCATATTGATACGAATGGCCTTCGCATCAAGAGAAATATGTCTTGGTCTAACAACATCTTCGACCGGAGCATATTCGGTGGATAAAAGATTTCTTGGTGCCATTTGATTATAGATGAAAGATGAAATTGAATGAATATTTAAGGTTTATGAAGAATTTAATGAATGAAGTAAATATGAGAGTTTATGATTGGAAAAATGAATGAAGAAATTTAATGAAGGAATTTGAGGATTTGGGAGTAAATGTTCGAAGTAAATGTAAAGGTAAAGTGAAAGTGGGTATATATAGGGGAGATAATGTGGAACTCAAACAGATTAATTTGAAATTATCAAATATAACTTTTGATCGGGTTTTGAGATCCGCATTAAATTACATCACATCACCCATAAATGGGTGATGGTTCACCGCCCACAAAAACGAACAACTTGTACCTTTTTGTTTTCCCAAAGTAAAAAGACCATCATTGTTTTGAAAAATTTACATGCCACGTAGGATTCAAGATAAATATCTTTGAAAAAGTTTGCTTACGTGGCACATACAACGACCAAGTATTTGAAAATATCATGACAAATTTCAGTACATCTGGAGGTTGACTAGACGCTCCAGTATCACTGGTGGATTAGTCCAGTGAACATGTACTGATGGTACACTGGAGGGACACTCCAGTAAAGTACTAGTGAATACCATTTTTGAAAGACTGGTAACCTCAAACGTGCACGTCAACTAATATAGACAAATGAGAGGGACACATTTACAAGAAGACAAAAGTCAACTCAAACACGCACTTCAACTTATCCATTTACCAGTGAGAGGGACATATTTACAAAGCACCAGTAATATTTTCTGAAGAATTTGTCCAGTGAGAAAATAAATTCCCCCTGAACTTAAAACAAGTTTAATTAGAAAATATTTTTTTTTTTTTTTTTTTTTTTTTTTTTTTTTTTTTTTTTTTTTTTTTTTTTTTTTTTTTTTTTTTTTTTTTTTTTTTTTTTTTTTTTTTTTTTTTTTTTTTTTTTTTTTTTTTTTTTTTTTTTTTTTTTTTTTTTTTTTTTTTTTTTTTTTTTTTTTTTTTTTTTTTTTTTTTTTTTTTTTTTTTTTTTTTTTTTTTTTTTTTTTTTTTTTTTTTTTTTTTTTTTTTTTTTTTTTTTTTTTTTTTTTTTTTTTTTTTTTTTTTTTTTTTTTTTTTTTTTTTTTTTTTTTTTTTTTTTTTTTTTTTTTTTTTTTTTTTTTTTTTTTTTTTTTTTTTTTTTTTTTTTTTTTTTTTTTTTTTTTTTTTTTTTTTTTTTTTTTTTTTTTTTTTTTTTTTTTTTTTTTTTTTTTTTTTTTTTTTTTTTTTTTTTTTTTTTTTTTTTTTTTTTTTTTTTTTTTTTTTTTTTTTTTTTTTTTTTTTTTTTTTTTTTTTTTTTTTTTTTTTTTTTTTTTTTTTTTTTTTTTTTTTTTTTTTTTTTTTTTTTTTTTTTTTTTTTTTTTTTTTTTTTTTTTTTTTTTTTTTTTTTTTTTTTTTTTTTTTTTTTTTTTTTTTTTTTTTTTTTTTTTTTTTTTTTTTTTTTTTTTTTTTTTTTTTTTTTTTTTTTTTTTTTTTTTTTTTTTTTTTTTTTTTTTTTTTTTTTTTTTTTTTTTTTTTTTTTTTTTTTTTTTTTTTTTTTTTTTTTTTTTTTTTTTTTTTTTTTTTTTTTTTTTTTTTTTTTTTTTTTTTTTTTTTTTTTTTTTTTTTTTTTTTTTTTTTTTTTTTTTTTTTTTTTTTTTTTTTTTTTTTTTTTTTTTTTTTTTTTTTTTTTTTTTTTTTTTTTTTTTTTTTTTTTTTTTTTTTTTTTTTTTTTTTTTTTTTTTTTTTTTTTTTTTTTTTTTTTTTTTTTTTTTTTTTTTTTTTTTTTTTTTTTTTTTTTTTTTTTTTTTTTTTTTTTTTTTTTTTTTTTTTTTTTTTTTTTTTTTTTTTTTTTTTTTTTTTTTTTTTTTTTTTTTTTTTTTTTTTTTTTTTTTTTTTTTTTTTTTTTTTTTTTTTTTTTTTTTTTTTTTTTTTTTTTTTTTTTTTTTTTTTTTTTTTTTTTTTTTTTTTTTTTTTTTTTTTTTTTTTTTTTTTTTTTTTTTTTTTTTTTTTTTTTTTTTTTTTTTTTTTTTTTTTTTTTTTTTTTTTTTTTTTTTTTTTTTTTTTTTTTTTTTTTTTTTTTTTTTTTTTTTTTTTTTTTTTTTTTTTTTTTTTTTTTTTTTTTTTTTTTTTTTTTTTTTTTTTTTTTTTTTTTTTTTTTTTTTTTTTTTTTTTTTTTTTTTTTTTTTTTTTTTTTTTTTTTTTTTTTTTTTTTTTTTTTTTTTTTTTTTTTTTTTTTTTTTTTTTTTTTTTTTTTTTTTTTTTTTTTTTTTTTTTTTTTTTTTTTTTTTTTTTTTTTTTTTTTTTTTTTTTTTTTTTTTTTTTTTTTTTTTTTTTTTTTTTTTTTTTTTTTTTTTTTTTTTTTTTTTTTTTTTTTTTTTTTTTTTTTTTTTTTTTTTTTTTTTTTTTTTTTTTTTTTTTTTTTTTTCCATAGCCTCGTCAATCTTCTTTGGTTCAGTTCAGTGATAAGAAACTAACATATAAGCATTGATCACTGGAGGCCTTTGGGGTACCAAAGACCTAGACTGGGAGCACCTTTAAGGTACTTCAGTATGCGCTTTACAGCAAGCATATGAGAGTCTTTTGGATTAGACTGATATCTGGCACATAAACATGTTGAAAACATAATATCTGGTCTACTGGCAGTTAAATACATCAGTGAACCAACCATTCCTCTATATACAGTGGTGTTCACTGGTTTGCCATCTGGATCAGAGTCCAGTGTCAGTGGTGCAGAAATAGGAGTTGGTTTAGATGGTGAAGAATTCATATCGAATTTCTTTAAAAGATCTCTAACATATTTTTCCTGATTAATAAAAATGCCATCTTGGTTTTGTTTAATCTGGAGTCCAAGAAAATATGTTAATTCACCCATCAAACTCATTTCATATTCAGTGGACATGATTTTTGAAAATTTCTTGCACATGTTTTCATCAGTAGACCCAAAAATTATATCATCAACATAAATTTGTACCATTAACAGATTACCTTTCTCATGAAGAATGAACAAGGTATTGTCAATTGCACCTCGTTTAAAACCATTTTTCAACAAATGTTTAGTCAGAGTATCATACCAGGCACGTGGGGCTTGTCTGAGGCCATATAGCGCTTTGTCCAGACGATATACCCAATGTGGATGCTTGTCATCAACGAAACCTGGAGGTTGTCTGACATAAACTTCTTCTTCAAGCTTTCCATTCAAGAAAGCACTCTTAACGTCCATCTGGTAGACCTTGAACTGATGATTAGCAGCGAATGCTAAGAAAATTCTGATCGCTTCAAGTCTAGCCACTAGAGCAAATGATTCATCAAAGTCGACATCTGACTGGCAGTAACCTTGTGCTACCAGTCTGGCCTTGTTTCTGATTACGTGGCCATCTTCATATACTTTGTTTCTGAAGACCCATCTTGTTCCAATTGGTTCTTTCTTTCCAACTGGGAAAGGAACCAGATACCAGACCTTGTTCCTTTCAAACTGGTGAAGCTCTTCTTGCATAGCAGTCACCCAGTTTGGATATTCCAGAGCCTCGTCAATCTTCTTAGGTTCATTCAGTGATAAGAAACTGACATTTAAGCATTGATCACTGGAGGCTCTTCTGGTCTGAACACCACGACTGGAGTCACCTATGATCTGATCAATAGGATGAGCTTTTGTCCATCTGGAGTACTGACCAGGATTGTTACTAACAACAATATCAGTGCAAGAATTCAGTTGAGTCTCCTCTGAAGTTGCTTCAGGAGGAGGTTCTTCATAAACTACTTCAACATCTTCATCTGATTCATTTAAATCACGATTTGCATCATGAAATTCTTCATTTGAAGGCATTTCTTGTAGTACTGGTATAGTTTGGTCACCAGAAAACATTTCTGGTAAATTCTCAACTGACACTGATACCGGGGAAGTAGTACGCACGTCTGATCCAATATTAATTTCAGAGGGTAGTTTGAAAATAATAGAAGGATAAAATGGAGTACTACTGGAGACTTTCTTTTTCTGAACAGGTTCCAGATCAGGATGACTGGAAACTGTGTCTGGTGAATCATCTATTTTGTCGTTTATTGGATCAGATTCACAAAAGACAATTGGAGTAACTGGGGGAGTGTCAAGGGCTGGCTTCTTGTTGATTGCAGCATTTGATTCATCGAATGTGACATGAATTGACTCTTGGACCTTTTCCAGTCTCTTGTTATAGACTCTGAAGGCCTTGCGAATGGCTGAATAGCCTAAGAAATACCCTTCATCAGCTTTGGCATCAAATTTGCCTAGCTGACTGGAGTCGTTTAGGATGTAAACTGGACATCCAAAAACGTGAAAATAACCAATATTTGGTTTTCTATTTCTTAAGATTTCATAGGCTGTCTTTTTGTGTCTTTTAATGTACACTGATCGATTCTGGGTGTGGCAAGCAGTTACAATTGCTTCCGCCCAGAAACTGGTAGACAGACCAGATTCATCAAGCATACTCCTGGCAGCTTCTATCAGCGTTCGATTTTTCCTTTCCACAACTCCATCCTGTTCTGGAGAGCGGGCTGAAGAGAAGTTCTGGGAGATGCCAGTGTCAGTACAGAATGACTCCAGAGTTGCGTTCTGGAATTCTGTTCCATTGTCACTTCTTAACTGACACACTTTTCGACTGTACTTGAGCTCAATTTGCTTGATAAGACTGATGATTTCAGTAGCAGCTTCACTTTTGGACCTCAGAAAGATCACCCAACAATATCTGGAGAATTCATCTACGATCACCAGGGTGTATCTTTTACCAGCACGCGTCTGAACATTCACTGGACCAAATAGGTCCAAATGAAGCATATGAAGAGGTTCAGATATGCTGAAATTCTGTCTGGTCTTGAAACTGGTATGCTTTTGCTTACCCATCTCACATCTTGGACATGGTCTTTCCTTTTTGAAGGAAACTGAAGGTATCCCATCTGCAAGTTGTTTTCTGGACAACTTGTTAATATTTTTGAAATTTAAATGGGATAACCTTTTATGTCATAACCAGTTTGTGTCTTCATCAGCTTGAGTATAGAAACACTGCTCTGAAGGAGAGCTTTCCATATCCATCACGTACACATTCCCTTTTCTGGGAGCAATCAACACTACCTTCCAGTCCTTGTTGAATACAATGCCCTGAGCAACATTGAATAAGACTTGATAGCCATCGTCACACAGTTGACTTACACTGATCAAGTTATATTTCAAACCATTCACAAATGCAACTCGTCTGAACTTGACTTGTCCATTGTTCAGAACACCATATCCCTCAGTCTTTCCACAACCATCATTCCCAAAAGTGATGGAGGGTCCATCAGAAATGGTGAACTCTTCCAGTAGGGTCTTACATCCGGTCATCGTCCTGCCAGCTGCACTGTCAAGATACCAGATATATTTCTTTCGATCGCCCTACACATAAACCAAATTTTGATCAGTTAGATTTGGGAACCCATCGACTGATGGGTTCACTGGAGCCTCCCTTATAGGTTCCAGGGGAAATCTGGTCTAGCTAACTTTCTTCAACAGTGGTCTTAGATGAAAAGACCACTGGGGTTGATAGTTTAGAAACCTTTTCATTTTTCTCAACTGGAGAAATAAATTTGTCTTTCTTTGAAAAAGGTTTTGTATTTTGTCTGGGGCCAGATGAAGTACCCTCAATCAAGTTTAATCTTGCATTAAAACTTTGTGATTGACGAGTCAGAATTTGAATCTGGCTTTCTATCCTGGACAAAATATTTTCTTCAGATAATACCTTAGCCTTTCCAGTCCAAGGCTTTGGTAAGGGTTTGGTCTGAGGCAAAGGTCTATTCTGCTTTACCTTTTTAACTGGAGCAGTCATCTGGACGGCTCCAGTCTTAACCTCTGGGGTTTGAACTGTGTAAAAATTGGTCTTAGGTGTTACAGGCATATCATAAACAGTTGTGGGCCTTAACACCTCTGGTAATCGATCGATTACTGGTATTAATGATGCTACATGAGTATTTCCATCTAAGTATGCACGTTTTTGAGCAGGAAATTGATTTACTCCAGCATCATATGGCTTTCTGGTCTCTAGCCATGATTTAATTACCAGTTTTTCTTTCTCTAAAATGATCTCAAGATCTTGTTTTTCTTGGATCAATTGTTCAGTTACCAGTTCAATGTCTTGAAGTTCTTTTAATTTTGATTTTAAAGCATTTATTTCAGAAGAATCTGTTTCTAGACCATTTACACCATCAGATCTAACAGTTTCTACAAAAATCAAATCAGAATTAAGAGCTTCAGCAATGTCCAATTTTAGTTCTTGGTCAGTTGCATTATCATAATCACTAACCTTTTTAATAACAATGTCCACCCATCGTCCAGATGTGACATCTTCCTTCACCAGTAGCTCTTCATCTGCCAGAGCCATGTAACAACAATCTCTTTCTTCTTCTTCATCAGCAGATGAGTCATCAGAAGGAACCCACTTCTCTTCAGTCTTTGCAATCATGCACTTATTATTTGTTTCCATTTGTTGTGCCATGAGAGCAATTTGTGCCTTAAGCTTTTTATATTTCAATTTATAGCTATCATCAGGCTTATTATTAGAAGAGAATGGACCAGGCTTGGATACAAACTGGTTGGACCTGCACTCTTTCATGAAATGACCCTTTTTGCCACACTTAAAGCATGTCAAATTGGTCTTGTCAGTGGAAGAACTGGATGCAAATTGTCCAGATGGCCTATTTGCTCTTGCTTTGAAACGGTTAAACGTTTTAGCAATCATTGCAACAAGGTCATCATCGTCAGTTTCATCACAAGAGTCTGGAGAGACTTGACTGGTTTCTCCAGAATCTATAAGTTCAGACACCATCTTCTTCATAGAAAATACATTCTCAGAAGATATCAGTGCTGTACCTTGTGGTTCAGTATGACTGACCATATTAGGAGTACTGGAGGCATGGTTATAGGCATCTCTTTCTGCAACCACTCTCTGAGCTTGATTTTCTTCAGTGTATCTGAAAGCTCCATAAAGAGTTGAGAGAGTGTGTGTGTGCAGAGTTTTTCCTTGTCGTAAGACCAGGATCATATGAGACCATTTGGTGGGAAGAATGTCACAGAATTTCTCCAGAAGTATATCCTTGTCCTTCTCAACCCCAAGACCTCTCAGTTGGTTTATGATACTCATAAATCTGGTGTAAGTACCAGTGAGAGACTCGTTAGGTTGAGCAAAAAATGACTCATACCTCTTGTTTAAGGAGACCTTTCTGGTGACAATGGTGTCATCTCCTCCTTCATGTTGGTTCAGAATTTCATCCCACATGGTTTTTGCACTAGGAAAAAGAACTAGTGTGGGAATTAGGGTTTCTGGAACAGCCCCGAGGATCATGTTTTTAAGGAGGGTGTCTAAATTCACCAATCTCCTCTCCTCTTCTGACCAGTGTTCCTCCCTCTTTTCCCTTCCCCTTCTAGATCCAGAAGGATCAAGAAGTGGATTGAGAGGTGATGTTGGTACATATGGACCTTCATTTAAAATTTTCATCATATTCCTCTCAATACCAGTGACATGCAACACCATCCTAGCCTTCCACGTACCAAAGTTATCACTGTTCCCACTGAATTTAGGAACAGGATTGTTTGAGTAGTGCACATGCACGTGTGGAGAAGCAGGAGTAGGAGGAGGTAGAGGTGGATTAGTGTTATTAACATTTTGTGGTTCATTTTGATCATTTATATTTACATTAGGATCGGGACCAAGACTAAAACCTTGTGTATTTTCTTGGTTAGCCATCAGGATACAGATCTAGGCAATGTTTAGCCTTCTGCTCTGATACCAATTGTGAGTCCCTTAAGTTCGAGATGGTTAACCAGGAAAGTGTAAATACAACAAGTCTAATAATTACTAGATATGGACTAGTATTACTTGTAAATAAATATGCAAGATATATAAACAAAGTAATACAAGACTTAAAGCAATAAACAAGTAAAGTGGAACATTATGTATTTTTCATGGGTATTTCATTTATTGATGTTTAAATAAAATACAAGGTTGTTGCGGAATCAGGATAATACAATTAAGTATATATCCTAACAACCTATGAGTTACAAATGATCTATATTTGTCAAATAGCTCTTTATGATCGAGATACTTAAAGTTGTGAAGTATCCCTGTTTAAGATCGAGAGTATTTTAGACAAATTCACTTTCATGCAAAGTGTATGCTTAAAAAGTATTTATGTCAAGGAAATGACTTTGTATTTATAGGCAACAAAATTGTACAAATATGGTTGCATACATTTAATGATCCGACAAGAACATTTGTTGAGTCCCAATGTTTGTTGTAAATTTAATGATGACAAATCTGACCTATAAACACTTAGTAATCCTGTGGTTCTTGTAATCTGATCTGGGTCAGACTAAGCTGACACAGCGTGCGATATGTAACTGACCCAGATCACGCTTCATGTTCGTAATTGTAATACTATATGGAAGCAAGTGTTATTCAAGCTGCATAAACAACATTAAAGCATTCAATCCAAGTCGAAGAGGAGGATTGAAGATAGAGGACCAAACTGTTAGTGGAAGACAGATTGGAACTAGCAGTCAGCTTGGAAATACTTAGGCAGATTGGTGCCGTGACAAACCGCCAAATCTGTGTCAACAATCAAAGTGAAGATAACAACCTGGATTGAAGATAAGGACTATGACGTGACTAGGAATATTCCTAGTATCCAGGTTGGTGGTTGTTTACATATGCGTGTCCACACTCTTATTGGACGATGAAGAATGTGCAGTTGTACGTGGGGGACCACAAGTACGATGAAGGCACGATTGTTTATTCTTTTGATCGTCCAATACAAGAAGACTACGTGGTTGATTTGGACATCAAGTGACGAGGTGCTTTCGCCTATAAAAGCAACACTCCTTGCATGCATATGTGTGGCAATTCCTGAGAATCATTCTTCACACAAAGTTTCTCTGCTCTTACACACAGCTTAGTCTGTACGAGATCAGCTTGGGTTGATTCTCTTGAGCTGAAACTTATTGATTGTTGTTTGTCATTTCATAGGGTTGTTTAGATATTTGTAGGCTATCTTTATTCCGCAACAACCCTGTAATTCTTTGTATAGATTATTTCTTAATAAAGAGTTACATTTGAAAACCACAATCTGTGTTCAAGAATGATTTTATTCTTTACTGCTTTACTGTTTTAATGATTCTTGTTCTTTACATGCATTAAGTATTTTGAGTCTTAAAACGTTGCTTAAAAAGTTTGTAAAGTTCGAGAAAAGTTGTATTCACCCCCCTCTACAACTATCCTGTGTACAATATACTTTGGTATATTGATACACCGTGGGACGTATCAATTGGTATCAGAGAGGTGGTTGAGAATTAACTTGACTTGATCCTTGCATATTTTCATTATAGTAAAGCATTATGTCATCTTTTATTGATAATGGTTCTTCAACCAGACCACCCATGTTTGACAAAGATGATTTCAGTGGGTGGAAAGGTCGAATGTCTTTGTTCCTTGAATCCATCGATAACAATATGCCGGACATCCTTCAGGATGGTCCTTATGTTCCTACACAGACTGTAGTGGTTGAAGCTGTGGTTAGGGAAGGTCATCCAACCATTCCTGCCACAGTTAAATCCATAGTAAAGGATAAGGCAGATTGGGGGGATGAGGATAGGAGATTGGCTAACTTGGACGTGAAGGCCAGAAATTTCATTGTCCAGGCTGTACCCAAAGACCTTTATCATTCAATAAAAATGTGTTCTACAGCAAAGAAAATGTGGGGTACATTGACGGTCATGTTTGAGGGTTGTTCTACTTCCATGGAGTCCACCATAACTACCTTAACAAGGAAGTATGAGAGATTCTTCTCTTTGAGAAATGAATCCTTAACTGACACTCATACCCGCTTTAACGCTTTGGTTAATGATTTAGCTGCTGTTGGAATAAATAAGAATAATAGTGTTTTAAAGAGCAAATTTCTTGATTCTTTACTGCTTTACTGTTTTAATGATTCTTGTTCTTTACATGCATTAAGTATTTTGAGTCTTAAAACGTTGCTTAAAAGTTTGTAAAGTTCGAGAAAAGTTGTATTCACCCCCCTCTACAACTATCCTGTGTACAATATACTTTGGTATATTGATACACCGTGGGACGTATCAATTGGTATCAGAGAGGTGGTTGAGAATTAACTTGACTTGATCCTTGCATATTTTCATTATAGTAAAGCATTATGTCATCTTTTATTGATAATGGTTCTTCAACCAGACCACCCATGTTTGACAAAGATGATTTCAGTGGGTGGAAAGGTCGAATGTCTTTGTTCCTTGAATCCATCGATAACAATATGCCGGACATCCTTCAGGATGGTCCTTATGTTCCTACACAGACTGTAGTGGTTGAAGCTGTGGTTAGGGAAGGTCATCCAACCATTCCTGCCACAGTTAAATCCATAGTAAAGGATAAGGCAGATTGGGGGGATGAGGATAGGAGATTGGCTAACTTGGACGTGAAGGCCAGAAATTTCATTGTCCAGGCTGTACCCAAAGACCTTTATCATTCAATAAAAATGTGTTCTACAGCAAAGAAAATGTGGGGTACATTGACGGTCATGTTTGAGGGTTGTTCTACTTCCATGGAGTCCACCATAACTACCTTAACAAGGAAGTATGAGAGATTCTTCTCTTTGAGAAATGAATCCTTAACTGACACTCATACCCGCTTTAACGCTTTGGTTAATGATTTAGCTGCTGTTGGAATAAATAAGAATAATAGTGTTTTAAAGAGCAAATTTCTTGATTCTTTACCTCCTAAATGGAACAATTATATTTCATCTGTTAAATTAAGTGCTGTTTACAATGATCTTGATCTCCCTGGACTCTTTGGTTTGCTTCATAACCAAGAGTGTTCAGAGGCAGAAAAATTAATAGCTATGGGTGATTCTTATAGTCAGCCTGCTGCTGCATTTGTTGCTTCCATGACTGAACACCCTAATTCTGTTAGCAATGAGATCATTCCATATGTAAATGATGATACTCCTGTGATGTCTAACCATAATTCTGTTTGTGCTGAATCTGAATATGAGAAATCTGATGGTGATGAACTGGCTAATGAGGTAGCTATGTTGGCTGAAAGGATCAGAAGGAGATCCTTTAACAAGTTTAAAGGAAAGGGAATAAGTGGCCAAGCTGATAGAGCCAAGAAGCCTTTTGATATGTCCAAAGTCACTTGTTACAAGTGTGGCAAAACTGGACATATGGCTGGTGATTGTAGATCCAAAGAAACTGATCAAGCTGTGCCAGCCAAAGGTGGAAGAGGTGAAAAATACTCAAAGCTCAAGACTAAGTACAAAGCCTTGAAAGCACAAATAGCTGAGCTGACTGAGAAGGTGAACAAAAATGAGAAAAGTCTGGTAGCCAAAGACTGGGCTGAAAGTGCTACATCATCTGATGATGAGTTGTACAAAGATGCCAAATGTTTCATGGCTAAAGAAGCTACTCGACGATTTGCTGAAGATCTGGCCAGTATGCAACAGCAGTCAGAGTCTGCTCACCAGGCATCCACCAGTCAGACTGCTCCACCTGAGGTAACTTCTTTCTCTAATCTGTCTGATTATGATAAACTGTCCAGACTGAATACACTTGGTGATGAGGTTCTTTTGCAAAAACACTTTAATCAAGAACTTAAGAAGGAAATTCATATGTTGAAACTTGATGTCAGTGCCAAAAATCACACCATTGAAAAACTTGAGTCTGAAGTCAAAGCACAAAAGCAATTGAACTCTATTTTAGTAAAAGAAGCTAAGACTGCAGAAGAAAAGTTTTTGAAAGTTAAATAAATTACTGAATCTTGGTGTATTGGTTCAAAAAGAGTTGCAAAGTGTGTCAATGTCCAAATACCTCATCAGATCCAAGCTATTTTTGATGGTGATTATGACATGGCCATAGCCATAGCTGAAGTATGTGCTATGGAGCCTTGTTATCAGCCTCCTTCACCACCCAAAGTCCAAACCAAAGGTACGAACTCTAAACCAATTAAGTTGGTTCAGAAATCTGGTATTGGGTTTAATGATCCTGAAATTGTTGGCCAAACCATTGCTGAAGCTGTGTCTGAGACTGATAAGGTTGTTGAGTTAAAACCTGAAGAAAGTCTTGACTTGTCCAAGCTGATCATTACCCAGTCTGTGTCAGATTCCTATATTAAAACAAACAAGAACTCTAGGAGAATGAAAAGGAAAGTTAGAGACCACAGTGTTCCAAAACAAAAGGTTAAGTTGTTAAAGAATGAGAAGTCTGGTTCTCAAGGAAGTGTGTCACAAACCAAATCTGAGTCTATTTCAAATAACACTAAATCTGACTCTGACAAAATGATTTCCAAATATGTTGAGTCCAGAACTAGTGAGGTTTCAATTGATGCAAATTTTCTTAAAGATGTTTCTGATCCCAAAAATGTTGATCAAAGAAAATTAAGAACTGAATGTCAGAAATCTGGAATAGGCAAAGGTTTTGTTCAAAAGGAAACCTTAGTTGTTGCTAAAAAGAATTTCAAATCTGGTAAGGGACAAATCAAGCAACAATGGGTATCCAAATGTGATAAGAGTCAAAGTTCTACGACCCAATCTGAGTCAGACCCCTTGGTCAGCTCTGGTGAACCCATCTCCAGATGGGTTCCCAGAATGAACTAATCTCTTATTGCAAATGCAGGGCAGTCATGATGATAACACCTGGCACTTGGACAGTGGTTGTTCCAAGCATATGACCGGATGTAAGTCCCTGCTATGTAACTTTAGGATTCGCGCTGGTCCTAATGTTACTTTTGGAGATGATTCTCAAGGAAAGACGGAAGGTGTTGGTGTTCTTTCGAATGGTCCTCTTACTTTCAGAAGAGTCTCTTATGTTAATGGTTTGAAGCACAATCTGATTAGTGTGAGTCAGTTGTGTGATGCTGGTTATGAGGTGAGATTCAGGTCTGATAAGGGGATTGTTCTTGATTTAGAAGGCATTGTGGTTCTGATTGCAAAGAGGGATGAGTCTTTGTATTCTTTTGACATGAGAAATCCAACTGTCACAAGAGAAGTATGCTTCATGTCAAAGTCTCAAGATGAGCTGAATTGGTTGTGGCATAAAAGGTTGTCTCATATGAATTTCAAAGACATCAACAAGCTGTGTAAGAAAGAGTTGGTGTCTGGTCTTCCAGTGATCAAGTATGAGAAGGACAAGCTGTGTGGTGCTTGTGAGAAAGGCAAGCAACATAAAGCTACCTTTAAGTCTAAAACCTGCTCAACCATTGATAATTGTTTGGATCTGCTTCATATGGACTTGTTTGGACCAATTAGTACTCCATCATTCACTGGAATGAGGTACTCCTTGGTCATTGTTGATGAGTATTCAAGATACACCTGGGTTTTCTTTCTTAAACACAAGAGTGATGCTGCTGACACAATCATTGATTTCATCAAGCAAGCTGAAATTCTTTACAAAAGGCCTGTTAGGCAGTTAAGGAGTGATAATGGAACTGAATTCAAGAATATCACTCTTAACTCTTTTTGCAGAGAAAAGGGAATTTCACAAGTCTACTCAGCTGCTAGAACTCCTCAACAAAATGGTGTTGCAGAAAGAAGAAACAGAACTCTTATTGAAGCTGCCAGATCCATGATGGCTCAAAACAATGTGAAGTCTCATTTCTGGGCTGAAGCAATTCACACAGCTTGCTTTACCCAGAACAGATCCCTCATTGTGAAAAGACACCAGAAAACTGCATATGAACTTCTTAGGAGGAGAAAACCTGAGATCGGTTTCCTAAGAATGTTTGGAAGTCCTTGCTATATTCTAAACCAGAAAGACCACCTTGGTAAGTTCGATGAGAAGTCAGATGAAGGTATCCTTCTTGGATATGCAACAATGATGAAAGCCTACAGAGTGTACAACAAGAGAACTAAAACAATTGAGAACTCTGTAAATGTAAGCATTGATGAAGGTTGTTCTAAGCCAGTTTGCTCTCCTCCTGAAGATGAAGACTTCAACTTTGAAGAACTGGCTGTACCTGAGAATGAGCCTCCAACAAATCCTCCAGTTGGAGCTAATAATGCTCAAACTCAGGGGGAGCAACTTTTAGAAGAAGAAGAAGAAGTTCCAATCTTTGAAGATGCTCAAACTGATCCTACTCCTACTGAAGTCATAGTTCAGAATCCATTTAATGACTCTTCAACTGGTTCAGACTCCTCCATTCCTGTCCAAGCTGATCAGCCTCTTCCTCAAACTGATCATGCTGGACCATCAAATCTGAATCAGTCCATTGTCCCTGTTACTAGATGGACAAAGAGTCATCCAATTGACCAAATCATTGGTGATCCACTCTCTGGTGTGAAAACAAGAAGAAAGGCAACATGCAACTTCTGCATGTTTGTCAACTTTGTAAGCAAGGTGGAACCAACTGAGGTTGATGAAGCTCTGGAAGATCCCTCTTGGGTTAATGCAATGCAAGATGAGCTAACACAGTTTGAAAGAAACAAGGTTTGGGAACTTGTTCCAAGACCTCATCACAAGACTGTGATTGGAACCAAGTGGGTCTACAGAAACAAAATGGATGAAAGGGGAGTTGTGACCAGAAACAAAGCAAGATTGGTAGCTCTTGGTTACAGACAAGAGGATGGAATTGATTATGATGAGACTTTTGCACCAGTGGCAAGATTAGAGGCAATCAGAATGTTTTTGGCCTTCTCTGCTCACAAGGGTTTCAAGGTCTATCAAATGGATGTGAAGAGTGCTTTTCTTAATGGAAAGTTGGAAGAAGAAGTCTATGTTGAACAGCCTCCAGGTTTTGAAAATTCAAAGTTTCCTGACCATGTATTCAAGCTTGACAAGGCTCTCTATGGGTTAAAGCAAGCTCCAAGGGCATGGTATGATACTTTGTCTAAATTCTTATTAGCTAATAAATTCAAAAGAGGTAATGTTGACAAGACTTTGTTTGTGAGAAAGTATAATGGTGATATTCTGCTGGTACAAATATATGTAGATGATATAATATTTGGTTCTAGCAGTGAAAGACTTTGCAAAAAGTTTTCAGAATTAATGTCTAAAAAGTATGAAATGAGCATGATGGGAGAACTAAACTATTTTCTGGGTTTACAAGTTAAACAGACTAAAAATGGAATTTTTATAAACCAAGGAAAGTATGTTAAAGATCTCTTAAACAAATTTGGTTTTAGTGATTGCTCACCTATGAAAACTCCTATGGGAACTGGTGAAAAGTTGGATGAAGATAAAAATGGAAAATCTGTTGACATCACAGCTTATAGGGGTATGATAGGATCATTACTTTATTTAACTGCTAGTAGACCAGATATTATGTTTGCTACATGTCTTTGTGCAAGATATCAGGCTAGTCCTAAGGAATCTCATCTTAAGGCTGTAAAGAGAATCTTTAGATACCTTAAAGGTAGTCCCAATCTGGGTCTTTGGTATCCCAAAGACTCAGGGTTTGATCTAATTGGCTATTCAGATTCTGACTTTGCAGGCTGTAAGATTGATAGAAAAAGTACTTCAGGAGCTTGTCAAATGCTAGGTAATAGACTTGTAAGCTGGTCCAGTAAGAAGCAGCATTCAGTTTCCATTTCAACTGCAGAAGCTGAGTATGTTGCTGCTGGAAGCTGTTGCTCTCAAATCCTTTGGATGCAATATCAGCTTCAAGACTATGGTGTCACTGCAACAAAAACTCCAATCTTTTGTGACAGTACCAGTGCCATAGCAATCTCAAACAATCCTGTACTTCATTCAAGGACCAAGCACATTGATATAAGATATCATTTCATTAGGGATCATGTGATGAAAGAAGATGTTGAACTCCATTTCATTCCAACAGACAATCAGCTTGCTGACTTGTTCACAAAGCCATTGGATGAATCAAGGTTCAACTACCTTATAAGTAAGCTAGGTATGCTTAATTTGTAAAATGTAGTGAGCTAAGTAATAGCAAATCTGACCCCTTAGAGTTTTACTAAAATTTTGAGGGCAAGCTGTGTCTGACACAGACTACTCTTTTATACTTGATGTTTATCAAGTAAAAGTGAGTAAGCTGAGTCTGACCCAGCTTCGTCGTTATTTTTGTTATTAAATATCTCAGTGCGTTTAATTTGTTTCATTATTTTATTTAGCTTACGTATTGATCCTATTGGGATGTGACACGTGTAGTGGACCATACCGGTTACTGAAAAAGTACCACCACTACTTGTTGTTCATCCAATCAAAATCTTTCTCTCTCTACTATTTCCAAATCAGATATTTTGGGTTTGAATAAAACAATCAATCTAACCTAAATTTCAAATCACTTATTCATATTTTCATAAAATCAATTTTTTTTTTCTCTCTAATCTGATTTCTGTTTTATTAAATTTACTTTCTTCTAAATTTGTTTTCAAAATGGCATCATCATCAAATAATTCTCAATCTTCTTCTGAATCTGAAAATCATTTTCCAACTCCAATCAGTGCAAATAAGTTATCTCCTTATGTGGTTGGAGATAAGGTAGTTGTTGTTCCCTCCGATCTTGATACTGGTAAAATCAAGATTGGAAGTCTGGTTTATGCTAATATTCATCCTCCCTCATGGGCAAAAGGATATGATGAGATTGTTACTTTCATGTGGTATCATCCGTTTGGGAAAGTAATGATTGAGAAACCAGATTGGGTGTTTCAAGATCTCCTGTGTGAATTTTGGGCAAGCTGTGTTGTGAAACAAAACAAGAAGGGAGATGCTGCAATCTATGGCTCAGTCCTAAACGGTAAGAAAAAGGTATATATTTCTTACGAAAGGCTTAAGTCTGCATTTGAGCTGTCATATATGCCTGATGATGAATATGAATCTGTTGTGTCTCATACTGAAGCCAAAAATGTTTTACAAGAAGTTGGATATACTGGTCCACTGGCTTCAGTTGTTAAAATGAAACATTTAACTGGTATTTGGAATTACTTATTGAGCACAATTTCAAAAACTTTACAAGTAAAGGCAGGCAGCTTTGATCAGCCTAATGTCCTAGAGTTGCAGATTTTTCATGCAATGGTCACTATGACCAAAATAGATTTTGCTGCTTTAATCTTTAAGGACCTTGTTGAGCGTGTAAATAAAAAGAGTCTTACCATACCCTATGGTAGGATTCTTGCACTCATTATTGAAGCTATCCTTGATAATGATTACAGCCTGGCAACTGGTCAGACTGTAGAGTGCAAGTCCATAAATTCTAACATTTTCAACAGTCCTAAGGTATCTGTGCAGGGTCTAACCCGAGCAATGCAGATTTACCTTGATTTGTGCAGGAGAAGAGAGGAGGAACAAGAAGCATTAAGGGAAGCTGTCCCTTCTTCGACGCGATCTGGGTCTGACACTCAATCTGCCAATCAGGGGGACCCAGGTACACATGCTTCTGAACCCTCAAACTCTTCTGGATCTATGCATTCTTCTCCTTTAAAAGAGGGTGAAGGGTTGGCCACATCATCAGCCACCCTAGCCGCACCCTCACTCAAATTCATATCAGCTTCAAAACAACCCAGTGTTGAGGACTTAGTGCCTCGCATTGTGAAAAAGAAAAGATCCACAAGGAAATCTGTGTCAGCTTTGGTGGGTAAAATTTCAACTCCAAAACCATTAGAAGTCCCACCTGGTTCAGTGGAAGCTGAGGAATGTTCCGAAGCTGTCCCTAATACCAAAGCTGACATACCGAACTCACCACGCCCATCTACACTCTCCCAAAAGGGTGTAGACGAGATAAAAGGGACAACTGTATCTACCCAACCCTCCAAACAGGGTGAAGGTATTGAAACAAAGACCTCCTCCCAAGGTCATACTGAGTCTGTGCCGAAATCGCCATCATCAGCCTCCCAAAAGGTTGATGATATCATTAAAGGGATAACAATGGATCTAGCCCAGATCCAAGAGTCAGAGTCTGTGCATGTACAATCTGAGGATGGTCAGACAAAGGAGAGTAGTATCGAACGCCAAGGTGACACTGCTGCTCTTCCCAAG
>CM067167.1:216889482-216944453 GCA_034093135.1 Erigeron breviscapus | reverse complement strand
GTGGCGGACCTGGAGAGATCACTTCAGTCATCTTCCCAGGTTATTTCTGATTTCAAGTCTTTGTTGTCCAATAATCTATCATCAGAAATGAACCTCTTTGCTGGGAATGAGAAGCTCGTGTTCGAGAAGTTGGATGAGCTGGTACTGGCCACAAATACAAACTCTCATAATATAAGAGTGGCAGTCCAGGGTTTAGAGAACAGGTTGGTGACTTCTGTTCAGACTGCAGTGGAAAGTCAAGTTGTTCAACCACTGGCAGGGCTGAAAGAAGATGTTCAGAATTTGGTTACAAGGGTAAGCTCTCTGGAGAGCAGGCCCACATTGGATCAAGGTGAGGTTGTGAGTACCATCAGTGATGAATGCACAAGAAGGTGAGCAAGATGCTCCACTGGATTTAAATGTTGAGGTTGCTGTAGAGACTGGTGAGCAGTCTGGTGAACAGACAGTTGGAAATATTCCAGAATGGGATGATGTTGACTCTCCAATGTCTGAGGACTTCGATGTTAACTTGAACTTTCTGGGTGAAGGTATACAGGAAGAAGAAATGCCAACACCTCCACCAGAATCAATGCCACCACCACCACCACCTTCAATTCCTCAATCAACTCCATATTTCACTCCCTTCACTCAAACATCTCAACCTCCAGTCAACCCAACCGAACAAAGTGTGCCAGACTCAAATGTTGAATCTGAAGAAGTCTGGGCACAAGTACCAGTAATAGAGAGAATAACCTCTCATCTGGAACCACCGACTGGTCTCTCCAGTTCTTCTTCAACCGAGGTCCAAGGCCTTCTTAGTAAGGTGGCGGACCTGGAGAGATCACTTCAGTCATCTTCCCAGGTTATTTCTGATTTCAAGTCTTTGTTGTCCAATAATCTATCATCAGAAATGAACCTCTTTGCTGGGAATGAGAAGCTCGTGTTCGAGAAGTTGGATGAGCTGGTACTGGCCACAAATACAAACTCTCATAATATAAGAGTGGCAGTCCAGGGTTTAGAGAACAGGTTGGTGACTTCTGTTCAGACTGCAGTGGAAAGTCAAGTTGTTCAACCACTGGCAGGGCTGAAAGAAGATGTTCAGAATTTGGTTACAAGGGTAAGCTCTCTGGAGAGCAGGCCCACATTGGATCAAGGTGAGGTTGTGAGTACCATCAGTGATGAATGCACAAGAAAGTTCAGAAGCAATATGCTCAAAGAAATGTGTGAAGAAGTTTCTGAGACTGCTCTTCGTGGCATCCAACAGGGGGTTTTACCCAAGATAGACAGATTACTGGAAGAGAAGTTTCCTAAGCACTTGCCAAAAGCTATTTCAAATATTCAAAAGGAAGTGCAAGAACTCAAGAAAGTTGTGTCTGAAGCAACTCCAGTAGAACGTATAACTTTTGGTCCATTAGACAGGTTGATGCTTGAAGAATTATGGAATGATCTGAAGTCAAGGACTAGAGATCATTCCAAGGGGGAAAATCGACATCTGGTGTCCAAACACAACAAGCATATGGCACTGAAGCCGGGCTTACTGAAGAAGAGGCTACTGGTACTGATGCCAGTGAGCCCCAGTTTGAAACCTTCCCAGACATTACTACTACATTGAAAACTGTTAAAGGGAAAGAGAAAGTAGTGACTGGTGAAGAGGAAACTGAAGAGACTGGAGATGTTGATAATGAAACATCTAAGAAGTTAGAACAACAATGCATCATGATCGAGATCTTCAAGACAAACCAGAAGAATGAACTGCTGGCCCATCTTAGGGATATGGCTAATCATGGGACTCTGGACTCCTACAATGCTGGAAGGCTTGGCATAAATGTTGAAATTTTTAAAAGGATGAAGGATGATCCCAGAGTTCATCAGTGTCTTGATGCATTGAATGATGTTCATATACGCTCGTTCTATGCTGAAGAAGAACAGGTATATGACTCATTGATTTATAGTGTGACCATTCCAGAGTTGATCAGGCAGAGAAGAGAGGAACTGATAAGCCTCCAGAAGAAAATTAGAAGAAATGCTGGTGCTCTGGAACTGGAATACAGAAAGAGGATGACTGGTCTGCCAAAGCTTACTGCCAGACAGATTAAGGCTATAAAAGATGCTGATGTTAGCACCTTCATTCCTCTGGATACTACTCTGAGAATAAATAGACAAGAACACCAGTCCACTGAAGGACAACAGAGTGGTGTATCCAGAGAAACTGAAGAATTGGTTCAGATGGCTAAGCAGAAGGCAAAATTTGAAGATATGATGAAGTTCAGGGCCAATGCAAGAAAGGTAATAAATGCTGAAATCACACTGGCTGAACATCATCAAGGTATGACCAAGTTTAATGTGAAGTTGACCAGAGAAGGTAACTTTACAGACGAAAGGAAGGATACGTCAGTCCAAGCATTTGGATGGACTGAACTAAAGGAGATTGGAATGACATTCAAAGGTAAGACTGATCTCTCTCCAGACGTAAAGGCCTTTATGAAGAGAATTGAGAAGGTCTGGAAGAGAATTCAACAAATGGAAGCTGTGTTGGGTCTGAGACCACCAGTGTCTGTTCCATCATCTCCATCTCCTAAGAGGAAGGCTACTGAAGATGCACCAGTAAGGACATCAAGAAGAAGGGCCTGAATCTTGTTTTATCATTGTACTTATTGTAATTATTGTGTTATGAAAGTTGTAATTATTTTCCTTTTTGGTGAAAGTAATAATAGTTGCAATTTTTTATTTTCATAAGTAAATGACCAGATTTAGTCTAAGTTAGAACTTAAAAGATGAAACTGAAAACACTCATGATCTATAAAGTGTTTTCCAGTAACTTATTTTTTTTTAGACTTAAATCGACCAAGTGTTTTCCAGGCATACAAATTTGTATATCTATAAGCCTGAAAAATACTTGCATTATTTCTAAACAAATAAGGGGAATTTGTTAGGTCCAGATTTAGTCCAGACTGGACTACTGGAATCTTACAAAAGATAAGTCAAGAAACATGTTTTGCTGGACTTGCTCCAGACCCGACTTCTGGAGCCTCACTGAAGATCTGACCAGAAAACATGTTCGACTGGACCTACTCCAGACTTGGAATCTGGAGTCCCTCTAAAAGATTTGTCCAGAAATAATTGAAGACTAGTGAGCAATACTTGTATAGATAATCTGGAGCATTCTCCAGATTAGCTCACTGAAGACTTCACCCCAGTCCAGATCTACTCTACTGAAGACATTCTGACTGAAGTCAAAGACTGAAGTCTGAAGGAAGAAGACTTTACAAATGGCGGAGTCCACTGAAAAGTCTTACCAGATCTGTACACTGGAGGATTGTTAGTGTTCTAGATACTACAAATCTGAACACTAATATCAAGGATTGACTTTAGCTTTAACACACTTTCCAAAGAACAATCCACTTGTTCTTTAACATATTATACGTGTGTTAAAGTGGTTGGATAAAAGGATACACTTGCACTTGATGTGACTTTATCCTTATTCCTTATCCAATACATTTAATGTTCTTGTCGGATCATTAAATGTATGCAACCATATTTGTACGGCACAAAATTCACTGGTGAATTTTGTTGCCTATAAATACAAAGTCATTTCCTTGACATAAATACTTTTTAAGCATACACTTTGCATGAAAGTGAATTTGTCTAAAATACTCTCGATCTTAAACAGGGATACTTCACAACTTTAAGTATCTCGATCATAAAGAGCTATTTGACAAATATAGATCATTTGTAACTCATAGGTTGTTAGGATATATACTTAATTGTATTATCCTGATTCCGCAACAACCTTGTATTTTATTTACACATCAATAAATGATGAAGTTATATAAAAAGACGGATGAAAATAATCAAAATAAAATGTTTAAAGGTAAACCGTAACTGTATGAAAGTTATTTTATGAAAACATGAGAACTCAAAAGTTAAGTGTCAAGAAAATGAAAATAAAAACTTTGATGTGGGACAAAATTTAAAAGATACAAACCTTAGGGGGTTAAAATGAAGATTGATAAAAGTTATTATGCGCTATAGGATCGCTTTAAATGTTACATAAATGTAAGACGTAACGATGATGAAAGTTATTATATATTAAAAACCTTATATATAAAAATATGGATGAAAAATAAAAGTAAAACCGTAACTGTGTAAAAGTTGTTTGATGAAAACATGAGAACCCAAAAGTTAAGTGTCAAGAAAATGAGAATGAAAACTTTGATGTGGGACAAAAGTTAAAAGATAGAAACTTTAGGGGGTTAAAATAAAAATTAGTAAAAATTATTATGTGCTATAAGAACTTGTACATTTAATGCAAAAAGAACTTGTACATTTACATAGGTTTTTACTTTTTAGTATGTATACTAGAGTAAAGGCCCGTGCGATGCACGGCAAGGTAAGCGGATGTGATTCACATCTTTGATAATGTTGCTTGATCATTAGTTGATGGTTATGAAGTAGTTCATTTATAAAACTGAAGTTGGCCCCGGGGAGATGCCAAACTTCAGGTAGCTCATTGAGTTGGCCTTCGGAAGACGCCAAACTTTCTAAGTGCATATATAAAGCTAAAGTAAACATTAACCAAAGACAAGAACTAAAACCTATGGCCAATCAAGGGTATATAGTTAAAACCATATATAGGTACAACAACCTTGAGAGAACCGCAAAATCCCTAATTCAATACACATGTTGTAACTTGAGTTATACCTTCAATGGATAATTGATCGACTTACTTGAGATATTTATATATATATATAGACACACACATATGTTAGACTGTACAAAATACTTGTCTAGTGGGTTCATACATTAAGGCTTATGGATAGAATTAATGGGTTCAAAATGAAAGTAATCACATTGAAGTTAAAGTATATAAAAACATGAAATTTTTAAGTGTTTCAATTTTTTCAAATTAAGATCGTGTAAAGTTAGAACCCTCATAAGTTTTCTCAAATTAGAAATTATGAGAGAAGCATAATAATATGTCCCTATTTTTATTTGTTGGTGAACCATTAATCATGTTTGAAGCGTTTCGATTGCTATAACTTCACCAAAGATTTCAACTGTAAAGGATCCAAGTCCAAATTTTTTCATATATCTTTATTAAAGAATAAGAGTAATATACCTGTAACTTCGAGGCCATGATGGGTCTGCAGAATTGCAATCCTACCGAACATCTTCAGCTTCAACTCTATTAAAATCCTTATCCTCATTTCCATTTCTATCTTCTTAATGTCACTCTCAATTTAATACATTATCTGGGCAAGCCAGATGCGACCCTCTTGTTTTGAACCATCACTGAACCTGCCTAAACGCCCATTTTGCCCCCTCTAATTGTATGTATATATTTATATTTACTCTCTTATAAAACAAACCACTATCCCCCTTTTAAACTTTCTATCTTTAAAAAACCTAAAATACCATTATCCTTTAACACACTCTCAACCCACACACCACATCTACCCAAAATATCCTTAAAATATTTTCCAACTCTATTGACCGAAACTACCTCACTCATTTATTCACTAATTTAAATATTTTCACCTAATATACTTTTAATACTCTAATGAAATTATTTACAACATACATTCTTTAACCCTTGAAATAACTATAATACCCATTTTACATCAATTATTTTTACATTAATAACCACACTGTTACAGCCACCACCACCGTCACCACCACCTGTTACCGTCATCGTCGCTGCATTGCGCGTACTCCTCTCGTGTGTGTATATATATATAATATAAATTAATAAAGTTGATGCTTAAATTTTGGCTCCTGCTCGTGATGTTTAAATCGAATGACAAAGAAAATAAAAGAGTTTATTGCTTGAGTTTTGATTTGGCCGTATGTTTTCAATAGTACCAAGGGTTCTATATTTTAATACGAATTAATTAATTATTTATCTACAATTAGAAGTTGGTGATTAATTATCATAAATTGAACTTGAATGGGATATGGATCTTTTTGGCCGAACTACACAAATTATGGGGATATCCTCATATTTATAATGTATTGTGCATTAACTTACCATTCTATAAACTTTAATATTATTATATTATATATATCATCTTTATTATTATATTATAATTATAATAAGTATTAAACTCACATATAATCATTACACTTTACAAAATATATATTATTATAATGTATATAATTACTTTATAACTAAACCAAAATAATTAAACTCATTAAACACCCTCATAAATTAAGTGCTAAAGAAGCAACTATGATCCAACTTTAGATTATATATAGATAATAATTAGGATTGGTTTAGGCTTTGATTACAATTTCACAAAGTTAAGCCCAGTCCTATCAAAAGCCCGAGTAGACCCACTAGCCTTGGCCCAGTATTATGTCCATAAATTATATAATTTTTCTTTTTTTAATTAATTAATGATATTTTGTACGTATATTTTTTTCTTCTTGAATAACAAGTTCACTCAAAGTGTTGAAAATAGGGATGGCAATGGTCGGGTATCATCGAGGATCTCAATCTTCATCCTCATACCTGATTTTCACTTGCAATCCCCATTCCGGTTCTCATCCCCGTCGAGAAATTTGATTACATCCCCATACCCGTCCCCGTCGGGTATCGGGAATCCCCATCGGGTAATCGACAATTTCATTTTTGAATAAACATAAAATCATAAAAGTAGAAAATAGCTAAGAGAATGTTTAGTTCGAACTTTTTTTTTATTTATAAACTATGAATATAATTCTATATATAAACTAAATATATATATTGTTAGGTCCAGATTTACTGGACTCGCTCCAGACTCGACTACTGGAGCCTTACTGAAGATCTGTCCAGAAACGTGTTCTACTGGACCTACTCCAGACTTGGAATCTGGAGTCCCTCTGAAGATTTGTCCAGAAATAATGGAAGACCAGTGAGCAAATACTTGTATAGGAAATCTGGAGTATTCTCCAGATTAGCTCACTGGACTTCACCCCAGTCCAGATCTATTCTACTGAAGACGTTCTCACTGAAGTCAAAGACTAAAAGTCAGAATAAAGAAGACTGACAAATGGCAGAGTCCACTGGAAGTCTTACCAGATCTGTACACTGGAGGATTGTCAGTGTTCTGGACCTTACAAGTCTGAACACTGATATCGAGGAATTGACTTTTGCCTTTACACACTTTCCAAAGGACATTCCACTTGTTCTTTACCAAAGTTTATACGTGTGTAAATGTGGTTGGTTAAAAGAATAAAGTCATATGATGTGACTTTATCCTTGTACCTTAACCAATGCATTTAATGTTCTTGTCGGATCATTAAATGCATGCAACCATATTTGTACGGCACAAAATTCACTGGTGAATTTTGTTGCCTATAAATACAAAGTCGTTTCTTTGTAAAAATTTCTTTAAAGCATACATTTAGCATTAGAGTGAATTTGTCTAAATACTCTCGATCTTAAACAGGGATACTTCACAACTTTAAGTATCTCGATCCAAAAGAGTTATTTGACAAATATAAATCATTTGTAATTCATAGGTTGTTAGGATACATACTTATTTGTATTATCTTGATTCCGCACAACCTTGTATTTTATTTAACATCATAAATAAAATACACAAACAAGTTTTAATTTTGGTCCCGATCCTAATGTTAATGTTAATGATCAAAATAATGAACCACCTATTGTTAATAACACTAATCCACCACCTCCTCCTCCTACTCCTGCTTCTCCACATGTGCATGTGCACTATTCAAACAATCCTGTTCCTAAATTCAGTGGGAACAGTGATGAGTTTGGTACGTGGAAGGCTAGGATGGTATTGCATGTTACTGGTATTGAGAGGAATATGATGAAAATCTTAAATGAAGGACCTTATGTCCCCACATCACCTCTCAATCTCCTTCTTGATCCTTCTGGATCTAGAAGAGGAAGGGAAAAGAGGGAGGAACATTGGTCTGATGAGGAGAGGAGATTGGTGAATCTAGACACCCTTCTCAAAAACATGATCCTCGGGGCCGTTCCAGAAACCCTAATTCCCACATTAGTTCTTTTTCCCAGTGCTAAAACCATGTGGGATGAACTTCTAAACCATCATGAAGGAGGAGATGACACCATTGTCACCAGAAAGGTCTCCTTAAACAAGAGGTATGAGTCATTTTTTGCTCAGCCTAATGAGTCTCTCACTGGTACTTACACCAGATTTATGAGTATCATAAACCAGTTAAGAGGTCTTGGGGTTGAGAAGGACAAGGATATACTTCTGGAGAAATTTTGTGATATTCTGCCCACCAAATGGTCTCACATGATCCTGGTCTTACGACAAGGTAAAACTCTGCACACACACACTCTCTCAACTCTTTATGGAGCTTTCAGGTACACTGAAGAAAATCAAGCTTAGAGAGTGGTGGCAGAACAAGATGCTTATAACCATGCCTCCAGTAGTCCTGTTGTGGTTGGTCATACTGAACCACAAAGTACAGCACTGATATCTTCTGAGAATGTATTTTCTATGAAGAAGATGGTGTCTGAACTCATGGATTCTGGAGAGTCCAGTCAAATCTCTCCAGACTGTTGTGATGAAACTGATGATGATGACCTTGTTGCAATGATTGCTAAAACTTTTAACCGTTTCAAAACAAGAGCAAATAGGCCATCTGGATAATTTGCATCCAGTTCTTCAACTGATAAGACCAATTTGACATGCTTTAAGTGTGGCAAAAAGGGTCATTTCATGAAAGATTGCAGGTCCATCCAGTTTGTATCCAAGCCTGGTCCATTTTCTTCAAATAATAAGCCTGATGATAGCTATAAATTGAAATATAAAAAGCTTAAGGCCCAGATTGCTCTCATGGCACAACAAATGGAAAACAATAATAAGTGCATGATCGCAACAACTGAAGAGAAGTAGGTTCCTTCTGATGAATCATTTGCTGATGAAGAAGAAGAAAGAGATTGTTGTTACATGGCTCTGGCAGACGAAGAGCACCTGGTGAAGGAAGATGTCACATCTGGACGATGGGTGGACATTGTTATTAAAAAGGTTGGTGATTATGATACTGCAACTGACCAAGAATTAAAACTGGGCATCGCTGAAGCTCTTAATTCTGATTTAATATTTGTTGAAAATGTTAGATCTGACTATGTAAATGGTCTAGAAATAGATTTTTCCTGAAATAACTGTTTTAAAATCAAAATTGAAAGAACTTCAAGACATTGAACTGGCATTTCAAGCCCAGGTTCTGGTAACTGAACAATTGATTCAAGAAAAACAAGATCTTGAAGTCATTTTAGAGAAAGAAAAACTGGTGATTAAATCATGGCTAGAAACCAGAAAGCCATATGATGCTGGAGTAAATCAATTTTCTGCTCAAAAACGTGCATATTTAGAGGAATATGATGAAAATCTTAAATGAAGGACCTTATGTCCCCACATCACCTCTCAATCTCCTTCTTGATCCTTCTGGATCTAGAAGAGGAAGGGAAAAGAGGGAGGAACATTGGTCTGATGAGGAGAGGAGATTGGTGAATCTAGACACCCTTCTCAAAAACATGATCCTCGGGGCCGTTCCAGAAACCCTAATTCCCACATTAGTTCTTTTTCCCAGTGCTAAAACCATGTGGGATGAACTTCTAAACCATCATGAAGGAGGAGATGACACCATTGTCACCAGAAAGGTCTCCTTAAACAAGAGGTATGAGTCATTTTTTGCTCAGCCTAATGAGTCTCTCACTGGTACTTACACCAGATTTATGAGTATCATAAACCAGTTAAGAGGTCTTGGGGTTGAGAAGGACAAGGATATACTTCTGGAGAAATTTTGTGATATTCTGCCCACCAAATGGTCTCACATGATCCTGGTCTTACGACAAGGTAAAACTCTGCACACACACACTCTCTCAACTCTTTATGGAGCTTTCAGGTACACTGAAGAAAATCAAGCTTAGAGAGTGGTGGCAGAACAAGATGCTTATAACCATGCCTCCAGTAGTCCTGTTGTGGTTGGTTCATACTGAACCACAAAGTACAGCACTGATATCTTCTGAGAATGTATTTTCTATGAAGAAGATGGTGTCTGAACTCATGGATTCTGGAGAGTCCAGTCAAATCTCTCCAGACTGTTGTGATGAAACTGATGATGATGACCTTGTTGCAATGATTGCTAAAACTTTTAACCGTTTCAAAACAAGAGCAAATAGGCCATCTGGATAATTTGCATCCAGTTCTTCAACTGATAAGACCAATTTGACATGCTTTAAGTGTGGCAAAAAGGGTCATTTCATGAAAGATTGCAGGTCCATCCAGTTTGTATCCAAGCCTGGTCCATTTTCTTCAAATAATAAGCCTGATGATAGCTATAAATTGAAATATAAAAAGCTTAAGGCCCAGATTGCTCTCATGGCACAACAAATGGAAAACAATAATAAGTGCATGATCGCAACAACTGAAGAGAAGTAGGTTCCTTCTGATGAATCATTTGCTGATGAAGAAGAAGAAAGAGATTGTTGTTACATGGCTCTGGCAGACGAAGAGCACCTGGTGAAGGAAGATGTCACATCTGGACGATGGGTGGACATTGTTATTAAAAAGGTTGGTGATTATGATACTGCAACTGACCAAGAATTAAAACTGGGCATCGCTGAAGCTCTTAATTCTGATTTAATATTTGTTGAAAATGTTAGATCTGACTATGTAAATGGTCTAGAAATAGATTTTTCCTGAAATAACTGTTTTAAAATCAAAATTGAAAGAACTTCAAGACATTGAACTGGCATTTCAAGCCCAGGTTCTGGTAACTGAACAATTGATTCAAGAAAAACAAGATCTTGAAGTCATTTTAGAGAAAGAAAAACTGGTGATTAAATCATGGCTAGAAACCAGAAAGCCATATGATGCTGGAGTAAATCAATTTTCTGCTCAAAAACGTGCATATTTAGATGGAAATACTCATGTAGCATCATTAATACCAGTAATCGATCGATTACCATAGGGGTTCAGGCCCACCACTGTTTATGATGAGCCTGTAACTCCCAAGGCCAATATTTTCCCAGTTCAATCCCCAGAGGTTAAGACTGGAGCATTCCAGATGACTGCTCCAGTTAAAGAGGTTTATCGGAATAAACCTTTGCCTCAGACCAATCCCCTACCTAAGCCTAGAACTGGAAAGGCTAAGGTATCATCTGATGAAAATGTTTTGTCAAGGTTAGAGAGCCAGATTAAACTACTGACTCGTCAATTTCAAAGTTTTAATGCAAGATTAAACTTTATTGAGGGTACTTCATCTGGCCCTAGACAAAATACAAAACCTTTTGCAAAGAAAGTTAAATCTATTTCTCCAGTTGAGAAAAAGAAAAAGGTTTCAAAACTATCAACCCAGTGGTCTTTTCAACTATGACCACTGTTGAAGAAAGTGAACTAAACCAGATTGCCCCAGGGACCTATAAAGGAGGGTCCAGTGAACCCATCAGTCGATGGGTTCCCAAATCTAACTGATAATATCTGGTGGATGTGCAGGGCACGTAATCAGAAACAAGGCCAGACTGGTAGCACAAGGCTACTGCCAGTCAGATGTCGATTTTGATGAATCATTTGCTCCAGTGGCTAGACTTGAAGCGATCAGAATATTCTTAGCATTCGCTGCTTATCATCAGTTCAAGGTCTACCAGATGGATATAAAGAGTGCTTTCTTGAATGGAAAACTTGAAGAAGAAGTTTATGTCAGACAACCACCAGGTTTCGTTGATGAAAAGCATCCACATTGGGTATATCGTCTGGACAAAGCGCTTTATGGCCCCAGACAAGCCCCACGTGCCTGGTATGACACTCTGACTAAACATTTATTGAAAAATGGTTTCAAAATAGGTGCAATTGACAATACCTTATTTATTTTTCATGAAAAAGGTAATTTGTTAATGGTACAAATTTATGGTGATGATATTATTTTTGGGTCTACTGATGAAAACATGTGCAAGAAATTTTTGAAAATAATGTCAACTGAATATGAAATGAGTTTGATGGGTGAATTAACATATTTTCTTGGACTCCAGATTAAACAAAACAAAGATGACATTTTTATTAATCAGGAAAAATATGTTAGAGATCTTTTAAATAAATATGATATGAACTCTTCACCATCTAAACCCACTCCAATTTCTGCACCACTGACACTGGACTCAGATCCAGATGGAAAACCAGTGAACACCACTGTCTATAGAGGCATGGTTGGTTCACTGATGTATTTAACTGCCAGTAGACCAAATATTATGTTTTCAACATGTTTATATGCCAGATATCAGTCTAATCCAAAGGAATCTCATATGCTTGCTGTAAAGCGCATACTGAAGTACCTTAAGGGTGTCCCCAGTTTGGGTCTTTGGTATCCCAAAGGCTCAGGCATGGATCTAATGGGTTATTCAGATTCAGAGCATGAAAGTTGTAAGATAGACAGGAAATCCACTACTGGTGGATGTCATTTCCTTGGTGGCAAACTGGTCAGCTGGACCAGTAAGAAGCAAACTTCAGTTTCATTGTCCACTGCTGAAGCTGAATACGTGTCTGCAGCCACTTGTTGTGCTCAGATACTCTGGATGAAGAACAAGTTGTTTGATTATGGTATTAAGTACTCAAAGACCCCAATCTTTTGTGATAATACCAGTGCCATTGCTATCTCGAACAATCCAGTCATGTACTCCAAAACGAAGCACATTGATCTCAGGTATCATTTTATCCGTGATCATATTATGAAAAACAACATTGAACTCCATTTTATTCCCACTGACAAACAACTCGCTGACATTTTTACTAAACCTCTGGATGTCAAAACTTTTGAATATCTTGTTGGTGAGTTGGGAATGTTAAACCCTTAAATCTGGAACCTTGGTATTGAACGCCATTGTGTACTACTGAGGATCTTTGATTTAAAGATTTATAAATTTATGACTGCTCAGATATCGAACGCCATTGTGTACTATCTTTGCATTAATAGATTTCTGGATCAACATTCCAGGGGGAAGACTTGAAAGATATTTTTGTTCTTAAAAATGTTTTAAGTTCAAGGGGAATTTATTAATTTATTTTCTCACTGGACAAATTCTTCAGAAAATATTACTGGTACTTTGTAAATGTGTCCCTCTCATTGGTAATTGGACAGGTTGAAGTGCGTGTTTGAGGTAACTTTTGTCTCCTTGTAAATGTGTCCCTCTCATTTGTCTGTATTAGTTGACGTGCATGTTTGAGGTCACCAGTCTCTTTCAAATGGTTTTCACTAGTACTTTACTCGAGTGTCCCTCCAGTGTACCATCAGTACATGTTTCACTGGACTAATCCACTAGTGATACTGGAGTGTCCAGTCAACCTCCAGATGCACTGAAATGAGTCATAATATTTTTAAATACTTGGTCATTGTGCGTGCCACGTAAGCAAACTTTTTAAAGATATTTATCTTATAATCCTACGTGGCATGTAAATTTTTCAAAGAAATGATGGTATTTTTACCTTGGGAAGACAAAAAGTGCAACTTGATACTGTTTGTGGGCTGTAAACCGTCACATATTTATGTGTGATGTGATGTAATTAATGCAGATCTCAGAACCCGATCAAAATTTTATTTGATAATTTCAACTTAACCGTTTGAGTTCCACATTCTCTCTCCTATATATACCCACTTTCAATTTCATTTGCATTTACTTCGAACATATTTACTCCCAAATCTTTCAAATTCCTTCATTTATTTCTTCATTCAATTTACAATCATAATCATCTCTCATATTTACTCCATTTCCATTCAATTCTTCATCAAATCTTCATCAAAACCCTAAATATTCAATTTCATCTTCATCTATTCATCATAAAATGGAACCAAGACAATCCAAATCGCCTAAAAATCTGCTCGCCGCTGAATATGCTCCGACTGAAAATGTTGAAAGGGCACCTCATATCACATTAGAGGCAAAAGCTATAAGAATAAACATGAATAACTGGATGGCCAGACTTTCACTTTCCAGTGTTCATAATGCCCAATCCGTTATTGGGAGATTAAATACATTTTTTCTCTAATGTCCATTATATGGTGCTTTGACCTTAAATCCAGGGAGGATGTACCATGACTATCTATGTGAATTCTGGTACTCTGCAATTTATAATGATGAAACTTCATCAATTTCTTATACTCTCAAGGGAGGTACCAGATCCTTGAGTTTCTCTGTTAGTTTACTCAGGCCTGTTCTACAATTGAATTATTTTAAACAGAATGACTTGCCCATCGAACTTCCCTCTGGTATAAATTTCAGGGAAGTATGCAGATTGTTGGGGCACACAGAAATTATGGATGAGCATGGCCAGCTATCCAGAAAGGGAACAGTCTATATGAGCAGGCTGACAGACTCATGGAGATTCTTCTTCACACATATCGTTGAATGTTTGGAAGGCAGTTCTGGAGGGTTGGACCAGATAAATCAAACTCATCTCCAGATTGCCTACTGCCTCTGGTTTGGTTATAGAGTAGATTTTGCTCAGATCCTGTTTGATGATCTGGTAGAGCGTCTTAGAGTGAAAGGTAGAAAAGCCTTTGTTCCATATATCCGTTTTCTTTCACTGATGTTTAAAAGAGCTCTTGGAGACCAGTACGGTTATGAAACTACTCACTTTTCTGTGAGTGAGTATATGAGGGATCTGACCAACCTAAGATCTCCACTGAATGAGGTAGATATTCCTCAGTCCATGCTCTCTTTTCAAAGGGAAGAAGTAAAAGTGGCTCCAGGTAGAGGTCAAGTTGGTGAAGGACCCTCTGGTGACCAAGATATACAAATTATAGAAGCTGTACAACCCATCAGACAAGTGGCTCCTGAAGGTCAAGGACCAGAAAATGTTCAACCTTCCAGACGACCTAGATCAAACAGGCGTCTGATGAGAGCTGGAGTTCAGGTGAATCCAGAAAGACATCCTGGTGATGTAATGAACAATGATGGGTCTCCTATTTTTGAAGAGGAGAATGTTGAAAATATACAAGTTATTGAGCAGACAGAAAATGTTCAACCTTCCAGACGACCTAGATCAAACAGGCGTCTGATGAGAGCTGGAGTTCAGGTGAATCCAGAAAGACATCCTGGTGATGTAATGAACAATGATGGGTCTCCTATTTTTGAAGAGGAGAATGTTGAAAATATACAAGTTATTGAGCAGACAGAAAATGTTGTACAGACTTTCGTGCAAGAAGAAAATGTGGCTCAGATTGTTGAGCAGGTTGTTGAGCAGGTAGAACAAATTGTTCAGGCTGATGAACAAGTATCTGGTGAGCAAGAGGCTCGAATCGATTTGAATGTTGAAGCAAGTGAACAGGTGTTAAAACACGATTTTAGCTCTGAATTCGATCTAACAATGGCGGTTTGCTAGTGTGTGTTCTTGGTGTGTGTGTGTGTGTTTTGAGAGAGAAAGGTCGTATAAACTGAAAGATTGGAATTAATTGTGTAAGGAATGAAATGTGGGTTCTGATCTTGTTATGATTTCTAAGGTATGAGGGCTATATATAGTCTAACAATCTAACTATGCTAATTATCACAATTAGCCCCTCAACCTTAGTAATCATCTATCTATGACTTAACAACAAGAATGTCTTCTAATCTTAATTACAATTTATCACTATTTTTGGATTTCTAACATTCTCCCCCTTAGTGATTTATTGTAATGAATGAAGTACGTGTTATCTTGTCTTGTAGGAATGAAATTGATGAGCCCGGTGGTGAAGACAATAGGGATGTTGAAACAAGTCTTCAAAGCTTTCTCTTTAGTCTTTGGAGAACTTGATTCAGTCTTGATCTTGTACTTCTTGAAGTTAAATCATATGACGTTTCTCAATGTTCTTTTTGAACAGAGAATGATGAAAGCAATTTTGGCTTGAATCTTCGAGGATTGATGAATCATGAATCAGAGTTGTCTTTTGAAATGCAGAAGAGATGAATCTTGGTTTTGATTCTTCAATCTTCGATTCTTGAATGAACTTCAACTTTTTGATTCTTTGGTTTTAATTCTTGAATGAATCTCATCTTCTTGAAATGAAGTTTCATGAATATGAACTCTCCCCCTTGATTTATGCATTGGAGTTTCTTGATAAAGTGTTGTTGTATGACTTGAAGATCTTGAATGAAGTGTGTTTGAAGAAAACTCGTTTCAAGCTTTACTTCTTTGACTTGAATCTTCTAACAAATCTTTCAACCTTTTTGAAGCTTCGATCTTTGTTACGTCACCTCGAACACTTTGGAGAGTTAGCAATTTGAATGAAGTTTAGATGAAATTCTTATGAATTAATCATGCTCCCCCTCAATCCATGAGTATACATCTTTTGGAGCATCTTTGAATTGTTGAAGTGTCTTGAGTGAAAATCTTTTCATCTTCGGTTTCATTCTTATCTCTAAAGTCAATTCAGATTCCCCCTTTTTTAAATCAAAATCTTAATCAACTAAAGTCTAGTGAAAATCTGAAACTATTGACTCCTCATGAACAATTTCTCTCCCTATACACAAACTTTGATAAGTCTTTTCTCATTTGAAACACCCAAATAAAAATTTCTCAACATAGACTCTCATTCCATTTTTATCATCAACTATGCCTTTGAAGATCAAAGTTTCATCATAGAAAGTATTCTTCGAAGCCTACTATTGATGGAACACAGACTCTTATTCCAATTCATCTCCGAAGCAAAAGCTCAGTTGATAAAGACTATGAATCAATCATAATATTTTCTCCCCCTCATAATGACAAAATTTGGGAATCAATGTCATTATGCACATATGAGATTGATTAAGCGTCACAAGGAATAAGAATACATGGAGAAATGTCAACCATCACAACATCAACCCAAACTAGTTGCCCAACCCAAGAGATCCTATGGGTGACTAAAATGTAAGATTGAAGTTGTTGGGACAAACATTATAGCATGGTGTTGGTGATTTCTGTGTTTGTGAGAAGAGAAATGAAACCAGATAAGAATGATCCGTTTGCATGTTCAAAAATCAAAAGGATTAATGAAATGACCGATAGAAATGTATAACATTTTTCGGATTTCCTATGTATCATTGAGATATGCACAAAACAAGTCTCTAACATAGTTCGGTCTGCGGCTTTTCAACCACAAGATTGCTTCAAAGAATATAAATCATGGTTAACACTACCGAAGCATTTGATAACCACAATTTTATCCTTAAAGACTTTTAGGGAAAACCGAGGTCACTTAGACTTCTTGTTAACTCAATAATCACATAAATGTAATTATGAGACCTACGTTCAACGTTGGAAAAGATGTTAGCATTGGTAGGATTTCCATTCGATCATCGTGGAATATCAATTAAGATATCACTACGAATGTTCCGGCTATATCACAAAGATAAGCAATTATATCACAAAGATATGACGCTAGTGTGTTCTAAAAGAATGAAAGATAATCAAATCAATGATCAATCAAATTAGCTCTAGACACAAAGTGATCAAATGAAGTCGGGGACTGGAGCAGAATGTCGCCCTTTTTCAATATCAACATCTTCCAAAAGAAGAGTCAATAGAAATGTGAAAATCTCCGTGAGAATAAAACAAGTATTTGTTAAGAAACACTTGAGTGGTTAGGTAAAGATGTGTATTGCTTCACTGGGTCCATGAAGACTTCTTCAATATCAACATCTTCCAAAAGAAGAGTCAATAGAAATGTGAAAATCTCCGTGAGAATAAAACAAGTATTTGTTAAGAAACACTTGAGTGGTTAGGTAAAGATGTGTATTGCTTCACTGGGTCCATGAAGACTTCTTCAATATCAAGATATCAACAAATGACATCTGATAGAAACGTGTTTTACCCGGCTTTTGAGAATTTTGGGAAGGGTATCATTTCTTTTATCCCTTTTCTCACAACAAATCACCTTAACCTCTCACTTTTCGACTTTACTCCCTCCATTCTAGTTGCACGAAATCAACATCACTCAAAATACCCTCACTATCTAATGAAAGTAGTGAATACTCCGGGGTTAGAACTCATCGGCGATGATGAAATTCATGGAGTCAATTTTGAGAAAAACTTATCGCTCATTGTGCAAACTAATCACCGAACTCCATTTGATTCAAAATCATTAAAAAAAACATCAAATGTGTGAATGAAAAGGTTTGAAACACATTTGAAGTTTGATAATTTTTGAAATCACAAACTCCTCCTTAATCTATGCAAGAATATATCAAAAATGGTTTTCATAGAAAGGTGGAGCAAAAAATTGTTTTTGCGAGATCAAAATGAAGCACAAAGTTTTGCTTCAACAACAATGTTGGTAGTAATATAGCTAGGGAGTACACAAAGGCGTTCAATCCGTCGCAACTTACAACAACATGTTGGAGGCAATTAAAACATTTAAGAAAAAGTGAAAAACCAATCAATTAGTACAATATGAGAGAACAAGAGAGTACACAAAGGCGTTCGATCCTTCGTTTCCCATATCACTAATTGAGAGTTTGAAAAGTTTGTTTGGGAAAAAAAATTTGATTGCTATTACACATACATATTCATATAAGAATACTTGGAAGTACACAAAGGCGTTCGATTCCTTGTTTTCTTATATCAATTTATATGTATAATAACAATGCGTTTAAAAATAAATATATCATTTAAGAACGGGTTACATACATAGTATATGCAAGCCATTAAAAAAAATCTTTTTGTTAATTTTTGTAATTTTTCAATTTTGTATTTTTGTTTTCTGAAATGTGTCAAGAATTCCTTCAAATGAAAAAGATTAAGGTTTAAGATTCAACATACCAAGCTTGGAGATCAGAAAATTAAACCTCTTTTCGTCCAACGGTTTTGTGAACAAATCTGCAAGTTGAAATTCAGTTCCCACAAAGTAGAGTTCGATGTCACCTTTCTCAATATGATCTTTGAGAAAATGATATCTAACATCAATATGCTTTGATCGAGAGTGGTTTACTGAGTTGACTGCAATAGCAATGGCACTCTGAGAATCACAATAGATAGGAATATGATCATACGTAAGACCATAATCAGTCAGTTGAGTCTTCATCCATAAGACTTGAGCACAACAACTAGCCGCAGCCACATATTCTGCTTCAGCCGTTGATAGTGAAACACAGTTCTGTTTCTTGGAAGACCAACTCACAATTTTGTCTCCTAAAAATTGTAAAGTACCGGAAGTGCTCTTGCGATCAAGTTTACAACCTGCATGATCTGCATCTGAATAAGCAGTTAGGTTGAATCCAGTATCCCTTGGATACCAGAGACCTAAATCGGGTGTACCCTTCAGATAACGAAAGATTCGTTTCACAGCTTGATAGTGTAAATCAGTTGGAGCAGCTTGATATCTAGCACACATACATGTTGCAAACATTATATCTGGGCGAGATGCTGTTAGGTACAACAGTGAACCAATCATACTTCTGTATCTCTTTTGGTCAAATGGTTTCCCATTTGTATCAGTATTAATGGTTGTTCGAGCAGCCATTGGGGTAGAAATTGAAGAACATGAAGTCATATCAAACTTTTTCAACATGTCATTTATGTATTTACCTTGTGATATAAAAATACCAGTTGGTAACTGTTTGATTTGAAGACCCAAAAAGTAATTCATTTCCCCAATCATGCTCATTTCAAAATGATTGACCATTAGAGATGAAAAGTTTCGGCAAAATGTTTGACTGGTCGACCCAAATATAATGTCATCAACATATATTTGAACTAGTAGAACATGCTTACCTTGTTTGCGAATAAACAGGGTAGGGTCAATTATGCCTTTGGTAAATCCACCTTTAAGTAAGAAAGTAGTTAAGGAATCATACCATGCTCGGGGTGCTTGCTTAAGACCATAGAGAGCCTTGTCTAACCTGTAGACATGGTTTGGTCTTTGAGGATCAACAAATCCTTCAGGTTGATCAACGTAAACTTCTTCTTTGAGATCACCATTCAGAAAAGCAGTTTTCACATCCATTTGAAACACAGTGAAGTTTCGGAATGCAGCATAAGCTAAGAAAATTCGAATGGCCTCCATTCTTGCTACTGGAGCAAAAGTTTCGTCGAAATCAACACCAGGTTGTTGGCAATAACCCTTAGCAACAAGTCGAGCTTTATTCCTTACTACCACTCCATTCTCATCCTTTTTGTTTTTGAATATCCACTTCGTTCCGATTGGATCAGCTTTTCTAGGATTTGGAACTAACCTCCATACCTTCAGTCTTTCAAATTGAGCGAGTTCATCTTGCATTGCCTTAACCCACTCTGGATCTTGAAGAGCTTCAGATACCGTTTTGGGTTCAATATTGCTAAGAGAAAGCGCAACAAGACACTCATTCACTGAAGTACGAGTAGTTACTCCTGCTTGTGGATCTCCAATTATCTGATCAGTAGGATGGTCTTTCTGCATACGTGTCCACTTGTGAGCATGAGGGAGCGGATCTTGTTCTTGAAGATCAACATCATCATCATTGAAACTTGAGTTTTGTTGAGAGATAGAGTCATAACTTGGTATAACTCTTTCCTCATATGCTGGATGATCAAAGTCAAGTGGTACATACACATTCGGAGTGTTCAGGGGATTGGTTGTCTGAGTGAATTGAGAAGGTTGTTCTTGAACATTCACTTGAGAAGGATTCTCAGGAGAGGATGGTGGAATAGAATTATTTGAAGATGATCTTTGCTCAGAAGAACTTGAGGATGATTCATGAGTGTTGTTAGAAACTGGATCATGGTTATGAAGAGGTTCATTGGTTGGAATTGGTTCAACGATGATCTGAGGTTCTTGATCATGAACCGGTTTTGAATTATAGAATTCTTCAAAAAGAATATCTAATTCATCACTGGTTGGAGTTGGAAACTTCTTGAATTTAGAAGCTAAGGTGGTATTCCTTGTAGAAGGACTTGAAGCACTTGAATCCATACTTGTTGGTAGCAAGCTTTCTTGCTCAAAAATCATGCCTGACATCTCATCGAACCAAACATTCATCGTCTCTTGAATTGTGTTTGTTCGGCGATTGTAGATTCGGTAGGCAATAGATGTTTTGGAATAACCAACAAAGTATCCTTCATCACCTTTCTTCTCGAACTTTCCAAGATTCTCCCGATCATTCAACGTGTAACAAACACACCCAAATATGTGAAAGTAGTTGATGTTGGGTTTCCGTTTGTTAACAACCTCATAAGGAGTTTTTTCGAACCGCTGATTGATAATGGACCGATTCTGAGTGTGACAAGCAGTGTCAACAGCTTCAGCCCACATATTGGATGGCAATTTGGAGTAAGCAAGCATTGTCCTTGCTGCTTCCACCAGCGATCGATTTCTCCTTTCAACAACACCGTTTTGTTGTGGGGTTCGAACTGCTGAGAATTGATGAGTAATACCTTTGGATTTGCAGAATTCATCAAAAACAGCATTCTTGAATTCAGTACCGTTATCCGAACGGATGTAACGAACTGGAAGTTGAAGATTTACTTGAGTAATGGTGATGAAATCTATCAACATCTGAGTTGTTTCATCTTTGGATGCTAGGAACTTAACCCAAGTATATCTTGAATAATCATCAACAATAACCAGGATGTATTTCTTCCCATTTCGGCTTTGAACTTTCATCGGCCCACAAAGATCCATGTGAAGCAAATGAAGAGGTGCCAAAGAATTTGGAGATTTCTTCGGTTTATGAGAAACTCTCTTAATTTTCCCAACAGCACAAGAAGGACAGACATGCTCACTTTCATACTTATAGTCAGGTAAGCCTTCAACAAGATGCTTATTGACTAAAGTATTGATTGTTTGGAAATTCAGATGAGAGAGCCTTCTATGCCATAACCAAGAATTCTTTGAAGTAGCCTTTGAAATGAGACAGATATTATCGGTTGGTTGGTTATCATCGAGATTGACGGTAAAAAGGTTATCGTCACGATCGCCACAAAGAATATCAACTCCATCTAAGGTTTGGACTTTGCAAAGAGATTTTCGAAAAAGAACTTGAAGATTGTTATCACAGAATTGTCCAACACTGAACAAGTTGTGACTTAAACCTTCAACATAGTGAACTTTCTTGATTATAATCCCATTTCGTTCAATGTCCCCATAACCTAAGATAGGAGCGAAATTGTTGTTTCCAAAGCGAACAGTTCCCATGAATCTTTCAACAAAATTCTTCAGCAAAGATTTATTTCCAGTCATGTGCTTCGAACACCCGGAATCGAGTATCCAAACACAGATGGTTATTTCCTGCAATCAAAGAAATTTAACCATTTTTAGGTACCCACTTGAAAACGGGTCCTTTTTGGTTAGATAAAACAGGCAGGGTATATAACTTAGGATGCGCATTCAAACATGTTATTGAATCAACATAAGCATCAGCAAGCATATTATCAACAAACATATTTGAATAAAATGTACGAACATTCACACAAGAATTAAAAGTAACATGTCTACAAGCATTCATATCCAACACACAGGAATTAAAATTGTTTACAAGCTCACAAGGCCTTGCCTTGGCACATTCAACATTTATTGACAAATCAGAATTGTTTTGTTTAACAGGAACACCTTTCCACCGATTAACATCTTTTCTCCTCCTTCTTTTCTTCTTTTTCTCAACCTCTTTCTGATTACTAGTGATCTTAGGTACTAATGACTTAGCAACCCATTTAGCATCACTACTTAAGCTCTTTCCACCTGTTGAATTGAAGCTACAAAGATTAGAACGAGGAGTTTTAAAAACTTTCATCTTTTTGGAATCTTTTGGTGGTGAGGAAACTTCTTGCTTCTTTGGTTTATCATGAGAAAACCATCCATATCTATCCCTATATCTAGTTGAACCACTTGATGTATCTTTAGTTAGCGAAACTGAGCTAGACTTAGACACCTTAGGTTTAAAGCTAGATTGAGAGCTAGATTTAGAAGCATTAGGATAGTCTTTCGGAAGTTTCACTTTGGTGTACTTTGTTGTGTGTGGGGTTTCAGCTTGTTCCTTTTTGACATGTTTCACAGGTGTAGCAATGGTCTTTGGTTCAGTCTTGACGAGTTTGGTCTTAACTCGTTTCTTTGAGTAATATGAAGTTGGAGCTTTGGACGATGGTTTTTGAGATTCCATTTTTGTTTCCATTTTGATTTTGGTAGATTCAATCTTTTTCTCAGTTTCTGAATCAAAAATATATTCTCCCTCCATGAATTTATCAAAATCAACCTTCGTGAAATCTTTTGAAAAAGAAAATATCAATGGAGATTGATTAATTTTAGATTTATTTGAAAATTTTGAGAAATCAGGAATCTTTGTGTCCAACTTCACATTATGGGTAGTCTCAGAAATTAGGTCAACTTGAACTGACACATCTTTGGTCTCACAAGAAAATAGAGTAGACGTATCAACACCTATACTAGCACTAGGCTTAGGGTGAACAACTAACTCATCAACAGCGTTGCATGTGAAAAACCTATAGAAGTACCATATCAAAACTAAACTATGTGCAAGTTCTTCATCAGAAAGATCAGATTGCACACAATCATCAGCTATAAAAGTAGCAGTATTTTGACAAGTACATTCAAGAGAATCAGTCAAGGTCTGGGTAGAGGTATTGGTAGATGAATCACAGGTAGTTTGGGTAGAATTTTCTACTAAAGCAATTTGGTCAGTTTGAGTAGAAACATTCTCACAAACTTTCTTAGTATTAACAACAATACATTTATCCTCTAGATTCGGACTTTGAGACTTGAGATGATTGATAACTGTTTGTTGAGATTCCACCTTTTGTTGTAAATCTTCTATTTGCTTTTCCAAAAATGTGGTTGGAAAATACATTTTAGTTGATTTAGGTGAAGTACCAACAGATTCTTGGTTTTGAAAATTTGATTCAATTTCTTCCAATTTGAAAATTGAAGATTGTTTAGTTTTGTATGAATCATTGATTGCATCATAATTAACCAAAAAATCTGGATTAGGTATTCTCTCAACTTCATCAGTCTCAAATTCGTCATCTAATGGACGAATAAATTGTTGTATCATACCAAGGCGAAGAAATTTTTCATCATACAGGGGTTCGATTTCCTCTTTGGCTTTTTGTAATGGTGTGATATTCTCAAATCCCAACCCGTGAAGAAGTTCTGTTTTGTCAATTTTTGACTTGTTGAAATAGGCAGTGAAATTCAAGAGAGGATTTTGTTCAACTTTATATAGCTTTTCTTGATAGAAAAGTATATTCTTTTTAAATTCCTCAACTTGTTTTTCAAGATTTTGACATCTTTGTAATAATTTAGAATCAGGAGTGACATTCATTTCACATTCTTTAACCAACATTTTGTCTTTGTATGCTTGAAAATCTTGTTTAATAGTTTCATGTTCAAAAAGTAATTTTGAGTGTTCTTCAAGAAGATTTGAAAATTCACTTTTTGAAAATTTGATTCAATTTCTTCCAATTTGAAAATTGAAGATTGTTTAGTTTTGTATGAATCATTGATTGCATCATAATTAACCAAAAAATCTGGATTAGGTATTCTCTCAACTTCATCAGTCTCAAATTCGTCATCTAATGGACGAATAAATTGTTGTATCATACCAAGGCGAAGAAATTTTTCATCATACAGGGGTTCGATTTCCTCTTTGGCTTTTTGTAATGGTGTGATATTCTCAAATCCCAACCCGTGAAGAAGTTCTGTTTTGTCAATTTTTGACTTGTTGAAATAGGCAGTGAAATTCAAGAGAGGATTTTGTTCAACTTTATATAGCTTTTCTTGATAGAAAAGTATATTCTTTTTAAATTCCTCAACTTGTTTTTCAAGATTCTCAATTTCAATGCCTTTAAGAAAACAATTATGATTTCATCATCAGTGCTTTCTGCTTCAAGGACTTTGTTCTTGGCCAATCTCGCCATATAGCAAACATTAGCGGAGAGATCTTGATCTTCATCATCAGTGCTTTCTGCTTCAAGGACTTTGTTCTTGGCCAATCTCGCCATATAGCAAACATTAGCGGAGAGATCTTGATCTTCATCATCAGTGCTTTCTGCTTCAAGGACTTTGTTCTTGGCCAATCTCGCCATATAGCAAACATTAGCGGAGAGATCTTGATCTTCATCATCAGTGCTTTCTGCTTCAAGGACTTTGTTCTTGGCCAATCTCGCCATATAGCAAACATTAGCGGAGAGATCTTGATCTTCATCATCAGTGCTTTCTGCTTCAAGGACTTTGTTCTTGGCCAATCTCGCCATATAGCAAACATTAGCGGAGAGATCTTGATCTTCATCATCAGTGCTTTCTGCTTCAAGGACTTTGTTCTTGGCCAATCTCGCCATATAGCAAACATTAGCGGAGAGATCTTGATCTTCATCATCAGTGCTTTCTGCTTCAAGGACTTTGTTCTTGGCCAATCTCGCCATATAGCAAACATTAGCGGAGAGATCTTGATCTTCATCATCAGTGCTTTCTGCTTCAAGGACTTTGTTCTTGGCCAATCTCGCCATATAGCAAACATTAGCGGAGAGATCTTGATCTTCATCATCAGTGCTTTCTGCTTCAAGGACTTTGTTCTTGGCCAATCTCGCCATATAGCAAACATTAGCGGAGAGATCTTGATCTTCATCATCAGTGCTTTCTGCTTCAAGGACTTTGTTCTTGGCCAATCTCGCCATATAGCAAACATTAGCGGAGAGATCTTGATCTTCATCATCAGTGCTTTCTGCTTCAAGGACTTTGTTCTTGGCCAATCTCGCCATATAGCAAACATTAGCGGAGAGATCTTGATCTTCATCATCAGTGCTTTCTGCTTCAAGGACTTTGTTCTTGGCCAATCTCGCCATATAGCAAACATTAGCGGAGAGATCTTGATCTTCATCATCAGTGCTTTCTGCTTCAAGGACTTTGTTCTTGGCCAATCTCGCCATATAGCAAACATTAGCGGAGAGATCTTGATCTTCATCATCAGTGCTTTCTGCTTCAAGGACTTTGTTCTTGGCCAATCTCGCCATATAGCAAACATTAGCGGAGAGATCTTGATCTTCATCATCAGTGCTTTCTGCTTCAAGGACTTTGTTCTTGGCCAATCTCGCCATATAGCAAACATTAGCGGAGAGATCTTGATCTTCATCATCAGTGCTTTCTGCTTCAAGGACTTTGTTCTTGGCCAATCTCGCCATATAGCAAACATTAGCGGAGAGATCTTGATCTTCATCATCAGTGAGCAACAGCCATTTGTCATCTTCGGCAAGCAATGCATGTCCTGCTTCGACCTGTTTGGCTAGTAGCATCTTCTGCTTGTAGTACTCATAGTTCCGCTTCTTGGGTTGTTTGCAATCAACAGCAAAATGTCCAGGAACTCCACAATTGTAGCACCTTTTGTCTGATGTCTTCCCTTTCTCAACTGCTTGTTTCTCATATGCTTCCTTCTTTTCACTGTACCTTGAACCAGTAGCTTCACTTTGATCATTGCTCCTTGGATGATAGTGTTCCTTCTTGGGAAATGCACTTGTTGAAGAAGTGCGGAGATTGTTGTTTGTTGGCCTCGCTTTATAAAATCTCTTCTTGAAATGCTTAGTTACTGCGGCAAGAGCTTGATATAGTTCGTCTGATACACCATCTCTTGTAGCCATCACATCATCTCCCTCCTCATCTGACGAAGAAACAACCACCATTTGCCTTTTAAGGACTTCAGAAATCTTCTTTTCAACGATCAATGCCAAAGGATCAGAAGATACAACTTCCGGCATTTTGTTCGATGAAGCTTTGTTTAGGACATGGTTCTCATTGAGTTTGAAGGATTCATATAGAGTATGAATGGTGAACTTGGTCAGGTTTTGATGTTGCTTGATTTGGGTTCCAAACTCTTCCCATTCTTGACCAAGTGCTTTGATGAACTTGATGTTTAACTCAATCTCAGTTTTCTTGACATTGTTCTTCCTCAATTCATTTATGACATTGCAGAATCTGTAATAAACTGCCTCAAGAGATTCATTTGGCATTTTGGAGAAGTTGTCAAACTCAGTCAAAATGTTGGTCAATCTGATTGTCGAAGTCACGTCAGCTCCTTCCATCTGTCTTGCCACCTCATCCCATATCTCTTTTGCTGTATCATAAGAATCAACAGACCCATAGATTTCATCCGGTAGAGCTCTGTATAAACATGACCTTGCTCTGTTATCTGCAGCTGTTCGATCCTTTTGCTCAGCATTCAAAAGTTCATGAGTTTGAATAACTGCACCAGTAGTGGGATGGAGATGAACAGCAAGTCCATTCAGAATGGACTCTTTCATCATATGACCATTTGTTTGACTCTCCACATAGTCCATGAATCGTTTCTTCCATAGTCCGTAAGAACCACGGTAGAGAACTGGAGGTCTTGTATCAGAACCTAATGCCAAAGCTTCACGAGAAGCCATTTGAGATTGATTTGAATTGAATGAGCAAATGAAACGATCTTGGTAAGAAAATGAAACGATCTTGATTGAATGGAGAATGAAACGATCTTGAAAAAATCGTTCTGAGTGAGATCGTCTTTGAGTAAGATCGTCTTGGTATTTTTGATGAAAATTTTGGTTAAGTATGGAGAATGAAACGATCTTGAAAAAATCGTTCTGAGTGAGATCGTCTTTGAGTAAGATCGTCTTGGTATTTTTGATGAAAATTTTGGTTAAGTATAAGAAAAGAAACGATCTTGATTGAAGATCGTCTTGAAAATTTTGGTGAAATTTTGGCTAAGTATGAAAATGAAACGGTTTAGATGAAGATCGTCTTAGGTGAAACGATCTTGGTTTGAAGATCGTTCTGGGTAAGAAGGAAATGAGACGATCTTGGTATGAAGATCGTCTTGTTTTCTTTCTCAAAAACTTTTAAGTGTATGTGTGAGTTTGTGGATCGCTCTCGAGATAGTCTGTGTGTGTGTGTGTGTGTGTGTGTGTGTGTCTGTGTGTGTGTGTGTGTGTGTGTGTGTGTCTGTGTGTGTGTGTGTGTGTGTGTGTGTGTGTGTGTGTGTGTGTGTGTGTGTGTGTGTGTGTGTGTGTGTGTGTGTGTGTGTGTGTGTGTGTGTGTGTGTGTGTGTGTGTGTGTGTGTGTGTGTGTGTGTGTGTGTGTGTGTGTGTGTGTGTGTGTGTGTGTGTGTGTGTGTGTGTGTGTGTGTGTGTGTGTGTGTGTGTGTGTGTGTGTGTGTGTGTGTGTGTGTGTGTGTGTGTGTGTGTGTGTGTGTGTGTGTGTGTGTGTGTGTGTGTGTGTGTGTGTGTGTGTGTGTGTGTGTGTGTGTGTGTGTGTGTGTGTGTGTGTGTGTGTGTGTGTGTGTGTGTGTGTGTGTGTGTGTGTGTGTGTGTGTGTGTGTGTGTGTGTGTGTGTGTGTGTGTGTGTGTGTGTGTGTGTGTGTGTGTGTGTGTGTGTGTGTGTGTGTGTGTGTGTGTGTGTGTGTGTGTGTGTGTGTGTGTGTGTGTGTGTGTGTGTGTGTGTGTGTGTGTGTGTGTGTGTGTGTGTGTGTGTGTGTGTGTGTGTGTGTGTGTGTGTGTGTGTGTGTGTGTGTGTGTGTGTGTGTGTGTGTGTGTGTGTGTGTGTGTGTGTGTGTGTGTGTGTGTGTGTGTGTGTGTGTGTGTGTGTGTGTGTGTGTGTGTGTGTGTGTGTGTGTGTGTGTGTGTGTGTGTGTGTGTGTGTGTGTGTGTGTGTGTGTGTGTGTGTGTGTGTGTGTGTGTGTGTGTGTGTGTGTGTGTGTGTGTGTGTGTGTGTGTGTGTGTGTGTGTGTGTGTGTGTGTGTGTGTGTGTGTGTGTGTGTGTGTGTGTGTGTGTGTGTGTGTGTGTGTGTGTGTGTGTGTGTGTGTGTGTGTGTGTGTGTGTGTGTGTGTGTGTGTGTGTGTGTGTGTGTGTGTGTGTGTGTGTGTGTGTGTGTGTGTGTGTGTGTGTGTGTGTGTGTGTGTGTGTGTGTGTGTGTGTGTGTGTGTGTGTGTGTGTGTGTGTGTGTGTGTGTGTGTGTGTGTGTGTGTGTGTGTGTGTGTGTGTGTGTGTGTGTGTGTGTGTGTGTGTGTGTGTGTGTGTGTGTGTGTGTGTGTGTGTGTGTGTGTGTGTGTGTGTGTGTGTGTGTGTGTGTGTGTGTGTGTGTGTGTGTGTGTGTGTGTGTGTGTGTGTGTGTGTGTGTGTGTGTGTGTGTGTGTGTGTGTGTGTGTGTGTGTGTGTGTGTGTGTGTGTGTGTGTGTGTGTGTGTGTGTGTGTGTGTGTGTGTGTGTGTGTGTGTGTGTGTGTGTGTGTGTGTGTGTGTGTGTGTGTGTGTGTGTGTGTGTGTGTGTGTGTGTGTGTGTGTGTGTGTGTGTGTGTGTGTGTGTGTGTGTGTGTGTGTGTGTGTGTGTGTGTGTGTGTGTGTGTGTGTGTGTGTGTGTGTGTGTGTGTGTGTGTGTGTGTGTGTGTGTGTGTGTGTGTGTGTGTGTGTGTGTGTGTGTGTGTGTGTGTGTGTGTGTGTGTGTGTGTGTGTGTGTGTGTGTGTGTGTGTGTGTGTGTGTGTGTGTGTGTGTGTGTGTGTGTGTGTGTGTGTGTGTGTGTGTGTTATGTGTGTGTGTGTGTGTGTGTGTGTGATTTAAGTCTGAATTCGATCTAGCAATGGCGGTTGGTTAGTGTGTGTTCTTGGTGTGTGTGTGTGTGTTTTGAGAGAGAAAGGTCGTATAAACTGAAAGATTGGAATTAATTGTGTAAGGAATGAAATGTGGGTTCTGATCTTGTTATGATTTCTAAGGTATGAGGGCTATATATAGTCTAACAATCTAACTATGCTAATTATCACAATTAGCCCCTCAACCTTAGTAATCATCTATCTATGACTTAACAACAAGAATGTCTTCTAATCTTAATTACAATTTATCACTATTTTTGGATTTCTAACAACAGGCTGGTGAACTGGTTGGTGCTCAGGCTGGTGATACAACTGTTGGTGAAATGTTTTGGGATGAGGCTGATTCTCCCATGTTAGAAAATCAAAATTTTGATGTCAATATGAACTTTCTGGGTGAGGATGTTGTACAAGTTGAAAGTCTACCAGAAATGCCACCACCTCCACCACCAAACGCCACCACCCCCACCAGACTCAAACATGCCACCACCACCACCACCTTCAATTCCAGAAAATACTCAATACTTCACTCCTCTAACCATTCAAACTTCACAAACTCAACCTCCACCACTTGAAACTCCAGTCAACGTATCTGAACAACGTGTGCTAGACTCAACAGTTGTTACTGATGAAATTGCAACTGAAGAGGTCTGGGTACAAGTACCCTTAATGAACAGAATGACCTCAAATCTTGAACCTCCCAGTGGTCTCTCCACTTCGTCTTCAGCCGAGGTCCAAGGCCTTTTAAGTAAGGTGGCGGACCTAGAGAGATCACTCCAGTCATCATCCCAGGTTGTTTCCGATTTTAAATCTTTATTATCGAACAATCTAGCATCTGAAATGAATATATTTGCTGGGAATGAAAAGCTTGTTTTTGAGAAGCTGGATGAGCTGGTACTGGCCACTAATAACAACACTGAAAACATCAAAGTGGCAGTCCAGGGATTGGAGACAGGGCTGGTGAATGCTGTTCAGACTGCAGTGAAAGGTGAACTTGTTCAACCACTGACAGGTCTAAAGGATGAGGTTCAGAAGTTGGTTACTAGGGTTAGTTCATTGGAAAACAGGCCCACACTTGATCAGGCTGTTGTTGTTAGCACGATTAGTGATGAATGTACAAAGAAGTTCAGACTTAGTATGTTGAAAGAAATATCTGAAGAAATTTCTGAGTCTGTTCTTCGAACTATTCAAGATGGGTTGTTACCCCAAGTGGAGAAGTTGATAGAAAGAGAATTGCCAAAGCACTTGCCTCGAGAAGTTGAAAATGTTAAAAAGGAAGTGCAGGCACTCAGAAAGAATGTGAATGATACAACTCCAGTGACTGGAAGAACTTTTGGTGCACTGGACAGACACATGCTAGAACAATTATGGAATGATCTCAAGTCCAGAACTGGTGATCATTCCAAGGGGGAAAAGTCGTCTGGTGTCCAAGAAAGGTTGATTAGAAAGAAGGAAGTTGTTGCCAGTGCTGTTGAAAAGGCCTTTGCTACTGAAAGCATTGTGCAACAAAAATAAGTGACTGGTACTGATGCCAGTGCACGATTAGCACAGAGAGCATTTGGCACTGAAGCCACTATGCTGACTGAAGAAGCTGCTGGTACTGAAGCCAGTGAGCCCCAGTTTGAATCTTTCCCAGATATTCCAACTACTCTGAAGTCTGTTAAAGGAAAAGAACAAATGGTATCTGGTGAAGAAGAGCAAACTGTTGAAGAATCATCAGAGTTTCCTACTGCTGATGATGAAACCTCTAAGAAACTTGAACAAGAATGCATAATGATAGAGATCTTTAAGAGAAATAAAAAAGATGAACTGCTGGCCCATCAAAGGAAGATGGCAACTATGGGGACTCTAGATTCTTATAATGCTGGCAGGTTGGGCATAAACATTCATGTGTACAAAAAGATGAAGGAAGACCCCAGAGTTCATCAATGTTTGAATGCATTGAATGATGTTCATGTACGCTCCTTTTACGCTGAAGAAGAACAAATTTATGATTCAATAATTTATGGTGTTAGTGTACCAGAACTTATCAGGCAGAGGAAGGAGAAACTGGTGAACCTCCAGAAGAAGATAAGGAAAAATGCTGGTGCTCTGGAGTTAGAGTACAGGAAGAAATTGACTGGCTTACCTAAGCTTACTGCCAAACAGCTCAAAGCAATTAAAGATGAGAGCACATTCATTCCCCTGGACACTTCTCTGAAAATCAATCGTCAACAACTCCAGTCTGCTGTAGAACAACAGAGAGTGTCAAAGGAAACTGAAGCAATGATCCAGACAGCCAAATAGAAAGACAAGTATAATGAAATGTTGAATTTCAGGGCTGATGCTAGAAGGATCACTGGTGCAGAGATTAAGCTTGCTGATAATCATGAAGGTATGTCAAAGTTTGAAATAAAGTTGACCAGGGAAAGTAACTTTACTGATGAAAGAAAGAGTACTTCAGTCCAGGCGTTTGGATGGACTGAACTGAAGGAGATTGCCTTAACGTTCAGGGGAAGACAGATTTGTCGACTGATGTTAAAGCATTTCTGAAGAGGGTTGAGAAGGTATGGAGAAGAAAGCAACAGATGGAAGTTGCAATAGGCATGAAATCGCCAGAATCAGTACCATCTTCTCCATCACCAAAGAGAAAGGCTTCTGAAGATGCTCCACGACAGACATCGAAGAGAAGGGCCTGACTCTTATCATTTACTTATTGTAATTTATCGTTTGATAAAAATTGTAACTATTTATCAGTTGATGTATGTAATATTAGTTGCAATTTTTAATTCATAAAAGTAAATGATCAGATTTAGTCTAAGTTAGAACTTAAAAGATGAAACTGAAAACACTCATGATCTATAGAGTGTTTTCCAGTAACTTAGATTTTTTAGACTAGGTCAAAACTTGTGTTTTTCAAGCATACAAAGTTGTATAGATATAAGCTTGAAAACACTTGCATTATTTATAAACAAATAGGGGGAATTTGTTAGGTCCATATTTACTGGACTCGCTCCAGACTCGACTACTGAAGCCTTACTGAAGATCTGTCCAGAAACGTGTTCTACTGGACCTACTCCAGACTTGGAATCTGGAGTCCCTCTGAAGATTTGTCCAGAAATAATGGAAGACCAGTGAGCAAATACTTGTATAGGAAATCTGGAGTATTCTCCAGATTAGCTCACTGGACTTCACCCCAGTCCAGATCTATTCTACTGAAGACGTTCTCACTGAAGTCAAAGACTGAAAGTCAGAATAAAGAAGACTGACAAATGGCGGAGTCCACTGGAAGTCTTACCAGATCTGTACACTGGAGGATTGTCAGTGTTCTGGACCTTACAAGTCTGAACACTGATATCGAGGAATTGACTTTTGCCTTTACACACTTTCCAAAGGACATTCCACTTGTTCTTTACCAAAGTTTATACGTGTGTAACTGTGGTTGGTTAAAAGAATAAAGTCATATGATGTGACTTTATCCTTGTACCTTAACCAATGCATTTAATGTTCTTGTCGGATCATTAAATGCATGCAACCATATTTGTACGGCACAAAATTCACTGGTGAATTTTGTTGCCTATAAATACAAAGTCGTTTCTTTGTAAAAATTACTTTAAAGCATACATTTAGCATTAGAGTGAATTTGTCTAAATACTCTCGATCTTAAACAGGGATACTTCACAACTTTAAGTATCTCGATCCAAAAGAGTTATTTGACAAATATAGATCATTTGTAATTCATAGGTTGTTAGGATACATACTTATTTGTATTATCTTGATTCCGCACAACCTTGTATTTTATTTAACATCATAAATAAAATACACCTTGAAAAATACATAATGTTTCACTTTACTTGTTTATTGCTTTAAGTCTTGTATTACTTTGTTTATATATTCTTGCATTTATTTACAAGTAATACTAGTCCATTCTAGTGATTATTAGACTTGTTGTATTATACACTTCTGGGTTAACCATCGTATTTGGGACCTCACAATATATATATATATATATATATATATATAGATATATATAAAAGACATTATTTTAATGACGTGGAAAGCAATCAATTATCAAAGAAGACTCCGGAAGACTCAAAGAAGAAGACTCCTCTCCTATATAAGAGAATGAAGACTCTTCATCAAATCATCGAAAAATTATCGAATTCACATTCTCATTCATGTATGAAAAAATCTCCAAAACAAAAACTTTTATTATCAACTGCTCTATGTTCAAAGAATTTAGATTTTCAAATTATTGTAGCTCCTCCCGATTGTAAGACAATCATTTGTAATCAAGATTTTCAATCAATAAATTCAGGTATTCTTTAAATTTATGTTGTCTTTAATAATGTTAATTGCCATCATTCATTTTTAATTCAATATTTCATGTCTATATAATTTATGTTGTCTTTAATAATTTTAATTGCCATCATTCATTTTTAATTCAATCTTTCATGTCTATATCTCGATCCTGTCACTAATGGTATCAAAGCCATGTTTTCTATCTAATTAAGGATCTTTATAATTGAATCACTATGAAAATTTATTTAATACAAGAATTTAATGAAAAAATAAAGTATAATTTTAAGGTATGGGTAAGTATTGCGTTGGTAAGCCCTGTCGACCGACGGTTGGATTAGCGTAAAGCCCGTTATTTGATTTGAAAAGGGTGGCCGGACCACGACGGTATGGGGGTGTTCCCGGAATATAAACCTATTACTTTAAAATTAAACTAGATTTTTTCATTAAGATCTTTTGTATTAAAATCTTTTCATTATGAATCAATTATCTATAATCTTAAATAGACGGAATCATAGTTCAAATACTATAGAGCAGGTGATAGAATTGATTTACAATTATTAATAAGTTAATATAGATAATATATATATATATATAGTGTATCAAATGAGAACCAAATTAAAATGAGAACAAATGAGAACACTTAAAAACTACATTTTGATGCATTAAAAGTCCATAAAACTGACATAGTGCATAACTAATTATCATTATTTAAGTGTTTAACAACACATTGATCCGTCAAAATCGAAAAAATCACGTTTTTTGTTGGATGCATTATTTTGATGAATATGCATCCAAGATGGATGCACAAAACAAAAAACGTGATTTTTTCGATTTTGACGGATCAATGTGTTGTTAAACACTTAAATAATGATAATTAGTTATGCACTATGTTAGTTTTATGGACTTTTAATGCATCAAAATGATGTTTTTAAGTGTTCTCACCGTTCTTATTTTAAAAGTGTTCTCACCGGAGTGTTACCCTATATATATATATATATATATATATATTAACTTATTAAGTAATTGATAAATCAAGCGTGATACATAAAAATTTTAAATAAAGTAGTTTGAAACTTAGAGTGATTCTAACAAAAAAGCTAATGTGATTATATTACCTTCTATAATAAGACAATTGAATGTGAACAGTAACTTTGTCTTTATATGGAGTTCATGAATATATATTTGATTTTCGGTTTATAAAATATAAAAAGGTTTAGAGGAAGTGGCTTGGGCGCCACTTTAAATATGCAAGGTCATGGGTTCGAGGCTCCCCTCACCCCCATTTATAAATTTTATTTGCTTTTTTACAGATTTTAAAAATTACACTTTGCACCCCTGTTTTGTTGTTCCTGAACGCCCAACCCCCTTATCTTTTTATTGTTTTTTGGTTTCAGATTCAAAGAATGGCTTTTTCCCCCCTTTATTCTTTTGTTTTTTTGCTCTTTGTTTTGCTTTTGAAACACTTTTGTTTTGTATTTTTTTTTTAAATTGTTTTGTATCTTTTATTGTTTTGATGTTTTGTATTATATTATTTTTTATTTTTATATACTTTGTAACATTTTGTTTTTTTTAAACATCTATTTTGTAACTTTATGGTGCTATTTGTGTGTGTATTTTATATTTATATTTTTAACTTATATGCTTTTTAAATGTATTCTTATATATATCTTTTTGACTCTTTTTCTAATGCTTTTTTTTAAGTTTATTTTGCTTTAGCTTGATAGTTGGGGTTTTTTGTTAACATTTTATTTCTTTTTGTCTTTTTCTTGAGTAAACATAGTTATTAACTTATTATATCGAAGTTGTGGTATTATTTTTAAAAAACGAAACGCTCAAAAATGATACGGCCCCGCAACGCGGGGCATTATGAACCACCTAGTTAACATTAATTGTCACGACACATAGTACACTGTGTATATATATATATATATATTATATATATATATATATATATATATTATATATATATATTATATATATATATATAATATATATATATAATATATATATATATATATTATATATATATATTATATATATATATTATATATATATATATTATATATATATATTATATATATATATTATATATATATATTATATATATATATATTATATATATATATATTATATATATATATATATATATATATATAATATATAGAAAAAACTTAAAGTAATCTAATAAATATATATATAATTTTTGGGTTCGGGTATGGGGATCGGGATTATAACTTCACATCCCATCCCCATCCTCGGTCAACTCGAGAATTCTCCGGTCAAATCGGGTTCGAGTATCGGATTCCCTATCGGGTGTGGGTATTTTTATCATCCCTAGTTGAAAAGTAAATTATAATTTTGAGCTGCTAGTATTTGATTGTATAAATAAAGATATACAAATAAATAAAATCTAAGATTAAACAAGGTTGTCTAAATTTGATGACTTGTCATAACTTTAAATGAAGCTAGTAGACTGTTAGGTCAAGAATCGACCATGTATAATTTGTTCAGAAATAGCTTGAAGTTTAGTGAAGACGTTTTATCAGAATTCTGAGATGTCTCAGAATTCCTTCACTGAAGCTTCACTTCAGTTCAGATCGAGACAAATCTGAAGCATTCATTCTGAAGTCAAAGACTGAAGTATGAAGAAGAGAATCACCTCAGAAGCGAGCATCAGAGTGATTCTACCAGATCGAAGACTGAAGCATCTCAGTATTAAAGTATTTACAACACTTTACACTGATTACGAGGAAGACTTTACTATACACATTTACCAAGTTGATAGATTTATCTATTAATAAAAGGTACAAAGTATAGGTTTGGAACATAGTACTATAAGTCACATCAAGTGACTTATATACTCTTGCTAGTGCAGCATATAAGGAATTATGGTCTAATTCCTTAAATGCTCACAACCACATTTGTACGACATTGTCCATGTCATCATAGACTTTGTCTATAAATATAAAGTCTTCTCATAACTTGCAAAAGGCTTGAAACTATTGCATTGCAACTTGTGAGATATACTCTAAGTAAACTTACGAGTATTTCCAAGTCAATTAGATCACTTGTATTTCGGGATTGTTTAGATATTTACACTTGGGTGTTTATCTTTGTTCCGCAACAATCCTTGTATTTGTTTATACATCAATAAATCAAATACATTAGAAAACAACGTATCTCAATGCTATTTACTTGATTATATTTATATATATCTTTATATAGTTTCTGCCATTTGTTCTTGCATTTATTTATATTGTCAATTGTTTCTTGTTATCCACATCTGGATCGTAAACTGAACTTGTCCATTCAAGATCAGTTGTACTTGCCAGTCGGGTTTGTTATTCATCTATATATTTGGGACTCACAATTGGTATCAGAGCCTCAAGGTTGAATTATATCAATTCATTAACCTTTTGATCTGCATAGATGGCTGACTTTGAACAAGAACGACCTGACCCTAATAATGCTACCCCACCCCCTATCATCAACAACAATATACCCTCACACAATGTTCACGTACACTTTCCAAATAATCCTGTTCCCAAGTTTGATGGGAACAGTGAAAACTTTCAAACGTGGAAAGCGTGCATGCTTAAGTATATTGCTGGTGTTGAGAGACATTTACCAGACATTTTAAAAAAAGGACCCTTTGTCCCTATGAATGCTTCAACTGTTGTTAGAAATGCCGATGGGACTCCTAGGCAGTCACCTAAGGAGAAGGATCATTGGTCTGAGGAAGATCATAGACTTGTAGACCTGGATACCAAGTTACAAAATATGATTTTATACGCAGTTCCAGAAACCCTTATGCCCACTCTTGTTTTACTTGATAATTCTAAATTAATGTGGGAGGAACTACTGACACAGTTTGAAGGCACTAATGAGACAATTGTCACAAGAAAAGTTGCTTTAAAAAAGGACCCTTTGTCCCTATGAATGCTTCAACTGTTGTTAGAAATGCCGATGGGACTCCTAGGCAGTCACCTAAGGAGAAGGATCATTGGTCTGAGGAAGATCATAGACTTGTAGACCTGGATACCAAGTTACAAAATATGATTTTATACGCAGTTCCAGAAACCCTTATGCCCACTCTTGTTTTACTTGATAATTCTAAATTAATGTGGGAGGAACTACTGACACAGTTTGAAGGCACTAATGAGACAATTGTCACAAGAAAAGTTGCTTTAAACAAAAGATATGAGTCTTTCTTTGCTATTCCTGGGGAGTCTTTAACCCAAACTTACATTAGATTCACAAATCTGGTAAACCAACTGAAAGCCCTGGGAGTAACCAAAGACAAAGAAATTTTGTTAGAAAAATTTTGTGACATTTTACCTTCAAAATGGGAAAACCTAATCTTGGTCTTGAGACAAGGCAAAACATTACACAGTCATACTCTTGCTTCCCTTTATGGAGCATTCAGGTATACTGAAGAGAACAAAGCTGAAAGAGCTTTGGCTGAGCAGGATGCCAAGAACCATGTTTCTACCAGTTCTGGTACGGTTCAGTATTCTGAACCACAAAGCACTGCTCTACTATCTTCTGAGAGTGACATTTTTGACTCAATGAAGAAGATGGTTTCTCAAATGTTAAAAACTGGTGTCTCTGCTAATGTCACTCATGATTGTGATGAGAATGACAATGATGATCTGGTTGCCATGCTGGCTAAAACGTTCAATCGTTTTAAGGCCAAATCAAATCGATCTGGCAAACCTTTTGCTTCCAGTGCTTCTATTGACAAGTCCAATCTTGAATGCTTTAAATGCGGCAAGAAAGGACATTTCATGAAGGAATGCAGATCTAGTCAACCTTCATCATCACAATCTGCTCCTAACCATTCTATTTTTCAGAAGTCTGATGACAGCTATAAGGCCAAATACAAGAAGTTGAAGGCTCATATGGCTCTTTTGGCACAAGACAACTCAAGCAACAGTTGCATGATTGCCAAAACTGAAAAGTGGGAAGACTCCGATGAATCATCTGATGATGAGGAGGAAGTTAGGGATATGTGTTTCATGGCACAAGAAGACCAAGGTCATTTGGTCAAAACCGATGTTGAATCTGGCCGCTGGGTGGATATAGTAATGAAAAAGGTCAGTAATTTTGGCTATGAAGAAGATGAGGAACACAAACTGGACCTTTTGGTTCTTTTAGAGGTTGACATCTCTTTTGTTGAGACAGTGCGTTCAGAAAGCCTAAAAATGTTTGAAAACAATACTTCTGAACTGAACGCAAGTCAGGCCAGACTAAAGGAACTGAAAGATGTTCATCTGGCCCTAAAAAGTTATCAATCTATGGTTGCCACTTTAGAGTTGGAAAAAGAAGAGCTAAAAACCATCCTTGAAAAAGAACAGAAAATAATCAAATCTTGGATGAGTGCACCAAAACCAGATGCTGCAATTAAAAACACTTTTGCAAATCAAAAAACAGCATATGAATCTGGTAATCTTCACATGGCATCTATAATCACTGATTTAGATGCACTTCCAAAAGAAATGAAACCGGAAATTATTTTTCCTAAAATTGGCAAACAGAAAATTGTGACTAATAAGGTCAAGGAACAATCTGAGGGAAACTCTGAAACAGCTCAGACAACTGTTTCAGAAAAGAAGGCTAAAAACAAAAAGCCATCTCCTCAGACTTCATCTAAGGTTCCAAAAGGACTAAAGAAGAAGAAAACCATCTTCCCCACTGAGCCTTCTACCTCAGATTCTGGTAAGGCTCAGGTGTCTAATGAAGAATCTATTTTGTTAAGGTTAGAAAGTCAATTTCAACAATTGGCTAGACAAGTGCAGAGTTGTAATGCACGTTTGAAAAATGTTGAAACCACTCCTCTTCAACCTAAACAAAATGCTAAACCTTTTTCTAAGCAAATCAAGCTAAAATCTGAAAAGAAAAAGGTTAAGCACCCCATCAAACCAACAACTTTTGTGTCAACTGAGATAATGACTGAAATCCCTTTTGACCCATCTGTTCCTCATATACCAAAGAAATCTGAGACTGCTAAGGGAGAGTCTAGTGAACCCATCCATAGATGGGTTCCCAAAAAGAACTAATCTTTGTTTGTGTGCAGGGAGACCGAAAGAAGAACATATGGTTTCTGGACAGTGCTGCTGGCCGAACCATGACTGGTTATCAAACCCTGCTAGAGGAATATAGGGTGAAAGAAGGGCCCTCAATCGTTTTTGGAAATGATGGAAATGGAAAAACTGAGGGATATGGTGTAGTGAATAATGGTCAAGTCAAATTCACACGAGTTGCATTTGTGAACGGTTTGAAATATAACCTGATCAGTGTCAGTCAACTATGTGATGATGGCTTCAAGGTTCTATTTGATATTTTACAAGGCACCATATTCAACAGAGATGAAAAGGTAGTACTGGTTGCACCAAGGAAGGGAAACATTTATGTCATTGATATGAATCCATCTATCTCTGAACAATGTTTCTACACAAAGGCTGATGAAGACACAAATTGGTTGTGGCACAAGAGGTTATCTCATCTGAACTTCAAAAACATTAATAAGTTGTCAAGAAAACAACTTGTTGATGGGATACCCTTTATGTCTTTCAATAAAGACAAGCCATATCCAGGTTGTGAAATGGGTAAGCAGAAAAGAGCTTCATTCAAGACAAAGCAAAGCTTTAGTATAACTGAACCTCTTCACTTGCTTCACATGGACCTTTTTGGACCAGTGAATGTTCAGACCAGAGCAGGAAAGAAGTACACCCTTGTCATCGTAGATGAATATTCAAGATATTGCTGGGTGATTTTCCTGAAGTCCAAAAGTGAAGCTGCTGCTGAAATCATTGCTCTCATCAAACAAATTGAGCTCAAGTACAAGCGAAAAGTTTGTCAGCTCAGAAGTGACAATGGCACTGAATTCAGAAATGCCATTCTGGAGTTCTTCTGCACTGAAACTGGCATATCTCAGAACTTCTCCTCAGCTCACACACCAGAGCAGAATGGTGTTGTAGAAAGAAAGAATCGTACGCTGATTGAAGCTGCTAGAAGTATGCTGAATGAATCTGGTCTTCCTAAAAATTTCTGGGCTGAAGCTGTTGCAACTGCTTGTTACACTCAGAACAGATCTATTTATGTCAAGAGACATAAGAAGACCTCCTATGAAGTACTCAGAAATAGAAAGCCTAATATTGGATACTTCCATGTATTTGGATGTCCAGTATACATTCTGAATAACTCTAATCAGCTTGGAAAATTCGATGCAAAAGCTGATGAAGGGTACTTCCTAGGATATTCATCAAATCGCAAAGCCTTTAGAGTCTTTAACAAGAGACTTGAAAAGGTTGATGAGTCAATTCATGTTACCTTTGATGAATCCAATTCTGCAATCTTTAAGAATTCCATTCCTGTACCACCCTCAGAAAGTCCAATAAGTTTCGGTGATTCTGATCCCATTGCAGAATCTGATCAGTCACCTGAACATGTTTCTGAACATCTCCGTTCAGAACCAGAAATAAACAAGCCAAGCAACATTCCATTTTATCCTCCAGTTAACTTCAAACTACCTTCTGAACTAACTATTGGATCAGATGTATATGCAGCTTCTCCCATGATATCAGACTCCACTGAGCAACCTCAATCTGAAGAATTTCATGATGCAAGTCATGATATGCAAGAAGAAGAAGAAGCTGAAGAAATATTTTCTGAAGCTCCTCCTGAAGTTACTCAGAGAAGTTCTTGCACTGATATCATTTCTCACCCTGGTCAATACTCTAAATGGACAAAAGCACATCCAATCGAGCAAATTCTTGGAGAGTCCAGTAGAGGGGTTCAGACCAGAAGAGCCACAAGCGATCAATGCTTATACGTCAGCTTCTTATCTCTAATTGAACCCAAGAAGATTGACGAGGCTATGAATGACCCAAGCTGGGTTGAAGCCATGCAAGATGAGCTCAACCAGTTTAAAAGAAACGATGTATGGGAACTCGTTCCTTGTCCCAGTAGCCTGAAGAAGGAACCAATTGGGACAAGATGGGTCTTCAGAAACAAGATAGACGAAGATGGTCACGTCATTAGAAACAAAGCAAGACTTGTTGCAAAGGGATATGCACAAGAAGAGGGAATAGATTTTGATGAAACTTTTGCACCAGTTGCTAGACTTGAAGCTATTAGAATATTCTTAGCTTTTGCAGCTCATCATCAATTCAAAGTCTATCAAATGGATGTCAAAAGTGCTTTCTTGAATGGCGATCTAGAAGAAGTTGTGTATGTGCATCAACCACCAGGGTTCATCAATGAAGAAAGACAACATTGGGTGTACAGACTGAACAAAGCCTTATATGGTCTGAGACAAGCACCCAGAGCCTGGTATGATACACTTACTAAACATCTTCTTAAAAATGGTTTTAAACGAGGTGCAATTGATAAAACTTTATTCATATTGCATGATAAAAGTGATATCCTTTTAGTACAAATTTATGTTGATGATATTGTGTTTGGTTCTACTAATGAGAAGATGTGTAAAAACTTTTCAAAAATCATGTCTTCTGAGTATGAAATGAGTATGATGGGAGAACTGACATATTTTCTGGGACTTCAAGTAAAACAAAATGAAGATGGTATTTTCTGAAGCTCCTCCTGAAGTTACTCAGAGAAGTTCTTGCACTGATATCATTTCTCACCCTGGTCAATACTCTAAATGGACAAAAGCACATCCAATCGAGCAAATTCTTGGAGAGTCCAGTAGAGGGGTTCAGACCAGAAGAGCCACAAGCGATCAATGCTTATACGTCAGCTTCTTATCTCTAATTGAACCCAAGAAGATTGACGAGGCTATGAATGACCCAAGCTGGGTTGAAGCCATGCAAGATGAGCTCAACCAGTTTAAAAGAAACGATGTATGGGAACTCGTTCCTTGTCCCAGTAGCCTGAAGAAGGAACCAATTGGGACAAGATGGGTCTTCAGAAACAAGATAGACGAAGATGGTCACGTCATTAGAAACAAAGCAAGACTTGTTGCAAAGGGATATGCACAAGAAGAGGGAATAGATTTTGATGAAACTTTTGCACCAGTTGCTAGACTTGAAGCTATTAGAATATTCTTAGCTTTTGCAGCTCATCATCAATTCAAAGTCTATCAAATGGATGTCAAAAGTGCTTTCTTGAATGGCGATCTAGAAGAAGTTGTGTATGTGCATCAACCACCAGGGTTCATCAATGAAGAAAGACAACATTGGGTGTACAGACTGAACAAAGCCTTATATGGTCTGAGACAAGCACCCAGAGCCTGGTATGATACACTTACTAAACATCTTCTTAAAAATGGTTTTAAACGAGGTGCAATTGATAAAACTTTATTCATATTGCATGATAAAAGTGATATCCTTTTAGTACAAATTTATGTTGATGATATTGTGTTTGGTTCTACTAATGAGAAGATGTGTAAAAACTTTTCAAAAATCATGTCTTCTGAGTATGAAATGAGTATGATGGGAGAACTGACATATTTTCTGGGACTTCAAGTAAAACAAAATGAAGATGGTATTTTCATTAACCAAGAAAAATATGTCAGAGATTTACTAAAGAAATATCAATTTGATTCAGTCTCATCAAAAGATACTCCAATTTCTGCTCCATTAACTTTGGATTCTGATCCACATGGAAAACCAGTGGACCATACAAAATATCGTGGTATGGTTGGTTCACTGATGTATTTAACTGCAAGTAGACCAGACATAATGTTTGCAACATGCCTTTGTGCTAGATTTCAGTCTGATCCCAGAGAAGCACATGCAAATGCTGTTAAAAGGATCTTCAGATACCTTAAGGGTGTCCCCAGATTGGGTCTTTGGTATCCCAAAGGCTCCAGTCTAGATCTAATGGGTTATTCAGATTCTGATCATGCAGGTTGCAAGATAGACAGGAAAAGTACCACTGGTGGGTGTCATTTCCTTGGTGGCAAATTAGTAAGCTGGACTAGTAAGAAGCAGACTGCAGTATCACTATCCACTGCAGAAGCTGAGTACATTTCTGCAGCGAGTTGTTGTGCTCAGATTCTATGGATGAAGAACCAGCTGACTGATTATGGTGTTACTTATACAAAGACCCCAATCTTTTGTGATAACACCAGTGCCATTGCCATATCTCACAATCCTGTGATGCACTCGAAAACCAAGCACATCGATCTCAGGTATCATTTCATTCGTGATCATATTCTGAAAGGAGATATAGAATTGCACTTTATTCCCACTGATAAGCAACTCGCTGACGTTTTCACAAAACCTTTAGATGTCAAAACCTTTAAACATCTAGTCAGTGAGTTGGGTATGTTAAATCCTTAGACTGGTAATCTTGTTATGAACGCCTATGTGACACTGATCTGGTTCACCAGTCTGAGCGATCCATGTAATTTTTGCTCGCCTAGCTATCGAACGCCTTTGTGATACTATCTTGGCACTTATTAATTCATGGATCATCACTTCAGGGGGAATGTTAAACATTTTTCTAACTATAAAATAAACCTTCTTTCTGAGGGGGAACCTTTTGCTCAGAAAAATGTATTTAACTGAAGCACTTCAGAATATCAAAATATTTCAGTTGAATTTTAATGACTGAGATGGTTCAGATTTCTCTGAAACTGACCATGCTCAGAACTTGTTTGTCATCACTGAAATACAAAAATCTTTTCAAGATATTTTTGATACTTGGTCAATTGTGTGTACACGTGGCATATTGCATACTAGGTTCTTAACTTAGCATTGGTCATGCTTATGTGTCACACAAGTGGCGCCGTAAAAAGAGAAGAAAATGAGTACTTTTACTGAAAAAGTGTACAGGGTGGGGTCCCTCAAACGTCTCTGCATTAAATGCGGACGTGACCCCAGAAATTGTTTTAAATTGGAAAAATCCTTTTTGTTCCATCTTAAATACAAATTCCTTATTCATTCTTTCATTTACTTCGTTTCATTTACTTCGTTTCATTTACTCTCTAATCATCAATCTCTCTCTTCTTTACTCTCAAAATTCATAACTCTTCATATTCCTTTTCATTTTCATTTTCATTTTCACTTTCACTTTCAAATCTTCAAATGGCTAAATCATCTTCTTCTTCACATAAATCACTCATAAACTTTGAATATATCCCATCGAGTGATGTGAAAACATCGGCCACATGGCCAAAGGATTTCATACCTTCTCAAATTCGTTTTAATATGAGCAACTTTTTGGCTCAATTAAATGTGAAATCCGAATCGCTAATGGGAAGAATCAATAACTTCTGGGAGCAATCCCCTTTCCATTATACCTTGACCGCAAATCCTCAAGCTATGTATCATTTATACTTGCTTGAATTCTGGTACACAGCAATGGTGAATAAAGATGAAAAATCCATCTCCTTCACTCTCAATGAAGGCACCAAGAAATGTGTCATCTCTCTAGAGGGGTTCAGAAATTCCCTTCATCTGAACTACCTCAAACCTTCCCAGGTGTTTGATAAAAGACTCAAAGGAGTCAATTTTAGGGAGGTTCTTGTCGCCACTGGTCATGGTGATATGGAGGATGCCAATGGAAATTTGAAGACCTCTGGGCATATTTTCTTGTCTGGTTTTGGTATTTGCTGGAGGTTCTTCTGGACACAAATCGTGGAAAGTCTTGGTGGCAACCATGGAGGGTTGGACCAACTTTCATTACCCCAAGTGGAGATGGGGTACTACATTTGGAATGGGATGCAGGTGGACTTTGCTGAGATTCTCTTCGCTCAGTTGATCACAAAGTTAAAGGGGAAGAGAAGTCTACATGTTGCATTCCCAAGATTTCTGAGCTTGTGCTTCAAAGATATACTTGGAGAAGCTTATGATCAAGCTGGACCAGAAGCTTCTGTACCAGAATATAGCAGAGACTTCTCTAAGGCAACAATTACTGGAGATGAACCTGAACTCTCCTCTGCTATGATTCAGGTATTTGCTAAAACTGTCTCAGCCACACTAGCTGGTTCAGAAAGGTTACTAAGTGGGCCACAAAAGAATGTGGGACCCGTTAGTGTACCTATAATTGAAATTTTTGAATCTGGTGACGATGCACCTGCTTCTGCAGATGTTGAACCAGAATCTGGTGAGGGTACTAGTGACCCAAACCAGGGCATATCCGACCAGATCGCAAAAGTGAATGCTTTCTGGGATGACGATGAGCCACTTCAGGAGAATCTCGATTCTCTTGCTGAATTTGAGTTTGACGAGGGCTTATTGGAGGCGAATCAATCTGATTCTGAGCCAGCCCCCATCCTCGCAGACGCCCCTCCTCCCCCAGAAAACCAACCAGAAATTGAACCTTATGTTCCACCACCACCATCTCACCAAAATCCTATCTTTCCACCTGGCACCACACCCGCATATGTAACCGATCCTTCCTTCACACCTTCACTTCAATTTTTACACCCACAAATTTATAACGTACCACCACCGATTAACTATGATGCCCCTTCTGAAAAAGACTTAGATTCTGAGACTGAATCTGAGAGCCCTACAGATGTTCAGATGAACAAGGTTTTAAAAGGGCTGGGTAGTTTACCCTTTGTGGCTCCTGCTTCTGCACAACCCCCACCTCCTTTCAATGTGGAAGCCCAGTTAGAGAAAACACAAACCGAAGTCCAAGGCCTTATTCGTAGGGTGGAGGACTTATCTAAATCTCTAACTGCCAACACTAGCTCCTTGGCTGATATGAAAGGTGCTCAGATGTTCCTCGGAACTGAGTTAACCAAAGTTACAGGGAATGAAGGGCTAGTGGTTGGAAAATTGAATGAACTGGTGATGACATGCAATAAGGTGAGCTCTGCAATCAGAGAAGCCTTCAGATTGACTAAGAGAGATGTGCAAGCTTCAGTAGTTGCGAACTTGACATCTGGTGTTGAGCTGTTGAAGCAAGAGGTTTTGGCAATTGGAAGTGAAGTACATGAGTTGGTTCAGAAGCCAAGTGTTAATGTACAAGAACTTGGGGCTTCTGTTAGTGCTAGTATTGTGGAAGATCTGAAGTCTGAGCTATCTCAGAATCTTGTTGCTCAGATTTCAGAGTCTGTATCTCAGAAAGTTGGAGAAGAGGTCAGAATGATGATTGCTGAACTGACCAAAGATACGAATGACAAGGTGGAAAAGGCTGTCAATGAAGTTAAAAATTAAGTTTCCACACTTGAAGGTTCAGTTCAGAATCAGTCAAAGCAATTAGAAGAAATCCTGGCTCTTCTAAAGAAAGAACATGTTACTGCTCCTCCTCCCCCTGCATCCTTCACAGATGAAGATAGAAAGATGCTAAAGGATTTAAAGGATCAAGAAGCACTGAACCTTAGCTCCTCATTCAGGCTAAAGGCTCAGTTTGCTACGATGGCTAAAGGCATTTGTGAATGCCTAGAGCAACAGAGTTGGGAACCACTGAAGGCACTCAAATCTACAATTGATCTATATGCAAGAATGCCTTCAGAGATTCCCAAAGGGGGAAGTGGTGTGCCTATTGGTTTGCTATCCAGTACTCAAGAGTTGATTCAAGCAACCAAGAAGCAAACTGAGGTGCCTTCTGGAAGTGCCTCAGTTCAGGGGGAACATGGTCAGATTTCTGAAGCTGGAAAGAAAGACAAGGGAAAGGCCTTAGTGATGGCAGAACCACCAAAGAAAGTTGTTAAAGGTTCTGGTCTGGTTGTTGGAGAAGATGTTGATGAACAAGGCTATCCACTTCACGATCCTAATGCTGATAGCAAGAAGTTAGAGACTCTGCAGAAGCAAGTCTCTAACCAATTCATAATGTGGAGTGTGAATAAAGAAAGGGAAAGGGTTCAACACCAAAGTATGGGAACCCTGGATCACATTGATGCTGCATCTCTGGGTCTATCACTTGAAAGATTTCAGAAAATCAAACATGACCCAAGAGTGCAGAAGGCTGTTAAAGATATGCTGGATTATGAGTATGGGGTGAACTACTCTCCTCTGGAACAAAAGCTGGACCATCTCACTTTCAAAATGTCCATTCAAGACTTAGTGAAAAATAGAGAGATGGAAATGGCCAGAAAGAAGAAAGAGATACTGGCTGGAGTTCAGAATGTAGAGAAGGAGTTGTTCAGACCACCCACAAAGCCTAGAACTGGAACAAGGACTGCCAAGAAAGATTCTCGTGATGTTGTCCATACTTCAATCAAACCAATATCTGATGATGCTGCTGAGCTCCAAAGGAAACATGAAAAGGACCAGTATGATCGGTATATGAATCATCGATCGCATCCAGCCAAAATTGTTGATATGGTAGTTGCAAAGGCTGATGGATTGAAGTTGTTCGATTTGGTTGTGAAAAGAGAAGGAAGGGCTACTGAAGAATATACTCAGATTTCAGTTCATGAGTTTGGGATTTCTGAAAAGGACCACTTGTGAGATATACTCTAAGTAAACTTACGAGTATTTCCAAGTCAATTAGATCACTTGTATTTCGGGATTGTTTAGATATTTACACTTGGGTGTTTATCTTTGTTCCGCAACAATCCTTGTATTTGTTTATACATCAATAAATCAAATACATTAGAAAACAACGTGTCTCAATGCTTCATACTTGATTATAGTTATATATATCTTTATATAGTTTCTGCCATTTGTTCTTGCATTTATTTATATTGTCAATTGTTTCTTGTTATCCACATCTGGATCGTAAACTGAACTTGTCCATTCAAGATCAGTTGTACTTGCCAGTCGGGTTTGTTATTCATCTATATATTTGGGACTCACATAGACATATTTGATTGTATCTTGAAACTAGGAGGTTAAAAAGGCAAAAAAAAATATAAAATAATATAACCAGTTATAATATAATTGTTCTAAATCATGTTGCCTCGATAATAAAATATAAACAAAAAACGTTAAGCATAACTTTATTATTAAATACAAATCGGGATAGTAAGAGTATACCATTCTTAACAATCCAGGCCATGTTACATCTATAAAACTATAAATTTAGCTGATTATAAATTACTTAAGCCTATGTTGAAATACCAACATGCAACTCTACCTTTTTTTACAACTTAACATAGTTGTAAGAATGGTTTATGCTTGTGTAAAAAAAACGATATTGCCCTTCACATGAGGTTTATGCTTGTGTAAAAAAAAAACGATATTGCCCTTCACATGAGGGGTACACGATCTCACTAACGGGTTAAGTTAACGTCTGTTAGGATTTGGACTAAGATTGTCACTAAAACATGAAAACTGGACCAAAATCATCACTTTGCATAAGTTGAACCATTATTGCAAACGTCTGATATCATAGTAACCAAAATGCCATTTGTTCATAAGGTTATTAATCAAGTTTTACATTCGTGTATACTCTCACCTCGTGTAAATACATATCGTTAAAATATCAACAAAAGTTGGATTCTCTTAAAAATAAAAATCTAAAAGGGGTGTTTTTCAGTTGTAGCAACTAACAAGTAACAAGTAGGACACCATTTGGATCGAATGGATACGAAAATTTGGGATTAAATATGGCTAAAAACCATATCATCCATACACATTTACACACACATAACATATATCATCACCATCATCAACCACTTATTATTATCACTCACACTGCACTCCTTTTCAATTCATATACTCACTAAACATTTCATCAAAAATTGTTCGTTGACATATTATTATCTATTTCGAAATTACGTTTCTAATGGCTATTCATATACCTACTTTTTGATTGCAAGAGTTTATTTACTTCAATTTAACTAATTTCTGTTTTGCGGGTTCGCTAGCGTTGACCGGTCAAAGTGACGGGTGTTACAAATCACCAACACAATATTCTACTCTATATTATCAAAAAATCATATATAGTGTGTTACATATTATTTGGAGATGTTTAGAGAGGTATTTGTTTCTAATAATTCTAAATTTTCTAATAATTAAAGAATTTTGCTTTAACTTTTATTTTGAGATTTTTAATTAAATGTTATAGCTTTAATATCATATAAGATTTAGAACTGAGGTTTAATTTTTATTAATGTAATTAACTGTTGGACAATGCTATTTAATGATGCATATACTATATGGAGTGTATCATTGTAAGGCAAGTGTGCGTATTTCATCGTTTATGTTTGTGCCTTTTTGTGACACAATATTTTGAAATATTTTTGACAATCCAGTCAAGTGTACGTATTCTAATAGTTGATGTTTGTGCCCCTTGTTAGAAAATTTCCTGGATCCACCACTGATTGCATCCCCATACCCGTACCCATCGGGTATCGGGGATCCCCATTGGGTAATCGGCGATTTCTTTTTTGAATAAACATAAAATCATAAAAGTACAAAATAGCTAAGAGAATGTTTAGTTCGAACTTTTTTTTTATTTATAAACTATGAATATAATTCTATATATAAACTAAATATATATATTAAGTAGTTGATAAATCAAGTGTGATACATAAAAAGTTTTAAATAAAGTAGCTTGAAACTTAGAGTGATTCTAACCAATAAAAAACTTAATGAGATTATATTAAATATATATAATTTTTCGGGTTTAAGTATGGGGATCAGGGATTTATAATTTCACATCCCCGTCCCCATCCCCATCGGGGAATGAAACTATATCCTCATACTCGTCCCCATCCTCGGTCAACTTGGGAATTTTCCGGTCAAATCGGGTTCGAGTATCGGATTCTCCATCGGGTGTAGGTATTTTTGTCATCCCTAGTTGAAAGTGAATTATAATTTTGAGCTGCTAGTATTTGATTGTATAAATAAAGATATAAAAATAAATAAAATCTAAGATTAAATAAGGTTGTCTAAATTTTGATGACTTGTCATAATTTTAAATGAAGCTAGTAACTTGAAGAAGACATATTTGATTGTATCTTGAAACTAGGAGGTTAAAAAGCAAAAAAAAATAAAAAATAATATAACTAGTTATAATATAATTGTTTTCGATAATAAGATATAAACAAAAAAAGTTAAGCATAACTTTATTATTAAATACAAATCGAGATTGTAAGAGTATACCATTCTTAATAATCCACGCCATGTTACATATATAGAACTATAAATTTAGCTGATTATAAATTACTTAAGCCTATGTTGAAATACCAACATGCAACTCTACCTTTTTTTACAACTTAACATAGTTGTAAGAATGGTTTATGCTTATGTAAAAAAAAACGATATTGCCCTTCACATGAGGGGTACACGATCTCACTAACGGGTTAAGTTAACGTCTGTTAGGATTTGGACTAAGATTGTCACTAAAACATGAAAACTACACCAAAATCATCACTTTGCATAAATTGAACCATTATTGCAAAACGTCAGATATCATAGTAACCAAAAATGCCATTTGTTCATAAGGTTATTAATCAAGTTTTACATTCGTGTATACTCTCACCTCGTGTAAATACATATCGTTAAAATATTAATAAAAGTTGGATTCTCTTAAAAATAAAAATCTAAAAGGGATGTTTTGAAGTTGTAGCAACTAACAAGTAACAAGTAGGACACCATTTGGATCGAATGGATACGAAAATTTGGGATTAAATATGGCTAAAAACCATATCATCCATACACATTTACACACACATAAAAAAAAAAAAAAAAAAAAAAAAAAAAAAAAAAAAAAAAAAAAAAAAAAAAAAAAAAAAAAAAAAAAAAAAAAAAAAAAAAAAAAAAAAAAAAAAAAAAAAAAAAAAAAAAAAAAAAAAAAAAAAAAAAAAAAAAAAAAAAAAAAAAAAAAAAAAAAAAAAAAAAAAAAAAAAAAAAAAAAAAAAAAAAAAAAAAAAAAAAAAAAAAAAAAAAAAAAAAAAAAAAAAAAAAAAAAAAAAAAAAAAAAAAAAAAAAAAAAAAAAAAAAAAAAAAAAAAAAAAAAAAAAAAAAAAAAAAAAAAAAAAAAAAAAAAAAAAAAAAAAAAAAAAAAAAAAAAAAAAAAAAAAAAAAAAAAAAAAAAAAAAAAAAAAAAAAAAAAAAAAAAAAAAAAAAAAAAAAAAAAAAAAAAAAAAAAAAAAAAAAAAAAAAAAAAAAAAAAAAAAAAAAAAAAAAAAAAAAAAAAAAAAAAAAAAAAAAAAAAAAAAAAAAAAAAAAAAAAAAAAAAAAAAAAAAAAAAAAAAAAAAAAAAAAAAAAAAAAAAAAAAAAAAAAAAAAAAAAAAAAAAAAAAAAAAAAAAAAAAAAAAAAAAAAAAAAAAAAAAAAAAAAAAAAAAAAAAAAAAAAAAAAAAAAAAAAAAAAAAAAAAAAAAAAAAAAAAAAAAAAACATAGAAAAAAAAAAAAAAAAAAAAGAAAAAAAAAAAAAATAAAGCAAAAAAAAATAAAAAATAATATAACTAGTTATAATATAATTGTTTTCGATAATAAGATTAACAAAAAAATAAATAACTTTATAATTAAAATACAAATAAAACGTCTTGTAATTATTATCCGAATAAAATATATCATGATAATAATTGATGGATAATAAATTACTAAATAAAACTTTAGTATAAATTATGTGTTAATTATACTTTATATGTTTTTAGATTAATTTGTCACGAGGATTACCTGCTGTTCTTAATTGCCATTACTTGCTACTACCAACAGGTGAGTTTCGTAAACCCTCCCTACTCAATTGAGATTCGGGCTGAAAAGTGTACATACTTGTTTGATTGCTTGTTTAATGTATTGACTTGTTGCTCGGTTAACTTTGACTTCGTTATGAATACTTGTTGTGCTTTAGATAGTTGTACATACATGGAAGATAATTATACTTTTTATGAATAGTAGATGTGGTGGGAAGGCTGCGGGTGACCCTATATATAAGCATCGATTATTCCTTTAAAGTATAATTATAAGAAGTGTATGTGCATCGTATTTGTTGGTTGATTCACTTGTTATGATATGGACAGAGATGTCAATTTGCTTAATTGTTGATTTGATTGATTATATGATTGAATTGTTGATATGGATATGTTAGCGCATTGGTTACTATGTAAGTCGCACCGTTAGCGCATTATTTATTATATAAGTCGCATCGTTAGCGCGTTACTCGTTATGTAAGTCGCACCGTTAGCGCATTGTTAATTATTAACTATGTAAGTCGCATCGTGGTTGATCGTTAATGATTGTTATGGATTCGTTGTTGTTAAACGTTGTATTGTATGAAAAGTAAACGTTGTGATCATGCCTTTGAAATATATGTAAGTCATGCCGTTATACATGCTGTTGAAAGACACATAAGTCATGTTGTTGTACACGCCTTTGGAAGACATGTAAGTCGTGCTGAAACGTGTTAAATCGTGATATATGTTGATGTTGTGCTAACGTATACTCTTTTAGGGTTTTCTTGATATGATTAGATATTCTAATCCCCGTATATCGTTAACGGTTGTATTTTCCGATACGGTTATTCCTTGTTACTTGTCCCTACGAACTCACCAACTTTATGTTGACGCTCTTTAGTACACTTTTCAGGTAATCAAGTTAATCAGAGGAAAAATGGATGATTGCATTGCTTGCTTGTTAGGATTGGACTAGCTTTGGACTTCTGGATCCGTGATCCTTATTCTCCCTTTAATGGGTTACTTTTAGGATCAAACTATTATTGATTTGAACTTCCTTTTATTATTGATTGAACGTGTATTTGATGAATGTTGATGAATGTATACGTTTGTACGAGTTTATGGATCGTTTCGATCTTATGTTTTCATATAGTTGACTCTACATAATTCCCATGTTGTGATGTGCTATTTCTAAGTGATACCCCATGATTCCGCCATGTTGGGGTGTTACAAAGATATAAACAAAAAAAGTTAAGCATAACTTTATTATTAAATACAAATCGAGATTGTAAGAGTATACCATTCTTAATAATCCACGCCATGTTACATATATAGAACTATAAATTTAGCTGATTATAAATTACTTAAGCCTATGTTGAAATACCAACATGCAACTCTACCTTTTTTTACAACTTAACATAGTTGTAAGAATGGTTTATGCTTATGTAAAAAAAAAACGATATTGCCCTTCACATGAGGGGTACACGATCTCACTAACGGGTTAAGTTAACGTCTGTTAGGATTTGGACTAAGATTGTCACTAAAACATGAAAACTAGACCAAAATCATCACTTTGCATAAATTGAACCATTATTGCAAAACGTCAGATATCATAGTAACCAAAAATGCCATTTGTTCATAAAGTTATTAATGAAGTTTTACATTCGTATGTATATTCTCACCTCGTGTAAATACATATCGTTAAAATATTAATAAAAGTTGGATTCTCTTAAAAATAAAAATCTAAAAGGGATGTTTTGAAGTTGTAGCGTAACTAACAAGTAGGACACCATTTGGATAGAATGGATACGAAAATTTGGGGTTAAATATGGCTAAAAACCATATCATCCATACACATTTAGACACACACACAACATATATCATCAACCACTTATTATTATCTCCCACACTACACTTGTTTTCAATTCATATACTCACTAAACATTTCATCAAAAATTCACTCTAATAATTCCCCCAATTTATCGACATATTTTTGACCCTAAATAAATCCCCAATTTTTCCTCTCAATTAACAAATCATGCACTCACTAACAATTAAATTGAACATAGATTTCAATAACATTGAATCATCATCATCAAGACACACTCGCGTCAATTTCGGCTCTGGAGATGCTCCGGTTAGGTTATGTAGTCACGTGAGAAGGAATAACTGTAGAATCGTCGCACGTGCGTCGGAAAATGCCGGTGCCGGAGCTGAAGCTGAAGCCGGTGGCGGTTCTGATAGTCAAAGTCAACCTAATGATCATAATATTAATAATAATGATACTAGTAATAGTTCGAGTTCCTTTTTTGAAAGAAGTCAAACTTATGCTTTGATTAAACATCAAATGGAAGTTGCCGCCAAATCTGAGGTCCTTTTTTTATTTTTTATTATTATTTTTTTTAATTTTAGATTTTATATACTATGTTACATATATATTTCTAATTTTATGTGTATATGTATATGTGTATGTATATAACTGAATACTGATGAAAAGTGTATTAGTGTGTCTGGAGTAAATGAAACTGATGATGATGTTCATTGTTGATGTAATGAATGTGTAGAATTATGAAGAGGCTTCGTGATTCGTTGAGGTCGTTTGAAGAGGAGGAACCTGTTTTACGTTTACGTAGTTTGTTGAAGGAAGCTATTGCCAACGAGAGGTTTGAGGTACTATTTTAGCTTGATTTTACTATG
>CM067167.1:216789890-216888482 GCA_034093135.1 Erigeron breviscapus | reverse complement strand
GGTTGTTTTGGGTAATGTTCTTTACAAGGTCAAATGAAAAATAGCTAAAAGCAATCCGGTTCAAAGACGTCCAAAGTGTGCTTTTATGCATAAAACTTCCTAAATCATTTAAATCACATATTTTATAACTATTATACTGAAATAAGCTATGATTGGTATTAATTTCTGACACATTAATTATTTACAAAACAAAAACACTCCATTAAAAACTTAGAACGAAAAAGAAGTTCACCATTCGACCAAACCTGACCCGTTTTGACCAGCTACCCCCGGTCCCAACCCGATCGGCCGATCCAATTTGCCACCTGTACCTTTTAAGTCAAAAGTGTTCAGAAAATACCATCCAGTCCAGGCTAAGAAAAGAGGTTTCCCTATGTCCTTTTGATCTTTCGCAAACTTAAACATAAACAACACGGTTGGCTCAGCTACACCTAGTATAAGAAGTGGCTGCCCTCCAACTATAGAGTGGATGATACCACATAGTGCTGTTGAGGCTAGAGTTTGCACCACGGTTAGACTTCCCTCTGTATGAAATAAACATTTAATATACACCTTTTTAACCCATATTCCATATACCAACTAAAAGTATAAACATCTTAAAACTTTATAGATTCGAACCAGTATCTCTTTCTAGTTGCTCTCCAAAAGATATAACCGGAATTGCTGATGCAAAGAATATATATGTTGTTGGAGCTAGAATCCTAAAAAGAAGCATCCATGTTATAAATAGCATACTAACAATATCTCCCTATAAAATCTTGTATGGTATCTTGCTATTTTTAAATATGATAGAATCACGAACCTGATACCAGCCCGGCTAGTCCAATCTTGCTTGTAGCACAATAATCTTCCTTTGAGATCATTAGTAATTCCACGAAAAGGAACAAAAGTTTCTTCCATAAATATACAATATTTTGGTTTATATAACCCTTTATACAGTGTAGTTTATTATGTGTTGATGGATGTTATATGACAAACGCTGAATTGAACGAAAATGCTTGAGAGGCGATGACACAACGATACAAACTCACATACATAACATATGTATAGATATGGGCAGAAATACAGGGAACTTTTCTACATCACTAAAAGAGTGATAGTTGTAGCATTTATTTTTGGTCATGTGTATATTATTATTATGATTATTATACAATGATCCCCATGAAAGATGTAATATGTTTAATAACTGCAATTGCTGATCATTACATCTTAAGGGATCAATAAAGAATCAATTAGCATATACTATATAGTTAGTAAAATTATAAACAAAGAATCAGGTTATAAATGTGAGCCACAATAAGTAGATCTTCCCTACTTAAACTCCATATGCAAGTTTTTTAACAAAATACTAACGAAACGAATTCATCATTAATCGAAAACTCGATAAATTAACGAGATAAATAAGAACTTCCCATTTGAGATCTTCCTTTAACTAACGGTTGACTTGATCAAAAAACAGATCCATCACTTTTAGTACACTTCACAGGGGAAGTTCATCAAACAGTAGGAATGCAGTTGATAAAAAATCACACAATTACATGTTATGAAAGCTGAGAACTGAAAATAACTTTCAGGATTCGTTCACAGGACTTAAAGATTCAAACTTTAACGAATACCCATTTATCCAAACAAGATTTTAAGCTAATTAAACAAGCTGGGTATCTTGAAAACCGAAAAAGATCGAAAATTTAACGAGAACCCATTAAGGCATTAACATAAACAAGAGTTTAAACTAAATGGGTATGCAGAAAATCGAAAAAAGATTGAAGCTTGAAGTGAAATTAGCGAGAATTCATGACTTAAGACCAAATGTAGACTATCAGAAAACACAAGGAATGTATTCAAATAGATTTAAACAGAGAGCAATTTGATTAAGGAAGAAAGTGATATGATGTGAATTTGTGGTTTTAGTGAATGAATGTACGTGAGAGATATAGATATATAGTAGTGTTTTACTGTATACGTTGCTGAGATGGTGGGTGTGATAGGTCATAAAGTGTGTGATAAGTCATAGGAAGTGATATGTCGTGTCATAGCCAAATTCCTTAACCGTACGGGCTCCGCCCTCGGATTTAAAAATTCGTCGAAATTATATCGAATGACATCTCTAATGAAAAAGCTTGAAATTTTAAGAACACCCATATAATTTTTATAATTTATCGATGTACGGTTTTTGAGATAAAAGATTTTGAAAGAATTAGAGGAGTAAAATGATTTATGGAGGAGAGAGAAAGTTGTAGGCATTGATGTATGGTACATCATGTATTATCATGTTTACATTGTTGAAACCCTATTTGCTTTATAATATATATATATTTTACTGTATATATATATAAACACTTGGCGGTGATTGGTGATGTTGGTGTTAAAGATAATACAATACAAACCCTGAACGCATCTTCTATTCTTCCTAGTTCCTATCTACGGAGTATTAAATAAATTGGGATAACATGATGTTAACATTATTTAGTTATATGATGTTATCTTAAATTTCATGAGGGGCTATTTAATATGTGTGAAAATTGATGTGAGTGTATCACCCATAATGTTAACATCATATAACATTAAATAAAAACACCCATATTTTTCGATTGAGACAATGATTAATTAATTAAAAGTTTTTAACTTAATCATTATTTCGTTTTTCAAGTATTAATTCAAATTTCAATTGCATTTTATAGTACTGTATTTACTTAGTATAAAGGGTATGAGACCTTTCACTAGGCGTTTTAGCCCAAAACGCTTTCAAAATGCGCTCAAGATGCCCGTTAGACGTTCTCCACTCTTCTTTCCTTCTCCACGGCTGGACAAAAAAAGGTTGACTAGCACCCCACTTTTTCATATTCTCTTCCCCTTCACTATAATTTCGACTTTTTCAACTTCTCATACAAGACATCTTGAAATGCTTCATACCATCATTTTTGAGAGACATTTTGGGGTGTGACATGACGTCACATGACGGAAGTCTCCCTTCCTCCAAACTGCCTCTTACTCTTTAGTCTAAAGGGATTTTATCATATATCCCCTTACTAACTTTTAAAATCTCATATTTACCCACTTAAATAAGACAATATCACATATGTCCATCTTAAACACTTAAACCCATTATATATACCCATTTATTCAATTTTAGAGTTAACGACATAAATCGTCCCTGTGGTTATACCCAATAGTCACGTTTGATCCTTATCTATCGGAAAGGACACTGGCAGTCCTTTATAGGAGAATAAGGTCCAGGTTCAGTCCTTTAAGATAACGAACGTTATCTCTCTTCCGTCAAATCTCTCACGTTCCTTTCACGAAAGGGTACTTATGTCTTTTTCCACCCTAAAGGACCAATAGTGACTATTTTCTGCTTTTCATTTTTTATAACCTGTAAATCTGTGTTTGTATGTTTTTTTGTATACAGAGTGAATAAAATGATGGCTTACGTTTACTACTTACTCTGGTGTTGATTACTAGTTTATATGTAGTTATGGGTTATGGTGTAATGGTGGTACATGGGTGTTGATGGATGGTAAGTGGTAGATTGATATTAAGTAGTCAAGATCGAATTCTAGATCGATATGTAGGATATGATACACATATTTATATTATATATATATCAGATTTACAGGTTATAAAAAATGAAAAGCAGAAAATAGTCACTATTGGTCCTTTAGGGTGGAAAAAGACATAAGTACCCTTTCGTGAAAGGCACGTGAGAGATTTGACGGAGGAGAGATAACGTTCGTTATCTTAAAGGACTGAACCTGAACCTTATCCTTCTATAAAGGACTGGCAGTGTCCTTTCCGATAGATAAGGATCAAATGTGACTATTGGGTATAACCACAAGGACGATTTATGTCGTTAACTCTTCAATTTTATTAGTAATTAAAACCTCAACAATCTTAATAATTATAAGAGTTAATTTCAAAAATCGTCCTTGTGGTTTTACCAAAAAATCACGTTTCATCCTTTAAACTTCAAAATGACACTGGTAGTCCTTTATACGCGGATAATGGTCACGTTTCGTCCTTTAGTCGACCGTATAAAGGACGAAACGTGTCCATCATCCGTTAGATTAAAGGACGAAACGTGACCATCATCCGTTAGATTAAAGGACGAAACATGACCATTATCCGCGTATAAAGAACTACAGTGTCATTTTGAAGTTTAAAGTTTTTTGGTAAAACCACAAGGACGATTTGTGAAATTAACTCTAATTATAAATTAAAATTTCATTGACCATTATACCCATTTTTTTTCAATAGCGCCTGATAATCCCTAATTCCTTCATTTTATTTTCCCATGATTGCCTCCTACACTTGGGAAATTATTATTATATATATATTTTTCTTCCCAAGTTCTTTTGTTACACTCAAGTTATAAGGCAGTCAGTATGTTTAGACCAACCGAGAGAAACTTTTGGCTTTAATAATGTGTTTGGCTATATCTTGGTCAGTGTTGTTGGAGCTATCAACATTAGTTTTAGTATGCAAATTGATTCCTGGGTGATTGGGATTAGATATAGGAATTAATGTGGTGTTGGATGATGGCTTGTATATATCTTAAAAAATGAAATCATGTGATAGATGGTCGCTCTTAGATTCATGATGAATATAGTGGGTTTACTACCGGTTTAGAGATTTTATTTTTCCCGTGAATCGATTGGAACTATGTTGTAGTGGAAATATTAGGGGCAAGTTGGGAATTCAATTATGTGGAATTATATTTTATTAAATTTTTTAATGAATGGGTATATATGAGAGATTTAATATTTAGATTGGTTATATTTGATATTATGTAATTTAGTTGGGTATATATGTGATTTTAAAGGTTAAGAAGGGGAAATATGATATTCTCCCTATAATATCTTTTGAAGTTTAAGTTTCTCAGAGAACTAAAAAAAAAAAATTTATTTGATGCCCTATTATAATTATTTATATTCTATACAGAATAGAACAAATAAATAAATGAGAATTGATTTTTGTTTTTTTACAAAATACTTATGATTTTCTTCTTTCAGTTTCTTTTAGTTTTAGATTACTACTAACCAAATAATAAACATTATAGTTTATACTTTATTGTAAGTTCTAACTTCTAAAATATAAATTTAAACTTTAAAGATATTTAATGTATTAACACGTGTCATAATCTAATTTATAAATTAGAAAAGATGAAAAGTTACGCATATGTACAAGATGAGATGATACAACAAATGGTGATAGATATGAAGATATGTCTTATAATAAGGAAAAAGAGCGAGTGGTCAAAATCGGTGAGGTTTTGATTACGACAACCATATAAATAGCCTAATTTCCAACTGCCAATTTGGTATAATAATTGGCTTGGATTAAATTAGATTGGAAAGTAATGTGGTAATTTATTGTGTACATATATTGATTGATTTCGTGTGTTCTTATCATGGTCATGAGTTAGCTTGTAAAGAGGTTATACATGAAATTGATAGTTAGTAGCTTGTATTTCTTACTTGATAGATCGTGTTTAAGAATTGTGTTTGGAAATGTAGTTAGAATTAGAGCATGTCAATATAAATTGACCTAAATTCAAAAAATGCAATATGATCAATCAATTGTGTTAATACTGAATTGACTAATGAGAGTTAACTTCTTTGATTTAAAAAAAAACGGAAAAGAAATAGATATCGACTTTTGGGACGACATCGTCGTCTCCGAAGTTTGTTGACCCGCGGAAAAGTCAAAACTAACAAAAAAATTTCCTTTAATGATTTTCGGAGACGAGTATTTGTCGTCCTCAAAAGGTTGACGTCCTAGAAGTCATATTTCTTAGTTATGTGCTAATACTCGAGCGCCAAGTGAGCAAGCTCTCGAATTGATTTTCTCAACTACCTAATTATGTTTGTGCATTTCTGTGAATACTTAACTATATTAGACTATCTCTTTAAGCGCTCTTATTCGTCTCGTCATCAGTCCCTTCACTCACTTACAAATATAAAGACATTCTTGAAAACATATATAATCTTTGGCTAAGAACAAATCCTTGACTAAAAACATATATACTATAATGATAAGAATATCTAAAGATTGTCTAAGATATCCTTATGAGTAATGAAAGATTCATGTACAATCTTCAGTATGCGTCATGCATGGTAAATTGGTAACCAAGTATTAACAAAAAAATTTAGTCATGGCCACTTTTCTATTGATAAGGACAAGCAAGCAAGTGTTAAATGAGTGATCAAGCTGATAAATTGTTAAAAGCTTGGGTGTAGGATAATGGCATTACATCAATTGTTACTTTTTTTAAATTGTTACTTAACGTATGTATATATCACATATGTTATATGTATGTATTTTTCTATCATTTTGTATCATTTTATATTTATAAAGGAAAATGATTGATATGCCTAAATAATAGGCCTAAAGATATGCCTAAAAATCTAATGATGACACATGACATTATTAAAGGTGGAGATTAAGAAAGATAATGAGTGACATCCATGTGTCATCTATTGAATGTGTTAGGCATATTTTTAAGCCTATATTTTAGGCATATATATCATTACCCATAAAAAATGTACTCATTTTACGGAAGATACACTTCATATTAAAACAAACTAGCCCCCATTTTAAGCAAATTAAGCACGTTTTTAAATATTCCCAAAATACTCCTAATCACCTCTAACACATCAAACACACATTCACGTCTCTCTTTCTCACACATACACACATTTGACACATATGAACACCACCACCACCACCACTGCCACCACCACCACCACCACCACCACCACCACCACCACCGCCACCACCACCACCAGTCACCACCTACCGCCACCACTATCACCACCACCACCACCACCACCACCACCACCACCACCACCACCACCACCACCACCACCACCACCACCACCACCACCACCACCACCACCACCACCACCACCACCACCACCACCACCACCACCACCACCACCACCACCACCACCACCACCACCACCACCACCACCACCACCACCACCACCACCACCACCACCACCACCACCACCACCACCACCACCACCACCACCACCACCACCACCACCACCACCACCACCACCACCACCACCACCACCACCACCACCACCACCACCACCACCACCACCACCACCACCACCACCACCACCACCACCACCACCACCACCACCACCACCACCACCACCACCACCACCACCACCACCACCACCACCACCACCACCACCACCACCACCACCACCACCACCACCACCACCACCACCACCACCACCACCACCACCACCACCACCACCACCACCACCACCACCACCACCACCACCACCACCACCACCACCACCACCACCACCACCACCACCACCACCACCACCACCACCACCACCACCACCACCACCACCACCACCACCACCACCACCACCACCACCACCACCACCACCACCACCACCACCACCACCACCACCACCACCACCACCACCACCACCACCACCACCACCACCACCACCACCACCACCACCACCACCACCACCACCACCACCACCACCACCACCACCACCACCACCACCACCACCACCACCACCACCACCACCACCACCACCACCACCACCACCACCACCACCACCACCACCACCACCACCACCACCACCACCACCACCACCACCACCACCACCACCACCACCACCACCACCACCACCACCACCACCACCACCACCACCACCACCACCACCACCACCACCACCACCACCACCACCACCACCACCACCACCACCACCACCACCACCACCACCACCACCACCACCACCACCACCACCACCACCACCACCACCACCACCACCACCACCACCACCACCACCACCACCACCACCACCACCACCACCACCACCACCACCACCACCACCACCACCACCACCACCACCACCACCACCACGAACGAAAACTTAAAGTAGTAAAAGTTTCAAACATGATGTTCCAATAATCCAATGGTACCTAAAATACAAACTATTTCAAAGAGTTTAAACCAAATTCACGTGTCTCTCAATGATTTGACTATTACGAAACTTTGTTATGATTAATCAATATTTAATAGCTAGTTGTCCAATGATTAATTCTTAATTAGAGATTTAACTTTTGTTAGGTCGAGAATCGACCATGTTTAATTTGTTCAGAAATAGCTTGAAGTTTAGTGAAGACATTACTTCAGAATTCTGAGATGCCTCAGAATTCAGAACTCCTTCACTGAAGCTTCACTTCAGTTCAGATCTACGTATCAGAATACCATTCAGAATGAAGTCAAAGACTGAAGTCTGAAGAAGAGAATCATCTCAGAAGCGAGCATCAGAATGATTCTACCAGATCGAAGACTGAAGCATCTCAGTGATAAAGTACTTACAACACTTTACACTGATTACGAGGAAGACTTTTACTTTACACCTTTATCCAGTTAATAGAATTATCTATTAATAAAAGGTACAAAGTATAGGTTAGGAACCTAGTACTATAAGTCACATCAAGTGACTTATATACTCTTCCTTGTGCAGCATGTAAGGAATTATGGCTTAATTCCTTAAATGCTCACAACCACATTTGTACGACATTGTCCATGTCATCATGAACTTTGTCTATAAATACAAAGTCTTCTCACAACTTGCAAATTGCTTGAACTATTGCATTGCAACTTGTGAGATATACTCTAAGCAAAACTTACGAGTATTTCCAAGTCATCTTGATCACTTGTATTTCGGGATTGTTTAGATATTTACACTTGGGTGTTTATCTTTGTTCCGCAACAATCCTTGTATTTGTTTATACATCAATAAATCAAATACATTAGAAAACAACGTGTCTCAATGCTACATACTTGATTATATTTATATATATCTTTATATAGTTTCTGCCATTTGTTCTTGCATTAATTCATATTGTCATTTGTTTCTTGTTATCCATATCTGGATCGTAAACTAAACTTGTCCATCAAGATTAGTTGTACTTGCCAGTCGGGTTTAGTCATTCGTCTTTATATTTGGGACTCACAATTGGTATCAGAGCAGCAAGGTTGAATTACTACAATTCTTTAACCTTTGATCTGCTAAGATGACTGACTTTGAACAAGGACCTGACCCTAATAATGCTACCCCACCCCCTGTCATCAACAACAATATACCCTCACACAATGTTCACGTACACTTTCCAACTAATCCTGTTCCCAAGTTTGATGGGAACAGTGAAAACTTTCAAACATGGAAAGCGTGCTTACTTAAGTATATTGCTGGTGTTGAGAGACATTTACCAGACATTTTAAAAGATGGACCCTTTGTCCCTATGAATGCGTCAACTGTCGTCAGAAATGCCGATGGGACTCCTAGGCAGTCACCTAAGGAGAAGGATCATTGGTCAGAGGAAGATCATAGACTTGTTGACTTGGATACTAAGTTGCAAAATATGATTTTATACGCAGTTCCAGAAACCCTAATGCCCACTCTTGTTTTACTCGAAAATTCTAAATTAATGTGGGCGGAACTACTGACACAGTTTGAAGGCACTAATGAGACAATTGTCACAAGAAAAGTTGCTTTAAACAAAAGATATGAGTCTTTCTTTGCTATACCTGGGGAGTCTTTAACCCAAACTTACATTAGGTTTACAAATCTGGTAAACCAACTGAAAGCCCTAGGTATAACCAAAGACAAAGAAATTTTGTTAGAAAAGTTTTGTGACATTTTACCTTCAAAATGGGAAAATCTAATCTTGGTCTTGAGACAAGGCAAAACATTACACAGTCATACTCTTGCTTCCCTTTATGGAGCATTTAGGTATACTGAAGAGAACAAAGCTGAAAGAGCTTTGGCTGAGCAGGATGCCAAGAACCATGTTTCGACAAGTTCTGGTATGGTTCAGTATTCTGAACCACAAAGCACTGCTCTACTATCTTCTGAGAGTGATATTTTTGACTCAATGAAGAAGATGGTTTCTCAAATGTTAAAAACTGGTGTCTCTGCTAATGTCACTCATGATTGTGATGAGGATGACAATGATGATCTGGTTGCCATGCTGGCTAAAACGTTCAATCGTTTTAAGGCCAAATCAAATCGATCTGGCAAACCTTTTGCTTCCAGTGCTTCTATTGATAAGTCTAATCTTGAATGCTTTAAATGCGGCAAGAAAGGACATTTCATGAAGGAATGCAGATCTAGTCAACCTTCATCATCACAATCTGCTCCTAACCATTCTATTTTTCAGAAGTCTGATGACAGCTATAAGGCCAAATACAAGAAGTTGAAGGCTCATATGGCTCTTTTGGCACAAGACAACTCGAGCAACAGTTGCATGATTGCCAAGACTGAAAAGTGGGAAGACTCCGATGAATCATCTGATGATGAGGAGGAAGTTAGGGATATGTGTTTCATGGCACAAGAAGACCAAGGTCATTTGGTCAAAACTGATGTTGAATCTGGCCGCTGGGTGGATATAGTGATGAAAAAGGTCAGTAATTTTGGCTATGAAGAAGATGAGGAACACAAACTGGACCTTTTGGTTCTTTTAGAGGCTGACATCTCTTTTGTTGAGACAGTGCGTTCAGAAAGCCTAAAAATGTTTGAAAATAATACTTCTGAACTGAACGCCAGTCAGGCCAGATTAAAAGAACTGAAAGATGTTCATCTGGCCCTAAAAAGTTATCAATCAATGGTTGCCACTTTAGAGTTGGAAAAAGAAGAACTAAAAACCATCCTTGAAAAAGAACAAAAAATAATCAAATCTTGGATGAGTGCACCAAAACCAGATGCTGCAATTAAAAACACTTTTGCAAATCAAAAAACAGCATATGAATCTGGTGATCTTCACATGGCATCTATAATCACTGATTTAGATGCACTTCCAAAAGAAATGAAACCGGAAATTACTTTTCCTAAAGTTGGCAAACAAAAAATTGTAACTAATAAGGTCAAGGAACAATCTGAGGGAAATTCTGAAACAGCTCAGACAACTGGTTCAGAAAAGAAGGCTAAAACCAAAAAGCCATCTCCTCAGACTTCATCTAAGGTTCCAAAAGGACTAAAGAAGAAGAAAACCATCTCCCCCACTGAGCCTTCTACCTCAGATTCTGGTAAGGCTCAGGTGTCTAATGTAGAATCTATGTTGTTAAGGTTAGAAAGTCAATTTCAACTATTGGCTAGACAAGTGCAGAGTTGTAATGCACGTTTAAAAAATGTTGAAACCACACCTCTTCAACCTAAACAAAATGCAAAACCTTTTTCTAAGCAAATCAAGCAAAAATCTGAGAAGAAAAAGGTTGAGCACCCCATCAAACCAACAACTTTTGTGTCAACTGAGATAATGACTGAAATCCCATTTGACCCTTCAGTTCCACATATACCAAAGAAATCTGAGACTGCTAAGGGAGAGTCTAGTGAACCCATCCTAAGATGGGTTCCCAAAAAGAACTAATCTTTGATTGTGTGCAGGGAGACCGAAAGAAGAACATATGGTTTCTGGACAGTGCTGCTGGCCGAACCATGACTGGTTATCAAACCCTGCTGGAGGAATATAGGGTGCAAGAAGGGCCCTCAATTGTTTTTGGAAATGATGGAAATGGAAAAACTGAGGGATATGGTGTGGTGAATAATGGTCAAGTCAAATTCACACGAGTTGCATATGTGAATGGTTTGAAATATAACCTGATCAGTGTCAGTCAACTTTGTGATGATGGCTTCAAGGTTCTATTTGATATTTCACAAGGCACCATATTCAACAGAGATGGAAAGGTAGTACTGGTTGCACCAAGGAAGGGAAACATTTATGTCATTGATATGAATCCATCTATCTCTGAACAATGTTTCTACACAAAGGCTGATGAAGACACAAACTGGTTGTGGCACAAGAGATTATCCCATCTGAACTTCAAAAACATTAATAAGTTGTCAAGAAAACAACTTGTTGATGGGATACCCTCTATGTCTTTCAACAAAGACAAGCCATGTCCAGGTTGTGAAATGGGCAAGCAGAAAAGAGCTTCATTCAAAACTAAGCAAAGCTTTAGTATAACTGAACCTCTTCACTTGCTTCACATGGACCTTTTTGGACCAGTGAACGTTCAGACCAGAGCAGGAAAGAAGTACACCCTTGTCGTTGTAGATGAATATTCAAGATATTGCTGGGTGATTTTCCTCAAGTCTAAGAGTGAAGCTGCTGCTGAAATCATTGCTCTCATCAAACAAATTGAGCTCAAATACAAGCGAAAAGTTTGTCAGCTCAGAAGTGACAATGGCACTGAATTCAGAAATGCCACTCTGGAGTCCTTCTGCACTGAAACTGGCATATCTCAGAACTTCTCCTCAGCACACACACCAGAGCAGAATGGTGTTGTAGAAAGAAAGAATCGTACGCTGATTGAAGCTGCCAGAAGTATGCTGAATGAATCTGGTCTTCCCAAGAATTTCTGGGCTGAAGCTGTTGCAACTGCTTGCTACACTCAGAACAGATCTATCTATGTCAAAAGACATAAGAAGACCTCCTATGAAGTACTCAGAAATAGAAAGCCTAATATTGGATACTTCCATGTATTTGGGTGTCCAGTATACATTCTGAATAACTCTAATCAGCTTGGAAAATTCGATGCAAAAGCTGATGAAGGGTACTTCCTAGGATATTCATCAAATCGCAAAGCCTTTAGAGTCTTTAACAAGAGACTTGAAAAGGTTGATGAGTCAATTCATGTTACCTTTGATGAATCCAACTCTGCAATCTTTAAAAATTCCATTTCTGAACCACCCTCAGAAAGTCCAATCAGTTTTGGTGATTCTGAAAAGTACCACTGGTGGGTGTCATTTCCTTGGTGGCAAATTAGTAAGCTGGACTAGTAAGAAGCAGACTGCAGTATCACTATCCACTGCAGAAGCTGAGTACATCTCTGCAGCGAGTTGTTGTGCTCAGATTCTATGGATGAAGAACCAGCTGACTGATTATGGTGTTACTTACACAAAGACTCCAATCTTTTGTGATAACACCAGTGCCATTGCCATATCTCACAATCCTGTAATGCACTCGAAAACCAAGCACATCGATCTCAGGTATCATTTCATTCGTGATCATATTCTGAAAGGAGATATTGAATTGCACTTTATTCCCACTGATAAGCAACTCGCTGACGTTTTTACAAAACCTTTAGATGTCAAAACCTTTAAACATCTAGTCAGTGAGTTGGGTATGTTAAATCCTTAGACTGGTAATCTTGTTATGAACGCCTATGTGACACTGATCTGGTTCACCAGTCTGAGCGATCCATGTAATTTTTGCTCGCCTAGCTATCGAACGCCTTAGTGATACTATCTTGGCACTTATTAATTCATGGATCATCACTTCAGGGGGAATGTTAAACATTTTTCAAACTATAAAATAAACCTTCTTTCTGAGGGGGAACCTTTTGCTCAGAAAAATGTATTTAACTGAAGCACTTCAGAATATCAAAATATTTCAGTTGAATTTTAATGACTGAGATGGTTCAGATTTTTCTGAAACTGACCATGCTCAGAATTTGTTTTGTCATCACTGAAATACAAAAATCTTTTCAAGATATTTTTGATACTTGGCCAATTGTGTGTACACGTGGCATACTGCATACTAGGCCTTTAACCTAGCATTGGTCATGCTTATGTATCACACAAGTGGCGCCGTAAAAAGAGAAGAAAATGAGTACTTTTTATGAAAAAGTGTACAGGGTGGGGTCCCTCAAACGTCTCTGCATTAAATGCGGACGTGACCCCAGAAATTGTTTTAAATTGGAAAAATACTTTTTGTTCCATCTTAAATACAAATTCCTTATTCATTCTTTCATTTACTTCGTTTCATTTACTCTCTAATCATCAATCTCTCTCTTATTTACTCTCTAAATTCATAACTCTTCATATTTCTCTTATCATCAACTTCTCTTATTTACTCTTAATCATCAATCTCTCTCTTATTTACTCTCTAATCATAATCTCTCTCTTATTTACTCTCTATCATCAACTCTCTCTTATTTACTCTTAATCATCAATCTCTCTCTTATTTACTCTTATCATAACTTTCTTATTTACTCTTAATCATCAATCTTCTCTTATTTACTCTCTAATCATCAATCTCTCTCTTATTTACTCTCTAATCATCAATCTCTCTCTTATTTACTCTCTAATCATAATCTCTCTCTTATTTACTCTCTAATCATCAATCTCTCTCTTATTTACTCTTATCATACTTTCTTATTTACTCTTAATCATCAATCTCTCTCTTATTTACTCTCTAATCATCAACTCTCTCTTATTTACTCTCTAATCATCAATCTCTCTCTTATTTACTCTCTATCATCAACTCTTCTTATTTACTCTTAATCATAATCTCTCTCTTATTTACTCTTTCATCACTTCGTCTTATTTACTCTCTAATCATCAATCTCTCTCTTATTTACTCTCTATCATAACTCTTCTTATTTACTCTCTAATCACAATCTCTCTCTTATTTCTCTTTCATATTACTTCGTCTTATTTACTCTCTAATCATCAATCTCTCTCTTATTTACTCTCTATCATAATCTCTCTCTTATTTACTCTCTAATCATCAATCTCTCTCTTATTTACTCTCTAATCATAACTCTTCTTATTTACTCTCTAATCATAATCTCTCTCTATTTACTCTCTAATCATCAACTCTCTCTTATTTACTCTCTAATCATCAATCTCTCTCTTATTTACTCTTTCATCAACTTTCTTATTTACTCTCTAATCATCAATCTCTCTCTTATTTACTCTTATCATAATCTCTCTCTTATTTACTCTTAATCATCAATCTTCTCTTATTTACTCTCTAATCATCAATCTCTCTCTTATTTACTCTCTAATCATAATCTCTCTCTTATTTACTCTCTAATCATCAATCTCTCTCTTATTTACTCTCTAATCATCAATCTCTCTCTTATTTACTCTTATCATAATCTTCTCTTATTTACTCTTATCATCAATCTTCTCTTATTTACTCTCTAATCATCAATCTCTCTCTTATTTACTCTCTAATCATAATCTCTCTCTTATTTCTCTTTCATTTACTTCGTCTTCATTTACTCTCTAATCATCAATCTCTCTCTTATTTACTCTCTATCATAACTCTTCTATTTACTCTCTAATCATCAATCTCTCTCTTATTTACTCTCTCATCTTCACTCTTCATCTTCACATAAATCACTCATAACATTTGAATATATTCCATCTAGTGATGTGAAAACTTCTGCCATATGGCCTAAGAACTTCACTGCATCTCAAATCCGATTCAATATGAGCAACTTTTTGGCTCAATTGAATATACATACCACATCCTTAATGGGAAGAATCAACAAGTTCTGGGAAGAATCCCCCTTCCATTATGCGATGACCGCCAATCCGCAAGCAATGTATCATCGATACTTGCTTGAATTCTGGTATTCAGCAGTGGTGAGTAAGGATGAACAATCTATATCCTTCACTCTAAATGAGGGCACAAAGAAGTGTGTCATCACCCTCGAGGGGTTCAGAACTTCCCTTCATCTGAACTACCTCAAACCTCCCCAGGTGTTCGAGAAAAGACTCAAAGGAGTCAACTTTAGGGAGGTTTTGGTCGCCACTGGCCATGGTGACATGGAGGATGAGAATGGTAACTTGAAGACCTCTGGACATATTTTCATGTCTGGTTTTGGTACATGTTGGAGGTTCTTCTGGACGCAAATAGTGGAGAGTCTTGGTGGCAACCATGGAGGGTTGGACCAACTCTCACTACCCCAAGTTGAAATGGGGTATTATATCTGGAATGGAGTGCAAGTAGACTTCGCTGAGATCCTCTTCTCTCAGTTGATTACAAAATTAAAGGGGAAGAGAAGTCTACATATTGCATTTCCAAGGTTTTTAAGCTTATGCTTCAAAGATATACTTGGTGATGCTTATGATGAAGCTGGACCAGAAGCTTCTGTACCAGAATATAGCAGGGATTTCTCGAAGGCAACAATTACTGGAGATGAACCAGAACTCTCCTCTGCTATGATTCAGGTATTTTCTAAAACTGGTGCAGCCACACTAGCTGGCCCAGAAAGGACACTAAGTGGGCCACAAAAGAATGTGGGACCCGTTAGTGTGCCTACTATTGAAATCTCTAATTCTGGTGACGATGCAACTGCTGAAGCAGCTGTTGAACCAGAATCTGGTGAGGGTACTAGTGACCCAAACCAGGGCATATCTGACCAGATCGCACAAGTGAATGCTTTCTGGGATGACGATGAGCCACTTCAGGAGAATCTTGATTCTCTTGCCGAATTTGAGTTTGACGAGGGCTTATTGGAGGCGAATCAATCTGATTCTGAGCCAGCCCCCATCCTCGCAGACGCCCCTCCTCCCCCAGAAATCCAACCAGACAATGAACCTTATGTACCACCACCACCATCTCACCAAAATCCTATCTTCCCACCTGGCACCACACCCGCATATGTAACCGATCCTTCTTTCACACCTTCACTTCACTTTCTACACCCACAAATTCACCATGTACCACCACCACCATCTCACCAAAATCCTATCTTCCCACCTGGCACCACACCCGCATATGTAACCGATCCTTCTTTCACACCTTCACTTCACTTTCTACACCCACAAATTCACCATGTACCACCACCACCATCTCACCAAAATCCTATCTTCCCACCTGGCACCACACCCGCATATGTAACCGATCCTTCTTTCACACCTTCACTTCACTTTCTACACCCACAAATTCACCATGTACCACCACCACCATCTCACCAAAATCCTATCTTCCCACCTGGCACCACACCCGCATATGTAACCGATCCTTCTTTCACACCTTCACTTCACTTTCTACACCCACAAATTCACCATGTACCACCACCACCATCTCACCAAAATCCTATCTTCCCACCTGGCACCACACCCGCATATGTAACCGATCCTTCTTTCACACCTTCACTTCACTTTCTACACCCACAAATTCACCATGTACCACCACCACCATCTCACCAAAATCCTATCTTCCCACCTGGCACCACACCCGCATATGTAACCGATCCTTCTTTCACACCTTCACTTCACTTTCTACACCCACAAATTTACCATGTACCACCACCACCATCTCACCAAAATCCTATCTTCCCACCTGGCACCACACCCGCATATGTAACCGATCCTTCTTTCACACCTTCACTTCACTTTCTACACCCACAAATTCACCATGTACCACCACCACCATCTCACCAAAATCCTATCTTCCCACCTGGCACCACACCCGCATATGTAACCGATCCTTCTTTCACACCTTCACTTCACTTTCTACACCCACAAATTCACCATGTACCACCACCACCATCTCACCAAAATCCTATCTTCCCACCTGGCACCAATCCCGCATATGTAACCGATCCTTCTTTCACACCTTCACTTCACTTTCTACACCCACAAATTCACCATGTACCACCACCACCATCTCACCAAAATCCTATCTTCCCACCTGGCACCACACCCGCATATGTAACCGATCCTTCTTTCACACCTTCACTTCAATTTCTACACCCACAAATTCACCATGTACCACCACCACCATCTCACCAAAATCCTATCTTCCCACCTGGCACCACACCCGCATATGTAACCGATCCTTCTTTCACACCTTCACTTCACTTTCTACACCCACAAATTCACCATGTACCACCACCACCATCTCACCAAAATCCTATCTTCCCACCTGGCACCACACCCGCATATGTAACCGATCCTTCTTTCACACCTTCACTTCACTTTCTACACCCACAAATTTACCATGTACCACCACCACCATCTCACCAAAATCCTATCTTCCCACCTGGCACCACACCCGCATATGTAACCGATCCTTCTTTCACACCTTCACTTCACTTTCTACACCCACAAATTCACCATGTACCACCACCACCATCTCACCAAAATCCTATCTTCCCACCTGGCACCACACCCGCATATGTAACCGATCCTTCTTTCACACCTTCACTTCACTTTCTACACCCACAAATTCACCATGTACCACCACCACCATCTCACCAAAATCCTATCTTCCCACCTGGCACCACACCCGCATATGTAACCGATCCTTCTTTCACACCTTCACTTCACTTTCTACACCCACAAATTCACCATGTACCACCACCACCATCTCACCAAAATCCTATCTTCCCACCTGGCACCACACCCGCATATGTAACCGATCCTTCTTTCACACCTTCACTTCAATTTCTACACCCACAAATTCACCATGTACCACCACCACCATCTCACCAAAATCCTATCTTCCCACCTGGCACCACACCCGCATATGTAACCGATCCTTCTTTCACACCTTCACTTCACTTTCTACACCCACAAATTCACCATGTACCACCACCACCATCTCACCAAAATCCTATCTTCCCACCTGGCACCACACCCGCATATGTAACCGATCCTTCTTTCACACCTTCACTTCAATTTCTACACCCACAAATTCACCATGTACCACCACCACCATCTCACCAAAATCCTATCTTCCCACCTGGCACCACACCCGCATATGTAACCGAACAACAAAGTTGGAAACCTTTGCAGGCACTTAAAACTACTCTGGATCTTTATGCTAAAATGCCTGCAGAGATTTCCAAAGGGGGAAGTGGTGTGCCTCTTGGGTTGCTGGCCAGTACACAAGAAATGATTCATGCAACCAAGAAGCAGGCTGAGGTACCTTCTGGAAGTGCCTCAGTTCAGGGGGAACAAGTTCAGACTTCTGGTGTTGAGAAGAAAGATAAAGGAAAAGGCAAGGCCAAGGAGGCAGAGGAACCAAAGAAGGTTGGTAAGGATACTGGACTGGTTGTTGGAGAAAATATTGATGAACAAGGTTATCCACTCCACGATCCTAATGCTGATAGCAAGAAGTTGGAGACTTTGCAGAAGCAAGTCTCTAACCAATTCATAATGTGGAGTGAAAACAAGGAGAGGGAAAGGGTTCAGCACCAAAGCATGGGAACCCTAGATCATATTGATGCTGCATCTCTGGGTCTATCACTTGAACGATTTCAGAAAATCAAACATGACCCAAGAGTGCAGAAGGCTGTGAAAGATATGCTTGATCATGAGTATGGGGTGAACTACTCTCCACTGGAACAAAAGCTGGACCATCTAACCTTCAAAATGTCCATCCAAGACTTAGTGAAAAATAGAGAAATGGAGATGGCCAGAAAGAAGAAGGAGATTCTGGCTGGAGTTCAGTATGTGGAAAGGGAGTTGTTCAGGCCACCAACAAAGCCCAGAACTGGAACAAGGACTCCAAAGAAAGATTCTCGTGATGTTGTCCATACTTCATTCAAACCAATTTCTGATGATGCTGCTGAGCTCCAAAGAAAACATGAGAAGGACCAGTATGATCATTACATGACTCATCGATCACATCAGGCCAGAATTGTTGATATTGATGTTATTAAGGCTGATGGATTGAAGCTGTTCGACTTGGTTGTGAAAAGAGAAGGAAGGGCTACTGAAGAATACTCCCAGGTTTCAGTTCATGAATTTGGCATATCTGAGCACAGGGAGATGATCCAAGTTCTTAAAGGAAAGCCTAAGTCTGCCTTGACTGGTGCATGGTTAGCAAGAATTCAGCAGAAGATGCAAGCCAAGGTGGAAATTGAAGCAAGGCTATTTGGCAAAAGGGATCAGTCTCCACTGAAGAGAAAACCTACTGAGGCACCTTCTGGTTCAAGGCCTGCCAAGAAGTAGTTTTCTATTCAGAATTATCATGTACTTGTAAATATTTACATTTGTAACTTCCATTTCAGTTTGTAATATATAAAGTTGCAATTGTGACAAATAAGTAGATGATAGGTTTAAGTTAGAAAAACACAAGTAAAATTCTAAGACATCAATGATCTATAAGATGTACTTAAGAAATTTTTACAACTTAAACAAAAACTTGCATTTCAGACTTACAAACATGTATAGATAGAAGTCTGAGATGCATGCACTATTTCAGAACAAATAGGGGGAATTTGTTAGGTCGAGAATCGACCATGTATAATTTGTTCAGAAATAGCTTGAAGTTTAGTGAAGACATTACTTCAGAATTCTGAGATGCCTCAGAATTCAGAACTCCTTCACTGAAGCTTCACTTCAGTTCAGATCTACGTATCAGAATACCATTCAGAATGAAGTCAAAGACTGAAGTCTGAAGAAGAGAATCATCTCAGAAGCGAGCATCAGAGTGATTCTACCAGATCGAAGACTGAAGCATCTCAGTGATAAAGTACTTACAACACTTTACACTGATTACGAGGAAGACTTTTACTTTACACCTTTATCCAGTTAATAGAATTATCTATTAATAAATCAAATACATTAGAAAACAACGTGTCTCAATGCTACATACTTGATTATATTTATATATATCTTTATATAGTTTCTGCCATTTGTTCTTGCATTAATTCATATTGTCATTTGTTTCTTGTTATCCATATCTGGATCGTAAACTAAACTTGTCCATCAAGATTAGTTGTACTTGCCAGTCGGGTTTAGTCATTCGTCTTTATATTTGGGACTCATAATTGGATATCACAATTCTACAAATTTCCCATGAGAATGACGAGTGAAAGACGAATAAAGATGCAATAACTCCAAACAGGAGAAAGTGTTGCTTTTGGAGTGGACATTGTAGATGTGATGCCATTAATTAGTGTCTAAGGTGAAGACAATGGAAATCCAAACAAATTAGTAAAAAGTGAGTAAAAGAATAATAGGCAAGATTCCTACGAAGATTAGATGATAAGACAACGACGCTAAAAGAAGAAAGACAATGGAACGTGTCGTGAATTATTTGAAAATGCCAATAAGACCAAACAATATATGTACCAAGAAGAAGTTGGGTTAAGTAGTTTGATACATGTCTCAAAATAACTAAGGTTACTTATCTTTACTTTAAAAAAAAAAAAAAAAAAAAAAAAAAAAAAAAAAAAAAAAAAAAAAAAAAAAAAAAAAAAAAAAAAAAAAAAAAAAAAAAAAAAAAAAAAAAAAAAAAAAAAAAAAAAAAAAAAAAAAAAAAAAAAAAAAAAAAAAAAAAAAAAAAAAAAAAAAAAAAAAAAAAAAAAAAAAAAAAAAAAAAAAAAAAAAAAAAAAAAAAAAAAAAAAAAAAAAAAAAAAAAAAAAAAAAAAAAAAAAAAAAAAAAAAAAAAAAAAAAAAAAAAAAAAAAAAAAAAAAAAAAAAAAAAAAAAAAAAAAAAAAAAAAAAAAAAAAAAAAAAAAAAAAAAAAAAAAAAAAAAAAAAAAAAAAAAAAAAAAAAAAAAAAAAAAAAAAAAAAAAAAAAAAAAAAAAAAAAAAAAAAAAAAAAAAAAAAAAAAAAAAAAAAAAAAAAAAAAAAAAAAAAAAAAAAAAAAAAAAAAAAAAAAAAAAAAAAAAAAAAAAAAAAAAAAAAAAAAAAAAAAAAAAAAAAAAAAAAAAAAAAAAAAAAAAAAAAAAAAAAAAAAAAAAAAAAAAAAAAAAAAAAAAAAAAAAAAAAAAAAAAAAAAAAAAAAAAAAAAAAAAAAAAAAAAAAAAAAAAAAAAAAAAAAAAAAAAAAAAAAAAAAAAAAAAAAAAAAAAAAAAAAAAAAAAAAAAAAAAAAAAAAAAAAAAAAAAAAAAAAAAAAAAAAAAAAAAAAAAAAAAAAAAAAAAAAAAAAAAAAAAAAAAAAAAAAAAAAAAAAAAAAAAAAAAAAAAAAAAAAAAAAAAAAAAAAAAAAAAAAAAAAAAAAAAAAAAAAAAAAAAAAAAAAAAAAAAAAAAAAAAAAAAAAAAAAAAAAAAAAAAAAAAAAAAAAAAAAAAAAAAAAAAAAAAAAAAAAAAAAAAAAAAAAAAAAAAAAAAAAAAAAAAAAAAAAAAAAAAAAAAAAAAAAAAAAAAAAAAAAAAAAAAAAAAAAAAAAAAAAAAAAAAAAAAAAAAAAAAAAAAAAAAAAAAAAAAAAAAAAAAAAAAAAAAAAAAAAAAAAAAAAAAAAAAAAAAAAAAAAAAAAAAAAAAAAAAAAAAAAAAAAAAAAAAAAAAAAAAAAAAAAAAAAAAAAAAAAAAAAAAAAAAAAAAAAAAAAAAAAAAAAAAAAAAAAAAAAAAAAAAAAAAAAAAAAAAAAAAAAAAAAAAAAAAAAAAAAAAAAAAAAAAAAAAAAAAAAAAACTCCTCCAAGTAAATTATTTTTACATCAAATACCTACACGACTCGCCGGCATCACCACACCTCCGTCACCACAACAGTCACCGCATTCGGCAGATATTTTGCTAGTATTACTGAATAAAAATTATAATCTCTCTTACTTTTGAAAATAGTTTAGATAAAAAGAGATGCAAAATGATTATTGATTATTCTACTCATAATGAACCCCTTTTTCGAAAGAGTTTTAATAAATTAACAGATTATCCTTAATGAATTAATTTAAATTCTAAATCCTTATCATTTACGGACTCTCATACTAATTTATCACCTTTATATCAATCACATTAACATCATCCTACACCACCAATAGTTCCCGCCACCACCAGACTATCACTGTCGCCGCAGTGTGCGGACATCGTTCTAGTGATTTTTAGTTACTTATTTATTTTCGTTCAGACACAGCAATAGAAGAATGGTGAAAAACTGATATTCTAAGCCAGGTGTTTATTCAATACAATAATTTGTTATCAAATTTTAAAAGTAGTCACTTTGAACTATTTTTTTAAACCAATAGGGAAAGAACGACAAAATCTTGTCGACTTAGATATGACATGGGATAACTTATCTTACCATGGGGATGTAACACACTTAGGGATGACAAAAATACGTGTACCTGAAGGGGAATCCGATACCTGCACTCGATTTGACCGGAGAATCCCCGAGTTGACCAGGGATAGGGACGGGTTTGGGGATGTAAATCTATTCCCCGATGAGGATGGGGACGGGGATAGGAAACCGTAATTCCCCGATTCCCATACCCGAACCCGAAAACACTATATATATTTATTAGAATCACTTTAAGTTGATATTTGAATCATTTTTAAGTTTAGAGCTTTTGTTTAATACTTTTTATGTGTTATACTTTATTAATCATTTACTTAACATATATATTAGTTAATACATAGAAAGAAAATGTCGAAATACACATTCTTCTACTTATCTTCTACTACGATAAATTTATGTTAATTCAAAAAAGATATCCCCAATACCCGACTGGGATCCCCGATACCCGATGGAGACGGGTATGAGGATGTAATTTAATTACCTAACGGGGGTGGGGATTACAAGTGGAAACCAGGTACATGGATGAGGATTGAGATCTCCGACAATACTCGCCCCATTGTTATCCCTATTACACACTGCAGTCTTAGCATCACGTTTCAGGCATTCACCTCCACGATTCGCACACAAATATATATCCTAGTTTGCTCATACTTTTACACGGGATTTTTGAGTTTTTAGAAAAATATATATGAAAGATTTTGTCCATTTGCAAATACTGTGTATATGGTTTGTTGATCCAAAATATCCCAACAAAGTATGCAAGCTTCAGAGGTCCATTTATGGACTAAAGCAAGCATCAAGAAGTTGGAATAAAAGGTTTGATGAGGAAATCAAAAAGTTTGGTTTTGCTCAAAATCCTGATGAGCCATGTGTATATCGCAAAGCTAGTGGGAGTAATGTTAATTTCCTTGTCTTATATGTAGATGACATATTGATAATAGGAAATCACATTCCAATGTTGCAAGATGTAAAATCCCATCTTGGAAAGTGTTTTGCTATGAAAGACTTGGGTGAAGCAGCATTCATTCTTGGAATCAAGATCTATAGAGATAGAACTAAACGGTTGATTGGACTAAGTCAAAGTGCTTATATTGATAAGATCTTGAAGCGATTCAAGATGGAGAATTCCAAGCGTGGTTTCGTACCCATGCAGGAAGGACTTGGCTTATCTAGCAAACAAGGTGCCTCTACACCTGAGGAGGTGGAGCGTATGCAGAGGGTTCCTTATGCTTCGGTTGTGGGATCTATTATGTATGCGGTAAGATGCACTAGACCTGACATAGCGTTTGCGCAAAATATCGTTAGCCGATATCAACAGAATCCAGGTGAAGGCCACTGGACTGCTGTGAAGAATATTCTTAAGTATCTGCGAGCTACTAAAGATTTATTTCTGGTGTATGGAGGAAATCCTGATGCAGAGCTCAAAGTGAGTGGATACTGTGATGCTGGATTTCAGACTGATAGAGATGATACAAAATCTCAGTCGGGATACGTCTTCGTTTTAAATGGAGGCGCGGTGGATTGGAAGAGCAAGAAGCAAACCACAGTTGCTATGTCTGCGACAGAGTCTGAGTACATTGCCGCCATGGAAGCAGTCTGGATTAGGAAGTTTATTTCTGGGCTTAACGTGATGCCCTCAAATAACACACCTTTAGATATGTATTGCGACAATACTGGTGCAATCATCGTTGCCAATGAACCCGGAGTTCAGAAAGGTGCCAGACATTATCATAGACGATATCACTATGTTCGTGAGCAAATCGAACTAGGAGAAATCAAGTTACTCAAAGTTCACGCAGATTATAACTTAGTTGATCCTTTTACAAAGACATTGTCAAAAGGAAAGCTCGATAAGCATGCCGAGGGCATAGGACTTAAATTAGCTAGTTATATCATGTAAATCTGTGATTGGTATTTGGATAAAGGATGTTGAACAATTATTATTTAATAAATGAATTAAAGTACTTGGTATGTTTGTTTTCATTTAATACATAATTGTATCCTATATTTGCATGTTTAAAACCATGAATATTTATATTCTAAATTGTCCATTGTCGATTAACTATATGGGAATATAGTTAAACTAAGACAAATCTGAGTGATTGGTAATATTCTTAGAATATTAAGGATGGTCCCACCAAACTCACATGATATCCATAGGATGCATATTGGACTACCCCACTTAATGAATTATCACTTTATGGATCAGCGTCATTAAGTGAAATTCGTGAAATGGTTGCTTTACTTATCCTTAGACTTGAGATACAAGCAGGTTATGCATGTATGGATTGCATTTTCTTGATATAGTTCTATCTATCCTGAATAAGGTAGTAACAAGGGGCTATTTTCAGAAATGTTTATTAATTAAAAGAGAAGGACTTAAATGTAAATTAGGAATTGGAGTTGTTTCCTAATTACAAAATAGGGGGGGGGGGGGGGGGGGGGGGGGGGGGGGGGGGGGGGGGGGGGGGGGGGGGGGGGGGGGGGGGGGGGGGGGGGGGGGGGGGGGGGGGGGGGGGGGGGGGGGGGGGGGGGGGGGGGGGGGGGGGGGGGGGGGGGGGGGGGGGGGGGGGGGGGGGGGGGGGGGGGGGGGGGGGGGGGGGGGGGGGGGGGGGGGGGGGGGGGGGGGGGGGGGGGGGGGGGGGGGGGGGGGGGGGGGGGGGGGGGGGGGGGGGGGGGGGGGGGGGGGGGGGGGGGGGGGGGGGGGGGGGGGGGGGGGGGGGGGGGGGGGGGGGGGGGGGGGGGGGGGGGGGGGGGGGGGGGGGGGGGGGGGGGGGGGGGGGGGGGGGGGGGGGGGGGGGGGGGGGGGGGGGGGGGGGGGGGGGGGGGGGGGGGGGGGGGGGGGGGGGGGGGGGGGGGGGGGGGGGGGGGGGGGGGGGGGGGGGGGGGGGGGGGGGGGGGGGGGGGGGGGGGGGGGGGGGGGGGGGGGGGGGGGGGGGGGGGGGGGGGGGGGGGGGGGGGGGGGGGGGGGGGGGGGGGGGGGGGGGGGGGGGGGGGGGGGGGGGGGGGGGGGGGGGGGGGGGGGGGGGGGGGGGGGGGGGGGGGGGGGGGGGGGGGGGGGGGGGGGGGGGGGGGGGGGGGGGGGGGGGGGGGGGGGGGGGGGGGGGGGGGGGGGGGGGGGGGGGGGGGGGGGGGGGGGGGGGGGGGGGGGGGGGGGGGGGGGGGGGGGGGGGGGGGGGGGGGGGGGGGGGGGGGGGGGGGGGGGGGGGGGGGGGGGGGGGGGGGGGGGGGGGGGGGGGGGGGGGGGGGGGGGGGGGGGGGGGGGGGGGGGGGGGGGGGGGGGGGGGGGGGGGGGGGGGGGGGGGGGGGGGGGGGGGGGGGGGGGGGGGGGGGGGGGGGGGGGGGGGGGGGGGGGGGGGGGGGGGGGGGGGGGGGGGGGGGGGGGGGGGGGGGGGGGGGGGGGGGGGGGGGGGGGGGGGGGGGGGGGGGGGGGGGGGGGGGGGGGGGGGGGGGGGGGGGGGGGGGGGGGGGGGGGGGGGGGGGGGGGGGGGGGGGGGGGGGGGGGGGGGGGGGGGGGGGGGGGGGGGGGGGGGGGGGGGGGGGGGGGGGGGGGGGGGGGGGGGGGGGGGGGGGGGGGGGGGGGGGGGGGGGGGGGGGGGGGGGGGGGGGGGGGGGGGGGGGGGGGGGGGGGGGGGGGGGGGGGGGGGGGGGGGGGGGGGGGGGGGGGGGGGGGGGGGGGGGGGGGGGGGGGGGGGGGGGGGGGGGGGGGGGGGGGGGGGGGGGGGGGGGGGGGGGGGGGGGGGGGGGGGGGGGGGGGGGGGGGGGGGGGGGGGGGGGGGGGGGGGGGGGGGGGGGGGGGGGGGGGGGGGGGGGGGGGGGGGGGGGGGGGGGGGGGGGGGGGGGGGGGGGGGGGGGGGGGGGGGGGGGGGGGGGGGGGGGGGGGGGGGGGGGGGGGGGGGGGGGGGGGGGGGGGGGGGGGGGGGGGGGGGGGGGGGGGGGGGGGGGGGGGGGGGGGGGGGGGGGGGGGGGGGGGGGGGGGGGGGGGGGGGGGGGGGGGGGGGGGGGGGGGGGGGGGGGGGGGGGGGGGGGGGGGGGGGGGGGGGGGGGGGGGGGGGGGGGGGGGGGGGGGGGGGGGGGGGGGGGGGGGGGGGGGGGGGGGGGGGGGGGGGGGGGGGGGGGGGGGGGGGGGGGGGGGGGGGGGGGGGGGGGGGGGGGGGGGGGGGGGGGGGGGGGGGGGGGGGGGGGGGGGGGGGGGGGGGGGGGGGGGGGGGGGGGGGGGGGGGGGGGGGGGGGGGGGGGGGGGGGGGGGGGGGGGGGGGGGGGGGGGGGGGGGGGGGGGGGGGGGGGGGGGGGGGGGGGGGGGGGGGGGGGGGGGGGGGGGGGGGGGGGGGGGGGGGGGGGGGGGGGGGGGGGGGGGGGGGGGGGGGGGGGGGGGATAGTTCAAAGGGGTCACTATGGGTCCTATTACCAATTCCATTATCCGCATTTAGTTAAAGCAATCAATATCCAAAAAGCATCTTTAACTTCAATCTTTACATTACTTAACTTTCTTCCGCATCCGGGACAACCTATAAAAAGGGTAAACAACTAAAAAGTAAGCAAAGCTTAGTGAATAATCTTGCATACGTTTATACCTACGAAGGAGGGCAACGCACAAAGGACTATTACATGTAACCCATGACACCGTCGTGCCATACCTACATGCTCACCTTTGCACAATAAACAACATATATGGATCCATTAGAGAATATCGGGGTTCTTAGGCCCCGAGAGGTTCTTAGGCCTTTTCTCAAACAACAATAGGGGTTCTTAGGCCCCGGAGGTTCTTAGGCCTCATAACATTTGACCCCACCCGGGTCTAGCCAAATCAATTACCACACATGAAGATCTCATTTCAACATGATGTGGTCAATTGACCCAACGTAAATATAAAGGTATGCAAGAGTACTCACCTCCTCCGCGACAACCAAAATCATAAATCAACAAGACCGCAAGTACACAATACGTATGCCTCAACCTAGCAATAGTTCACAATTTACACATATAAGGTCATCAAGCTCAATTATCTCAAACACAAGGCTAACAAGCCATACATTACTACCTTTACTAGCATTTCAATGCCCAACCCAACCTTTACAATCTTATAATAATCTTGGGTTGGTTCACATAACATGTACTTCTTATATCATTTTCAATTGGCCAAGAGTTACTTTCATATCAAAATCGTCATTTTCATATTTGACCTAGCAGACTTCAAACAAGTATAACTCAAGTTCTACTTACTCTTTTAACATGATTCCAGTGGCCAAATTTACATGACACATATATCTACCTTTTATCTTTAGTGACCAATATGTGAATTGTCTTTCAAAGATGACTTCTGGTCGTTCTAAAAACCAACACTGCTGCTGTTAAACAGCTTTGACCTTACTGACTTCAAATGACCATAACTTGAGTTCTACACAATATTTTGACCTCATTCCAGTGGCCACTTCTTCTTAACACATTTTAGCACATTTTATCTTCAGTGACCAACACAAGATTTGACTCATATACGTGAGTTTTACTCGTTTTAAAAACTGACACAGAATCAATTTTGCTGAAAGATCAGCATGACGCTACTGAATTCAAAAATTCATAACTGGAGTTCTACTTCGTATTTTCAACCCATTCCAGTGGCAAAATTTGCTTAACACAATAACCTACATTTTCTTTTTAGGACTCAACAAGTGAAAACTCTGACATGGGGGTGTTTAACTCGTTTTAAGATCAGGGTCAGAATCTGTCCAACTAATTCTCACTATCATTCAACAAAATCTATCATGCAACCCAATTAAAATCCTAAATTTGATTAAATTACAAGAACCCTAATTCCTAAAATAATTAAAACTAGAATTACTAAGATAATTACCTTATTGTTTCAAGAACAAAGATCAAGACTTCAAGCCTTAATTTCTCCTCCTTCTTCCTCAAAATTTCGGCCACCACCATTTAGACATATACTCTAGCTTTTCAATTTCTTAGATGTTATAAAATTGTTGTTGTTATTAATCTTTGATGGAAAAATTGAATTGTTTGGAAGATTAAACTTGGAATTAGATTGAAGGATAAGAAGAGTTGAGAAGATTTGAGAATAAGAAAGTTGGGTGGGAGTGATATGGTGGTTCAACAAAGAGAAGGTGCTGGCATCCTTCCTGCTTGCCACGCCTTTTTCAAATTAAAAAGGGTAAAATACCCGCTAACCACTAAAGTTCCAACTAAATTAACCCCATAGTCAAAAATAAAATACTAGGAAATTATTTTAATGTTAAAACTATAATAAAGGTTTATTTTCATTGGCTTAAAAATTTCGGGATGTTACTAAGCTAAAAGGTATACATTCACTTTACTTTGTTAATTATTATATTACATATGATTTATTCCGCTGCGTACTCGTGTAATTGCTTATGATAACATTATCATGACCATTGGTTTGAATGTTTGATATATGTTTGAAAGGGATTGATTATTATAATTATAAATATAAATATATGGAATACAACATGCAAATGAAGTGAGCGACGGGGTGGTGGATATTATTTTAAGCTTCTATATGTATACACTATATTGACACAAAATATAAAAACGTTGAAATCAATTCCTAAAATAATTAAAACTAGAATTACTAAGATAATTACCTTATTGTTTCAAGAACAAAGATCAAGACTTCAAGCCTTAATTTCTCCTCCTTCTTCCTCAAAATTTCGGCCACCACCATTTAGACATATACTCTAGCTTTTCAATTTCTTAGATGTTATAAAATTGTTGTTGTTATTAATCTTTGATGGAAAAATTGAATTGTTTGGAAGATTAAACTTGGAATTAGATTGAAGGATAAGAAGAGTTGAGAAGATTTGAGAATAAGAAAGTTGGGTGGGAGTGATATGGTGGTTCAACAAAGAGAAGGTGCTGGCATCCTTCCTGCTTGCCACGCCTTTTTCAAATTAAAAAGGGTAAAATACCCGCTAACCACTAAAGTTCCAACTAAATTAACCCCATAGTCAAAAATAAAATACTAGGAAATTATTTTAATGTTAAAACTATAATAAAGGTTTATTTTCATTGGCTTAAAAATTTCGGGATGTTGCTAAGCTAAAAGGTACACATTCACTTTACTTTGTTAATTATTATATTACATATGATTTATTCCGCTGCGTACTCGTGTAATTGTTTATGATAATAGTTATGAATCCTAACAAAAACTGTAAGATTATATGATAATTGATATGCGAACTTGTTCGTCTGTATTCCACTATAGGTGAAAAAACATGCTAACACAAACACAATGCCTAACCTCAAAGCAATACCAAAAGTATGATATCAAAAACCGTCAAAACTCCAAACGTTGCCAAAAACCACCATAAATTGTTCTAAAAGATGCCAAAAACTACCAAATGTCTTACTTTTTGGATGTACACAATACTAATTAAGTAATGTCTCAAAAGATTAAAAGGTACATTAAATAATAGAGGGAAATATATAATTGTCATAGAAGAAAAAAGGGGAATGAGAGATGGAGAAAAGAATATAAAAATGTTTGTTATAACTAAATGGAATGGAATAAATAAAAGATAGTGGGTTAGTGGAGAAGTTAAAGGGTTATATTTGTAATTTAAATTTTTTTCTTATAAAGTCGCTATCATATATCCTCCTTATATATAGGGATAAATTGGTCAATTCCTTTCTGCCTAGCTCATGGAATGGAAAAAACACCCCCACCTCGTAAAGAATAAAACGGACGATTACTCATGGAATTGCATTACTCTTTAGAATGGACTATTCCTTTCCCATGTTCTAAACAAACAAATCATCAATATAAAATGTTTATTAATTAAAAGAGAAGGACTTAAATGTAAATTAGGAATTGAAGTTGTTTCCTAATTACAAAATAGGGGGGACGGTTTGATGAGGGGTTTCCTAATCCCTCTCAAACTTGTTCACCAAGTCTAAAACCATTACAATTAAGCCCTATATAAAGGGGTTAAGGGTTAAGGGTTTTTCAAGACAATTAGAATTGTAAAAACCCTTACTAAAAATCTCTCTTATCTCTCTCTTGGTTTTTTCGGTCGACATCAACAAAAGGAAAAAGGGTTTTGGGTTTCTTGGTTTTCGACTTCAAGGGATAAACACAAAGGGTTGTGAGTTCGTGATCGGGTACTAGCATACATACGTAGTGGTGTCAAGTGTGCGATCGTAAAGGGGTTTTACTTTAAACCCTAATAATAATAATTATCATTATTATTTGATTATTGGAAGCTAAGCTAAAAGGTACACATTCACTTTACTTTGTTAATTATTATATTACATATGATTTATTCCGCTGCGTACTCGTGTAATTGCTTATGATAATAGTTATGAATCCTAACAAAAACTGTAAGATTATATGATAATTGATATGCGAACTTGTTCGTCTGTATTCCACTATAGGTGAAAAAACATGCTAACACAAACACAATGTCTAACCTCAAAGCAATACCAAAAGTATGATATCAAAAACCGTCAAAACTCCAAACGTTGCCAAAAACCACCATAAATTGTTCTAAAAGATGCCAAAAACTACCAAATGTCTTACTTTTTGGATGTACACAATACTAATTAAGTAATGTCTCAAAAGATTAAAAGGTACATTAAATAATAGATTATGCATCGGTCATGCGTATATAGATACAATGAATTGTAAGAGACAACCAAACATTAAAGTTGACTTCCAAAACAATATTTTACTAGTTTTTGTTCTTTTAAATAATAGAGGGAAATATATAATTGTCATAGAAGAAAAAAGGGGAATGAGAGATGGAGAAAAGAATATAAAAATGTTTGGTAGAACTGAATAGAATAACGATGGAATGGAATGAACGGGGTAATGGAATAAACATGGTAATTGAATGAGTCATTACCAATCCTTGTCATGTTTGGTTGTTATAACTAAATGGAATGGAATAAATAAAAGATAGTGGGTTAGTGGAGAAGTTAAAGGGTTATATTTGTAATTTAAATTTTTTTCTTATAAAGTCGCTATCATATATCCTCCTTATATATAGGGATAAATTGGTCAATTCCTTTCTGCCTAGCTCATGGAATGGAAAAAACACCCCCACCTCGTAAAGAATAAAACGGACGATTACTCATGGAATTGCATTACTCTTTAGAATGGACTATTCCTTTCCCATGTTCTAAACAAACAAATCATCAATATAAAATGTTATTATTTGGTCACCATTGATTTGTATGTCGGTGCATAACAATTGTATTAGACATTCTTTATACGGCGGATAAAGTATTTTTTTTAAAGGTGTGGATCATTTGCTTGCAACAGGAGATCTAACTTACGTTGTCTTAACCGGGTCTGCGCTAGAGAGCCTCCCTCACCCTCAATACCTAGAAGGAGGAGAAACTCCCAACTAAACCGTCCGAAGGCACGACATTTAATTGGGATAAAACCCTGTCCCCTCTTGCAGGACTAAAACCTGTTTCACTGGAGGACTTTATTGTGAAATTTCTTCAAATGTCTTTCCCATGTCTCGAACTCGAGACCTCCAGCATGTAAAGCTGGTGCTCAATTACCCGTTTTGATATTTTCAACTATTTTTTACGTGAATTTTGCAAATCATGGTTGATAGAGTCAGTTAGCTTATTTCGAACACGTAACGGTTGGTATAATAAGTGGTCGTGAATTATTTTGTCGCTTTGTGACCCGTTTTAATTATAAGAATACAATCAGTAGTCTTTGGTAAAATTAGTTATCACATTACATGTTTTATGTTTAAACAAGAAACTTGACCCCGGGCGTTGCTCCGGGAGGGCGTTGTCCGGGATCGACGTTGTGTCATGCAAATATACATACAACATTATCTAAAAGCTTGGACACTTAAGTTTGTATCAAAAAAGTTAGACTAAAGTTAAAAAACTCAAAAGTTGAGTGGTAAAAATAAGAAACCTTAAAATGGTAAAAGTTAGAAGCCTTAAAATAAGAGATAGAAAGTATAAAAAAAAAGATTTAAAAATTTTAAAAAAAAAACCGGAAAAGACTAAAGTTAAAAAACCAAAAGTTAAGTTGTAAATTTTTTTTTTAAAAAAAGTATACAATCGTATAAAAAAAAAAAAAAAAAAAAAAAAGACAAAATAGTAAATAAGACAAAATAGCTGACGCCATGATGACGTGATCATGACGTCAGCACCGGGTACTGTAGCTTTTGCTACTTTAATTGTTATATATAATAATTATGAAGTTGGATGTAATGAATTATAACGATAAAAAAATGAGATGAGAGATGAGTAGTGGAGATTAAAATTTATGTGTGTAAAAGATAAAATGATTGTAATGAATTAAGAAATAAATATGAGTTTTATTTAAAATGTTGTTGTACTTTTTTTTGAACGGCATTCGATCCTACTCTTACTCCTAAAATGTTGTTGTACTGAGTTAAATTTATTATAAAACATATGTAAGCCCTTTCCTATGTCATGATCCTCACCTCTCTTATTATGGGTGCTATTATCATCTCCCAAGAACCTAAATTAGTATATATCCTAAATAGCGTGAATCGGATTTCGTGGCCCGCTTTCTTTATTTCTTTTTTTTTCTTTTCATTTTTTGTTTTTACAACAATGGTCCCTATGATTTATATAACTTTGCAAGAATGGTCCTTATCAATTGTACATTTTTGCAGTTTTAGTCTTTTTTTCATGCTCACTAGCTGTGATCATCTCTAAATCTAAAACCTTCAGCAACCATTGTCCAATATAACAAATCGTTTGTTTTTATCCGTTTCTTTATACTTGAGGTGAACTCTCTTTTTTCGTTTACGACACATACATCACAAACTTTTAACTTTTACATATGGGGAAAGCTTAGGTAAAGCATGCAGTACCTATCTTAGGTAAAACATGTGTATTTCAGGGGGATTATGTAAAATTCAGGGGGGTTATGTATGTTTATCAAATTCAAAGGTTTAATTTGTAACTTTTATTAACATGGCAGTACCAAAGATAGGTAAAGTTATGCAGTACGGATCATTTTCCCTTTACATATATCAATAATTACTAATACATGAACACTCAATTACTCATTAATTTATGCTATATTATATGTGTTAGATGATTTCTTTTGATAATATATGTTTTGTTTTAGATTTTTGTTTTTGGCTTATGCTTTTAAATAAATCAACCGTTGTTCTGTTATTCACTTTTTACTATGACATTTTTTTTTTGCTCCACATATAATAATATAATGTTAGTACATTTTTATTTTTTTTCCGGTTTGTCACGCTTTTATTTGTTTAAGTTTACATGTTATTACATATAAAAAATGTAATGGCTCCCGAGGCAACGCCCGAGTTACATACCTCGTTTCTATTATATCACGTAGTCAGCCACCAAATCACTACGTTCAAATATATGCAAACATAAGATATTCCTAGTTTGTTTGCTTTTAAATTTTAAGCAAAAGATCGAAACAAGACTCCTCTAGATATTGTGAATTGTGAGTTTGTGACTAACCCACAAAATTTATGGGCTAAATTAGTCATAGCATCACTAGAAGGCCTGCCCATATGAAGCCCACTTACCATGATTCATTAAAACATTTCCATTTTCCAGCCGCTTTTGATGGTATAGACCGGAAGGATTTTTTGAAGTTGGGATCAGATGAAGTTGATTTAATCTTTAATACTTTGATTAAAATCGTCGAGATTTAAATTTCATATTTGAATCTTGACTCTTAATTTCAATCCAAGGGTTGATCGAGATCATTTTAATTTTACCTATAAATTATAAAGTTGCTCTAACTTTGAGGAATCATTATCCGTATTGACCTCGATTGAATTACATAACTCGTCAATTATTTGGAAATTCAATCCATCTTATCAAATTCTCTCTCTTTTTCAATTTTTTCAATTTTATCATATTTTTTAGATATATGATTAACACAAAAATGTCAGTACAGTTTTAAATAAATTAACATACCCACAATGATTATGATTAACAAACTTCATTTTTTTTTGGTATAGGCTATGGGATGTTGCATTATTGCATGCGCCTTGTAATAGTAGACTTCACATTTTGTTAAGACGTCTGAACTTCATTGATATTGATACAAGTTAACAAAGATAAAATCCTTTTAAGATAATTCATCTTTTTTTACTATCTAACTGATTTGTCTTTTAACATACGTTATGCTATGAGATGTGATACCATCTATTTTTTGCAGGTTATATATAAAAAATAAATTATTTGATATAAATGTTATTCATTTTTTCGGGGTTACATATACTTAATTTTATATTGACTATATATGTGGTAAATTTAAGTCGGTTTTAAGTTAGTAGTAATTTAAAACTAGTTTAATATAAATAACTAGCTTATGCGGGCAGATTAAGCTAATACGTATTTGAATATACTGGGAAAATTTTTTTGTATGTCATATAGTCCGAAATTAAAAAAAAATACATATAAAAATCAAATGATTTTTTTTTTGTTGCTATTTTTCATTTTTTTTGATATATTATATGTCGAAAATAGTAAAAATGAAAGACTTTTTTTTTTGAACGGCTAGCATAAAAAGTTTAAGATGAAAAATACATTTAAATTATCATTTATAAATCATATATGTACGGAATAGCTATATCAAATTTTATGTACATTGATTTTAATACAATTAATATTTTGTTAATGATAAAATTAAAAATCAAAATTTCATTAAAGATGATGTCATATATCAATTCAAATAAAAATATAATTACTAGGAAATTATCTAATAATTACAAGTAGCTATTTCTATATAAAAAATGATCAAAATCTTCTTTTATTTATATAATAGAATAATTTTATATTCTTTAATTTCTTTAAAAAAAAATATAAACTCGAAAGTGTTTTTAAAAAGTAAATAATATATCTTCTCAAAATTTATCTTAAAACTCTTTCTAAAATTATAATACGATAATATGTGTATTTCATTAAATCTCTTATTTAATTTTATTACTTTATTTTTTTTTCATATATCATCATTTTGTGACTAAGATGATGGTTATACTACTTTTTAAAAAAATTAATCATTTTCATTTCAAAAAATCTATATTCTTTTTTAAAAAGAAAAATGTTTTTCCTTTTTTCTCAAACTAAACAGTTAGATGAGCCTAATTTACACCTCATCTTTTTTTATTATATAAAATATTTTTATTTGATATATCTATTTTGTTTTTATATGTTTACAGTTTTATATTATCTATTTTTTAATTTGTGGAATACTACATTACATTCTTTATACAACTATATTTAATACTCCTCCGTCCCACTAGAAGTGTCATGTTTTGAATTTTCAAAGTCTAACATTTGTAACTTTGACCTTAAATAATTTTATTTGTGTTAGATAATGTTTGATAAAAATTATATGAATTGATTGTGTTTTAGACGTGTTTTTTAATAGTATAACTTTTTTCAAGTTTTATATAACCCAACAAAATATATTTAAGGTCAAAGTTTAAAGATAAAGACTTTGAATATTCAAAGTAGGACACTTCTAGTGGGACGGGGAGTATCAAACACTTTTACGTCAATTATCAACGCTACTAATCATTACCACCATCAATGGCCAACCCCATTAGTCGTCGTCACCACCACACCACTACTCGTCGTCACCACCCCACCGCCATGGTATTACTTGACCACAACTGTTTACTGTACACTGTTTTTGTTGTTTACAAAGCACACTTCCATTTACACATGTAACAAAACACACTTTCAATAAGCAAGTACATAACCGTATCTTTCTCTTCTCATTATTCCCTCCGATCAAAATCAAAATCAAACCTACCCAAATCAAGACCGATGAATGAATGAGCCCTAATTTTTCATTTTATTTTTCACCTCTCTGCAAATGTAATTAATCATCAGGTACTTTTTGCATTTCTTTTTTCATCTAAAACCCCTCTTTCTATTTTTATTTTTCATCATGTCATTTGCATTTTCTGCCCAAAATGATAATCAAGACTCAACCTTTTTTGTTTAATTTGATGTTACAACATTAAAGATTGAATCTTTTTAGGTTTATATGATCTGGGTATTAGAAAGTTTAAATTTTTATTCATTTCAAGAAACACTAATGTATTTTTTTTAATGTGATTTTAGTTCTGCTGTGAAGTGGATGCTACTTGTGAAACTGAAACTTGGAAATAGTTAGTATTAAATTATTGTTGGATGTTGTTTATTATATGGAAGCCCTAAAAACCTCAGAAACCCTAATTGATGAGGGTTTAGTGAAATCTAAACAAGATAGAGTTGGGAAGTTAGTTGATGGAATGTTTCCCGAAGTTTCGAGGTCTTATGATATGGGAAATGAAAAATGTGTTGAGAATTTGTCAGTACCAGTTTTAGAAAGTAGTGGCTTTGACTCCTGTACTAATGTTAAGCGTTTTGACCCGTTGTCTCAACCCATGTCTTCGTTTGCGGGAACCAGTAGCGGAATTGGTTCAAGTAGTCAAGGAGATATTACTATGAAAGGTATTTCCATTTTTGTGGAATTAACTGGTGGAGTGGTAAATAAAGCGGATAGAGTGGAGAATGTAGGTAATGCTAACGATAGGGTGTTGCACAGAAATGAAGTTAAGGATACTATTAATGTGGATCAAGAAGTATTTAAGGTCAATGTAGGTGATTTTGTGTGGGCTTTAATCAGGAAACAGAGAGACTCGTGGTGGCCTGGAATTGTTTGTGATGCTAATAGTGCACCGAAAGAAGTTGCAAATAGGCCCACAAGTGAAGATGATGTTTTAATAAAATGTTTTGGTAGTGGAAATTATATTTGGTGCCGTGCGTATAATGTGAAACCTTTCGTTGGATATTTTGAAGAGATACCCTCGCAAAGTAAGGCCAGAAGATTTGTTGATGCCTATGAGAAGGCTGTGGCTGAGCTTGGTCATCGTGTAAAAACTGAGTTCACTTGTTCTTGTTTCTCTAAGATGAAGGTGGAGAAATTGGGTAATATTGGTGACCTTTCAGTGAGTAAATTTAAACCTGCAACCTTTGTTGACAATATAAAAGATCTTGCAAGAGATATTTCTATGCCTAGCAAGATCGATTATGTTGTTAAGCAGAATTGTTTGTCTGCATTTTATCACTCATTAGGGCATTGCCAAATTCCCATGCATCAACTAAAGCCTGCAAATGGGACTCCAACAAAGATAAAGACTGAAGAGGAAAACGGGTTTTGCAGTGAAATAAGAGAGAGAAAAAAGAGCAAATTTCTGGCATATCCAGGAGAATATGGAACTGAAGAATCTAAAGTGGATATCGATGGAGGAGTTGACTTGAATCAAACTAATGGTCAACTTGTTAAGAAACCAGGAAAGAAACGCGGCAGAAAGCGTAAAGAAGCAATTGTATGTACGTCTGAGGTGCTTTCCCAACTTCAGGTTGCAGCTCAAGATTGTCTTTTTTCATGTGCTTGTAAGAATTTTGATTCGGTTAAGAGCTTCATATCTGGGTTCAGGAAACACACTTTCAAGGATATCTCCACTAAAATCCCCATGAAGATGCCAAATCATCAAATCCTGCAAGAAACTATACCCAAAAAGGTGAGAAAGAAGAAAGACAAATCTATCGTGCCACCAACATTTGGAAACGATTTCAATATTGGTTCACTAATTTTAGATTTTCAAAATGCTGTGTCTCTTAATGGCGAAGCTCATTCAAATGCAAACAAGAGCACAGAAGAGGTAACAGGTCGAAATCCATTCTTTAGTTTTGGATATCCACCAGCGACTGGAGCTCCGCCCTGTAATCTTAAGCCGATAAAGAGAAATAAAGATGTGTCTTTTAATGGTGAAGCTCAATCAAATGCAAACAAGAGCACGCAAGAGGTAACAGGTCAAAGTCCATTCTTTAGTTTTGGATATCCACCAGCGACTGGAGCTCCGCCCTGTAATCTTAAGCCGATAAAGAGAAATAAAGATGTGTCTTTTAATGGTGAAGCTCAATCAAATGCAAACAAGAGCACGGAAGAGGTAATAGGTCAAAGTCCATCCTTTAGTTTTGGAGAGAAGCCAGCGACTGGAGCACCGCCTTGTAAACTTAAGCCGTTAAAAAAAAAGAAAATTGCAGAAAGCAAAACCTCTATGCCCAGCTGGAACTATAATGTTAGTCCCCTTCCAAATGTGAATGGAAATGTGGGTCCCTTCCCATTCCACAATGCTAGTGCCCTGCCAAATGTGAACGGACACGTGAACCCGTTTCCATTCCACAATGTTAATGCCCTGCCAACTGTGAATGGACACGTGAACTCGTTTCCATTCCATGTCATTCCTCACATTCCTGACATTCCTCAAAGGAACGACATGGAACGACACGTGAATGCCCATGCCTCTCATTTCACGAATCAAGCTGGGTCAATCCCCTCTGTTTTTTCAGGATACCATGGTGAACCACAGTTGGCTCTTGTTCCAGCTGGTTTGATTCATGAACCCAAAAAAAGAGGGCGAAAGAGAAAAAACATATACTTGCAGGCTAACCCTGGTTCAACCATAATCCCACATTTGAATGAAAATGAACCAGAAGCTAATAATGTGAAGAGAGTTAAGAAAAGTAAAGAAATTGGGGTAGCATGTATCGATCTCAGTTATAACAAAGTTCGGCAAGATATTGAAGAAGTTACAGGTACTGCTTTTCTCTTAAAGTTTTCGCCAGATCATCCCTTACCATCCAATCAAGATTTAAATTCAGTATTTTCCAAGTATGGTGCATTGGTTGAATCCGAAACTCAAGTATTGAATGAAAATCTAAGTGGTCAAGTGGTTTTTCTTGAATCTTCTAGTGCTGGAGAGGCATTTTGGCGTCTACAAAATGATCAACCTTTTGGGCCAGTGCTTGTTAATTACAGGATTCAGCATCTCGCAGGTGCTGATTCAGTGGTTAATTTCAAGACTCCTATCAAAAGTCCTTCTGGGTTCAAACCAATGGATCAACAAGCTGTCACAGGTTCAACCTCGATGCCAGATTTGAACGGAAATTCAAATGAAGTAAAAGTTGTGAAAATAAGTAAAACGATAGAAGAAATTCGATTACCACCCAAGGATAATCTCGTTTCTAGTGTCGTACACCAGGGTAATGGAGAAGTTACAGGCACAGCTCTCGTTTTGAAGTTTTCCCCTGATCATCCACTGCCTTCTTCTCAAGATCTAAATTCTGTATTTTGTAAGTATGGGGAATTGAATGAATTTGAGACTAGGGTGTCGGGTGAAAATCTAACAGGTGAAGTTGTTTTTGTGAATCCTTCTTATGTTGGACACGTGGTTCAATGTTTGGAAAAAGATCGACCTTTCTGGCCAGCCCTTGTGAGTTATCAGGTTCAACATCTATATAATGTTCCGTCTCCAATTCAGGTGAAACCCCCGCTACATACTCCTTTAACGCTGAAACCTCCTCAAAATGGTGAGCCGCCTGATCTGGCAGGAATAAAAAAGAATCTTGAAATGATGAACTCGATGTTGGAGAAGGCTGGGAATACATTGTCACCGGAGATGAGAGGAAAACTGGAGAGTGAGATAAAAGGGCTGTTGAAAAAGGTGAGCACCATGGATGGCTCTTCTTCCTCTTGTTTATGAATGGTGATCTTTTGGTAGGATGTTATTTTTGTGTATTTTGTTTGGTGGGCTAGAGTAGGCTAGATTTATAAAACAGTAGCCCTTTTTTAGTTCTTATTGTGATTGTTGTTCATGGTGCAAGTTAACCAAGAGCTTTTCTTTTGTATTGCATTGAGAGAGCAAGATTCAAATGTAGACTAGTACTTTTACAATGTCATTGTAGGAGTAGTCATGAAATTCAAAGAACTTTTTACATGAATCAATGCTTCTTTTGCTAATCTTGCTTGATATGCGGTTATAGGACTATCTAAGGTGGGTGTTTGGATGTGTGTTATCCAATTGATTACTGCAAGTCTGCAACTTGAAGAATGAGAATTACATGACTACTATTTCTTACCTGAATTTTTATTATGGAAACACAATTATTATGAAGGAAAAAATAACATAATATTCAATACTATGGGCATACCCATACGGAACTACAATAAAATATCACTTCAATGAACGCCCCAAACAACTTTAAAATATTCAACAAAGCAAAAAAGACCAATGTTTTTACTCTAAATAATATAAAAAGTAATCCAAAGCACTGTCTAATTCTATTATCTAAACCAGACTCATAAACTGATTAACACATAAACCTTGCATCTAGCATCATCTCAATTTCGAGCTTGAAATTCCTCAAATAAGCTGCAGCTGATAGCACTTCCTTGCAACCTTCATAACAGCCGTAGAAAACAATGCAAAACCTGCATTGTGACTTATAAATGTCTCTAAACTTGCTTTCTACGGCTGTAGAATGTGTAAATGACCATAATCGTGACTTCATAACTGAACGAAAATACACTGCAACTAATACTCTATTACTCTTTAACCAACTTCCTTCAAAATCAAATGCAGTTGCTCAATCCTGTAATAAAGTCACATTTTCCCAAGTAGATACCACTACACTTTGCAGCAACATCATACACGAATGATTTCCCAAATAATATATAGAGAAGCTCCATTTCCTGCAAGAAATATAATATGTCCATGGTACTAGTACATCTACACCATAATATATAGTCATCAAAAGGCAAATAGAACACATTATGAATTTAAGAATGATGAGTGTTGAACTTTGATAAGGAAAGCATGTAAACATGCCTTTGCTAAAGAAACAAAATAGCTAGTTACAATATATGCCAACCTTATATCGACCAAAGAACAACAAATTGTGCAACACGCCTGCATCAGAACGAAAAAACCCCCATCATCTATGACGGGTCTAGACCTATTGGTTTCGAATGCCTTTTCTTATTCAAACACATTCCCTTGATAAAATAAAAAAAAAATAAAAAACCACTTAACAAACACATCCTAAATTCCATTGCCTCGTTCATTTTATTATTTCATTACTCATTCAACGAACTAAGCTTGCAATAATGTGCAAACAGATGATGTTAAAAAAAAGGATTACATGTATCAAAAGAAGTTAAACCGGAAACTAAAAAGCTTGCGCATAAACATGCTGCATGAAGCCAAAAGATCAAAATGGGTATAAGTTACAAAATTATTAATAACATAACTTGTTCAAGGTAATATCCTAACACAAACTTTATAACCCGAAACTGGATTTAGAAAACAATTTTTTGAACCAATTACTTTTCTACCCAAGATCTTGCCAAGCATAGCAAGCTTAGTCTTCGTTCTTCCTATCAAAGAACACTGAATCAAAAGCAACCGAATTTCAAGCATCACTCCATCACAGCAACACCCCCTGCAGCTTTAATCTTCTCTATTATCTCATTGGCCTCATCTTTAGTGACACCTTGTTTGATTACTACAGGGACTTTTTCCACCATATCTTTGGCTTCCTTCAATCCAAGACTTGTGAAAGCACGAACCTCCTTGATTACCTTAATTTTAGCAGCTGCCTCAAACTTCTCCAATTTGATATCAAATGCAATTTTCTCGACCTTCTCTTCAGCCTTGACTGACCCAGCTCCTGACCCGCCTTGGGCACCCAAGTCCACCCCATCAGCAGAGATTGACTGCATTTTAGGATGTCTAAGCCTCGCTCTAAGAGCAGGACCTATTTGCATGCGTTCTTCAGGGGGAAGGGCTGCAATTTTTTCAGCAAGTTGGATGATTTTATCAGAAGGTGGAGGTCTTGGGCCATAAGGATCATAGGTTGCAGGTAGTTTATACTTTATAGGTTTGGCTTTGGGATCTGCAGGAACGAAATCAGGTTGAAAGGAACGAGATTGCAAAGGCCCAATTATCTCACGCTGAGTGGGGCGCTTACGAATAGACCTGAGAAGTGCAAAAGTTTTCATCGTTTGGTTGGTTTTAATATGAAAGAAAACTCATGCAATGAGGTGAGTTTGAAAGAAATGGTTATATAAATGAATTGATTATACAACGTCTTTGCAACATGCAATGATCAAGCAAACAGTAATTCCGATCCTACAATACAATTGAACAGAAAGACCGTTGTTTTGATCTTCTTAACACCTGAAAACAAGCAAGTTTAGCTATGATGAGCATGTAAACAATAATGCATACTTCAAAGTAATCATAAATGGCATGACACGACTTAGAAGAACAGATATAGAACTGGCATAATGCGGCAACTGATAGATCATCTTAAGATATAGTATTTCTGCATCTTCAATTTAGGGTTACAACCCCATTTTAAAGGTCGACAAGATTACACTTGAGATATTACCAATACACTACTCCATCAGATCATAAATGACAACTAAGCAAAGCTCCTGTTTGTAAGAGAAATCTGTTGCTATTCAAATAAAGAATTGAAAATAGGTTGCTATAAACCAACCAACAACATCTTTAGTATATGCGGCAGTTGTATTTATATCTATTATCTGTATAAAGTTATATGTTCACATATAATGCACACGACCATTCATTAATCTTTTCGTCCCTGCTAATAATGTTTCTTACTACAATACCATATTTAGTCAACTAACAAAAAAATCACACACAAATGAGACATCACATCACATGGAATGCGTCTCAAAAAGCATCACGGCCCAAAATAATCAACCCCATATTATCATGGGCTTATGCACGAAAATGACCAATTAATTATAGCATGTAACAAGCTATCAATGAGCTTTTGAATTCATACTTTTTAAAGTAAGTCAGTGAACCGATGATGCGGCATGCCAACAAACAACCATTGCCACGCCACCGTTTTACATGGTTTGTTTAATCAAACGAGCAGGTTGAAAGTTCGTCATATACAATAGCATTTTTGATAAAATTCATAATTATATATCGATACATACAGAACATACATATACTGATAATTACAAATTTAATTAAAAGTGCATACCACACCATATTCAGTATTTCAGTAAACTAACAAAGATTCACACAATACCAATCAACAAAAGAAGGAAAAAAAAAAAACAAGACATTTCATCGAACACTTGGTGTGCAGCTCAAAAAATCCCACTAATCACAAACACACATTTCCATATTACAAAATAATATCCTTACACCAACACACATACATATATACATAAAAAATATAAAGATAAGAAAAAAAAACACAAACTTAATTATAACAATCAAAATGACACACACCCAAAAAAAAAAGGTCTTCAAAAACCAAAAACAACAATAATAAAAATAAACAAGAATAAGGATTAAGTAATATAACTGGGGATTAAGTATATTAACGAACCTTGATTTGGGTAAGTGCAAAATCGACTCGAGAATAGCCGCCAATGAAAATTGTAATGAGCGATTGAATGGAATGATGAATTTGGAGTGTGATTTGTGAGTGAACATTTGGTCCTTGTGGTTTTGTTTAATACCAGTTTAGTACCTTTATGTTTTTTTAAGATTGATAAATGGTAGTAAATGGAATGATATTTAAACTTTAAAGGCCCAGTAGCTTTTTGGGCTTTGCAAATTTGGGTCACAAGACTCTAAAGCGTCTTGTTTATGGAGCTTCATAATAGTATTAGATTAGATAATATGTTTTGTTGCAACTTTGTTAACCACAAAGGTGATGCTCGTAGTATAGTTTGATTATCTTTATCGATGAAAATATATTCATGTTAACATTGTGAAACTTAGTGATAAAAATATACTTTGCGGCCACGAAGGTTCATCGGTGACGATTCTGGCCTACCCTGAAAGGAAGTGGTCGCCCGAGCTTAATTAATTAGCTCTTAAAGTGAATTATGTTTTCGATTATAACTTAAACCATTCCTTATAATATATTGATATACATTTTACGTGTATACATATTGACAAGTTATGAGTTTTACAGGTTCGTGAGTCAGATTTGCTTCTATAATGCACATGTATGACATACCCGCCACCCATCAACAGGCTCAAAACCGGTATTATGTCATTACCACTTATAATCCTTACTTAATATCATACAGGATCTCTGACCATTCATTGCATTTAACATACAGCTAAACTTTATACAACAAAAAAAAGTTAATGCGCGCGTTAATAATAGGTTGAATTTCTTTCAAATTCTTTGAAGTTAGAACTCGCGAGATGAGAAAAATAGTGAGCGGGGTAATTGTTAGTGGGCCATTAGCCCATTATCATGTTTGAAGTTTAACTTAACCAACTTCACAAAAATAAAGGTTTTATCTTTAATGATATCATCAATTTCATCATAATTTAAAAATTTTTGTGGAGTTTATGTGACATACTTTTATTTAGGTACGGCCGAAATTATCTATGGTGTCTTTAATTTATGATCATTGAATTGATTCGAAAATTAAACAATCGATTCAAGTATTTATGAATTTCAAAGAGCCGTCAAAACATGTGTTAGCTAGGTAGCTGACGTAGGAGTCACATGCAAAATGAAAAACGCGCATTTCCAGACAATTTTGGCTTTGCTTTCGTCTCTACCTCACTTTTACTTTTCTTCTTCTTTTCCATATAACATTTTAAATCTCTAAAATCTATCATCTTTCTTTTTTCTTAATAAATCTCCTATTCTTTCTCATTTCAATCTTTTGAATTAAAAGCATTCATTTTATATAATTTTAATCTTTTGAATTAAAACGATTCATTTTATATCATTTCAATCCTTTGAATTTAAAGGATTCATTTTATCCGAAATAGTCAAGTCTTTTTTAAACTTATATATGTAATCCCATCGAAATATCCCGACCCCAAGAAAGAGGTATCTAATTGTCTTGTATAAACTGTTTCCTTAATTGCCACATCAAGAATGTACTTAGGAGTATTCAAACCAATACCTGTTGTAAAATGTGTACATTTACTAGCCACTTAATGACGGATTAACTGTATCTAACAGGATTCGAACCTTAATTTTTTTTTTTTAACTTCTATGCCCGGTGGTCTCTATTCCTTTTTTATTTTTTTGTCATAAATCTTACTCGTATAATTTACAAATATATATATATATATATATATATATATATACACACGTATAGATATTGACTTAAATCGTTTGACATTTTGTATGTACTACGAGATTATATATAGAAATATAAACATGTAACCTACATTTGGATAACTGGATATAATCAGTTGTTTTTTATGAAGATATATTGTTTTGTCAACAAAATTCAGTGTGACTGCAAGCAAGCAGGAAAAAAAACACACAGTACTAGTAATTAAAAAGACATTCTTCTTGACAGAATCTTAAAAGATGATCATATTTATATTACTTAGATATAATTAGTTTAAATAAAAGAAACATTAAATAAAAAAACACACTAAATTATCTTTCTCGATATGTCACAAAATCCTACCAATCTAGAATGTCAATTAAAATAACATTCATCCAACAACACCACTAAATATTTTTATATTAAATATTAAAAATACCAAAGATATCTCCAAATTCCACCAAAGCAGTCATCTTTGAACGTACTCCCATTCACACTCATTATCAAAAGTTAACTTGAACTCTAGTCATGCAACCCAATATGCATGGTCCAAACCACTACACCAATGAGTTTGTTGTTGATGGTCCATACCCATTCATTAACCCACCCCATGATGACCCAAGACCCGTAGTCATATACCCTCCACCGCTACCACCACCACCGACACCAGAACTCGCACCGCTTTGATCTTGCCATTCTAAAGCCAAAAGTTTTGGCTTTACATCCAGAGAGCTAATAGCATCATGGTCATTCACATTGTCATTTCCTTGATGATCATGACTATTAGTATATGCAATCAAATTACCTCTTTCCATAAAAGGATTATTAATTGAATCGAGTGTCATCCCTCCAAATGGTGTGCATAGATTCCCATTGTTATGATAGTTTTGTCCCCCTATCACATTTACACCACCCATCTCCGCCGCGTAACCACTGTTGCCCATCATTCCCATGTATTGATTCCCAACATTCCCACCTACATTTTCCATAAAATCAATAGCCCTAGTAGCATTACTATTCAAATTCTCAAACATAAAATTCGGTATACTACTCGTATTCCCCATCCCAAACAAACTCGATGCAGAAAACTGCATTGATGATTCAGGGTACGATAGTTGAAGATCAGTGGAATTCATAATCATCTGAGGATTATGATTATAATTAGGGTTAGGATTATTATGGCTAGGGTTTATAAAATGTGGGCCATTATTATTATTGTTACTGTTACTGTTATTGATGTTGGGGGCGGTTTTCTTGAAAGTCGAGGAGACTTTCTTGTTTTTTCTGCAACCGCCCCCAACAGGAATGTTACGAAGGGTACCACCTTTCGTCCAGTAACGGCGACATGTTTTGCAAAAGTAACGAGGTTGGGTTAAGGAGTAATTGTTGTAGTAACAAAACTTGGTGTGTGTGGAATCACAACGTGGACATTTGAGAGCTTGGTCATGTTGTGGCCTAAGTCTTCTTTCCATTAATGGCCTTGAACATGCAAGCATTGGATCAGTGATTCCTGATGGTGATGATGAGTCCATTCCTGTTTCTTGATGATCTTGAATTGTTCCCTAAAATCGATAATGATTTTTAAAGTGAAGAAAATCATTAGTATATGTGTGTCAGGAAGAATTGTACTTTCAGAACATTCATTCAGAAGGTACAAAAAAAAAAGTGAAAAATGACATTCACATTACTATTTTTTAATATAAAGTAATTATCTTCTTATGTAAATACAAAAAGTTAATAGCCTCATTTATCCTTGTCATATAGTGTATCTAAACTTATATGCAATTTACTATACATACATCATTTTCCAAAGCTGTTATAATGGTAACACTTTTTCTAAATTTTATGAATATATTGTAAATCCAAAATCTAGTAATGTCCTTGATTGTTACAATAGTTTAAACTGCTCATTCACTTTCCAAAATGTCGTACGTTGTACTACTTTTTGTTTGAAGAATAATCGTTTGTTTGTAACCAAAAACCAAGCTATCATAGACTTTGTAAGTCTAGAATTCCTTCATTCAAAAAATCTAGGCATGCATTAATATGTGTGCATTTTGAGTCTAACATATGAAAACACAACATTCTTTAACTTACTAAACTTGCTATTTATATCAAAAGTATTTATCAAGTTAATTATAAGATGGATTTTCTAATTTCTAATACACAAGTATGATCTCATCTTTTATTCACTCAATGTAAAAAAAAAACGGCTCACCATTCTAAAATTTATCTGAAAATAATCATTGAGATCAAAATAACAATCTTATTAACTTAAAACTTTAACGAGCTGAACAATTACTAGCCAGCTTAGCTCGTTAAAATGTCATGTTAATAAGACTGCTCTATATATGTAGAAATTTAGTAAGAAGTATGTACCTGAAACCAGTCGGATGAGTCCATGCAAACTTGAAGTGAAGTTAAACCCATTTGATATGATCTCAAGATACAAATTAAGATCGACAGGCTAGTCGAATAGTTCTTCTAGTTACAAATATGAGACTTAATTAAAAACCTAAAACACACACTTAGTGTATAAGTGTGTACTGTGTATATATGTTACTACTAGTACTACTATAGGGAGAATTACAAGAGAGTAAATGTGAAGTATGTGATGAAGGGGCTTTGAAATGGGGGATGTAAATAAGAAGGAAGAAAAAGTAACGAGTGGTGGGATCAATCTGCATCTGCTATCTGTGACACATTCTCTATGTGGGCCATGAATTTTGGGCCCACAAGGACCAACGGCTGAGATCTTATGTGTTCCTTTTGTGGTGTGTGATCTTGGCCGTTGATTAAGTGGGACATCTGACTGATGTTGACAGTGTGATGTTTGAGTTTTTCGATTAGTGCAAAAACCGAAAGATGAGACTGCTGTGTGGGGTTTTGGGTTTGTCTGAGTTTTGGGGCCCACTAGGTCTCTTGTTACAAGCAAGGGATAAATTCTTTTTGGTGATGTGTCATTCTAAGTTTTGTCCACATGGATGTTGTGTTGATGAAGTTTTTGTAGCTGGTTGATTATTATGCTCATTTTGACAGCGTAGACTTTTTACCTTGTTGAATATTGAAAGTTACATTACATTACATTAGAGACAAAACATATATATAGCTAGGGGTTCTATAGTTGTGTCAGAAAACCTTAAATATACACGCAATTATAGATTTAATCTAAAAACATGGATAACCAAAGATGTTTTTTATGTTTAGCTGCACATGAGGAGTTGAGAATTGAAAGACATGATTTTAACTCATTAAAATATGTATGATTTTTAATCCAAGTATATCTATAAGCATTTGTAAATTTTAATTCAAATATATAAGCTTTTGTGAGTATGTAACCAGTAATTAAATCACCTTGATGGTTTGGTCACAGATTAAATCTGAATTTCAAGAAGTATAGTAGTGTTACAAAAAGATACTCTCCGTCCCACTAAAAGTGTCATATTTTGAATTTTCAAAGTTTAATTTTTGCAACTTTGACCTTGAATAATTGTCTTTGTGTTAAATAATACTTGATGAAAGTTATATTAATTGATTGTGATTTAGAAGTGTTTTCAATCATATAATTTTCATCGAGTTTAATATAACACAAAAAATTATATTTATGGTCAAAGTTTAAAGATTAAGATTTTAAATATTCAAACTAAAACATTTCTAATGGGACGAAGGGAGTATAACATTAACTAGTGATAAAAAGTAATCACATTTCAAAAAAGTAAAGTATTGCAAATAGAGCAAGAAAATGTAAGTTGATCTAAAACAGGAACTTTAATTAATTTACAAATGATGTTGTATTTGGATTACTATAACGAGGTTTATACGTTGAGTACTACTCGTAATTATTGTTTTAGAAGGGTGTTAAGGACGGTTAAGGGGATCTATGGATTTTCGCGTAATGATTATATTCCAAGTCTAAAATTGATAACTTTGTTCTTTCTTTACAATGGAGTTTTTCATCATTAAAAGACAACTCAACAAATAATAATTCTAGAATTTTTGTAGGCCATATATCTTCATTCATAATTAACCAGAAAGAGAATTCATCATTTATAATGCAAATCCTAATCTCTGCATGCCATAATTTCACTACAATAAAAGTCATCTACAGTAGTAGTCTTCGCAATAAGCCAAAATGTCATCGTTATACGTTTTTTTTAAGGAAATTGTCTATTGCGATAACATGTTAATTTACTAAAACTAATATATTTATATAAAAAATTATATAATTCCTTTAGTGTATATTATTTAATTAGATAAGAAATAATAATTATGTGTTTCGAGGACCTCATATGACTAAGTAATTTTTTTGAAGTTTCACAAGTTTGAGCTTAATTATATGAAACCGGGAAGAGCTTTAATTAGTTTCCCGTATCACTATATTTGTAGTAGTAAATACCTGTCACCAAATTATCTGTTTCTTCAATGTGTCATCTATATATCACTTCAGAATATATCATGTTTTACAACCTTACAGGCCATGCGAAAGAACATGATTACTTCTTCTCACTAGCTATTGATTGATCATATATTAATTAGCTAGTTAAGTTGTATATATGTTGATATATTTTTTCCATTGTTTAGAGTGTTAATAATTACTTAATTAGTGATTTTCGTGTCAGCAATCATTTTATATAATTTGATTTATGAAAATTCGAAGGGCCGGTTTTCATGGTAAACTTACTATATATTATAGGCCCAAAAGTTAGTTTATCCTAATTCTGATTATAGACCTTGGCAACTTTGAGGGGGTAACTTGCGGCAACCCACACACACATATATTCATGTTTTGTATGCAAGTAACAGTTTTTACAAGGCAAAGTGATTATGAGTTTGTTCTTAAATGAGGAATACCTTACATACAAATATTTTAATATTTGTTAAAAAGTAAATAAATACTTTGAGCTACATAATTTATATTGAATAAGGGTAATTTATATCTAAGCTAGCTTAGATGAAAACAACCACGTATTAATTAAGTTCTCCCTTTTTACAATTATCTAACTCCCCTTATTTGTCCAAAGTCTCTGACTAGACATCACACATCGCTAAAATAAAGTTGAAATAGTTTAAGAGCCAAATTTAATTTTTATGGTAAAAAGAAGGTCAAGATGACATGACATGAGAAACTTTGAGATTAGAAACTTCATCATAAGAAAATGTCTAGTGCATTAATAAAGTTTACATGGTTTACACATAATGGATATGGTCTACACTCAAATTATTATAAATTATTAGTGACGAAAATTTTGTCATTACAAAATATTAGTGACCAAATATCTTTCGTCACTAATCCATATTTTTCTTGTAGTTTGACATCTAAAAGCCGACTTGGTAATTATCATAAAATCTCATCAATTAATTATTGTCAAACTCCCAATCATGTATACTTGGAATTAAAAAATTTTGGATTTTATGACAGTAAATCCATGCTTCCATGATATATAGTATAACACATGCCACACACAGTACCTGCAAGTGTATCCTGAAAAAGCAAAGAGATCAATCCTCTTTATCTAATATAAAAATATAGGGTTTGACATATGCTCTTTAATTTTTAACCACAACCATATATATATATGTTCTGCCAAAAAGAAACAAAACTTAACCCTAATAGTGAGTTTAAAGAATCTTGATCTACAAGTTTGTTTCCTTGTGCTTTTTATGCATATATGGTTCAAAATCAAATGCAAAACCCCTCCAAAAGTTTGTGATTTATTAGATCTAAAAACATTAAAATTTACTTTGAAAATGATCACTCATAAATGTTATTCTCCTTCTCTCTCTCTTTTTTTCCTATCCTTCTTTTATTTCGGGATAACTCAAGCTTTTATATACGAATAAAACAAACAATAAAGAAGACAGAAATGGGCCCGCAAATTAGAATATATGGGGGCATATATATATATGGACCATATACTAACTACTACGAGTACTATTTAGAATAAATGTATTGATACAAGGTTTGCTTAATGAATTTTTCTAGTATAAACATATACAGTACTTCTTGGATGATGAATATAATTTTTTTCATGAACTTTTTATCATCTGCATTTAAATTACTCCGTACTAGATATTATAAGACCATGCATGCAAAGAAATATATCTTAACGTACTAGCTACTACTGTACTATATGTGGTGTTTCACGTTGTATATGGTGTAAGGGGAATTCTATTTACACATATCAAGTTTCTATTTAACACATGACCTAGACGCAGCGTATAGCAATGTACGCAGCGTATAAGAACATAAGACGCATCGTATGATCCTATACGCAGCGTATAGCGACCTAGACGCAACGTACATGCAAAGACGCTGCGTATACCAGATGTGTGAATAGAAAACAACTCGTAAGCTGCCACGTGTACCACCAAAACGGAGCGTATGAACATAGACGCATCGTACACTCTGAACGCTGCGTATAGCTCTATACGCAGCGTCTTAGTTGTTTTGTATAAAAAATAATCATTGCAACAACTTTAAAGGCCAACTCATGTTGGTTTACATACTTGCTTCTTATATATATCCTTCAATGTATGATTTAGTTAATTTGCAGCAACGTTAATTTATCTGCATATATAGATAGGACTGGCCGTCTCGGATGATTGTTTCTCATCATGATATACTCATTCTTAAGCCGGTACATAACTGAGCTAGCATGGAAGTGTTGGGCCGTTTTAGGTTCATATCTTAACTCTTAAATGAATTAATACAAGGATGATAGATCATTATGTACATTTAACAAAGAAAACATGTTATCATTGAAAACATAAACTGTTACCACAAAAAGTGTTGTAAATTGTTTTAAATAAATGTAATGTTGAAAGTCCCAAGTTTGGAACGATGGTGTAATTAAACAACTAATGTAAATTACACTAAGAATGTAAGACAAGAATGTAAACACGTTTAATCATATGTATCATTAATTAAACAGTGAATACATGGTCGGTTTACAAAGAAAGAAAAGAGAAAATGTATGTTAAGTTTTTGACACACACAAAACTTAACAATTCTACAATAAGAGAAAAACACACAAAGTGACAATTGTAGAACTAGACCGAATTTGGTTGCGGCTAGGTCAAGTGATGCTTTATATAGGAGAGAAGACACATCACATTGACAGCCCAATAGATGTTGACACATGAAGGTTGTCAACTATCTATTGGTGTGTAAGACTGGTCTTCAGACATCTCTGTTTGCCATCTTGTTTCTTTCCCAAAACGGCATGAAACAGAAACACCTTAGTACCAAAATGGTACAAGGTCACATGTCTTCATCTTGATCTATCAACACGTGTCCTTGGGGACCAGCCTTCTTATCTTCATCTTCCCGCCCATATTTGACTTACAAGACATGGCGGTGAGTCATTGAACTTATCCTTTAACTCGAAGATAATGATCGCTGAGAGCTCGCTGAAGAAGCCTCTCGCTGAGTCTTTCAGCGAGTACTTGACTCAGCAAGTCTTCAGCGAATCCATGACTCAACAAATGTTTTATTTAGTTTGTATTCTGTTTTTAAGATTATTGAATGATTAGGGTTCAATTGGTAATTAAATGTTTGGGCAGATAAATAGAATGAAATTTGGCAATTCCACGTGGCAACTTCTTATTGGAGCAAAACTAGCCAAAATGAAGGATGCATAGCCAATGCTTGCCTCTTCACCCTTACCCCTTACTAGACTTTCCAATATAAAATCAAAAATCAAATCGAAAAACTGCAAAAAAACAAATGGGTAATGAAGATAGTTTAGAAAAAAATACAATTATAATGTAAATTAATTAATTAATGTTAACAATTTTGCATCTTTATTTTAACTAATTTTTCAACATAGGTGCATAATCTCTCTATTTTTTTGTAATTAATTAAAATCATATATATTACTTCCATGGACATTAATTTATATACACAACAAATGAAAGTGAATACTTACTTTAACCAAGTGGTCTGGTGACATTTGATGAAACGGAAGTATTTTTATTAGATTATTATATATATACTTTAAAACTCGTTATATGTATATTACAACAATTTGTTATTATAATGTACCTACTTTAACAAAGTGGTCTGCTGACATTTGATTGTATGTTTGTAACATGTGTTAGGATATAAGCATACTATCAAATAAATAATCACGAGTACGCAGCTTAGCTTAGCTTGCAATAAATTAATAATAAGATTATTATTATAAGTTAGGGTTTAAAGTAAAACCCCTCTACGATCGCACACTTGACACCCCTATGATGTATGCTAGTACCTGATCACGAACTCACAAACCCGGTTGTGTTTTCCCTTTGTTGAAGTCGAAACCCAAGAACCGAAAAACCCTATGGAATTGGGTTTTCGGTCGAACAAGGAAAAGAGAGAAAGGAGATAATTACAAGTCTAATTGTCTTGTGTGTGTATCTAAAACCCTTAACCCTTAAGCCCTATATATAGGCTTAATTGTTAGGGTTTTAAACTTGGTGACCAAGTTTAGTCAAGACCCTAAAAGGCCTTGAAATTTTCGGCCCCCATTAGGTGAATTAGAGTCCAACACTAATTCCTAATTTACACATAAGTCCTTCGTAGTAATTATTATGCAAGATCATGCATACTTACAAATTACTTGTCCCATTCCTAAATAAGTGTTTATTTAAAACAAACACAAAACTTTGACAAATTTTAATTAATGCAGTGTGGTCCTGCGGAGTAATAAAATACTCTCTCCGTCCCACTAGTAGTGTCATGTTTTGAATTTTTAAAGTCTAAATTTTACAACTTTGACCATATATAAATTTCTTTGTGTTAGATGATACTTGATAAAAGTTATATGAATTGATTATATTTTAAAAGTGTTTTCAATAATATAATTTTCATTAAGTTATATATAACACAAAAAAATATATTTAAGGTCAAAGTTTAAAGATTAAGACTTTGAATATTCAAATTAAGACACTTATAATAGGACGGAGTGGGTAACATATTTATACGGGTGAAGATTCTTTCAAGTTATTTATGTTAAATGAATCTTGATAATTGTATTATAATTAAAGGTCAAGATTTCAAGATGATTTTTGAATCTTATCCATTGATTAAAATCGAATAGTCAATATCTCTCCAACTTAACACACATCAACTTTCTATTGACACATAAGGTTTTGGGCCGTTTGTATAACTTAAGATTTGTATAACTTAAGGTTTTGGGCTATTTAGAAAATATGGGCTTTTGGGCCATATACCTTTAAAAAAAAGACGCTGCGTATATGAACGTACACTACGTGCAGCCAAGGACGCTGTGTATAGCAAGGACGCTGCGTACAGACAAGGACGCTGCGTACAGCTGGAAGGACGCTGCGTACAAAGGACGCTGCGTACAGGAAAAGGACGCTGCGTACAGCTAAGGACGCTGCGTACACAAGGACGCTGCGTACAGGAAAAGGACGCTGCGTACAGCAAGGACGCTGCGTACAGAAAAGGACGCTGCGTACAGAAAAGGACGCTGCGTACAGGAAAAGGACGCTGCGTACAGCAAGGACGCTGCGTACAGCAAGGACGCTGCGTACAGAAAAGGACGCTGCGTACAGGAAAAGGACGCTGCGTACAGCTAAGGACGCTGCGTACAGCAAGGACGCAGCGTCTTGTGACCTAGACGCTGCGTACATCGCTATACGCTGAGTTTAGGGTAGGTGTGAACAGATCCTTGTGTGTGTAAATAGTATAACCCATGTAATAACTTTCATTTTTATACTCGTATATACTGTATATATTAACCTTCATGCATGATATATTACTTTTGAAAATTTAACTGGTTATATATATAGTTCTAATTACGCAACTCTAATATAGTGATCTGCATCGTTATATATGCATATACTTTTTTACGTAATTAATATGAGTAGTTAGTATATATAATATATAATTTTCCTATTATATATATTTACTAGCTATATATATGATTTTTAGTTAACGATAACCATGTATTATGATTTTCTTTTAATATTAAACTTTTGTCGGGTATAAGTAGTCAGAAGTTTACTACGTATATGCTATGTTACAAATGGTAATTTGGGTAACTTTTTTCACAAGAAAAATTGCCGGGGAAAGTGGATTTAGGAAGCGATTAAATCGGGAGACTAGCTATAGAAGAGATATATATGGTCCACTTCATCAACCCTGATGATGATGATGATGATGCATTTAGTCAAGCATTGTTAATCGTGCAGTCAAACTGATTCTATTACGACAACAAACATACTCTTTGTGGGTCCCCATCATATGTTCACATGGTAGTATGGTACTTCTTCATTCACGCCAATCACCCATATCAAATCCCGATATATATAATAATGAATGAATTATTCTATAATTATTATGTTACTCGTATATTGTTGGTGGTTTTGAAAGATATATAAGATATCAAACAACTTGTCATATATAGGGACCATGAATATTGGTCCATGGATTGCATATGACATATGTGTATGTGACATAATCATATAGTTTTTTCGACTCACAAGTTATACTGTAAATAAGAGATTATGATCACTACAACAAAAATATCATTTGCTTATATTTATTTATTCACATTTCTAAAAAATGTGAAAAAACATGTTAATTTGTTCACACTTAAAAATGTAATAAAAAAATCCACACTTAAAAATGTGAAAAAATTAAAAAGTTCATATTTTTTCACAACTATAAATGTATAGACAAAATGTTCACACTTAAAATTGTGAAAAAATGTCAAACATTTTCACACTTAAAAGTGTGAGAGCTAATTTGTCACACTCAATTTCCTCGCACTTCCTTTTGTGTGAGAAAACTTGGTGTCACAAATTACTTCCACATTTTTAAGTGTGAACAATTCTATACTTTTATACACTTAAAAATGTGAACTTTTTGTTTCTACATATATAAGTGTGAAAATAAATTGATTCTTTAAATCTTTTCGCATTTTAAATTGTGAGTTCTTTTCACACATTTATAAGTGAACAAATTAACAAATTTTTTTAACTTTTTTTAAAAGTGCGAAGAAATGAGTGTTAACAAATGACATATTTGTTGTAGTGGATTCTTTAAAGTTAATCCAACTTTATTGGTAAAGTTGGATCAACTTTGGCCATTGGATTAAATTCAATGGTCAAGATTAAAATTTGATGTATAAATCTTGACCATTGGATTTAATCCAATGGTTAAAGTTGATCCAACTTTACCTATAAAGTTGGGTCAACTTTAGAGGATCTCAATCCGTAAATAAGATTAAGAATATTAAGAAAATAACTAAAAATAATGGCTTAATCGCATGCCAATTAAAAGAAAATTCATCAGTCGACGTACTATTCGTAACTTAAGAGTACAAATGGTTTCTTTCATCTCAAAAAGACAATTTTTCCAATCTCATATCTTTGTAATTAAAATCAATTGTTTCACCCGAATAAGTATTTGATCAACTAAATAAGCACAACAGATAAATAAGCTCACCCTTCTTGGAATCCAATGATTCCAATTGTGATTTTTACACATTTCAAGTGATATATTATATTGGTCCCATATGATGTTCAAAAAAAAAGAGAGGTTGAAAGTTTAAATCATAGTATCATACTCATGCATGTCCTTGTAACCATATATAGTGTTGCGTTTTTCTTATGTGAGGTCGTAGTGGGATCCCGGTTGGTGGAAACGATATCGGTTATTCATTTATTCTATCATATACTAGAATTGTCAAGAAAATTATATTCTATTGATTTTAATTTATCATACATTAAAAATTACAATTGTTCATGACGTGAACATATGTTGAACGATCAATGAAGATTTTGGATTTATTGATGGACATAAATGGTAGCGTAGATAATATATAAAGTCAAGGATTACGAGACAAATTTGAGAGGGTCGGTGGACAAGATCTATAGTATACGTACGTGCACCCAATCAAATCCTCATGGTTTTTCAATGTTTGCGTGTGATAATATAATCGGGTCGGGTGTGCGTCTTTGGATTATTTGGCACCGTGGGTCCAATGCACCTCATGCTTGTCCCTTGTAGTTGGTATATCACTTCATGTGTGACAAAATAATTAAATGAAAACGTGATGATAGGAAATGGACATAAAACATGAGTAACAAAATATATATAGCATATTTAGTGTTATAGCTCTTAGCTTTAGCTTATTAGCTAAAATATAGGATAATTCTTAATTTCAATTGAGGTAGTTTTGAGTGAAATTTGAAATTTAAAAGGTCAAAATACCAATTATTATATATAACAAAGAGCAAAAGTCGGCTCCCCCTCTCAGTCACTGTAGCAAATACTGTAGAAAAAAAATTATTTTTTTATTATAATCACTATAGCAACTCGGGTACTGTAGCATATCTCGGTACACTGTAACTCGGATACTGTAGCAGACTCAGTACACTGTAGCAACTCGGGGGGTACTGTAGCAATTTTGTCTTTTTCAAATTTTTTTTTTTTAATACTTTTAAAGTTTCTTATTTTTACCACTTATCTTTTAGGTTTTTTAACTTTAGCCTAACATTTTTATACAAACTTAAGTAACAAATTTTTTAATTTTTACAGGGTTTTTAACTTTAATCATCAAATCTTTATTTTTTAACTTTTTATCTCTTATTATAAGGTTTCTAACTTTTACCATCGAACTCTTGATTTTTTCAACTTTATCTATCCATTACTTTCTACTTCTTACAGTAAACTTTAAGTGTCAGACTCAGTACACTGTAGCAACTCGGGGTACTGTAACAATTTTGTCTTTTTCAAAAAAAAATTTAATTTTTTTTATTTTTAAAGTTTTTTATTTTTACCACTTATCTTTTAGGTTTTTTTAACTTTAGCCTAACATTTTTATACAAACTTAAGTAACAATTTTTTTAATTTTTACAGGGTTTTTAACTTTAATCATCAAATCTTTATTTTTTAACTTTTTATCTCTTATTATAAGGTTTCTAACTTTTACCATCGAACTCTTGATTTTTTCAACTTTATCTATCCATTACTTTCTACTTCTTACAGTAAACTTTAAGTGTCCAAACTTTTGAGTAATGCTAGATGTATGTTTGCATGGTGCGGCGGCGATATGCCTCCCGTGGCAACGCCCGGGTTAAAATTCTTGTTAAACTGAAATTAAAGAATATTAATATTCTGATAGTTTGTAAGTAAGTTTAAATGGTACATCAATTAAAAACCAGAATCGTATTATTATGATATGAAAAAATACATAATAGAATTATTAAAAAACTTTCGAGTAATAATCTAGAATTTTAAACACCAAATTTAATAAAATTGCAAAGAATAGAATGTGGGCTGGGAAATAAGTAGACCTCCTTGACGCTGAAAGCATATTTTTAGTTAAGTTATATTCATTAGGCCTGGTTTAGCTGAAGCCCGGTAAGACAACCCTTAAAAAGGACCAAAAGCCCAGTTCTATTCAGAAGCTGGACCCGATGATTCAAGTTTATGCCAGTATTAAAAAATTTAAAACCTAAAAATGACGATTAAATTTTTGATTTATATACATGCAGTTGCATCATTGTTGGACCTTCTTTTGAACAAGTCACGGGTCTCTCGAATAATTTTAAAGAACATGTTTTAAGAATTGAATCATCTTAATATAGCAGTGATTAAATTAAAAAATTTCTTGAACTAAAAGTATAGCAAACTTCTTTCGTGACCGTCAAAATTTTAAGTTAGTAAATATAATTATATTTAAATTACCTATAATTAGGGGTGTACAAAACCAGATGGTTGCAGAAGAATCTAAGAAGCGGGTGAATTTTATTTTCTGAAAGTAGATATCTATTCATAGAATCTTGAAAACATTTCTTATTTGACAATTAAGTTCAAACATGTTTAGACATCGAAGCTTAAAGATTCAATTATAATAGGATATAACTGTGCATGATAATGTTTGTGATCGGATTTTTTTCCAGTTTGATGTGCTAGGAATTTCCTACCGTCCTAAAAATCATCTATTCTCATAATTAGTAGTACACGTACGTACATGGTCGTTCTCTCCCTAAGTTGCTTAATGAATATTAGTTATTCATAACCATCAGTTCAGAACAGTCAATTATGTGAACATATGAATATATGGCCATGGGACTGCAGAAATTATGGTAAATAGAGATCTTAAAATGTATCTAGGCAAAAAAAAGTAAATTAATTTGAACCATCACATGCTGCCTATCACTTTTTAGAGATCAAACATAACTCGACTCTCGTAAGTGAATGAGTCAAAAACTCAAAATTCATCTCTTTTGTTTGACACTTTGACAATTTGGAGTTTGCTGTTTGCTTAAGTTTTGGGAATTATTTAGGTAAGTTGGTAATCTAAAGATTGACTGCTGTTACTTTATTTACTTGTTGAAAACTTGAAATATTTTACATCCAACAATCGACGGGCCTAAAAGGTTTCATGATATAGGGTATTGTTTTAGAAGTTTTGGCAAACTTGATGGGTTGTGCTTTTCGGGTTATTTGGGTTAATTTATGCAGAAATCGGGTTGACCCGACAGGTCATATAGGTATTTTTGTGTTACAAATATGGGAGAAGTTAAAAGTTCAACACTAAAAGTACCAACACCATTTACACTCGCAACTTTTAGTTTGTGTTACTATTACTAAAAGTTCAACTTAATTCTAGCGAACCTTTATTTAATAAAGAAAATTGATTTCATTTTTTTCTATTTACACAAACTAATAAACCACCCTAAACTAAACTTTTAATTAAAAAAATGAGTTACAACCAATTTTTTCTGACATGTGTCATGAGAACCCTCAGGTTTGGGTACAATGGTGCTTTGTTAAATTAATATTATACGAGAGAAAGATACCCGCGCGTTGCGGTGGTGATGGAGGTGATGCCGGGGTGGTGATGTAATGGCATGGCGGTGATGAGATGATCTACCTGACGGGCTCCGCCCTTAACCGTACGGGCTCCGCCCTCGAATTTAAAAATTTTTCGAAATTATATCGAATGACCTCTCTAATGAAAGAGCATGAAATTTTAAGAACACCCATATAATTTTTATAATTTATTGATGTACGGTTTTTGAGATAAAAGATTTTGAATGAATTAGAGCAATAAAATGATTTATGGAGGAGAGAGAAAAAAAAAAGAGTGGTTGAGATTTGAGGAGAGAGGAATGATGTTATAGTTATTTTAGGTAAATATAGAATAGATAGGAGAGACATTTTGGGGAAGTAAATGTTGAAACTTAAAATGTTAGATAGAGGCTATTTGCTTTATAATATAGTATAGATATAGATTTTTATAAGCAATTAAAATTATTTTGACTTAGTTTTACATTAATAAGGTGAACAAATGTTAGTATGTAAATATTAGTTTTACATTAATAGGAAAATATAGTATCTTGGCCCATTGACTTTATTGTATAGAATAGCCCATCATAGCCCACAATGTAATTATATATTCATAGCTAATGCAAGATTATCATTGAGGGAAAATAGTCTTCTATATGGTATCAAAGCCATTATTATTCTTCAAATTTTCACTTCAATTTTAATCACAGATCTATTCCTTTTTACAAATTCGTTTCATTCGCTCCTTTCTTTTTATTCGGTAATTAACTAAATCATTGTTATCCAACCATTGTTGGCCGATATCAATTATTTTACAAAGTTATTCAATTGCCTTCATTGATTCATAGTGGGTCGGTGGTTTAATTACCAATCGCCTCTCTTTTTTAGGTGGTAACACAAGAATAAATCATTAGACTATCCCATTCAATTATTTTACAAAGTTCTTCTTCTTCTTTTTATATATAGCCGCCGCTATTCTTGATATAGTGACTATCCCATATTTTCAATTAATTCCACAACCGTTTCTTAAAAAAACGGAAAGAACAAGAAAAAGTTTTAGCTTTCTTTTCGGACAATCACAATGAGCAGTTCAACATCTCCAACCTATTGGGCTTCTCCTAGCATTCTTGGTCATCCCAATTATAACCCAACAGCCTTGTCTCCATCAGGCACAACTAGTTTAATGTATGCAGGTCATCCAGCAGGCCCGACAACTTTTCCAGTTGGCCCAACAGAAACTCCAGCAAGCCTGGTAGTCCCATCAGCAACTCGAGCATGTTGGATTATGGACTCCGGAGCCACTGATCATGTTCACTCGAATGCCGGTATACTTAAATCCATTTCTAATAATCTTGATACTCGTTCTATTTTTGTTGGTAATGGTTCTTTAGTTCCTGTTTTGACCGCTGGGCACACAACCCTCCCAAACCCATATCGAACACTTTATTTGAATAATGTCCTTATTACACCAAAAATTATTCAAAATCTCATTTCCGTTCGTAAATTTACACATGATAACCGTTGTTCAATTGAATTTGACCCTTTTAGCTTTACCGTGCGGGACTATCGCACCGGTCAGCCTCTGCTCCGATCTGATAGCACTGGACCCCTATACCCAGTCACCCAAACCCCATCTCAAGTCTTCCTTGCTACCACTCCATCTATTTGGCACCAACGTCTTGGACACCCTGGTGACCAAGCCCTTCACCAGTGAATTTCTCGTAAATTTATCTCGTGTAATAAAGCGAAGTCTAACGTGCTTTGCCAACCGTGTCAGCTTGGAAAACACGTCAAACTTCCATTTAATCTTGCTACTTCAGTCGTTCGCTCACCATTTGAGATTATACATTCTGATATTTGGACATCACCTGTTCTTAGTTTAAGTGGTTTAAAATACTATGTTATTTTTTTAGATCATTTTACTCATTACCTGTGGGTTTATCCTCTTCGTCGTAAGTCTGATGTATTTCAAAAGTTTTTACATTTTATCGCTTATGTTAACAATCAATTCAAATGTACTATTACATCGTTTCAATGTGATAATGGGGGTGAATACAATAACAAGGAGTTTCATGATTTCTTTGCCACACATGGAATCCGTTTTCGATTCTCTTGCCCACACACCTCACAACAAAATGGTAAATCCGAACGCATGCTTCGTACAATTAATAATACCATTCGCACCCTCTTGTTTCATGCACACCTTCCTCCCACATATTGGGTGGAAGCTCTTAACATGTCCACCCATCTACATAATATTCTCTCTTCATCCACTATCCAAAATGATACCCCAAACTTCCGTCTTTTCAAACAACATCCAACATACATGCATCTTCGTGTGTTTGGATGTTTGTCTTTCCCTCACATAATGACCCCTCGCAAACTCTCCCCTCGATCCTCACCATGCATATTTCTCGGGTACCCGTCTGATCATCGTGGTTTTCGTTGTCTTGATCTGTCTACTCAAAAGATTATCATCTCATGCCATGTTGTTTTTGATGAGACTGTCTTTCCTTTTGGCTCCATGACCCCCACTCGCTCTCCTTCATATGAGTTTCTTGACACTCTATCTCCACTCTTTCGTCTAGAGTTTCAGTCACCACAACCAATGTTGTCCTCGGATTCAGACACCTCTACATCACCTAGATTACCCATATCATCCCCTGCCTCTAGCACCCAAACCATATTACCCACAAACCCTACACCTCCACCTCCCCCACCAGCCCCACCTAGCCATCCCATGTTGACACGTGGTAAGTCCGGGATTCACAAACCAATAGATCGACTTAATCTTCACACTACTTCCACATCACCAGTGCCTCGGTCATATTTGCAGGCTATTAAGGACCCATGTAAGTCCCAACTCAATAGATGGTACTACTGAAGACACCACTATGTCGATGGTGGAGTTACTTTGCAATATATGCACTGAACTGGAGACGACCAGTTGCAGTGAGTATATACCAAGTTCTAGATAGATTACTTATTTAAATGATAATAAGTAAAGAACAATGCAATAATACAAAATACTTGTAAGATAAATTGATGAGACAATATGTAATTTTCAATGTGTAATTTATTTATTGATGTTAAATAAATTACAAGGTTGTTGCGGAACCAAGATAATACAAGAATGTAAATATCCTAAAAACCTATGAAATACAATTGATCTACACTCGGAATTTCTCTAGACAATCGAAACACTTAAAGTTGTGAAATGTTCCTTGTAGCGATTGAGAGAATATTGCACAAGTTCACCAAGAATATTGCAGGTATGCAAAGTGTGAAGTTATTCAACTTTGTGAATTCACTTAAATATTCTTGTTGTGCAATGACTTGTATTTATAGGCAAGGTTGACATTGGGATGTTAACTTTAGCCGTACAAATGTGGTTGAGAGCATTTAAGTAATAACATTTAATTCCTTAAAATGCAGTGTAAAGTCGTATGATAAAGCAACTTTACTCAACCACCTTTATGTACCTTTTTGTAATTAAATAATAAGATAAATCTTATTATCCGGGTAAAGGTACATAAAGCATAAAAGTCAATTCCTCGTAATCAGTGTAAAGATTTGTAAGAGCTTTCCACTGATGGTCTCCAGTTTGTAACTGACTAGAATGTCAACTGGGCCTCGCTGCCATTGCCATTCTCTATCTTCCATTTGTTGTCTTCGACTTCAACTGGAATGATTCTTCAACTTGGTCAGTTCTCAACTGGAGGAAGTCTTCAGTTGCGTTGACTGTACGGTGCAACTGGACTTCAATATATTTTTCGACAAATCATCTAGGTCTCCAGTTTCACTGGACAGTTTAACTGGGTCTCCAGGTGCAACTGGAACTGCCCAGTTTACCAGGTGAACTGGTCCTAACAAATTCCCCCAATTTGTCTAGAAATATTGCCAAGTCTTTTTCTAGTTCTTGTTCTATACAAGTGTGAACTGGAGAGACTTGTTCGATTTAAATCTATCTAAGTTTCCAAGGCATTTTTATAGATCAATAAATGCCTTAGGTTTTTCTTTTAGGTTTGTTAGATTTTAATCTATTATCTACCTTGTGGTTACAAACTAGTAACTTCATTTATACAAGGAAATGAAATTTATACAAGTTACAGAATGTAAAACAAAATACAAGTAGATAACTGAAAAGAAAGAACTTAATGAGATGGCCCTTCGCCAGTTCTTCTTCTCTTGGTCACTGAAGAAATAGGTTGTGAGTCTTCAGGGTCAATATTCAGCTTTTGCTCCAGATTTTCTTTATGTTGAATTTTGCCCCTTAAGAAGTTCACCCATGCTTTCTCAAACCTATTCCTTTGTGCCTTCGCATCCAACACATTCACCATTTCCACCCATTCACTGAACCCATACTGCATAGCACCAGGATTGTCAATTTTAACCAGTGGCCCTCTGGTATAACTAACTTCAACTTGAAAGACTTTGGTGCCTGTCTTGATTGTTACATTTACACCATTGATAGTACCACTATGTCTTCTGGTTGACATGATCTGGGAGTAATAGCTTCTTGCTTCAGATTCATTTGTTATTTTTATACTCCCAGCACCAGCAGCCAGTACAGCGGACTTGATGTCTTCATTAGATACCTCGCCAGTTGGTTCAACAAATGTGCTAAGGTCAGCATCTCTTGTCAGTGGTCTTCTTGGTTGAGGAATCCTTCTTGGAGGATTCAATACCTTCTTCACAACCTTCTTAACAGTTGCAATTCTTTTAAGAATCCCACTGGCCCTAATCTCCTTAGCCTTCTCCACTGATATGTTTAAACTTCTGGCATCAAATTCAGCTTCATCCTCAGGATAGTGTCTGTCCAGTTCAACATCCAGCATTTCTTTCAACTGGTCAACTATCTTGGGATCATTTTTTATTCTGGCATACTCCTCCTTAGTGATACCCAAAAGATTGGCATCACTCATATCAAGCAACTTGATCTGTGCAAGATGTGCCCTGGCTTCAACTTGGTTTCTTTGTTTCATCTTCTTTCTTTCTTTAATATCATTGCCAAGTCTAGCCAGTCTTTTGCTATCACTATCTGAAACTGGAGGAAGTATATCAGCATTGCCAGTTTCTAACATTACATCAGTGGCCGGCTGGGCAGATGCATCAACAACTAAACCTTTTCCCTTATCCAACACATTCCCCCTCACATCTTGCTCACCAGCTTCAGTACTGGTAGCTACAACCATTTCCATACCAGCTTGTCTTCCAGATGAAGTTCTTCCAGGTGCAACTGGTGGAAGGACTGCACTTCTTTCCCCCTTGGCAGCATCTAGACCTGCCCGAATACCTTCCCATTCAGAGGGGTGAGATGGCAACCGGTCAAGAGGTTGCCATGATTGCATGTCCTTACACTCCTTGAAAATCCCACACATCATTCTGAAAGACCTCCATAAATGGTTGGTCTCCTTTGATTGGGTCAAAACATTTGCAGTAACCTGTTCTTGACCAGTTTTTAATTCATTTAAGATCCTGGAGTCTTCATCCAAACCAGAGACAACCTTTTCCTTCACTTCATCATCCTTCTTCTTCAAATTCTCTACTTCAGTTGTTAGTTTATCTAAAGATTGAGCATGTAGAGATACCTGGGTGTTCAAATTCTCAATGCTGCCTCTCAACTGGTTGATCTCACTGGTGAGTGGGGCCAGATCAACCTGAGGAGTGGCCAGCTTGGTGATATCAGACATCACCCTTTCAATCAATTGTGCTTCTCTAACACCCAGCGTATCCTCTATCTTCTGACCAACTGAAGTCATCAACTGCTCTCCAAGTTCAGTCACATTTAGGCCAGGTTTTTCAACTAATTCCTTTACCTGCCTTTCAATCTCCCTCAAATCTACTTCAGATGTTTTTACAGTGTTGCCAAGCAGATTGGAGATTGACGTTGTGACCTTGGACTGAGTAAGGTCAAAGGCTTCCTTCAAAGATGTTGCCAGATTATTGCAGCCAGTGACCAACTCATTTAGCTTCTTGAACACCAAGTCTTCATTAGATGAAAACTTGTTTATTCCCAGATCAACCACCTTAATGTTTGTCAAGTGATCCTTGTGGTATCTGGAGAAAGACTTGGTGTTTTTGTCAAGTGTCTTTTGAATCTCCTCCACCCTGGTAAGAAGGTTTTGGAGATCGGCTTGTAAAGAGACAACTTGACTGTCCAGTGACGAAGGAGAAGGTGTCACTGGACCAGCAGCAGTTACTACTGGAGCAACTGGAGGAGGCAAACTTAAAGAAGTCTCCCCAGTTGTCATACCAGCAGTTGAAGAAATTATAGGAGTGGTAGTAGAAGAAAGGACTGGAAAAACAATGTGTTGTTCATGCTGAGAATGCTCAGGTGTGAACAACGACGACGGTGGGGGTGGCATTTCTCGAGCAAATGAGAATTTCCCAGTTGCTGAAGGAGCGGTATAAGTTTGGAAAGATATATCAGTAGGCGCATTTTTTGGGAGGGTGAAAGTGAAATTGATGCGTCTGGAAACGAGACTGGAGATGAAGGGTTTTGAGCTTGTACAGAAGCCTCAAAAATCTCCAAGTCTGTTTCAGTTCCTTCAGAATCCGAAGACTCTATCAGGATTTCCTCGTCATTAACATTCATGTCCAGATCCATGAATGTAACTGAGGGCTGACCAGAAAGGTCAGTCTCCAGATGACCTTCCCCAGTTTCCTGGATGAGTGCATCTGTTGGAGGATCAGATACCGAAGTATCTTCACCAGGGATAGATGTGATTGGAGTTGCTTCAGTTATGGTTGCTCTATCCTCAACCACAACATTAGACGAACTGGAGGGTCCCTCATTATTTTGAGGCCCACCCAGTTGCCTTTCTGACTCACTTTCAATCGGTGCATCAGTTGAAGCGAATGCCAGTTGCATTCATTCTGGAATTTTGACCTCTCCAGCTTCAGATACCAGAGAGTCTAAATTCCTCAACATATCTGGAGCAGTGTACGGTGAATCTGTACTTAAGTATGCTTCTCTGCCCAGAATATGTTTAAAACAGAGAGAGAGAAACCTCGAGAAGGGGATACAAACACCCCTTGTGCCCTTCAGCTTTTGTACTAGGCTTCTAAACAAGATATCTGCAAAGTCTACTCTCAATCCATTCCACAAGCAGTAAGCCATATCTGCTTGTGAGGAGTTAATCTGGTCAAGTCCACCAGAACTCCCACCCATACTCTCCACCAGGTGGATGAAAAAGTACCTCCATGAAGGTGTAAGACCCTTCATGGTCATCGCACCCTTCGTTTTCAACACCCTATTGTCCAAGCACTCCTTGTGTCCCATTTCAAGAAGGACTTGACAAAAATTTATATTTGGGGGTAAGACGACTGGAGATTCACCCTCTCTCCAGTAATTGAGGTGTAAGGCATCCCTCAATACGTCAGCGGACAAGGTACACTGGATTGTTCCATCCTTTAATGTGAAACTGATGGAGGAACAATCGGAAGAAAGAGTGGCAGTGTACCAAAACTCACACAAGTAGTTGTGAAACAACTTGCGTGGGTTTAGAGAGAATGAGGGTCCTATTGGAGAATCCTTCAAAAAATTTTGGATTCTACCAATAAGGGTATTGGACCCTTGAGATCCTTGTAAGCTTGCCATCGGATTATTAGGATTGAGTTTGATGACCGAAGCATTACTAGGAGCACCAGATGCCGGTTTGACATCTGGTGAGGGAGCATATGGAACAGTCAAGAGATTTACATCTCTTGAACGGGATGATCTAGGTGCCATAGGAAAATGAAATTGAAATTTGGGAATTAGGGTTCTTGATTTGTGAAGCAGAGAGAGAAATGAAGCAATTTTGATGATTGGGAAGTAAATGAAAGAATGTAGAAGGAAGTAAATGAGTTAGGAGTAAATAAGGGTATTGGACCCTTGAGATCCTTGTAAGCTTGCCATCGGATTATTAGGATTGAGTTTGATGACCGAAGCATTACTAGGAGCACCAGATGCCGGTTTGACATCTGGTGAGGGAGCATATGGAACAGTCAAGAGATTTACATCTCTTGAACGGGATGATCTAGGTGCCATAGGAAAATGAAATTGAAATTTGGGAATTAGGGTTCTTGATTTGTGAAGCAGAGAGAGAAATGAAGCAATTTTGATGATTGGGAAGTAAATGAAAGAATGTAGAAGGAAGTAAATGAGTTAGGAGTAAATAAGGGTATTGGACCCTTGAGATCCTTGTAAGCTTGCCATCGGATTATTAGGATTGAGTTTGATGACCGAAGCATTACTAGGAGCACCAGATGCCGGTTTGACATCTGGTGAGGGAGCATATGGAACAGTCAAGAGATTTACATCTCTTGAACGGGATGATCTAGGTGCCATAGGAAAATGAAATTGAAATTTGGGAATTAGGGTTCTTGATTTGTGAAGCAGAGAGAGAAATGAAGCAATTTTGATGATTGGGAAGTAAATGAAAGAATGTAGAAGGAAGTAAATGAGTTAGGAGTAAATAAGGGTATTGGACCCTTGAGATCCTTGTAAGCTTGCCATCGGATTATTAGGATTGAGTTTGATGACCGAAGCATTACTAGGAGCACCAGATGCCGGTTTGACATCTGGTGAGGGAGCATATGGAACAGTCAAGAGATTTACATCTCTTGAACGGGATGATCTAGGTGCCATAGGAAAATGAAATTGAAATTTGGGAATTAGGGTTCTTGATTTGTGAAGCAGAGAGAGAAATGAAGCAATTTTGATGATTGGGAAGTAAATGAAAGAATGTAGAAGGAAGTAAATGAGTTAGGAGTAAATAAGGGTATTGGACCCTTGAGATCCTTGTAAGCTTGCCATCGGATTATTAGGATTGAGTTTGATGACCGAAGCATTACTAGGAGCACCAGATGCCGGTTTGACATCTGGTGAGGGAGCATATGGAACAGTCAAGAGATTTACATCTCTTGAACGGGATGATCTAGGTGCCATAGGAAAATGAAATTGAAATTTGGGAATTAGGGTTCTTGATTTGTGAAGCAGAGAGAGAAATGAAGCAATTTTGATGATTGGGAAGTAAATGAAAGAATGTAGAAGGAAGTAAATGAGTTAGGAGTAAATAAGGGTATTGGACCCTTGAGATCCTTGTAAGCTTGCCATCGGATTATTAGGATTGAGTTTGATGACCGAAGCATTACTAGGAGCACCAGATGCCGGTTTGACATCTGGTGAGGGAGCATATGGAACAGTCAAGAGATTTACATCTCTTGAACGGGATGATCTAGGTGCCATAGGAAAATGAAATTGAAATTTGGGAATTAGGGTTCTTGATTTGTGAAGCAGAGAGAGAGAATGAAGCAATTTTGATGATTGGGAAGTAAATGAAAGAATGTAGAAGGAAGTAAATGAGTTAGGAGTAAATAAGGGTATTGGACCCTTGAGATCCTTGTAAGCTTGCCATCGGATTTTAGGGTTAGCCTGAAACCTGGCACATAGACATGTTGCAAACATTATATCTGGTCGACTGGCAGTTAAGTACATCAGTGAACCAACCATACCACGATAGTCAGTTATGTTAACTGGTTTGCCAGTTGGGTCAGAGTCCAAATTTAATGGTGCTGCAATAGGTGTGTTTTTCGATGGGATTGAATCATATTTGTATTTTCTTAACAAATCTCTGACATATTTTCCTTGGTTTATGAAAATTCCATTTTCAGTTTGCTTAATCTGAAGACCTAAGAAAAATGTTAATTCACCCATTAATCTCATCTCATACTCAGATGACATGATTTTAGAAAACTTTTTACACATTGCATCATCAGTTGAACCAAATATAATGTCATCAACATAAATTTGTACCAATAAGATATTACCTCTTTCTTTCAAGATGAATAAGGTATTATCTATTGCACCTCTTTGAAAGCCATTTTTAAGAAGATGTTTAGTTAGAGTATCATACCAGGCTCTTGGGGCTTGTCTTAGACCATACAATGCTTTGTTCAGTCTATAAACCCAATGAGGATGCATATCATCGATGAAACCTGGAGTCTTCTTAACATAAACTTCTTCTTCCAATGTTCCATTTAGGAACGCACTTTTGACATCCATCTGGAAGACCTTGAACTGCAGATGGGCTGCATAAGCCAGAAATATTCTAATGGCTTCAAGTCTTGCAACTGGAGCAAAAGTTTCATCAAAGTCAACGCCTTCTGCTTGACAATAACCCTGGGCAACTAGTCTGGCCTTGTTTCTTACAACATGGCCATCTTCATCCATTTTGTTTCGGTAGACCCATCTGGTACCAATGGGTTCTTTCTTTAACCCTGGTGGACAAGGAACAAGCTCCCAAACATTGTTCCTTTCAAACTGGACGAGCTCTTCTTGCATAGCTTCCACCCAGCTTGGGTCTGCCATAGCCTCGTCAATCTTCTTTGGTTCAATTAATGATAAGAAGGTGACGTTTAAGCATTGCTCACTGGTGGCTCTTCTAGTGAACCCTACTATTTGGATCTCCCGCAATCTGTTCAATTGGATGTGCTCGAGTCCATCTAGCATAATGACTAGGCTGGTGCACAACAATATCAGTGCAAGTCACCTGGCGATCTTCTTCAGTTGCATCAGCATCTGGAGCAGGATCGGTCCAAACTACTTCTACATCCTCATCAGAGTCAATGAGGTCGCGATTTGCATCATGAAATTCTTCATTCAAGGGCATTTCTTGAAGAACTGGAGAAGTTGGAGTTTGAACTGGTGCTGATATTGGAGTGGCACGTACATAAGATCCAATCACCAATTCTTGTGATAAGTTAAAATTGATGGAGGGATAAAATGATGTGTCACTGGTGCTTTTCTTCTTCTTAACTGGTTCCAATTTGTTGTAACTGGAAACATCTTTTGGTGAAACAACTGACTGATGAACTTGGTCAGTTTCACCAAAATTGATTGGAACGACTGGAGTAATATCAAGGCTTGGTCTCTTGTTGATTGCTTCAGTTGATTCATCGAATGTGACATGAATTGTCTCATGAACCTTTTGGAGTCTATAATTATAAACTCTAAAGGCCTTTCGAACATCTGAATAACCTAAAAATACCCCTTCATCAGCTTTTGCATCAAACTTTCCAAGTTGACTGGAATCGTTTAAGATATAAACTGGACAACCAAATACATGAAAGTATCCAATATTTGGTTTTCGATTCCTGAGTACTTCATAGGCAGTCTTCTTATGTCTCTTGATGTAGACTGACCGGTTTTGGGTGTGACAAGCAGTTGCAACTGCTTCAGCCCAAAAACTGGTGGGAAGACCAGATTCAGATAGCATACTTCTGGCTGCTTCTATCAGTGTGCGATTCTTTCTTTCCACAACTCCATTTTGCTCTGGAGAGTGAACTGATGAGAAGTTTTGAGATATGCCAGTGTCATTGCAAAATGTTTCAAGTACCTTATTTTGGAATTCAGTACCATTATCACTTCGCAACTGACAAACTTTTCGAGTGTACTTGAGCTCAATTCTTTTGATGAGAGATGATTTTATCAGGTGCATCACTTTTGGATCTGAGGAATACCACCCAGCAATATCTGGTGAATTCATCAACCACAACTAGAGTGTACTTCTTTCCATCTCTAGTTTGAACATTCACTGGACCAAAGAGATCCATATGTAGCATGTGAAGAGGTTCAGTGATGCTAAAATTTTGCCTAGTTTTGAAACTGGCCCTTTTCTGCTTGCCCATCTCACACCCTGGACAAGGCTTTTCTTTATTAAAAGAAATCTGAGGTATCCCATCAACCAGTTGTTTGCGAGACAAGTTGTTAATATTTTTAAAATTAAGATGGGATAATCTTTTATGCCATAGCCAGTTGGTGTCCTCATCAGCCTTGGTATAGAAACATTGCTCTTTTGGAGCTGGTTCCATATCCATGATGTACACATTTCCTTTTCTAGGTGCAACCATCACCACTTTCCAATCCTTGTTAAATATGGTGCCTTGTGCAATATCGAACAAAACTCTGAAGCCATCATCACAAAGTTGGCTGACACTGATCAGGTTGTATTTCAAACCATTCACAAATGCAACTCTCTTGAATTCGACTTGTCCATTATTGAGCACACCATATCCTTCAGTCTTTCCAGATTGATCATTACCAAACGTCACTGTCGGTCCATCTTGGACAGTGAACTCTTCAAGCAGGGGCTTACATCCGGTCATAGTCCGGCCAGCAGCGCTGTCCAGATACCAGATATTCTTCTTTCGATCGCCCTGCACACACACAAAAATCATCAGTTATTTTTGTGAACCCATCTTTTCTTGATGGGTTCACTGGACTTCTCTACAGAAGTCACAGTAGATTGTTGTGGTGTTGAACCGGAGGCTGCATCTGGAGCTTTTTCACCAGCTCCAGGTGCAGGAGTAAAAACGATTGGTACTTGATATTTACTCCCCTTATTTTTACCAGATTTTGTTCCAGATGGAACATTCTTTTGTTTAGGTTTTGAAGGGAGTGGTTTAATATTTTGTTTGAAAACTGGAGGTAATGAACCTCCTTCCAGATTTTTAATCCGGGCAGTACAACTCTGAACATGTCGAGACAAAAGTTGGAGTTAACTTTCCAGATTAATCAAAATATTATTTTTATCAGGCAACTGAACCTTGGACCTTGGTTCAGTTGGAGTTTTAGTCTGTCGGGTCTTGGGCACCTTAGACTTTTGAGGTAAAGGCTTGTTACCAGTGGCCTTTTTGACTGGAGCTTTAGCCTGTTTGGCTCCAGTTTTAACCTCAATAGGGGTGGTATCAATGGGTTCAGTTTCAACAGCTTCAGGTTGATCATAAGGTGTTTCAACCTTGAGAGCTGGAGGCAATGCATGAAGGTCTGGTATGAGAGCTGCCATCTCCAGATCTCCAGATTTCCATGCATTCTTCTGGGCATCGATAGTTCTTGAAAATGCATCATAGTTTTTACCAGATGCTTTTACCCATGACTTGATAATCTTTTGTTCTTTTTCAAGATTAGAAAATTGTTTTTGATTATCAAGTTCTAAAGCCTCAATCTTTAAAACTGACTCCTTGAGAGCCAACTGGACACTTTCTAAATCATTCAGTTGTGGTTTAACATTGTTCAGTTCAATTAAGATAGTGTCAAGATATCTTTCACTATCAGCTCTAACAGTTTTCACAAAAGTTAAATCACCACTTAATGATTCAGCCAGGTCCAGTTTCAGTTCAGGGTCAACCTGATTATCATAGTCACATACCTTTTTCAAGATGATGTCTTCCCATCTTCAAGTGATGACATCTTCTTTTGCCACATGCTGCTGCTGTTGATCTTCCAAGGCCATGAAACACATGTCCCTTTCCTCTTCTTCATCAACTGATGAGTCATCAGAGTACTCCCATTTTCCCTCAGTTTGTGCCATTAAGCACTGATCCTTTTCCTTTTCCATGGACAGGAGGGCAATCTGGGCCTTAAGCTTCTTGTATTTAGCTTTGTAGCTATCATCAGGCCGATTGAAATTAGGGACAGGGGGGCCAGTTTGGTTGTTCAACTGACTAGATCTGCATTCCTTCATAAAGTGACCTTTCTTGCCACACTTATAGCATGTAAGATTGGTCTTATCCAGAGAGCTGGAGCTGGAAGCATTGTTTGGGCCATTAAATCTTTTAGATTTATGCTTAAACCTGTTAAAGGTTTTAGAAATCATGGCTACCAGATCATCATCGTCAGTTTCATTACAACCATCACTATTTTTAGTGGTCAGACCAAAGTTCAAGAAACAGTTTAACATCTCCTTCATTGAGTGTACCTGGACACTCTCTGCAGACATTAAGGCAGCACAAGGTCGCTCAGGTACACTAGCAACCTTTGAACTCTGGGCATGGTTCATGGCATCTTGCTCAGCCACTAGTCTTGCAGCATTGTTATCTTCAGTGAATCTGAAGGCTCTATAGAGCGATGCAAGAGTATGGCTGTGCAAGGTTTTACCTTGTCTCAAGACAAGAACCATGTTTTCCCATTTGGAAGTAAGAATATCACAAAACTTCTCAAGAAGAATATCCTTATCCTTCTCTACACCCAAGCCTCTCAGCTGATTAATGAGGCTAGAAAATCTGGTGTATGTACCAGTTAGACTTTCATTGGGCAAGGCAAAGAAGGATTCATACTTCTTGTTCAAGGCAACTTTCCTGGTTACAATAGTGTCATCACCTCCTTCAAACTGAATAACTAATTCATCCCACATTGACTTTGCACTGGGAACAACACAAGTGTTGGAATTAGATCTTCAGGGACAGCTCCAAGGATCATGTTCTTGAGTCTGGTGTCCAGATCAACAAGTCTACGATCCTCATCAGACCAATGGTCTTCGAGCTTTTCTCTTGAACCTCTTCTTCCAGTTGGATCAAGAAGGGGACTGACCCCAAGAGACATGGGTATATATGGTCCATCCTTAAGGATTTTCAACATATACCTTTCAATCCCACCAAAATGCAAAAGCATTCTAGCCTTCCATGTACCAAAAGTCTCACTATTTCCATCGAATTTGGGAACAGGAGTGTTAGAATAATGTACATGGACGTGATTTGGGGCAGTAGGAGGAGGAGGGTTTGTATTAACATTTTGAAAAGGTTGGGCATCATTATTCAAGGGGGTTTCACCTGAACCTGAACCATCTTCACCTTGGTCAGTTCTCAACTGGAGGAAGTCTTCAGTTGCGTTGACTGTACGGTGCAACTGGACTTCAATATATTTGTCGACAAATCATCTAGGTCTCCAGTTTCACTGGACAGTTTAACTGGGTCTCCAGGTGCAACTGGAGACTGGCCAGTTTACCAGGTGAACTGGTCCTAACAACCCACACTGGCTTAAAGCCATGAATGAGGAATATCATGCTCTTATTAAAAATGGTACTTGGGTACTTATTCCCCGACCACCGGGAGCTAATGTGGTTCGTTCTATGTGGTTATTTAAGCAGAAATTTAATGCTGATGGTTCTCTTGCGCGTTACAAAGCTAGATTGGTTGCTAATAGTAAAAGTCAGCAGCTTGGCATTGATTGTGATGAGACTTTCAGTCCGGTTGTTAAACCAGCCCCCATCCGTACTGTCTTGAGCCTTGCAGTCTCACGTCACTGGCCCATTCATCAGCTAGACGTGAAGAATGCATTTCTTCATGGTGATTTACATGAGACTGTCTACATGCATCAGCCACCTGGATATCGTGATTCTAGATTTCCTGATCATGTGTGCCACCTGCAACGCTCTTTATATGGCCTCAAACATGCCCCACGTGCTTGGTACGAGAGCTTTGGTGATTTTATGCAGCAACAGGGTTTTCAACGTAGTAGATCAGACTCATCTATGTTTGTCTATCATCATGGGTCCTCCATTGCCTACCTTCTTATATATGTTGATGATATCATACTTACTGCATCATCAACGTCTTTGCTTCACACCATTATTGGTCAGCTTGGTCGAGAGTTTTCTATGACAGACTTGGGCACTCTTAACTACTTTCTTGGTATATCTGCCACCCGCAACTCTAGTGGTTTGTTTTTATCTCAGCAGAAGTACGCTAAAGACATCATAAAGCGTTGCTAATATGTTAAACTGCAACCCATGCCGAACACCGGCTGACACTCAGTCGAAGCTGGACACTTCGGGCCCTCCCGTTGCAGACCCCACTCTATACAGAAGTCTCGCAGGTGCTCTTCAGTATCTCACATTCACTCGCCCCGACATCTCTTATGCTGTACAACAAATATGTCTTTTCATGCATGATCCTCGGGAGCCACATTTTAACGCACTTAAATGTATCTTGCGCTACCTTTGTGGAACACTTGACTATGGTCTTTGTTAGAAATCCAAAAATGGTGTTAAAATGCAATTATTTTAATAATGGAAGGAGTATTAGTGAAAGTTAGTCAAGTGTATAAATACTCCTTTCCATACCCAAAATTGTAAGCTTTTTCCCATTTTCCATAATTAATTCCAATAATTCAACATTAATTCTCTCTCATCTTCATCCCTGACCTCCATACACACACAAACACCTTTTCACACACTAACTCCTTTTTTGCACAAATCAAGCTCAAATTTCTACTTAACAATTGGTATCAGAGCAAAATCAGTTAATCTGAACGATCCATAGCTCGATTTGTTGCAATTTTCATTCAATTTTCAAATTTTTATTCAAAACCGTTTTTCACTGTTCTTCAATTTTTCACCTCTCAAATCACATAAAATCACACTTATTTGTTCATCAATAGATTCGTGATAGTTGTAAACATAATCCTGTCAAGTTTCAAGTTCCAATTCGATCTAAATCTCGAGTTTGAATTTTTGGATTTTGGCGCGATTTTTTGGGTTTTGAATCTGTTGTGTTTGGTGTTGAATTTTGTTCATAGATTTGTTGCGGAGGTGAAAACAAACAGTTTGCAAGTTATTTCGTGATCTAACTCCCACTAATTCAAAAGTTATTGAAGCTTTTAAAGTCATTAATGGAGTTTTCATGGAAACTGGTAAAATGATGAAGATGAACCTAAAACGATCTTCACTAAGACGATCTTCATAAGATCGTTTTGGTATTTGAAAGTTAATTGTAATACCTGTGCTGTGTGGATTGTTGAGTTGAGAAGTATTTGTTTTTGGCTAACTAATCCAGAAGGATTGGTTTGGTCAATACAAATTCTTGAAAAGAAAACAAGACGATCTTCACCAAGATCGTCTCATTATTCTGAAACCAAGACGATCTTCAACAAGATCGTCTCATTTCTTTTGAAGTTAAGACGATCTTCAATTCAAGACCGTCTCATTTCCTGATCGTTTCACTTTTCATACTTAGCCAAATTTCACCAAAATTTCCAAGACGATCTTCAATCAAGATCGTCCCAGTTCTTCAAGACCGTTTTATTTTTCAAGACCGTTTCAATTCAAGATCGTTTCATTTCCTGGTTAACTCAAGATCGTTTCATTTCCTGGTTAACTCAAGATCGTTTCATTTCCTGGTTAACTCAAGATCGTTTCATTTCCTGGTTAACTCAAGATCGTTTCATTTCCTGGTTAACTCAAGATCGTTTCATTTCCTGGTTAACTCAAGATCGTTTCATTTCCTGGTTAACTCAAGATCGTTTCATTTCCTGGTTAACTCAAGATCGTTTCATTTCCTGGTTAACTCAAGATCGTTTCATTTCCTGGTTAACTCAAGATCGTTTCATTTCCTGGTTAACTCAAGATCGTTTCATTTCCTGGTTAACTCAAGATCGTTTCATTTCCTGGTTAACTCAAGATCGTTTCATTTCCTGGTTAACTCAAGATCGTTTCATTTCCTGGTTAACTCAAGATCGTTTCATTTCCTGGTTAACTCAAGATCGTTTCATTTCCTGGTTAACTCAAGATCGTTTCATTTCCTGGTTAACTCAAGATCGTTTCATTTCCTGGTTAACTCAAGATCGTTTCATTTCCTGGTTAACTCAAGATCGTTTCATTTCCTGGTTAACTCAAGATCGTTTCATTTCCTGGTTAACTCAAGATCGTTTCATTTCCTGGTTAACTCAAGATCGTTTCATTTCCTGGTTAACTCAAGATCGTTTCATTTCCTGGTTAACTCAAGATCGTTTCATTTCCTGGTTAACTCAAGATCGTTTCATTTCCTGGTTAACTCAAGATCGTTTCATTTCCTGGTTAACTCAAGATCGTTTCATTTCCTGGTTAACTCAAGATCGTTTCATTTCCTGGTTAACTCAAGATCGTTTCATTTCCTGGTTAACTCAAGATCGTTTCATTTCCTGGTTAACTCAAGATCGTTTCATTTCCTGGTTAACTCAAGATCGTTTCATTTCCTGGTTAACTCAAGATCGTTTCATTTCCTGGTTAACTCAAGATCGTTTCATTTCCTGGTTAACTCAAGATCGTTTCATTTCCTGGTTAACTCAAGATCGTTTCATTTCCTGGTTAACTCAAGATCGTTTCATTTCCTGGTTAACTCAAGATCGTTTCATTTCCTGGTTAACTCAAGATCGTTTCATTTCCTGGTTAACTCAAGATCGTTTCATTTCCTGGTTAACTCAAGATCGTTTCATTTCCTGGTTAACTCAAGATCGTTTCATTTCCTGGTTAACTCAAGATCGTTTCATTTCCTGGTTAACTCAAGATCGTTTCATTTCCTGGTTAACTCAAGATCGTTTCATTTCCTGGTTAACTCAAGATCGTTTCATTTCCTGGTTAACTCAAGATCGTTTCATTTCCTGGTTAACTCAAGATCGTTTCATTTCCTGGTTAACTCAAGATCGTTTCATTTCCTGGTTAACTCAAGATCGTTTCATTTCCTGGTTAACTCAAGATCGTTTCATTTCCTGGTTAACTCAAGATCGTTTCATTTCCTGGTTAACTCAAGATCGTTTCATTTCCTGGTTAACTCAAGATCGTTTCATTTCCTGGTTAACTCAAGATCGTTTCATTTCCTGTGCAAAAAGTGAATGTCTTTGCATCTCCACTGCGTCCACAAAAACTCAACTTTTCAACAACCTCGAGTTTTCACCTACCATGGACTGCAGATTCTATTCGTCGAATCGATGACACGTACATTTGGAATGTCAAGACAAAAACCGTTGGGCCTACACAAAAATGGGTCCCAAAGGTTGTTCATAAGTGATTCGATGAAAATGGCTTATACACATGTCAGTGTATAACCCGGGCTAAAGATGTTGTTTATTGGACTACTACTTCATAATGGTTGATTCCCCAGTTTCGACTTCAAAGAGACATGATGAACATGTTGCCACACATTCATCATGAGGGGAAGAAAGAGGATAATGAAGTCGAAAAAGTTTATTTGAAAGAAGAATTTATCAGTTGAGGGGAAGAAAGATAAATTGTTGACTAAAGTGATCCCCAAATTTTTCTTTGAAGATAGTTATCGCCAACGTGGTGGGTACGCCGCGGGTACACCCTATACATAAGCGTTGGTGGTACGCAAATATGATTGTTTGATCGAGGGGAAGTTTGTGATGAAAAAGATGTTTATCCAAATGCTTCAAGAGAAAGATTCATTAATTAAGGGGAAGTGTGACAAAGTTAAGATTGTCAAGAAGAGGCTATCATGTTCAAATCTAAAGAGCCAAGATCAAGTTTCCGCAATGCTCAAACTCTGAGAAGTTCAAGACTTAAAGATACATCTTTAAGGTAAGTGTGAAGATTAAAGACATAAAGACAAGTTTGATGGAAGATCTTGAAGACAATGAGAAAGCTTCGAAGACCTTCATCAACAAATTCGTATTTATAGATGATATCGTGCATGAATTACATTTCAACACCAAGGGGAAGAATGTTAGAAATCCAAAAATGGTGTTAAAATGCAATTATTTTAATAATGGAAGGAGTATTAGTGAAAGTTAGTCAAGTGTATAAATACTCCTTTCCATACCCAAAATTGTAAGCTTTTTCCCATTTTCCATAATTAATTCCAATAATTCAACATTAATTCTCTCTCATCTTCATCCCTGACCTCCATACACACACAAACACCTTTTCACACACTAACTCCATTTTTGCACAAATCAAGCTCAAATTTCTACTTAACAGTCTTCAGATTCATGTTTTGTCTATAGATGGTCTTGTAGCTTACTCAGATGCAGATTGGGGCGGATGCCCGACTACACGTCGCTCCACCTCCAGATATTGTGTATTTCTTGGCGATAATCTTCTCTCTTGGTCTTGAAAGCACCAACATGTTATCTCTCGATCCAGTGCCGAAGCTGAATATCAGGGTGTGGCTAATGCAGTGGCAAAGACATGCTGGCTACGTAATCTTCTATTGGAACTGCATACATCGCCTAAGAAGGACACAATTATCTACTGTGATAACATCAGCTCGGTTTACATGACATCGAACCCAGTTCAACATCAACGGACTAAACACATCGAGATTGACATTCATTTTGTCCGTGATCAGGTTGCCTTGGGTTACATTCGGGTTCTTCATGTCCCCTCTCAGTTACAGTATGCCGATATTTTCACGAAAGGGCTTCCAACTTCACTATTCACAGATTTTTGATCCAGTTTGAACGTCCGGATTTCTCCTCCCGATAAAACTGCGGGGGGATGTTAGTATGTAAATATAAATGTAATAGGAAAATATAGTATCTTGGCCCATTGGCTTTATTGTATAGAATAGCCCATCATAGCCCACAATGTAATTATATATTCATAGCTAATACAAGATTATCATTGAGGGAAAATAGTCTTCTACACAATATATATGTACAAAATATATGTGGTTAGGTGGAAGGATAATAGTAATTTTATCCTACCAAATATACAGAAAGAATTTGATAAGGAAAAGATTTATTTGCTTAATTTGTAAATATTCAAACTTTTGGTATTTGATACTTATTATACTCCGAACTCCGTGCTTATTTTTGAAAGTTTGATGTGTAATTTCTAGTCTTAAATTTATGAACACGAAATACCTAGCTACTGTCTACTACACACTTGCGTGCAGTGTATCCGATCGTATGCAATATAGTAAACTGGTAAATCCGAGGTCGAACACAAGGATTTTGTAAGCAATTGTTAAAATAAAGTAATTCAAATAAAAAGGGGGTTTTGTGACCGAATTGTCACGTTGCAAAAATAAAAGGAAATAAATAAAATCCGGTATGACCGGGGCAGGATTCGTCGGAAGACGAAAGTAAAAATGATTTTTGTAACAATAATATTAAAAGGGCACCTACTTGGGTCAGCTTACATGCCAATCATCGGGTCTACACATTACTTGAATTGTTGAACGACTTAAAAGGTAGTCAAGATGAACTTCCGTTATACTTGAAACTTTAATTGCTCGAAATATAGTTATCGCTTCCGCAAATAATTTCTACTCAAAACAACTAAGCATTAAGAACCTAAGTTGATTTTATGATTTAACCTTTAAAAGCTTTCTTCCGAACTGCTTATTCACCTAATCAGATTCCTCTATCATAGATGTTTACACACTCAAAATGAATTTAATTGTTTAAAATCTTTATCGCTAGTTTCTTCCGAACTCCAACGACTTTAGGTTAATTATAGACCGATTAACCATTTCATAAATCAATTGACAATGACATAGATTTCTTCCGAACTTCTAATCACAATTATCAATCAAGAAATATAAAAGATAAAAACAATATTTAAACTCAAATAAATGCGGTTCTTCGATTAAACATAAAAATCTTGTTCAACAATTGCAAGTAACATTAAATCGATCCTATGACATGTTCACTACCCAAGAGGGTGCTGAGAAATTTAGCTACTCATAATGAAAAGAGAAAAACAAACAATAATATATGAAAACATATTGTACCGAATGTTGAAATCGATTCAAGAATGATTAACGATAACGAAATAAATCTCCAATCGTGTTCTTGATCTTCAAAGATGATTCTCTGATGAAAAATCCTCTCAAAAGCTCTTAAATTCGACTGAAGTACCAAAGTTAGGGTTTTAGAATGTTAATGCAAGCTATTTATACTTTCCAAAAATTTGCAGAATTCGACCCCCATTGCGGCGCAACTAGGCAAGTTGCGGCGCAATGGGGTTTGACTTGCGTTGACTTTGACTTCCGTTGACTCGTGGCTGGCTGAGACTTGAATGCGTTGCGCCGCAACTAGCTAGTTGCGACGCAACTTAACTTTCTGGAAATCTGTTGCGGCGCAATGCTTTGTTTGCCAGCTTTGACTTTTGTTGACCAGCTGCAATCTTCATCCTAATGCTTCGGAAATCATCCGTTAGCACTTATTTCACCTCAAGAATGTCGTTTTCTCCAGAATTACGCTCAAGTACCTGTTATTTCCCTGAAACATTAACAAATACCATAAACGCACCACATGTATACTAAAACGACTCATAAACCATGCAAAATCAACTACATTCATTGTGGGAAATGGGTATAAAATACGACACATCAAATCCCCCCACACTTAAGCTTTGCTTGTCCTCAAGCAATTTCCAAACTGAAAAACAAATATTACCTTGGTACATAATGGAAACCACATTTCAGTAATCAAAAAGAAGCTCAACCATAATAAAAAATGAGAATAGATGGTTAGGCAGTTTTAATCTTAAATGAAAACCGGAATGTTTGACAATATTCGACTGATATACAAGCCTTAATAACACGACTAAGCACAAAAGAAACGAATCAGTGATATCTCGTCTATCCTACTCCAACTAACTTACTTTTGGGGTTGAATATTTGAATAATCACTCAATGCCTAGTCGTGATGCATAATCTTTTAACCATAGGCTTGTACTAGGTTCGTTCCTTCACCACCATGGCGCAAGCACCACAGCGTTAATCAGAAGAGGACTTTAAGGGTTGTAATGAACTTCTGAGGCTAAACAGGGTATTTAAAAGGGTATGGAAATTTGGGTAAACAAATGGTGTTAAAAAGAAAATAACACAACATTTAACAAAGTTTTACATAATAGTCTAATCTAGTAAATCCCATGTCATCAGTTGCCAACGGTCCAAAACCCGAGAAGCTGTCCAGACAATACCCCCAATAGACGATTAAAAACCGACACCATTGTGGTGTATGACATTAAACAACTCAATCAACCAAATACCAACCATGCTGGCTTAAACAAACATGCCAACCCACAAATAACAACTTAAAATTATAGCATTCCAAGATCCTTTTGTTGGTGAAATTGTACCAACTTACAAAAATGATTTGACCAAAAGTGAGAAATACCAACTGACAGCCCAAGCTTTTTTTTTTTTTTTTTTTTCTTTTTCTGTTTTTCAATTCTTTTATTCTTTTTTTTTGTGAGCTACTTTTACTCTGACTAATTGGATTCTCATAATAATGTTGAAACAGTGACAAATCATATACTCATATGCTCAAATGAACGATCCAGACTTTATCCAAACAAACATGACGAAATCAATCTATTCTCAGTAACCGAGAATATCCCAACCCGACATAAAGGACAACCCCAAACCATCCACTAGCATAGGCAACCAATGACCCACCAGGACTTCGACTATCGGTATGGCTAGGAAAAGGTGTATATTAAGGGTGGATTTAATAACAAAGAACAGGCTAGTGACAACAAGTTTTCTATTGTTTCTTGCACTAAAAGTGAGTGCAACATAAGGGTTTTAACAGGTGGTTCACTAACCAGTGTAGTTAGCTACTAAGCACATTAACAAAACATGCACATAACAATTATTTTACGAAACAAAGGGTGAACATACAAAGAACAAATGGTTTTATCCTAAATTTGCCTCTTCTGATAAATAACACGGAACGATCAACCAGGACAAGTTCTAGAATCAACGCAATCACCGGCACACTCATAGCAAATGAGATAATCCGAAAATGGAAAATCAACCTCAAACTTGCACATCACAGTTCAGAGCTCAAAATAGAACCCTTACTCTTGGATAAATCCAAAAGCCTATGAGAGGGACAAATTTACAAGGCTAATAATTCCAAAACCGTAAACACCTAGCATACTAGCAATGAATCAATAATCTTACAATTTGGGTATTTTGGTGCCATAAGCGTGCTAGTCATATTATTTTTAAGTCCCAACTCAATAGATGGTATTACCTGAAGACACCTCTATGTCGATGGTAGAGTTACTTTGCAATATAAGCGCTGAACTGGAGACGACCAGTTACAGTGAGTATATACTAAGTTCTAGATAGATTACTTATTTAAGTGACAATAAGTAAAGAACAATGCAATAATATAAAATACTTGTAAAGTAAATTGGTGAGACAATATATAATTTTCAAGTGTAATTTATTTATTAACTTTAAATAAATTACAAGGTTGTTGCGGAACCAAGATAATACAAAGTATGTAAATATCCTAACAACCTATGAACTAAAATTGATCTACACTTGGAATTTCTCTAAACAATCGAAACACTTAAAGTTGTGAAATGCTCCTTTTTACGATTGAGAGAATATTGCACAAGTTCACCAAGAATATTGCAGGTTTGCAAAGTATGTGTTGTGTCTTCTTCTTGTTGTGCAATGACTTGTGTTTATAGGCAAAGTTGACATTGGGATGTCAACTTTGGCCGTACAAATATGGTTGAGAGCATTTAAGGAATAGCATTTAATACATTAAAATGTTGTGTAAAGTTGCAGTATAAAGCAACTTTACTCAACCAGTTTTATGTACCTTTTTGTACTTTATACATAGATAAATCCTTTTATCCGTGTAATAGCACATAAAGCATAAAGTCAATTCCTCGTAATCAGTGTAAAGCTTTGTAAGAGCTTTCCACTGATGGTCTCCAGTTTGTAACTGACTAGAATGTCAACTGGGCTTCGCTGCCATTGTCATTCTCTATCTTCCACTTGTTGTCTTCGACTTCAACTGAAATGATTCTTCAACTGGTCAGTTCTCAACTGGAGGAAGTCTTCAGTTGCGTTAACTGTACGATGCAACTGGAGTTCAATATATTTCTGGACAAATCTTCTTGGTCTCCAGGTGCAACTGGAGACTGGCCAGTTTTACTGAAACTGGTCCTAACAAATTCCCCCTATTTGTCCTGAAATATTGCCAAGTCTTTTTCAGTTCTTGTATCTGTACAAGTGTGAACTGGAGAGACTTGTTTGATTAAATCTATTCAAGTTTTCCAAGGCATTTTTATAGATCAGTAAATGCCTTGGGTTTTTCTTTTAAGTTTGTTAGATCTAATCTATTATCTATCTTGTGGTTACAAACTGGTAACTTCATTTATACATGGAAATGAAATATACATAAGTTACAGAATGTAAACAAAAATTACAAGCAGATAAACTGAAGAGAGAACTTAATCAGATGGCCCTTCGCCAGTTCTCCTTCTCTTTGACACTGAAGAGATAGGCTGAGAGTCTTCAGGATCAATATTCAACTTAAGCTCCAGATTCTCTTTGTGTTGAATCTTGCCCTTCAAGAAGTTAACCCAAGATTTCTCAAACCTATTCTTTTGTGCCTTTGCTTCCAAAAAGTTCACCATTTCCACCCATTCCAAGAACCCATATTGCATTGCACCAGGATTGTCAGTTCTAACCAGTGGCCCTTTAGCATAACTGACTTCAACATGAAAGTGCTTGGTGCCTGGCTTAATTGTTACATGAACACCATTGATTGCCCCACTGTGTCTTCTGGTTGCCATGATCTGGGAATAATACTCTCTAGCTTCAGATTCATTTGATATTTTAATACTCCCAGCTCCAGCAGCCAGCACAGCAACCTTGATGTCATCATTTGATACATCGCCAGTTGGTTCAATGAAGGTTCTAAGATCAGCATCTCTATGCAGTGGCTTTCTTGGTTGAGGGTTCCTTCTTGGTGGATTCAATACCCTTTTCACAACCTTTCTTACATTTTCAATTCTTTTCTGAATCCCACTGGCCCTGTTCTCCTTTGCCTTCTCCACTGATATATTTAAATTTCTGGCATCATGCTCAGCTTCATCATCAGGATAGTGCCTGTCCAGTTCAATGTCAAGCATTTCTTTTAACATACCAACTATCCTGGCATCATCTTTCACTCTAGCATACTTCCTCCTTAGTGATTCCCAACAAGTGAGCATCACTAATATCAAGCAATTTAATCTTGGCCAGATGTTGTCTGGCTTCAGCTTGGTTTGCTTGTTTCATTTTCTTTCTTTCTTTAATTTGATCACCAAGCCTTGCCAGACGTTTGCTATCACTTTCAGAAACTGGAGGAAGTACATCAGCATTGCCAGTTTCCAACATTGGTACATCAGTGGCCGGCTGGGCTTCATCAGATGCTTTTCCTTTACCCTTATTCACATTCCCCCTTTTAATCACATCGGTCTCCTCTACCCTTTGCTCACCAGCTTCAGTACTGGCAGCCACAATCATTTCACCACCAGATTGACTTTCAGATGGAGTTCTTCCAGGTGCAACTGGTGCAAGGACTGCACTTCTTTCCCCCTTGGCAGCATCAAGACCTGCCCTTATAGCTTCCCATTCAGAAGGGTGAGATGGCAACCGGTCGAGAGGCTGCCATGTTTGCATGTCCTTGCATTCTTTGAAAATTCCACACATCATCCTGAAAGACCTCCACAGATGATTGGTCTCCTTTGACTGGGTCAGAACATTTGTTGTAACCTGTTGCTGACCAGTTTTCAGTTCATCCAAAATTTTAGAATCTTCACTAAGACCCGAAACCACCTGTTCCTTAACCTCTTCATCCTTTTTCTTTAGACTTTCCAATTCAGTTGTCAGCTTGTCAATAGATTGTGTATGATTGGATACCTGGGTGTTCAAAGTATCTATGCTGCCTCTCAACTGGTTGATCTCATTAGTGAGTGGGGCCAGATCAACCTGAGGAGTGGCCAGCTTGGTGATCTCAGCTATCACCTTTTCTATCAATTGTGTTTCTCTGGCACCCAGTGTATCATCAATTTGCTGACCAACCGAAACCATCAACTGCTGCCCAAGCTCAGTCACATTCAACCCAGGCTTTTCAACTAACTCTTTCACCTGCTTTTCAATCTCCCTTAAGTCAACTTCAGATCTTCTGACAGTGTTATCTAACAAATTGGAGATTGAGGTTGTGACATTGGACTGAGTGAGGTCGAAGGCTTCCTTTAGAGAAGTTTCCAGATTGTTGCACCCTCCGACAAGCTCATTGAGCTTCTTTAACACCAAGTCTTCATTTGTTGAGAACTTGTTAATCCCCAGATCAACCACTTTAATATTGTTCAGATGATCCTTGTGGTATCTGGAGAAAGACTTAGTGTTTTTGTCAAGTGTCTTTTGAATATCATCCACCCTGGTAAGAAGCTTTTGGATATTGGTTTGAACAGACACAACTTGACTGTCCAGTGACGGAGGAGAAGGTGTCACTGGACCAGTAGCAGTTACCACTGGAGTAACTGGAGGAGGCAAATTGAGGGAAGCCTCCCCAGTTGACATCGCAGCAGTCAAAGAAGTAATAGTAGGAGTGGTAGAAGAAGAAGGGACTGAAGTAACAATTTGTTGTTCATGCTGAGAATGCTCAGGTGTGAACAACGGCGGCGGTGGGGGTGGCATTTCTCAAAGGAGTGAGAACTGCCCAGATGGTGATGGTGCCATACGTCTGTTTCCAGACATATAGTTATATGTGGGGAATGGTATTTCAGTAGGCTCATTTACTTGGGATTGTAAAAGTGAAATTGAAGCATCTGGAGGCGAGACTTGAGATGAAGGGTTTTGATCTTGTACAGAAGAATCAAAAATCTCCAAGTCTGATGCAGTACCTTCTGAATCCGAAGATTCAATAAGGATTTCCTCGTCATTAACATCCATGTCCAGATCCATGAATGTAACTGAGGGCTGACCAGATGGGTCAGTCTCCAGATGACCTTCTCTAGTTTCCTGGAAGGTTGCATCTATTAGAGGATCAATTACCGAGGTAACGTCACCAGGGATAGAGGTCACTGGGGTTGCCTCAGTTATAATTGCTCTATCCACAATCATAACATCATCAGCCGAAGAGTTGGGAACCTCAGTCTCCAGCAGTGACTTGCCAGAGGCGTCGTAAGTTCGTGCAATAGAGGTGTCAGAAGATAGGTCGTGGACACTTTGTGCTGACTCAAACTCTAATCTGGGTTGGGGTAGCCCAGTTTCATCTTCACCACCCTCTCCTACAGAAATTGCGAGGGTGGCTGCTTGCGGTTGTCCCATTTGACTATCTCCAGGTTCCTGTTGGGAGGAAACTGGAGGGCTGGTCTAGTTTCTACTGTCAGTGGCAAGTGCTGACAAAGTAATAATGCGACGTGTTCTTGTTGCCTTTGGAACACCTGAAAGACCTGTTGGGAGGTCTCCGGGGTAAATAGTTGTGGGGAAAGGCACGCTGAAGCTGGAGGGGTTAGACTGTTGCCCGGGTTCGGCAATGGTCACAATTCCAGCAGACGAACTGGTGGGTCCCTCATTATTTTGAGGCCCGCCCAGTTGTCTTTCCGACTCACCTTGGACTGGTGCATCGGTTTTTGCAAATGCCAGCCGCATTCTATCTGGAATCTCGACCTCTCCAGCTTCAGATACTAGAGAGTCAAGATTCCTCAACAAATCTGGGACAGTGTAAAGTGAATCTGTGCTTAAATAAGCTTCACTGCCCAAAATTTGTAGAAAACAAAGAGAGAGAAACCTGGAGAAGGGGATACAAAGTCCCCTGGTGCCCTTTAGTTTTTGAACCAGGCTTCTGAATAGGATATCAGCAAAATCCACTCTCAATCCATTCCACAGGCAGTATGCCATTTCTCCCTGTGCGGAGTTAATCTGGTCAAGTTCACCAGAACTCCCACCCATACTTTCTACAAGGTGGATGAAAAAGTACCTCCATGAAGGTGTAAGCCCTTCATGGTCATCGCACCTTTTGTTTTCAAAACCCCTTTTTCGAGGCACTCCTTGTGTCCCATATCATGGAGGACCTGGCGAAAATTTATATTTGGGGTGATGACAACAGGAGACTCTCCTTGTCTCCAGTAATTTAGGTGTAGAGCATCCCTCAATACATCTGCTGATAGGGTACACCGGACTGTTCCACCTTTTAATGTGAAATTGATGTAGGAGCAGTCGGAAGAAAGAGAAGCGGTGTACCAAAACTCACACAAGTAGTCATGAAACATCTTGCGTGGGTTTAAGGAGAAGGAGAGTCCGATTGGAGAATCCCTCAAAAATCTTTGGATTCTCCCAATAAGGGTATCAGACCCTTGAGTTCCTTGTAAACTCGCCATCGGATTATTTGGATTTAGTTTGATGAGCGTAGTATTACCAGGAGCACCAGATGCCTGTTTGACATCTGGTGGGGGAGCATATGGGACAGAGAGGAGATTTACATCTCTTGAACGGGATGGTTTAGGTGTCATTGAAAGTGAAATTGAAAATTTGGGAATTAGGGTTCTTGATTTATGAAGCAGAGAGAGAAAAGAAGCAATTTTAGATGATTGGGAAGTAAATGAAAAGAATGTAAAGGGAAGTAAATGTGATCGGAGTAAATAAGGGTATTTATAAGGATTTCAAGATCCCAATGAAATACCAAAAATTATATTTTATTAACAAAAATCAATTTTGTAGATATTTTTACAAAATAAGTTTGAATTTTGAACCAAAAACATAATTCACCGTGTCAGCATTAAATGCTACGACGGCTTAACTTACCCACGCGCCCACTAATTTTCATTTTCCCAATAAAAACAGTTGTCATTTACCAAAATGACTTTAAACACGTCAGATGACGATATCAAGTGGGTTAAAACACTCGAGTACCATCACGTGTCACAAATATTGACCAAGTATTTTCTAACGTTATGAAAAATTAAGACAAGACTGAACCTGGACACTGGAGGATTAGTCCAGTTCCAGTTTCCAACTGGAGAGTTCTCCAGTTGCCATTTTCAAACAAAACGAATTTTAGTCAGAAAATTATTTTGAGTCTTTCCCCCTAAAATAATGATCCAGAAATCGATTAGTGCCAGGATAGTATCACAAAGGCGTTCGATAGCCTAGCGAGCAAAGATTATCTGGACCTCCTCAACTGGAGAACTTCATTAGTGTCACTGACGCGTTCATAACAAAAATCTCCAGTTTTAAGGATTTAACATTCCCAGTTCGCTGATGAGATGTTTAAAGGTTTTCTCATCAAGAGGTTTTGTAAAAACATCAGCGAGCTGTTTGTCAGTGGGGATGAAATGTAATTCAATGTCTCCTTTCATAACATGATCACGAATAAAATGATACCTGATGTCAATATGCTTTGTCTTGGAGTGCATCACTGGGTTGTGAGATATGGCAATTGCACTGGTGTTGTCACAAAAGATTGGGGTCCTTGTATACTTTTGACCATAATCTAGTAACTGGTTCTTGATCCAGAAAATCTGGGCATAGCAACTGGCCGCAGAAATGTACTCTGCCTCAGCAGTGGACATAGAGACTGACGTCTGCTTCTTGCTGGTCCAACTCACCAGTTTTCCTCCAAGGAAATGACAACCACCAGTTGTTGATTTTCTATCTATCTTACAACCTGCATGATCTGAATCTGAATAACCCATTAGATCTAACCCTGAGCCTTTGGGGTACCAAAGACCAAGGTTTGGACACCCTTTCAGGTATCTAAAGATACGCTTAACAGCGTATAAGTGTGATTCTTTAGGGTTAGCCTGAAACCTGGCACATAGACATGTTGCGAACATTATATCTGGTCGACTGGCAGTTAAGTACATCAGTGAACCAACCATACCACGATATTCAGTGATGTTTACTGGTTTGCCAGTTGGGTCAGAGTCCAAATTTAATGGTGCTGCAATAGGTGTGTTTTTCGATGGGATAGAATCATATTTGTATTTTCTTAACAAATCTCTGACATATTTTCCTTGGTTTATGAAAATTCCATTTTCAGTTTGCTTAATCTGAAGACCTAAGAAAAATGTTAATTCTCCCATTAAACTCATCTCATACTCAGATGACATGATTTTAGAAAACTTTTTACACATTGCATCATCAGTTGAACCAAATATAATGTCATCAACATAAATTTGTACCAATAAAATATTACCTCTTTCTTTCAAGATAAATAAGGTATTATCTATTGCACCTCTTTGAAAGCCATTTTTTAGAAGATGTTTAGTTAAAGTATCATACCAGGCTCTTGGGGCTTGTCTAAGACCATACAAAGCTTTGTTCAGTCTATAGACCCAGTGAGGATGCTTCTCATTGATGAAGCCTGGAGTCTGCTTAACATACACAACTTCTTCCAATGTTCCATTAAGGAACGCACTTTTGACATCCATCTGGAAGACTTTAAACTGCAGATGGGCTGCATAAGCCAGAAATATTCTGATGGCTTCAAGTCTTGCAACTGGAGCAAAAGTTTCATCAAAGTCAACGCCTTCTGCTTGACAATAACCCTGGGCAACTAATCTGGCCTTGTTTCTTACAACATGGCCACCTTCATCCATCTTGTTTCGGTAGACCCATCTTGTACCAATGGGTTCTTTCTTTAATCCTGGTGGACAAGGAACAAGTTCCCACACATTATTCCTTTCAAACTGGACGAGCTCTTCTTGCATAGCTTCCACCCAGCTTGGGTCTGCCATAGCCTCGTCAATCTTCTTTGGTTCAATTAGTGATAAGAAGGTGACGTTTATGCATTGCTCACTGGGGGCTCTTCTAGTCTGAACCCCACTATTTTGATCTCTCACAATCTATTCAATTGGATGTGCTCGAGTCCATCTAGTGTATTGACTAGGCTGGTGTAATACAATATCAATGCAAGTCACCTGACTATCTTCTTCAGTTGCAGCAGCTTCTGGAGGAGGATCAGTCCAAACTACTTCTATATCCTCATCAGAGTCAATGAGGTCACGATTTGCATCATGAAATTCTTCATTAAAAGGTATTTCTTGAAGAACTAGAGAAGTTGGAGTTTGAACTAGTGCTGATATTGGAGTGGCACGTACATCAGATCCAATCACCAATTCCTGTGGTAAATTAAAATTGATGGAGGGATAGAATGAAGTGTCACTGGTGGTGCTCTTCTTCTTAACTAGTTCTAGTTGAGTGTAACTAGAAGCATCTTTTGGTGAGACAACTGACTGATGAACTTGGTCAGTTTCACCAAAATTTATTGGAACGACTGGAGAGATATCGAGGCTTGGTCTCTTGTTGATTACTTCAGTTGATTCGTCGAATGTGACATGAATTATCTCATGAACCTTTTGGAGTCTATAATTATAAACTCTAAAGGCCTTTCGAATATCTGAATAACCTAAAAATACACCTTCATCAGCTTTTGCATCAAACTTTCCAAGCTGACTGGAATCGTTTAAAATATAATCTGGACAACCAAATACATGAAAATATCCAATATTTGGTTTACGATTCCTGAGTACTTCATAGGCAGTCTTCTTATGTCTCTTGATGTAGACTGACCGGTTTTGGGTGTGACAAGCAGTTGCAACTGCTTCAGCCCAAAAACTGGTGGGAAGACCTGATTCAGATAGCATACTTCTGGCTGCTTCTATCAGTGTGCGATTCTTTCTTTCCACAACTCCATTCTGCTCTGGAGAGTGTGCTGATGAGAAGTTTTGAGAGATGCCAGTGTCATTGCAAAATGTTTCAAGTACCTTATTTTGAAATTCAGTACTATTATCACTTCGCAACTAACAGACTTTTCGAGTATACTTGAGTTCAATTCATTTGATGAGAGAGATGATTTCAGCAGGTGCATCACTTTTGGATCTGAGGAATACCACCCGATAGTATTAGGTGAATTCATCGACCACAACTAGAGTGTACTTCTTTCCAGCTCTAGTTTGAACATTCACTGGACCAAAGAGATCCATATGAACCATGTGAAGGGGTTCAGTGATGCTAAAGTTTTGCCTTGTCTTGAAACTGGCCCTTTTCTGCTTGCCCATCTCACACCCTGGACATGGCTTTTCTTTATTGAAAGAAATCTGTGGTATCCCATCAACCAGTTGTTTGCGAGACAACTTGTTAATATTTTTGAAATTAAGATGGGATAATCTTTTATGCCACAGCCAGTTGGTGTCCTCATCAGCCTTGGTATAGAAGCACTGCTCTTTTGGAGCTGGTTCCATATCCATGATGTACACATTACCTTTTCTTGGTGCAACCATCACCACTTTCCAATCCTTGTTAAATATGGTGCCTTGAGCAATATCGAACAAAACTCTGTAGCCATCATCACAAAGTTGGCTGACACTGATCAGGTTGTATTTCAAACCATTCACAAATGCAACTCTTTTGAATTCGACCTGTCCGTTATTGAGCACACCATATCCTTCAGTCATTCCACTTTGATCATTACCAAACGTCACTGCCGGTCCATCTTGGACAGTGAACTCTTCAAGAAGGGGCTTACATCCGGTCATAGTCCGACCAGCTGCGCTGTCCAGATACCAGATATTCTTCTTTCGATCGCCCTGCACACCCACAAAAATCATCAATTATTTTTGTGAACCCATCTTTTCTTGATGGGTTCACTGGACTTCACTACAAAAGTCTCAGTTGATTGTTGTGGTGGTAAATTGAAGACTACATCTGGATCTTTTTCACCAGATCCAGGTGCAGGAGTAAAAACAATTGGTATTTGATACCTGCTCCCCTTATTCTTATCAGATTTAGTTCCAGATGGAACATTCTTTTGTTTTGGTTTTGAAGGGGGTTTAATATTTTGTTTTTCAACTGGAGGTGATGAACCTCCTTCCAGATTTTTAATCCGGGCAGTACAACTCTGAACCTGTCAAGACAAAAGTTGGAGTTGACTTTCCAGTTTTGACAAAATATTATTTTCATCAGGCTGCTGAACCTTGGACCTTGGTTCAGCTGGAGTTTTAGTCTTTTGGGTCTTGGGCTCCTTAGACTTCTGAGGTAAAGGCTTGTTACCAGTGGCCTTTTTAACTGAAGCTTTAGCCTGTTTGGCTCCAGGTTTAACCTCGGTGGGGGTGGTCTCAATGGGTTCAGTTTCGACAGCTTGAGGTTGATCATAAGGAGTTTCAACCCTGAGAGCTGGAGGCAGTGCATGAAGATCTGGTATGAGAGCTGCCATATCCAGATCTCCAGATTTCCATGCATTTTTCTGGGCATCAATTATTCTAGAAAATGCATCATAATTCTTTCCAGATGCTTTTACCCAAGATTTGATAATCATTTGTTCTTTTTCAAGATCAGAAATTAATTTTTGATTATCAAATTCTAATGCCTCAATTTTCAAAACTGACTCCTTGAGAGCCAACTGGACACTTTGTAAATCATTATGTTGTGGTTTAACATTGTTTAGTTCAATTAAGATAGTATCCAGATATCTTTCACTATCTGCTCTAACAGTTTCCACAAAAGCCAAATCACCACTCAATGATTCAGCAAGGTCCAGTTTCAGTTCTGGATCCACCTGATTGTCATAGTCACATACCTTTTTCAAAATGATGTCCACCCATCTTCCAGTGATGACATCTTCTTTCGCCACATGCTGCTGTTGATCTTCCAAGGCCATGAAACACATGTCCCTTTCCTCTTCTTCATCAGCTGATGAGTCATCAGAGTACTCCCATTTTCCCTCAGTTTGTGCCATCAAGCACTGATCATTTTCTTTTTCCATGGACAGGAGGGCAATCTGGGCCTTAAGCTTCTTATATTTAGCTTTGTAGCTATCATCAGGCCGATTGAAATTAGGGACAGGGGGACCAGTTTGGTTGTTCATCTGACTAGATCTGCATTCCTTCATAAAATGACCTTTTCTTACCGCATTTATAGCAGGTAAGATTGGTTTTATCCAGAGAGCTAGAGTTGGAAGAAATGTTTGGGCCATTAAATGTTTTAGATTTATGCTTAAACCTATTAAAGGTTTTAGCGATCATGGCTACCAGATCATCATCGTCAGTTTCATCACAACCGTCACTGATTTCAGAGGTCAGGCCAGAGTTCAAGAAACTGTTTAACATCTCCTTCATTGAGTGTGCCTGGACACTCTCTGCAAAAATTAAAGCAGTACAAGGTCTCTCAGTTACACTAGCAACCTTGGGACTCTGGGCATGGTTCATGGCATCCTGCTCAGCCACCAGTCTTGCTGCATTATTATCTTCAGTGAATCTGAAGGCTCCATAGAGCGATGCAAGAGTGTGACTGTGCAGGGTTTTACCTTGTCTCAAGACAAGAACCATATTTTCCCATTTGGAAGGAAGAATATCACAAAATTTCTCAAGAAGAATATCCTTATCCTTCTCTACACCCAAGCCTCTCAACTGATTAATGAGGCTAGAAAATCTGGTGTATGTACCAGTTAGACTTTCATTGGGCAGAGCAAAGAAGGATTCATACTTCTTGTTCAAAGCAACCTTTCTGGTGACAATGGTGTCATCACCTCCTTCAAACTGAATGACTAATTCATCCCACATTGTCTTGGCACTGGGGAACAACACAAGTGTTGGAATTAAGTCTTCAGGAACAGCTCCAAGGATCATGTTCTTGAGTCTGGTGTCCAGATCTACAAGTCTATGATCCTCATCAGACCAGTGGTCTTTGAGCTTTTCTCTTGAACCTCTTCTTCCAGTTGGATCTAGAAGAGGACTTACCCCAAGAGACATGGGTATATACGGTCCATCCTTAAGGATTTTCAGCATATATCTCTCTATCTCACCAAAATGCAAAAGCATTTTGGCCTTCCATGTACCAAAGGTCTCACTGTTTCCATCAAATTTTGGAACAGGAGTGTTAGAATAATGTACATGGACATGGTTTGGGGCAGGAGGAGGAGGAGGGTTTGTATTAACATTTTGAAAAGGTGGTGTATTAGTATTCAAAGGGTTTTCACCTTGACCAGAACCATCTCCACCTTCAGTAGTAGTCATCTAAGCAGATCTAGGAAAGTTTATTAGCCTTCTGCTCTGATACCACTTGTAAGTCCCAACTCAATAGATGGTACTACCTGAAGACACCTCTATGTCGATGGTGGAGTTACTTTGCAATATAAGCGCTAAACTGGAGACGACCAGTTACAGTGAGTATATACCAAGTTCTAGATAGATTACTTATTTAAGTGACAATAAGTAAAGAACAATGCAATAATATAAAATACTTGTAAAGTAAATTGGTGAGACAATATGTAATTTTCAAGTGTAATTTATTTATTAACTTTAAATAAATTACAAGGTTGTTGCGGAACCAAGATAATACAAAGTATGTAAATATCCTAACAACCTATGAACTACAATTGATCTACACTTGGAATTTTCTAAACAATCTAAACACTTAAAGTTGTGAAATGCTCCTTTTTACTATTGAGAGAATATTGCACAAGTTCACCAAGAATATTGCTGGTTTGCAAAGTATGTGTTGTGTCTTATTCTTGTTGTGAAATGACTTGTATTTATAGGCAAAGTTGACATTGGGATGTCAACTTTGGCCGTACAAATATGGTTGAGAGCATTTAAGGAATAACATTTAATTCCTTAAAATGCTGTGTAAAGTTGCAGTGTAAAGCAACTTTACTCAACCAGCTTTATGTACCTTTTTTTACTTTATACATAATAAATCCTTTTATCCGTGTAATAGCATATAAAGCATAAAGTCAATTCCTCGTAATCAGTGTAAAGCTTTGTAAGAGCTTTCCACTGATGGTCTCCAGTTTGTAACTGACTAGAATGTCAACTGGGCTTCGCTTGCCATTGTCATTCTCTATCTTCCACTTGTTGTCTTCGACTTCAACTGGAATGATTCTTCAACTGGTCAGTTCTCAACTGGAGGAAGTCTTCAGTTGCGTTAACTGTACGATGCAACTGGACTTCAATATATTTATGGACAAATCTTCTTGGTCTCCAGGTGCAACTAGAGACTGGCCAGTTTTACTGAAACTGGTCCTAACATTATTAATCCAGAAGGGATTGCCTAATTAATCAAACAAAACACATTCCACATATTAAACTTTGTACCAAGGGTGTAGTCAAATTGCTCATTAATATCTATAATTTGGTGACAAAAGCAATTAACTACAAGGACAAGCATGCAAAAGTTTTAAAATCCTCTAAAAATACCCGACTTTTTCCATGCGTGAATGATGCCAACAAGAATATGGGCGCTGAACTTACTGCCAGCATATGCATATGACAAACTTGCTATCCAACATGAACACACAATTAAAAACCAACATATATGATACGTCCCACGGTGTATCAATATACCAAAGTATATTGAACACAGAATAGTTGTAGAGGGGGGTGAATACAACTTTTCACAATCTTTACAAACTTTTATCACAAAACGTTTTAAGATTCAGATAATGAATATTAAGCAAGTAAGTAAAGTGCAGGAATCATTAAAACAGTAAAGCAGTAAAGAACCAAAAACATTCTTGAACACAAATTGTTATTTTCAAATGTAATCCTTTATTAAGAAATAATATATACAAAGAATTACAGGGTTGTTGCGGAATAAAGATAGCCTATAGATATCTAAACAACCCTATGAAATGATAAACAACAATCAATAAGTTTCAACTTAAGAGAATCAACCCAAGCTGATCTCATACAGACTAAGCTGTGTGTAAAAGCAGAGAAACTAGCGTGAAGAATGATTCTCAGGAAATGCCACACATATGCAATCCATGAATGAGGCTTTTATAGGCACAAGCGCTCCTTCATTAGGTGTCCGTTGCAGCTACGTGTTCTTCAATCAGTGGTTGATGAAGGAATAATCAATCGTGCCTTTCATGGTACTTGTGGTCCCCCACGTACTGACGCACATTCTTCATCTACCAATAGGAGTATGGACACGCATATGTAAAACCAACCACCAACCTGATCCTAGGATTCTTCCTAGTCACGTCATTTGTCCTTATCTTCAATCCAGGTTGTTATCTTCACTTGATTGTCAGACACAGATTGGGCCGTTTGTCAAGGCACCAATCTGCCTAAGTATTTCCAAGCTGACTGCTAATCCCAAGCTGTCTTCCACTAACAGCTTGGTCTTCTATCTTCAATCCTCCTCTTCGACTTGGACTGATTGCTAATACAATTTGATGCAGCTTGAATAACACTTGCTTCCATAAGATATTACAATTACAAGTATGAAGCATGATCTGGGTCAGAGACAGATCGTAAGCTGTGTCAGCTTAGTCAGACCCAGATCAGATTACAAGAACCAAAGATTACTAAGTGTTTATAGGTCAGATTTGTCATCATTAAATTTACAATAAACATTGGGACTCAACAATCTCCCCCTATTTGATGATGACAAAACCCAACTACACTTTTGACTATCAGCTTACAAAGAATCAAACGAAAATATGACTAACAGCTTGTGACCCTTTGAATCTTTTGGGTTCTTTTCAATCTGATATGAAATTTTAACCAAGAGACTAGATTTGTACAACTGCCTTTGCATATATAGAGAATAAATCAAGATATTACATGTTACATCACTATTCTCCAAGCATTTCAATAGCTTCTTGCTTAACCTCAAATGATGGAGCAACTCTCACATCTAATTGCCTTTCTAACCCTTCATCTAAAAGGAACTGCTCATACCCATTACCTTCTTCACTAAAGTTTTTGCAGAATCTGTATAAGGTAAATAGGTGCATAGATGGTACCTGTTTTAGTTCAGCAGTCCTTTGA
>CM067167.1:216693647-216788890 GCA_034093135.1 Erigeron breviscapus | reverse complement strand
AGAAGCAAGGTATCGAACGTCTTTGTGTACTACCTTTGTTGTCTTATCTTTTAATACTTATGTGATTCTATATGTCGTCATGTTTCTTATATATATTAGGGTGAGAAGCAAGGTATCAAACGCCTTTGTGTACTACCTTTGTTGTCTCATTTTTAATATATGTGCGAAACATTGTCTTTGTGTAATAAATGTGTTTATTTTACTTTCCTGTGCTTAAAATGTCTTTTCTGGTCAAAATTTGGCCAGTTTGTTTATTTTTCAGAAAAATAATAAATACAAAGATGGCAATGTTTCAAGAAGGTGCTACAATGAAAATGCAAGCTAATCAAGCACTTCATATTCCATTTTCCTCAAAATTCCCAATCATTACTGAGATTCTGAGCCATCATCCATTGAATGTTGCTTTAACTGGTGGTGCTATTGTTCCCGAAAAGTACATATTTGATCAATGGGAATCCATTGAGTATGTGAAAGGCAGTAAAAGATATAAGACAGCAGACTACTTTCAATTCTCTCTACAGTCAGATGATCATGTTTTTAACTGCAAATTCACATTGGATGAGTTCAGAACAATAATTGGCTTTCCTGAACATGAAGAATATGAAGAACTGCCATCTGTTGAAGATATGTTAGCTGGAGTTCATTCATTGTGTTAGGTCCAGATTTACTGGACTCGCTCCAGACTCGACTACTTGAGCCTTACTGAAGATCTGTCCAGAAACGTGTTCTACTGGACCTACTCCAGACTTGGAATCTGGAGTCCCTCTGAAGATTTGTCCAGAAATAACCTGAGTAACCTGAAACACTAACAAATACCATAAACGCACCAATGTATACTAAAACGACTCATAAACCATGCAAAATCAACTACATTCATTGTGGGAAATGGGTATAAAATACCACGCATCAAAGTTCAAACGAAGTAAAAGTTCCCGCCATTTCATCTTCACCTCTGAAAAAGCATCGTATATAAAAACCACCAATATCTGTCGTACCAGATCTCTCTCTCTTTCTCTCTTAAAAGTCAAAACAACCAATATTGCTTTGATGATCAACTCATCTATGATATATTGTGTTTTACAATGTTTAATTCTATGTTTTTAATTAATTACTCATTTTGTATTTTGTATTTTGTTTAGATGTATCGAATTTATAATAATGACGACGTTGTGGGATCATACCTCGATGTAGTCATAGTGTACAGTTTATTAGTTAGTTATTTGTTTTTAAAAAAAATCCATATATTCTTGGCTGAATCTTATTTCTATATCGCAACATTTTTCAATATTTATTAATTATCTATGGTTTTTGTATTTAGCTTTTATTACTTCCTCTAGTTTTTATTCATCGGTTTTAAATTGGCTTCATATATATACACAGATAATCTAGGGACAGTTTTCGCTATAGAGTTGATCATTTGATTAGTTGGGTTTTAGTTGCAATGTCGAGGTTATTGTCCGAGATTATAAATGAAAATCGGGGTTTAGTTGATGATCATGGTGAAAAACAATTGGAATCTTGCGTCGAACATAATGTAAGTGTCGACGTAAATGAAGAGATTATTGTGTCTAATGAGGGCGACAATGTAGGAAATGAGGAGGATTATGATAAGTTTTTAGATGATAATGTTAATGAAGATGAAAATGAAGAGGAATATTATGATCCTAATGAAGATTATTATATGTCTCGTTGTTATAATGATGATGATGATAGGGTTTCAGATAATGAAAGTTTTACTAGTGTGAAGGAAGTTGTTAAACCTATAGAATTTCAACCTATAATTGGAGTCGATTTTCTTGTTCGGTGTAATCAGAGTAATAAAATGAATGGTGATCATGAGAATGTTTGTTCCACAGTTGATGAAGCCGAAAGTAGTCTTCAACTCAAGGCAGAAGCTAATGGATTGGTTCGATTAGATGAGAACGATCTGTTTCATCAAACCATTAAGAATAGGTTTATTTCTGGAATGGACGATTGTGGGGTTAACGTTCAAGTTGAACATATCGATAGGTGTTGTTTTAATGCAAGTTCTATCAATCGTGCTAGGCTTGAAACTTTTACAATTAGCACAAATACTGGGAATGAAAAAACGAGGGGTCGTGCTAATGTTAGATATGCTTGGTTTAGTGCCTCAAAGGATCAAATTAACAAGATCCTTTTGGATGGTTTTAGCCATGATAACATTGTGAAGGATGGTGCTTTTGGTTATGGCCTCTATCTTTCGACAGATAATGCTATTTCCGAAAAGTGAGTTAATTATCCCTAAACTTACGTTGTTACATTTGACAATATCATATTTTGGTGAATATGCAGGTACGTTGTTATTGTTATGCAAATTTGTTTGATAATTTGGAAAACTACTTAATGAGAAAATGAAATTACAGTGTGAAATCCTCGACGAGTGATGATGATGGAATAAGACACATTTTGCTTTGTCGTGTTATAATGGGTCGAGTGGAGGCTGTTAAAGCTGGTTCTAAGCAATGCCAACCAAGTTCTGATGAGTTTCAGACGGGTGTCGATGACCTGAACTTTCCTACAAAGTTGATTGTATGGAGCACTGATATTAACACACATGTTTTGCCTGAATATGTGATAAGCTTCAAGACCTGCAGTGGTATGTTATTTACTACTGTAGTACTTAAATGTTTTCTGTAGGTCTTGAAACTTTATTTAGTGGCACATTGGTGCTTATACTTTTCAGTCTTTTCTGTATTCCATGCTATTCGATTAGATCCCAAAATCGAGAGATCTCAAAAGGAAGTACCGATTTCCCGTTTAATGCCAAGTAAAGTACTTGTCTTTGGGCTCTCTAAGGTTTTGCCTACAACGGATACAAAAAAGATTTATGAGTTTTATAACAAAAATTCTGTAAGTATGATTAATTTGAATTATGTTTGATGTTCTTCGGAAACTTAGAATTGTTTGATGTTCTTCGGAAACTTAGAATGATTTTATGGGCCTCACGGTTACCTTTTTCTTGCAGGAGCGTAAGATCTCACGTCATGATATGTTTCTTGGGTTTAGAGACGTGGCTGGAGATTGGAAGTTGAAGAGGGTTGTGGAGGAATTTAAGAACCGGGTAAGTTTTTATCTTTCTTATTTGACAAATTTAATCAAGTTTTGTCAAGGACCATGATATGTTTCTTGGGTAAGTCAAATAGCTCCTAACATCTTTTCCTAGTGTGTTCTGCCAATAGTTGACAATAATGTCCTAAAATTGCCTATGCTCATAACTAGTACTCACTACACATGGTCCTTTTATGCCAAGTCATTTATCAATTTAATGAAAACATATAAGCATGCATCTAATTTATATTGATGTTGATATTCTGTTTCAGAAATCAGAATAGTTTAAATTTTTCTTTTGAAAGGCAACAAGAATAGTTCTCATGGCTTGAAATTTGGAATCTTTGGGATATTAGATACCAGTAGTTGATTTTTGTCAGTATATAGTTTGAAATTATGCACCAGACAGTTTCGGTATAAAGGTTTTAGGTTAAGATATGATCTGAATGCAGGCTGAATTGACAATGACGAATGAGAAGTAATTAGACAAAATCTTTATAAATATCGTCAACAAAGGCAACTAACATTTTTATGGCACGTTAACTGCTAGTATAACACGCAGAAATCATAAGGTACAAAATAATCTGAATGTATCTTGATGTCTGATTTTGTAGCAGCAACTCAAGTAAACCAAGCAGATTGATAACTTGAAGGCAAATGAACTTCTTTTCCTAGAAACAAAGTGAGTTTATTGAATTGCTCATTATTAAGAAGACAGTTGCTGACATTGGAGGTTACCCGTCTTAGGTATTACTTCATAGTAATCTAGAAGTAAATAAATCAAAATAGCAAGAAATCTGAACATACTTGGTTTCAGATACTCCGTCTTTCTTTTGGTCAATCAGTGGTTGATAATCTGTTTTTTTCCTCCTTTTTTTTTTGATTTCTTAAAAATGTTGTTGAAATTATGGCTTTATTAACAATCACAGTTTTCATTTCTCAATGATCTGCACTTCGGTAGAAACTAGTGTCTAAAGTTAGGCAAACGAACACGTTGGGTAAATGGTCAAAAAGAATAAGTTTTTGCACGATTAAAACGATTAGGCTCACTTATTGTCTATGACTTCATATTATTATATATTGATATCATATTTGATCAGGAAAAAAATAGTTCAATAGGATCTGTTTCTTTGAATAAAATGTTTAGGAGGCTTTCTACATAAAAAAACGATATAATAACACTTCGCTTGCTTTTAACCCGTTAGCTCGTTTTCCATTTAGGCTAATACATTTTAATATTACTAGTTTACTACTCATTAGAGATATTCTGATTCAAGTCATTTGTAAATGAATGAGTCGAAATGTCATTTCTATTGGTCGAGTCTCTGGGTTTTTCTCACGTTTAATTAAGTTAGAAAATGCTGTTAGTTTATTTGCTTATTTAAAATTTTAAATATACTAGACAGCCAATAATAAATGGACCATAGTTTTATACATTCATGATATGCCCATATGGGTATTGTTATAGAGGGCCCTGGTAAAATGGGTGGGTTGGGTCATGTTGGTGGATATAGAAACAGGGTTGGCATATTTTGAATTCTCTCGTGCTTTATCTTATGGGCTCACCAGCAACACGTATCCATACAAATGCAAACAAATTGTTTAAACTTCTAAGAAACGATAAATTCTTGTGAAAACCGAAGAATCTGATATATATTTCTAATAATCTACCTCATGACTAGATATAGTAAAATCCAGTAATGAGATGAACAAAGAGAATTAATGGATTACACATTTTATGAAATTTTGTTTTAAGATGATTAATAGAATATATTTGAGGAAAATAGGAAATTTTCCATATCAAATTTGTATTATATATAGTTACCGTTATATATTCTTTCCATTCCTTTTTGTTTGTACATAAACCATAAGCACTGGAATTTTAAGATGTTTATACTTAATGAACTATTGAACCAATAAATTGTCATTTTTACCATTGGTTTTTTGGTATTTCAACTTAGAAAATTTTAATAACAGTAAGTAATCAGAGGTGTAACAGGTAAACATGTAAGTAATAAATCTATTTTTATCAAAGTGAATAATTTTTACATAATCCTAGCAAAAATAATAAGGTAAGCAATCAAAATGAGATGGAGGGTAGTAATTTGGAACAATATAACTTGCAGATATGAAAGTGCATAGATCATTGTTACACAAATGGTAGAATGAAAGCTTAACATCTATGATGGTGTGATTGTTGTTAGACTCGACTCGTAGACAAACACAGAAACAACACTTGCTGGTTAATAGGGAGATAACTTGCGGAGTCTAAAATATAACTTATTAAAAGTTGTAAAAATATGGCTCTGATACCAAATGTAAACTATGCTAAATCGTGAATCAAGTTTATAAGGCTTAAGTGTGTGAGAGAGAAAGTAGAGAGAATATGGGAAAGTAAGGAAATATGATTAAAAGGGTTACCTTACAAATGGAGATTGGAGGGGTTTATATAGGGCCAACATTTGCTCTAAACCTCCTCCTTAATTACAACTAAGTCCTTATCTAATTACAACACAAACCTTCCATACTTACTACATTAAATCAAGGACTATTCTATTACATAATTACAAAACTTGCACTAACAAAATAATTAAAGCTAACAATCTCCCCCTTTAGTGCAGTTTTGTGAAGGTTCATCGTCTAGTCCTTTTCTTCTTTCTTTGTCTTCTGTTTTTTTTTTTTGGTTGACGATTCGGGTTTGTCTTGATGAGTCCTTTGATCATTGAAGGCCCTTTTCTTGTATTCACTGAACTTCTCTTTCCAGAGGCGCTTGGGAATGAAATGAAATTTCAGATCAGATGGTCGGTTGGGGGTTCTATGATATGGATCTTTAAATAAACGTGATGAGCCCATTTGTTGAAAATCTTCAATGTTGAGTAGACTTTGTAGCTTTCTCTTTATCTTCATCGTATTCGAGCAACTTTGACTTTTTGAATTCTCAAGCATTCTGTGAAAGCGAAGGCGAAGACTTGGGTTTCTTGTGGAAAGCGGAAGCTTGGAATGAAGTGCGGAAGCTTGGCTTAGTGTTGAGTGTAGAACTTGACTTGGTTCTTACATTATAGTCGTTGATTGTCTGTCTCTTGCTCCCCCTCAAACATACAAGTTTCTCAATAACAGATAATTAATCCAGAAAATGGTTTGTCGCTTTAGCTCCCCCCCAACTTGTCGTATGAGCGAAATCTTCTCTAAATCTTGCTCCCCTCACTCAATCACTCCTTTCAAAATATACAATAAAAACATACTAAAAGATCCAAGACTAATTTTCCTTTTAGCTCCCCTCAACCCGGGCATAATTTTTGGAGCAAAGAATTAGACAAGGCAATGTGCTCCCCCTCAAAAGGATAATCAATCTCTGACGCTTTTCTCCCCCTCATGATGAACACATGTAACGTGTTCATCATGCACAATGATTGATGACAATAACGGTAAATGAAAGGTATAACTATGAAGTAACGTCTCAATTACACATGTTTTGAACGGGTTGTACACTGATATGTGTACAAGCCAAATCACAACCACCTACTTGGATCCAGACGTTGGAACCCATGTAAGGGTGGGTCCAACTGGATATTTGAAGAGAGAAGTAGAAGGTTGTGCATAGTAAAACACTTTTTGCACACGAGGGTGAATGACTCGTGGTGCCAACTTAAACAACTCAGAGAGAGAGTATTTAATGGGAGTGCTTTTAGGTTTTGGTTTGGGTTTAGTATGAGAGAACCAGCCATATTGATCTCTATAACGAATGATTCCGGTGGTGGAATCCTTGAATATCTGGCAATGGCTGTTTATAGGCTTGAAGGGAGACCCGGTCTTGCAAGGTGTGTAATATGGGTTCATTTGTTTGAGGGTTTGATGAGGTTTAGGTAGAAGGATTTTGGTTTTGGTGGAATGAGGGTCTTTGGAGAATTTGGGAGTGGTGTGAGCTGGTTTGAAAGATGGTTGTGGGTGTTTATTGTTTTGGTGAGATGGTTTGGTGTTGTGAGGATTTGTTTTGGTTTTGAAGGAAGGGTGTTGCTTGGTATTGGTTGATAATGTTGGGTGATTGTGGTTTAGTTAGGCATTTGAAGGAATGGTTTTTGTTTTAGTTGGAGATGGAGTGGTTTGGTTGAGAAGAGGTGATTTTGGGCACGAGTTGAAGGAGGATTCACTTGATTTGATTTGGTTGCAAGTGTAACACCCCAACTAAGGCGGAACAATGAGATGTACAGAAAGTAGAGTATTCAAAACAAAGGATTATAAATAACATTCACCATAGCTTTATTTAATAAAGAATTTTACAAATGCACAAGCATGTGAACCAATCCCCAAGTACAATGCGTCCACCGCACTTGGATATTAAGTCCACGAGACAATTAACAAATACATGAACTAATATACTACAATGATCAAGGCGGATTCCATTGCCCATCACAAGGTTTGATCTTTGACTCCAAAGTGCAATGCAAATAATCATGATACATATAATTCCTCAAAGCTTATGCTAATTCCTGAAAAGCATGAAGAAAAAGTGTCAACTACGAAAACGTAGTTGGTGAGTGCATAGGTTTTTAAGTAAATTTCGCTGCACAATCATTTCAATACTTAGAAAACATATTATTAGATTTCAATATACCCAAACCACATGGCCGGCACAATTCCCATATCAAAACCATCAAGTTTTTCGAATACCATAATATCATTTCAAAGAGTTGAGAATCCATGGTAATTATAAAGTTCTCATTTGTCAAAATCATCGTGGGAGAAAAAGTATATCAATCGATAAATCATATATCACACCCAAACCATGCGGTCATCAATAATTCGATATCGCCAAGTTCCACAAAGGCCATTATCATATAACCATGAGTACCGTTATAATTTCATATACCCAAACCGTATGTTCAATCAATAATAACCAATCATCAATAATATCAACAACACTTGGTCAATGGTAAGATTACCATGACATGATTTGATGAGTTTATCTTGAGCCACTACTAAGACCGGTTATGTCCCAATAATCAAATATATATAGTCCCAAATGATAAGATAATGATAAGCACATGCTGTCAATCACGTGCATAAAGATAACAAAGGGTCGTGCCATGGAGACGACCATAAATATATAGTAGTTAGAGCACCGCGAGGCCGGACTGGCAATGAAGGTGGCCACAAAGGCAGACCAAACATCCCACCGTTACCTATAATAGTGAATGAGGGGACAAATCCTAGTTGCGCAACCCTCTAACTACAGGCCTCAATGAGTTAATAGTAGTGTACAGGGGACCACCGTTTGACAGTACTCAAGCTCATCATATATCATATAACACGTTGAACATACAATATAATTCCCATATCATAATTCATTCTTCAAAGTGTCATTTCATATAAGAAAGAAATTTTAATTATTCATGCTTTTCACCCCGTAAGTAAAACATATAAAAGAGTTTGAAAGGGGGGGCTATGACTCACCTTGATATGCCACATATTATATTCACTTATCCAAAATGGGTACTTCCCATCTATCGCTTCCTTGATCATATATTCCATCATGGTCCTCAACCACATTTCAAAGCCAAGACTATCCCTACGCGAGGACTAATAAACGTAAGTTCCTATCTTAAGCCATCACTTAGAAATGCCACTTTCATTTTGTTGTCATCAATTATGGGATCCAAGTGTATTGCTAATATTCGCATCTTTTTGGTTGTAGAGATTGATGGTGTAAAAGGTCACTTTCATTATACATGTAGTTATAAGTTGTTAGAATTTTGGTAACTTGCCTTCATTTGTGGTTTCGTTTGGCATCTTAGGTTATCATATGGGAATGCCATGTTAAGTTATATTATCTTTATTCATCATTTGATGTGTAACCGATTTTAATACTAGTTAGCATTCGTGATATCAATTTATAGTTTGATTAACGTAATTACTTATGTCCATTCTACTTAATCATCCTTTTTGTGTTCCTTTGATTACGCTTATCTTTTACTCACATATTCCTCAATATGTCTTATGATTATTCGGGTTTATGAAATTCGCTTAGGTGTTATGGGCCATCACCAAATTGGGCCTAAGTGTTATGGGCTTTTAAGTGACTTGGGCTTAATTTAGTTATTGGGCTTAACCTTATTTGGGTTATGTGCTTAATGGGTTATATTAGTTATTGGGCTACATGGTTTATTGGGCCCAGTGGCCTACTGATTTATGGTTCAAAAGGGTTTATTATTTGGGCCGTGTTAGCCTATTAACTCCTTAGTTCATTACATAGCCCATCCCACAAGTTATTGGTTTACTTCAGAATTTTCTGTTTTTACTTCACATTTTTATGAAATGTTGGCTACTGTTTTGGGGTTAAACCGAATTATTTGGATCCTCCTGATTTTTATACAATAACCTATATGTGTCCACTTATTTTGTGAATTTTGGCTTAATTTATAAAGAATGTTTACTACCTCTAAATATTTTTATAAGTGAAAGTGGTTAGAACAGCCACTGTTTTGCATACTCGAAAGTTTTATAAAAGTTATTTGGGTTTTGCTCTTAATAAAAATTCCATGATTTTATTTTAAGTTTTGGACACATTGAAATTACTTTCCACCAAGTATGGACTCCTGGAACCTTATGTATTAGAAGATAAAAATTGTTAAGGTTGATAAAATATTCAGACAAAAATGCAGTTTTGACCAGTTTTAGTAGAAAAATCATATCTTTTGTTTTGTTCATTATTTTTGGGTGATTCCAAATGTTGGTTAAACTTAAATCGTTTATCTACAACTTTTATTTTGAAAGTTTTACTTGAAACGGCCCTCACATGCTCAGTTTATCCGTTCCAAGACAGAAGATGGATTCTGTCAGAAAGTGTTTTGGTTAACACAACCCACCAATGGTGTTGGTTGCTTGTTTTAGCCTCTAAATTACCACTAACAAGATTATCACTTTATTTTGTATCTCTTAACATCACATATACAGATTTCAATCAATTCCAATATCATCAATCATCATTTATACTTGAACTTTCACCCAACAAAAATCAATAAGATTTGTTCTTGCAAAAATCATCTAAAAATGTGATTGCATGTGACCATCTAGCCATTTTATGAACAAATCTCTTAACAAATCTTTCATACAACATAAAAACAAGTTCATTCATCAAAATCACAGAAAATATGTTCCATCTATATCAACACAAATCGAATTTTATGAAGATCCATCAACTAGTTTGAAAGCTTTCTCATGAACCATCACTTTTGGGTCTTATTTGAGTTGAATCCTTGAATCTTTCCCCTAGATCTTGACATGCAATGGCATGAAAGGAAAGATTCTATCAACATGCCCTCATTAAGTGTATTTTCAAGAAGAAAATCAAAGAAAAACATGGTTTTTGATAAAGATCTTTTAGTATATACAAAAACAAGATAGATTAAACAAAGAGATGGAGATTTATACCCTTGATGAACTCGGTTTTGGAGATGATTTTTGGGCAGAAATTTCGTGGCCTTTATGCTCATAAAAGCCCTTAATCTAAGCTTGAAACAACCCTTAAAACTATCTTGATTCAACCCTTGCTTAACCCTTTTTAAAACCTTATTATTATCATTGATTAAGTAAGATTGTCTTGCTTTTTCTTTGCCCTTTTTGAACCGTAAGAGAAGAAGAAAGAGAAGGGAGAAGAGAGTTTTGATAGAAAAGAGGTTGTGTGTGTGTTGGGAGAGGAAGAAGTGATAAAACTAAAGAGGATGGAGTGTAAGTGTGAGTTTGTTGTGTCTTGGGATAGTGCAAGAAAAAGACTAGTTAAACTTTGATTGGGTGAAGGGTTTTGGGGGCATGGGGGACGGTTTTGGGGTTCAAAATTTGAAAGGGTTTTTATTTTTATTTTGTTGCTTAATTATGTATATGTATATTATGTATGTATAGTGCATGTATGGATATTTAATTTAGCTAGTTAGTAAACTTTTAAGATACATTATGTGTTCATATGTATAAATATGTATATATATATGTGGCCGTAAATATATGTATGTGTATATGCATTTTGTGTCTTATATTTGTTACTTAACTCATTGTATATAAGTTAATATTTATATTATACACATATGTATACTTATTATTAAAACAGGTTTTGGAAATTTAGTACTAAAACAGGTTTTGGTAAATTTAGTACTAAAACAGGTTTTGGTAAATTTAATACTAAAACAGGTTTTCGAATTGTAGTACTAAAACAGGTTTTGGTAAATTTAGTACTAAAACAGGTTTTGGTAAATTTAGTACTAAAACAGGGTTTCAGAAATTTAGTACTAAAACAGGGTTTCAGAAATTTAGTACTAAAACAGGTTTTGGTAAATTTAGTACTAAAACAGGTTTTGGTAAATTTAGTACTAAAACAGGGTTTCAGAAATTTAGTACTAAAACAGGTTTTGGTAAATTTAGTACTAAAACAGGTTTTGGTAAATTTAGTACTAAAACAGGTTTTGGTAAATTTAGTACTAAAACAGGTTTTGGTAAATTTAGTACTAAAACAGGGTTTCAGAAATTTAGTACTAAAACAGGTTTTGGTAAATTTAGTACTAAAACAGGGTTTCAGAAATTTAGTACTAAAACAGGGTTTCAGAAATTTAGTACTAAAACAGGTTTTGGTAAATTTAGTACTAAAACAGGGTTTCAGAAATTTAGTACTAAAACAGGTTTTGGTAAATTTAGTACTAAAACAGGTTTTGGTAAATTTAGTACTAAAACAGGTTTTGGTAAATTTAGTACTAAAACAGGGTTTCAGAAATTTAGTACTAAAACAGGGTTTCAGAAATTTAGTACTAAAACAGGTTTTGGTAAATTTAGTACTAAAACAGGGTTTCAGAAATTTAGTACTAAAACAGGGTTTCAGAAATTTAGTACTAAAACAGGGTTTCAGAAATTTAGTACTAAAACAGGGTTTCAGAAATTTAGTACTAAAACAGGTTTTGGTAAATTTAGTACTAAAACAGGGTTTCAGAAATTTAGTACTAAAACAGGGTTTCAGAAATTTAGTACTAAAACAGGGTTTCAGAAATTTAGTACTAAAACAGGGTTTCAGAAATTTAGTACTAAAACAGGTTTTGGTAAATTTAGTACTAAAACAGGTTTTGGTAAATTTAGTACTAAAACAGGGTTTCAGAAATTTAGTACTAAAACAGGTTTTGGTAAATTTAGTACTAAAACAGGGTTTCAGAAATTTAGTACTAAAACAGGTTTTGGTAAATTTAGTACTAAAACAGGGTTTCAGAAATTTAGTACTAAAACAGGGTTTCAGAAATTTAGTACTAAAACAGGGTTTCAGAAATTTAGTACTAAAACAGGGTTTCAGAAATTTAGTACTAAAACAGGTTTTGGTAAATTTAGTACTAAAACAGGGTTTCAGAAATTTAGTACTAAAACAGGTTTTGGTAAATTTAGTACTAAAACAGGTTTTGGTAAATTTAGTACTAAAACAGGTTTTGGTAAATTTAGTACTAAAACAGGGTTTCAGAAATTTAGTACTAAAACAGGGTTTCAGAAATTTAGTACTAAAACAGGGTTTCAGAAATTTAGTACTAAAACAGGGTTTCAGAAATTTAGTACTAAAACAGGGTTTCAGAAATTTAGTACTAAAACAGGTTTTGGTAAATTTAGTACTAAAACAGGTTTTGGTAAATTTAGTACTAAAACAGGGTTTCAGAAATTTAGTACTAAAACAGGTTTTGGTAAATTTAGTACTAAAACAGGTTTTGGTAAATTTAGTACTAAAACAGGGTTTCAGAAATTTAGTACTAAAACAGGTTTTGGTAAATTTAGTACTAAAACAGGGTTTCAGAAATTTAGTACTAAAACAGGGTTTCAGAAATTTAGTACTAAAACAGGGTTTCAGAAATTTAGTACTAAAACAGGGTTTCAGAAATTTAGTACTAAAACAGGTTTTGGTAAATTTAGTACTAAAACAGGTTTTGGTAAATTTAGTACTAAAACAGGGTTTCAGAAATTTAGTACTAAAACAGGGTTTCAGAAATTTAGTACTAAAACAGGTTTTGGTAAATTTAGTACTAAAACAGGTTTTGGTAAATTTAGTACTAAAACAGGTTTTGGTAAATTTAGTACTAAAACAGGGTTTCAGAAATTTAGTACTAAAACAGGGTTTCAGAAATTTAGTACTAAAACAGGGTTTCAGAAATTTAGTACTAAAACAGGGTTTCAGAAATTTAGTACTAAAACAGGGTTTCAGAAATTTAGTACTAAAACAGGTTTTGGTAAATTTAGTACTAAAACAGGTTTTGGTAAATTTAGTACTAAAACAGGGTTTCAGAAATTTAGTACTAAAACAGGTTTTGGTAAATTTAGTACTAAAACAGGGTTTCAGAAATTTAGTACTAAAACAGGGTTTCAGAAATTTAGTACTAAAACAGGGTTTCAGAAATTTAGTACTAAAACAGGGTTTCAGAAATTTAGTACTAAAACAGGTTTTGGTAAATTTAGTACTAAAACTGGTTTTCAGAAATTGTGTACTAAATCAGTGTAACACCCCAAGCTAAGGCTCAGAATATCACGGAAATCATATAGCACAAGGTGGAATTAATGTAGAACATGAACTAAATGCAATTAGAGGATTCAGTGAATCCATACAGTAAGTTAAACAAGAATCAAAATACATAAAGAACAAGTCATCATCAAAGATTACAACAGAACATCAAAAGATGGCTAACGGTTCTAAGTACGATGCAAAAGAAGGCAAATGGATCCTTGATCCATATAAGTCCAAGTCCGGGTTCAACGGCAAGCTAATAATCAAAATCCACGTCCCGGATTACTCTGAATACCTGAAAAGTGTACTAAGCATAGTCAACACAAGGTTGGTGAGTTCGCAGTAATGGTCCATAAGAAACCCTCATCAATAATCATAATATACGAGTAGAGGCAAAACATGACTTACAGTGAGCCTCTATGAACAACACAACAACATCCACCACAAGATTACACACAACAAATAAAACGCGTAATAAACATTATACCCAGGTAACGTACGTAACATCAATTCAAAACAGGTATCATATCCTCTTCAGTGGGATAGATACACAACATAAGTCATATCCTCTTCAGTGGGATAGATACACAACATAAGTCATATCCTCTTCAGTGGGATAGATACACAACATAAGTCATATCCTCTTCAGTGGGATAGATACACAACCTAAGTCATATCCTCTTCAGTGGGATAGATACACAACATAAGTCATATCCTCTTCAGTGGGATAGATACACAACATCCATACATCACAAGTCCATCAATCATCAAACATCAAACTAAAGCAAACTATACGCACATACACTTAGGAGGATTCTACTTTCTTCGAATCCTAGATGCTTACATATAGGGTCACCCGCAGCCTTCCCACCACATCTAGAACCCAATGAAGGCATAACCGACTTCCATGTATGCACGTCTATCCTAGCAGTAATAATAATAATAATAACAATAACCATAATAATAATATATCACAATCCCTTACTAAGATCAATTAAACGTAACCAATAACCCATTATTTCATCGCTCAATCAATCATTCAATCGTCAAACATTAATTCATAAGTTCGTCAATACAACGATAAAGGTATGCTTGAGTGCATATCACACAAATCAAGTATAACGAGACGTACATGTTCATTCCAACCATAATTCCTGAATTTATCGCTTTCTCTAAACAACGCGTACATATACTTTGGAGGATTTTACTTTCATCAAGTTCTAGATGCTTATGTATAGGGTCACCCGCAGCCTTCCCACCACATCTAGAACCCAATGAAGGCATAACCGACTTCCATGTATGTACTTCTATCCTAATACCTTACAATAACACAATCACATTCGTAAATCATCACACAATCAATCAAAACTATCTGTCAATCAACAATTAATCAGAAATTAACTAGACAGTCAATCAAATCAACCAAACAATCCAACAAACACGTATATGTACACTTTTCAGCCCGAATCTCTATTGAGTAGGGAGCTACGAAACTCACCTTGATCGGCAAAGAAGCTTAAGTCGAGTAAATGAAAGATTAATAGCGAGTATTGGGCCCCACGCGTCCACAACCTATCAAAGCATGTCATATAGTACAAGGTCAACTCTATAATCATAAACAAGTTGGTTCCTTAAGTTAAGTCGAGTCACGAACCCACAATTACTTCTTTAACATAACCGAGTGTGAAACGTAACACTTTGACCCGAAATTTTTAGAAACGGATTAAGAATCATACAAAATGAGTGTTACTACAAGAAACTAGACTCTCTTACGATTCCAACGATAGGTCATATGACTTATTTGGACTTACGGATCAAAAGTTATTAACGTTGGAAAATTGACGCGCGCGAATGTCCAGAATGAATCCACTGCGCCGCAGTGGGGCAGAGCCAAGCCACTGCGCCGCAGTGGGCCAAAACAAAGCAGAATGGCCAGTGGTAATCCACTGCGCCGCAGTGGGACTAGGCCCTTCCACTGCGCCGCAGTGGGACAATTCCCAGCACCAGCACCAGCACCAGCAGCCCTAAGTGCAGAAAACGAACCAAAACCCCCAAAATTCGACCCAAAGCATACCAAAACGATTTGTAAGAGCTTGAAACTCATTTTGAAGCTTAACTAAGTGCCATTAAACATAAATACACATAACCCATTACAAATTTTCATTCCAAAACATCAAGAACACTTCCAAATCATTCAACCCAAACCAAAACCCTAATTTAACCCTAATTCCATTTCGACCCGATTCAAGACTTGTGAATGTACGAGATGACTAAAACAGGGTTTCAGAAATTTAGTACTAAAACAGGGTTTCAGAAATTTAGTACTAAAACAGGGTTTCAGAAATTTAGTACTAAAACAGGGTTTCAGAAATTTAGTACTAAAACAGGGTTTCAGAAATTTAGTACTAAAACAGGGTTTCAGAAATTTAGTACTAAAACAGGGTTTCAGAAATTTAGTACTAAAACAGGGTTTCAGAAATTTAGTACTAAAACAGGGTTTCAGAAATTTAGTACTAAAACAGGGTTTCAGAAATTTAGTACTAAAACAGGGTTTCAGAAATTTAGTACTAAAACAGGGTTTCAGAAATTTAGTACTAAAACAGGGTTTCAGAAATTTAGTACTAAAACAGGGTTTCAGAAATTTAGTACTAAAACAGGGTTTCAGAAATTTAGTACTAAAACAGGGTTTCAGAAATTTAGTACTAAAACAGGGTTTCAGAAATTTAGTACTAAAACAGGGTTTCAGAAATTTAGTACTAAAACAGGGTTTCAGAAATTTAGTACTAAAACAGGGTTTCAGAAATTTAGTACTAAAACAGGGTTTCAGAAATTTAGTACTAAAACAGGGTTTCAGAAATTTAGTACTAAAACAGGGTTTCAGAAATTTAGTACTAAAACAGGGTTTCAGAAATTTAGTACTAAAACAGGGTTTCAGAAATTTAGTACTAAAACAGGGTTTCAGAAATTTAGTACTAAAACAGGGTTTCAGAAATTTAGTACTAAAACAGGGTTTCAGAAATTTAGTACTAAAACAGGGTTTCAGAAATTTAGTACTAAAACAGGGTTTCAGAAATTTAGTACTAAAACAGGGTTTCAGAAATTTAGTACTAAAACAGGGTTTCAGAAATTTAGTACTAAAACAGGGTTTCAGAAATTTAGTACTAAAACAGGGTTTCAGAAATTTAGTACTAAAACAGGGTTTCAGAAATTTAGTACTAAAACAGGGTTTCAGAAATTTAGTACTAAAACAGGGTTTCAGAAATTTAGTACTAAAACAGGGTTTCAGAAATTTAGTACTAAAACAGGGTTTCAGAAATTTAGTACTAAAACAGGGTTTCAGAAATTTAGTACTAAAACAGGGTTTCAGAAATTTAGTACTAAAACAGGGTTTCAGAAATTTAGTACTAAAACAGGGTTTCAGAAATTTAGTACTAAAACAGGGTTTCAGAAATTTAGTACTAAAACAGGGTTTCAGAAATTTAGTACTAAAACAGGGTTTCAGAAATTTAGTACTAAAACAGGGTTTCAGAAATTTAGTACTAAAACAGGGTTTCAGAAATTTAGTACTAAAACAGGGTTTCAGAAATTTAGTACTAAAACAGGGTTTCAGAAATTTAGTACTAAAACAGGGTTTCAGAAATTTAGTACTAAAACAGGGTTTCAGAAATTTAGTACTAAAACAGGGTTTCAGAAATTTAGTACTAAAACAGGGTTTCAGAAATTTAGTACTAAAACAGGGTTTCAGAAATTTAGTACTAAAACAGGGTTTCAGAAATTTAGTACTAAAACAGGGTTTCAGAAATTTAGTACTAAAACAGGGTTTCAGAAATTTAGTACTAAAACAGGGTTTCAGAAATTTAGTACTAAAACAGGGTTTCAGAAATTTAGTACTAAAACAGGGTTTCAGAAATTTAGTACTAAAACAGGGTTTCAGAAATTTAGTACTAAAACAGGGTTTCAGAAATTTAGTACTAAAACAGGGTTTCAGAAATTTAGTACTAAAACAGGGTTTCAGAAATTTAGTACTAAAACAGGGTTTCAGAAATTTAGTACTAAAACAGGGTTTCAGAAATTTAGTACTAAAACAGGGTTTCAGAAATTTAGTACTAAAACAGGGTTTCAGAAATTTAGTACTAAAACAGGGTTTCAGAAATTTAGTACTAAAACAGGGTTTCAGAAATTTAGTACTAAAACAGGGTTTCAGAAATTTAGTACTAAAACAGGGTTTCAGAAATTTAGTACTAAAACAGGGTTTCAGAAATTTAGTACTAAAACAGGGTTTCAGAAATTTAGTACTAAAACAGGGTTTCAGAAATTTAGTACTAAAACAGGGTTTCAGAAATTTAGTACTAAAACAGGGTTTCAGAAATTTAGTACTAAAACAGGGTTTCAGAAATTTAGTACTAAAACAGGGTTTCAGAAATTTAGTACTAAAACAGGGTTTCAGAAATTTAGTACTAAAACAGGGTTTCAGAAATTTAGTACTAAAACAGGGTTTCAGAAATTTTCACTAAATCCGGTTTTCGTGGAGAAAGTTGGGCATTACGACGAGATGGAAAATTAAGAAATTAAGTACAAATATCGGTTTTGGTGTAAACCAGATATTTCAGAATATAACAACAAAATTTAAAATTTTTGACCAAATTGAAAACCGGAAGGAATACCGGAAGGAAAACCGGTAGGAAAACCGGAAGGAAAGCCGGTTTTACAACTGAAATTCAAAGGAAAATGAAAACCGGAAGGAAAACCGGATTTCAGAACAGAAAGCTAAAATTTCAATTTCAAGCCATTTGGTTTTGAATTGGGATTTAAAACTTCTTGAGGATGATTATAGGAAGGTAATGAGTGGAATGAAACTAGAAAGGAAAAAACTTTAACATGTTTAGAGGGTAAAGATTGGATCTTTCGGTAAAGTGGGAAAAACACAATTTAGCACAAAATGTAACAAAATTAAGCCATGGATCTAACACAAGTTGTGATTTTGCTCTGATACCAAATGTAAATCTATGCTAAATCGTGATTCAAGGTTATAAGGCTTAAGAGTGTGAGAGAGAAAGTAGAGAGAATTTGGGAAAGTAAGGAAATATGATTAAAAGGGTTACCTTACAAATGGAGATTGAAGGGGTTTATATATGTCCAACATTTGCTCTAAACCCCCTCCTTAATTACAACTAAGTCCTTATCTAATTACAACACAAACCTTCCATACTTACTACATTAAATCAAGGAATATTTTATTACATAATTACAAAATTTGCACTAACAAAATAATTAAAGCTAACAAATATATATCAGTATCACCAAGTTGTGTAATTCCTGTACAAATAAATGATAGTTAAATGTAAAAAGCCAAAAGGACAAATAAAGTCAACACAATAGATAAGCCATTATGGAGATTTATTAGGCATTGAAAGAAGTTTTAATGATTTTTCTGTTATCAATTAAATAATATGGTTATGAAACTATGACTAGAAATGACAGTGGAGCGGGCAGTAGAAAAAACTCGAATCTAAAAACAAAACTATTATCCAAATTCAATCCACATCGGGTACTTTATCGGTATCCTATCGGAGATTAAATATTGCCCAAAACCAATCCGATTCCGATTATTAAATCCTAAACCCGACCTAATTCGAGTTAATTTTCTTAATACTATATCAAACAAAATGTAGAGCAGTACACAAACAGAAGCACTTCAGAAGCTAATACAAAAAAAACTTAAAATGTATAAAAAAGAATTATACATCACGAGCAATCGAGATGTGGTATTATAGTATACAGACGATTCAAAAGATATGTAAGATGCAAGCTCTTTTCATCACTCTAAGACATCAATTTTTTAACAACACAAAAAAGCTACTATAACTCCGGCTTGCACGGCAAGAAAAAAAAATGAGGATGATTGTTCATTGTTGCAAGGTGATGGCCCAATGGCACACCAAAATAAGAACTTGTTTCTCAATGCCCAATGATTGTTTGTGACTTTGTGTTATTAAAACGAGAGAAGTACCCGCGGTGCAGCAATGATGACGGCGACGGGTGGTAATGGCGGCGATCGTGACGGCAAAGGTCGGCGGCGGTGGTGGCGGTTGTGACAGTATCAGTATGGTTATTAATATAAAATATTTGATATAAAATGGGATAGTGTTGTTGTACACAAAATGGGGGTATGTTGTAAATAATTTTATTAAGAGTATTATAATTATACTGTGTGAAAATATTTAAATTAGTGAATAAAAAAAAATGTTAGTTTGTGTAGATAGGGGTTGAAATTTTTTTGGGAGTATCTAATTTTAGGTAGATATAGTAATTGAAAGTTAACGATATTTTGAGGTTTTTAAAGATAAAAAGTCTACAAAGGAAGAGTCGGACATGGTAATGTTTTATAAAAAAATAGATACAGTTCGCCTTAAGTTATAGCCAGGCTAGGATTTCACATTCCATAAAAATTGGTTACTTTTGGAGTTTTGGTATTTCTGATACCGTACAAAAATCGGAAACAAAAAAAGTCCACCTCCTAAAACCGATTCCGGTATCGAATTGGGTTTGGTGGATTATTGTTTATCCTAGTCCGGTCTCACTCTCTGATTAGTTTTTGGTTGCCTTGTTAGAAGCTGCCTTATGCGTAGACTCGTCCTCAGGAGAACTAGTTCTAATCAGCGCCGCATCAGCAAAAAATTATCCACGGACTAATCCCCCTAAATCCAACTTTATAACCAGGACTAGTCTTGAACCCACCTTTTATTTAATTATACACTCACAAAATTAAAAAAAAAAAGAAGAAGAAAAAGCTTAAATCATTCGTCCATGGGGGGACGAATAGGGAAGGATGAGTCAAAGGATAAAAAAATAAAAAAAAAACAATCACATGGGGCCCACCTTTGGTTGAACGTTACCTTCCTCTCTCCTTCTTTCTTTCTTCTTCTTTTCTTTTTTTCCCCTGCCTACTGCCGTTTCATTTTTTTTTCTTTGTTTCATTCTCACATTTCAATCACAAATTCATACAAACAAAATTCACAGAAATGAATCAAGGAAAGGGTAATCAAAAACGAAAAGATCCATTGGTATTTATAATGTTAAGAAGAGTAAGATGTTGAGTGGCCAAAGCGACGACGATGTGTATAGGGCGGCCGTGACGGTGTACATGCGGAAGTACAATAACAGGTCCGGGTTTCCACATGTAGAGGCGTGGCAGGTTTTGAAAAACGCGCCTAAATGGGCGGAAGTTCTTACCTTGGAGGGAATGGAGGATTCGGCTAGTAAAAGGGTAAGAACGGAAGGGTCGAATGTGAATGTTCGTTCATCCGGGGAGGCGTCGATCCATATTGACTTGAACGAGGATCAGGGTGTCGAAGAAGATGTAGGTGGGAACGACGTTGATGCACCACCGGCGCCTCCTAGACCCGTGCCGCCGCCCCGTGGTACCGGTACCGGTTGGGTGGTGACCGGCATGGATACCACGGTCCCCGGCTCCCTCTCGCTTGAAAGTCGACCGTTACACATAAAAAAAAAAACAATCACATGGGGCCCACCTTTGGTTGAACGTTACCTTCCTCTCTCCTTCTTTCTTTCTTCTTCTTTTCTTTTTTTCCCCTGCCTACTGCCGTTTCATTTTTTTTTCTTTGTTTCATTCTCACATTTCAATCACAAATTCATACAAACAAAATTCACAGAAATGAATCAAGGAAAGGGTAATCAAAAACGAAAAGATCCATTGGTATTTATAATGTTAAGAAGAGTAAGATGTTGAGTGGCCAAAGCGACGACGATGTGTATAGGGCGGTCGTGACGGTGTACATGCGGAAGTACAATAACAGGTCCGGGTTTCCACATGTAGAGGTGTGGCAGGTTTTGAAAAACGCGCCTAAATGGGCGGAAGTTCTTACCTTGGAGGGAATGGAGGATTCGGCTAGTAAAAGGGTAAGAACGGAAGGGTCGAATGTGAATGTTCGTTCATCCGGGGAGGCGTCGATCCATATTGACTTGAACGAGGATCAGGGTGTCGAAGAAGATGTAGGTGGGAACGACGTTGATGCACCACCGGCGCCTGCTAGACCCGTGCCGCCGCCCCGCCGTAAACCTAGAGGTAAGCAGGCTGCTACATCCGCCTCCACTACATCTGAGGAGTTCTTGAAGATGGTCGCGGAATTAAAATGCGACAATGAGGATAAAAAACGAGCTCGAGAGGAGAAGCTTGAGATTCAGAAGGCGATGAGGGATAGTTATATGGCGGCGGAGGAAGCTAGGAAAGCATGGGAGGAGGAGATGACACGTTTGGTCCAAAGTCAACAATAGCAGAACGATATGGAATTCGTTATCAGGTCACACGATCACCTCACCGGGCCGATATTGGAGATGGTATTGGCGCGGAAACGCGACATTTGTACGAGATACGGATGGCCGATGCCCTAGTTATTTGTGTGTTGAATAAAAATTTATGTGTTTTAGTTGTATTTTGTGGGTGTATTTTTAATTGAAGTTAAAGTTTTAATTTATTTAAGTTTGTTAAAATAAATAGAAAATGAATTAAATAAAAAAGGGCGGGGAGGGGCGGGGAAGTGCTCCTTGCATTTAGGGAGTGGGCGGGGAGGAAGTGAAAAACCGGGGAGGGGCGGTGACGGGTGGTGAAGCACTCCCCCCACCCTTATACCAGTTACCACCACATAGTCATACATTTTCTCACAATGATAATTGAGTACGTCCAAATGTTGTTTGTGAACGCGGTAGATTTTATACACTGACAATACTCTGCAATTTGCACCCCGCTTGAACCATTCGATATGTTTCATTCTTGGTTTGTTCGACCTGTTAGATGTAAAAGAAGCCTAAATAGACCCAGTCATAAAAAGTACGTTGTCATAGTAGATTTCATATAGTTTACAAGCTACAAAGTTTAGAGTAATGATTTATTGGAGGAGTTTATACAGTAATTTGAAACACAATTAGCTAAGCATGATCATGTTGTATGCCATATTATGTCTTGTCCTGTGGATACAGGCAGACCATAATTAGCTTAAATGAAACTCTAGTATTCTCTTGTAACGGCAATAATCTCTGGTGAAAAATAGCACCGTGTATACGATTTTCGACTTATTTATGATTGATAATATTTATAGAAGTTATATGAATTAATTGTGTTTTTAGAAGTGTTTTCATTAGTATAATTTTCATCAAATTTATATAACAAAATATATATATATATGGTCAAAGTTATAAAATAAAGACTTTGAATATTCAAAATGTTAAAAATTCAAAATAAAACACCTCTAATAGAACAGAGTATAACCTTTTTGTTTAAGGGTTTTGTTAAACGCAGCCCTTAAGGCTGCAGGTTCATAAAATAGTGGTACACTTATCATAAAATTTATGGGTGAACTTTTAATATGGAAGGTAAAAACTTTTTATATGCGATTAGTATTTTCCTTTTTTTAACATGGGTATCTACATATATGTATCTTTCTAGAAAGTGAGCTTGTAAACTTTCTTTTTGGACTTCAATTTGACAAGTATTAAGCAAATTGTCCTTGATTCTCATTGGCTTTGGATAATTCCCTCCTTGACAAGAAACAGAAAATTATATACATATCTCCTTCTAGACAAAAAAACACAAATTTGGAATCTTCTTTGTGACAAAGATTAGATTGTTTTCTTTTACACCGAAACAAAACTTGACCTTATTTTATTGGTTTCCAAATTTTAGACTCTTATCCGCCCAATTATTTCGCTTTCACTCTTTTTCCATAGTTTATTTTGATTTGATATTTTGTTGTATTGGGGTGACTTGATTCGTAGAAGTCTTTGTGTAGAGTTACTACTTATGACATGTTATCGGCTAATTTACTATCCAAGTTACATTGCTATGTCATGGTTCGAGAAGTCATTCACGACTTATAGTTCGGATATTGTAGTATCGACCAACACTTAAATTGTTTTAAGTTTTGAAATCTAGAGTTACTTAAGTTTTTTGTTTTAACTTTTAATTGTTTAATCTTTGGCATTTTAAAAGGTGAAATGTCAATTGATGGCACCACCAACACTTTCCTAATATTCCTCTTGAAGTTTAATTAATTACTATAATGATAATAAATAATAATACTGTCATAAAATTCCATTGCTTAATGATTATGCTAATGCTAAGAAACAATATCTCGCTATGTATGCAGGGGCGGTTCTTTATAGGGGCCAGTGGGGGCCCGGGCCACCGCCATTTTTTCGCTTAGTAGTGCTAATATACTCGTATTTCGTCTGAAAAATTTTATATGTATTAAGTCGGCCCCCATGGATTATTTTTTAAAAAAATTCAGGCCCCCACCACTAAAACTTTTAAGATCCGCCACTATATGTATGATTATATTGGTGAAACCAAGCATATATCCACTATCTATGGTCTATAATCCTTGATAAACAAGAAACGCATATCAACTAGCCAACTATAAATCATGAAAAATGCATGTATCAAATGGCATTAATGACATGACGTTAGTAAAAAATGGCAATGACTTTGTGTACTGGTGTATAATGAATTTAACAAAACAATAAAAGTTTCCGTATAATCGTATTACACTTAGGGGGTTGGCATCGGACGGATTATGAGTGCGTGGTGGTATGCGTTTGCGTGGTCAGGTCACGCTGCTGAACTTGTGCGTGCAACAAAATCGAGGCTTCCAACGGTCCTTTGACTAGCCGTTTGGAATTTGTTTATTTTTTTTGTTTATTTTTATCCTTTCTTACCTTCCCTATATATATTTACACACATCACATATCAAATTTTACACAAACAAATATCATATTTTACACACACTTTTCCTTCAAATTACACAAACATTTCCTTCAAATTACATACACCTTTTCTTCATGGCAAACAACAGTACAATGACCCTTTAGGATGCAAAAATGGCGATGCAAAACCACATGCTCAACGACAACAGACACCGATCTGAAGTAAACAACGTCATTCAGAGTGTAACTGACAATAAGGCGGCTTACCAAGCGAAAATCGACCGAATTGAAGCTCCCGATCGGGTTCGTAGCGCCGCCGAAAATGAGTATGTTGTATATCTTCGAGGGAAGATCGATTGGTTGGATCAAGTTATTTTCCAGCTTACCACCGCCTCTTCGACGTTGACAGCCACGCTAGACCACGGGGTATTCTGGCAAGGCAGTGTCGGTGGTGGTCGGTATGTAGATTACCATACTGACCCGGGGGAGGAGTGCGTATCTCCTCAACCCGGCGACGTTGTCGGGTCTCCTGAACGCTACCGATACATTCATCGAAACGACGGCGACAGTACTGTGGACTCGGACTATTCCGAGTGTTAGTATTATGTATTTTAATATTATGTAATGTTTTACTATTACGTGTTTTATAATTATTATGTATGTTTTTTTTATTTATTATGTAATGTTTTAATTTAATGAAATTTTAATGTTTAAATAAAATGAAAATTGTAGTGAGTGGTGAAGTGAGTGGTCGGATGCCAACAAAATTTGGATGAGTGGTGAGTGAGTGGTGGAGTTGAGGTGGCATAAGGTGATTGGTTAAAAGTGGGTGGTAAAAAAGGGAGTGAAAGGTGGGTTGCCAACACTCTTAGAAAGATTTGAGTTATTTAATATGTATTGATTACATTTTATAAGTATAAACAGAACTAGTAAGATCATTTTTTTGTAACAAGTTCCTATGGGGCAAAACTTTGGAAGATCTCCATTTAGGTCTATCAAACATATCAATAGGACATATTTTTAAATAAAATAAATTGAGTGGGTGGTGGAGTTGAGGTGGCATAAGGTGATTGGTTAAAAGTGGGTGGTAAAAAAGGGAGTGAAAGGTGGGTTGCCAACACTCTTAGAAAGATTTGAGTTATTTAATATGTATTGATTACATTTTATAAGTATAAACAGAACTAGTAAGATCATTTTTTTGTAACAAGTTCCTATGGGGCAAAACTTTGGAAGATCTCCATTTAGGTCTATCAAACATATCAATAGGACATATTTTTAAATAAAATAAATTGAGTGGGTGGTGGAGTTGAGGTGGCATAAGGTGATTGGTTAAAAGTGGGTGGTAAAAAAGGGAGTGAAAGGTGGGTTGCCAACACTCTTAGAAAGATTTGAGTTATTTAATATGTATTGATTACATTTTATAAGTATAAACAGAACTAGTAAGATCATTTTTTTGTAACAAGTTCCTATGGGGCAAAACTTTGGAAGATCTCCATTTAGGTCTATCAAAATATAATGAAAGTTTTAAATAAAATGAAAATTGTAGTGAGTGGTGAAGTGAGTGGTCGGATGCCAACAAAATTTGGATGAGTGGTGAGTGAGTGGTGGAGTTGAGGTGGCATAAGGTGATTGGTTAAAAGTGGGTGGTAAAAAAGGGAGTGAAAGGTGGGTTGCCAACACTCTTAGAAAGATTTGAGTTATTTAATATGTATTGATTACATTTTATAAGTATAAACAGAACTAGTAAGATCATTTTTTTGTAACAAGTTCCTATGGGGCAAAACTTTGGAAGATCTCCATTTAGGTCTATCAAACATATCAATAGGACATATTTTTAAATAATATCTAAAAATTGTAATACTTTCATGTTTGAATATTGTCCAATAGTTTATAAAGTAATAATCAGTTAAACAGTGTATACAACTCTAGGATTTAGGTAAAATAAAACAAGTATTAAAGTAAAACAAATAAAACAATAGTTTTCTCTTCACTGAAGATCACCGTGCATCAATTGCTTCGTGAATCTTCGTGCATCAATTTAACCATGATCTAAGAGTCAAGATCTTGTCTTATTTGTTTTACTTTAATACTTGTTTTACAATACCCAACCCCTACAACTCTATTAGATTTATGGTTGCGTGATTTATTGAATATTGGTTTGATGACCAAACATGATTATACATAGTTTACTTTTCCTTTTATTTGGAAAGAGTTAATGACATAAATCGTCCCTGTGGTTTACCTAAATAGTCACATTTCGTCCTTTAAAATCAAAAACCTCAAGGACAGTCCTTTATAGGAGGATAAGGTTCACGTTTGGTCCTTTGACTATTTGACCGTCACCTTCTCTCCGTTAAACCCCTCACGTGCCTCCCACGTGAGGGGTATTCTAGTCATTTCCATTCTAAAGGACGATACGTGACTATTTAGGTAAACCACAGGGACGATTTATGTCATTAACTCTTTACAAAAACCTGATATTTTTTCATCTTTTTGTTTCACTTACTTAAAGCCTAGATATTCTAAAATTAAATACATTTATACACATACATAAACACAATAATACATATATCTCTATTTGAAGATCAATCTATCCAATTTCATTCATCCATTCAAATAAAATGGTTGCCATTAATCAAAGGCAGAGAACACAACAAAAAAAGAATGAATGAAGATGGGGATACCACCACTTTCCTGCCAACCACCGCTGGGCTTTTTCAGGCCAGATGTAGTGTGGAGGGTCGAGTGGGGGGTGACGTTGGTGGTGGTGATGAATGGGTCTGACAGAGTTGGTGATGAGCAGGGCTGACGGCGGCGGTGAATTGTGAGGTGCCGACGGTTTTTGGTGGTGTGGTGATTAGCGGTGGCGGTAGTGTGGGTCTGTAACATCCCGAACTTTTATGTAGTGTTTGACTAATGCCGTTAAGTCAATTTGGGGTGTTGTTAAGTCTTTACTTAATATTTGAATGTAGCTATGTGTGATTAACGTAGATAAAGTAGTTAGGTTTGAGAGCCTAAATACTAATGACAAATAAAAGTGTGTTTAATGTCGCTTAAAGGCTATGTAGTGCCTTTTAATGAAGGACTAATGTTGTATATGGTCAATAATGCAGTTTGTGACCAATAATGAAGGATATAGAAGTCCAGGGACTGATTTTGACATAGGTGGAAAGTGAAAAACGGGTTTAGGTTAGAATTACCCTAATCTAGTGTTAATTGGCAGCCATTAGCAATTAACAAAGTAATTAACCCTTCCTGGAGTCCTAAAGCCGTTAATTGAGTTTTGATCAACGTTTTGGTGTTGGAAATTGATCAATCATCGAGTCAAGCAGGTAATTATTGAATCATTGAATGTATTTTCGAGATCTAAGGTCGAATTATATGGATTCAAATCTGGTTTTTAAAGGAGTTTTCAAAGAATTAGTGTTTAATGGTGTTTTGATTAATTAACGTTCAAAATGGTGTCAATCGAGTCCTTAGCCGATTTGTTGATCAAAATGTGTTTACTGGGGTCAAAAACATGTTTGGAAAGAAGCCTTGATCGATCAAAAATCTGGAAAATCGATTTAAGTTGGTCGTTTTAGATTTCTGGACGAAATTGTGTTTAAAGTCGTTTGCTGGTGCCAAGTTCGTTTATACAGTCTAAATTCGTTTGCCCTAACGAAGATGAAGTTCGTTGTTTAAATTCGTTGAAGTCAAATTCGTTGGCAAATTCGTAAACTGGAAAACAAAACGAAAATGAAGTTAAATTCGTTTAAATGCCTATCTTCGTAACGTGTGACTTAAGTTCGTAAGAACCAAACGAAGATAAGGTCTATCTTCGTAAGGAGGTTATCTTCGTAAAGTAGAACGAACGAAGATAAAGTTCGTACGAAGTTTAAATTCGTTAGGTGTAATTCTGGAATTTTACGTAGCCAGTCTTAAATTCGTACGAGGGTCTATTTAAGGTCCTAAATGACTTATATTCATTATGTTAATGTACGATAGGTGTCGGAGGTTACCTATAGGCAATACTAGCTTTGGTTGCGCACGTATACTTCTATCAGGTAAGATACACTACTTTGTCACGCTGGGGGATCAACTAAAAGCAGGTTTCAAATTATATACACTTCCACTCGGTACCTTATTATTGTATGTGGGTTTAAGGGTTACTTGGGAGGTATTATGGGTTATGCAGTTGACCATGAGACCTGAGATGCAGTCCCTATTGTAGTGTATTGCAGTAATGTTTAATGTAGTATGTAGCTATGCAGTTGATGTAGTTTAATGAAGTATCTTGATATGCATGCTTGACTTGTACGCCTAGTTCACTAGACTTGCTAGGTTGCTATGTCACTTGCACGTTTAAGGATCCAAACGTAATGAAGATAAAGTGTGTGATTGTCTAGGAATGTGTGTTACCTAGACTATATGTGTGTGAATGTTTGGGAATGCAGGGACCCAAATCTATATGTGTGAAATTGAGCTCATAAAACAGATGCAGGGAACAGTGTTAAGCTTAACCCGTACTAGCCTTAGCCGGGCGAGTGCGTAGATGCAGTTGTTGCTTGGGTGGCTCCTCGCAACATGGTCTTTATAACGCAGGGCGAGTAATACGAGGGGTTTGACCAACCTCCACATACGGATTACTCAAGGATTGGCTTGCCATTCCTTAACGACGTAAGATGAGTAGTCTTTTGACTAATCATCCAGTCGGGTGTGATGCAGGGCACACTTATATGCAGTTAACGAAGATACGTGTGACTATGTGTGAACTAATAATGCAGATAATGAAGATATGTGTGATAATGTGGGAACTAATGCAGGATAGGCACATTTAGGATGATTATCCTAATTGAAACGAAGTTGAAATGCAGTATATGTGTGAACGTGTGATGTGTGTTGTGCCTAATAAAACTTGTCTAATAATGAAGATTGTTTTAATTGGACAATTGCTTTTAAATTAAGTGTTATCTTACTTAGCTATTCTTATAGCTAACACTTGTTTCTTTTAATGTGGTTGTTCCCTCAGGTTTAGCTTGAAGGAACTATATGCAGAACGAGTGAGGCTTGGGTAGATGCAATGCAGGAGCCTTAGCTACCCTATAGACGCTTTGTTTAGACATTTGTTACATTCAGTACTTAATGTCGAATTTATGTAATGACGTTTGGACGGTTGTTTTATGTTGGGCAACCGTTGGGTTTTCATTTGAACTATTTTATGATGTCGCAAGTAACACCAAATAAATGCAGAAACCGAAATGTTTTTATCGGTTTTGACTTTTAAGGTCCTTTCTTCCGCAATATGACACCGTTAGGTGAAAAGTTTTTGAAAACCCATATTTTTAAACGACGGGTGTTACAGGTCTTATATGGCAGGTGGTTTTGTGATGGGGTGATGGAGGTGTGGGGTAGGTGTTGCTGATGTTGATGTCCGGCGTGTGGTTTTCCGGTGAGGTAGCCGGAAACTCCAAAAACAGTTTCAGAAAAAGGTACAAACTGTAACTTAGAGAGAGAGAGAGAGAATGATAGAGAGAAAGGGTGACAGAATGAGATATATGAAAAATTTAGAGATATATGTATAGATTTATACTTAGAAAGAGATAGATGCAGATGTATAGATATATCCATGTATATGTATAAGAAGATGTGTTATAAAGGTTTAAAGGGATCCTGGAAAAGAAGAGGATGACTTTTTTTTTTGTTATTATTAAAAGAATTAATTACACCTTTTGGTTTTTTTGTTTTTTTTTTTTTTTTTTTTTTTTTTTTTTTTTTTTTTTTTTTTTTTTTTTTTTTTTTTTTTTTTTTTTTTTTTTTTTTTTTTTTTTTTTTTTTTTTTTTTTTTTTTTTTTTTTTTTTTTTTTTTTTTTTTTTTTTTTTTTTTTTTTTTTTTTTTTTTTTTTTTTTTTTTTTTTTTTTTTTTTTTTTTTTTTTTTTTTTTTTTTTTTTTTTTTTTTTTTTTTTTTTTTTTTTTTTTTTTTTTTTTTTTTTTTTTTTTTTTTTTTTTTTTTTTTTTTTTTTTTTTTTTTTTTTTTTTTTTTTTTTTTTTTTTTTTTTTTTTTTTTTTTTTTTTTTTTTTTTTTTTTTTTTTTTTTTTTTTTTTTTTTTTTTTTTTTTTTTTTTTTTTTTTTTTTTTTTTTTTTTTTTTTTTTTTTTTTTTTTTTTTTTTTTTTTTTTTTTTTTTTTTTTTTTTTTTTTTTTTTTTTTTTTTTTTTTTTTTTTTTTTTTTTTTTTTTTTTTTTTTTTTTTTTTTTTTTTTTTTTTTTTTTTTTTTTTTTTTTTTTTTTTTTTTTTTTTTTTTTTTTTTTTTTTTTTTTTTTTTTTTTTTTTTTTTTTTTTTTTTTTTTTTTTTTTTTTTTTTTTTTTTTTTTTTTTTTTTTTTTTTTTTTTTTTGTTTTTTTTTTTTTTTATCTATTTTTTTATTTTTTTAAATTTTTTTTGTGTTTTTTTTTTTTGTTATTATTTATAATTTTTTTTTAAACATGAAAAGAATAACTCCCTATTTTTGAAAATGTTGAAACTCGTGTAATATATGCACTTATAACCCTTAATTAAATTACATTATCAATTTTTTTTATTCAAAATATCTTCATTAACCCTTTACATAAATAACTTTTACATCAATAATTTACACCACTCGACACCACCTCCGCCACCAACAGTCGCCCCCACCACCGCACCATCGTCGCGACGACCACTGCCGCATTGCGCGGGTACGGTTCTATTGTATTATTATATATAAGTTATGGTTTAAATAAATTATAATTAAGATAATATAAATGATTTTATTTTTCACTAAAAATTATTGTGCATTATAATTTTTTATTTATGTAATAGTGTTTTTGTTTGTGCTCTACGAATCTTTGTACATCAGTTTTATCATTTTCAGCGAATCAAGATTTTATCCTAATCATTTATACTTTAAAAAAAATTTTGTTGTTGAGTCATGGATTCGCTGAAGATTACTTACTGAGTCAAGTAGTCGCTGACAGCCTCAGCGAGAAGTTTCATCAGCGAGCCTTCAGCGATCACTATTATCTTCGAGTTAAAGGATAAGTTCAATGACTCACCGTCATATGTTGTAAGTCAAATATAGGCAGGAAAATGAAGATAAGAAGACTGGTCCCAAGGACACGTGTTGCAAGATCAAGATGGAGCCATGTGACCTTGTACCAAAATGGTACTAAGGTGTTTCTCTTTCATGCCGTTTTGGAAAAGAAACAAGATGGCAAACAGAGATGTCTGAAGAACAGTCTTACACACCAATAGATAGTTGACAACCTTCATGTGTCAACATCTATTGGGTTGTCATGTGATGCCTTTTCTCCCCTATATAAAGCATCACTTGACCTAGCCGCAAAGTTGTTGGTTCATTCTACAATAGTCACTTAGTGTGTTTTTCTCTCATTGTAGAATTGTATAATTGTTAAGTTTTCGTGTGTGCAAAAACTTAACAATATTTTCTTTCTTTCTTCCGTTGTAAACCAACCATGTATTCACCGTTTAATTAATACTACTTATGATTAAACGTGTTTATTTTCTTGTCTTGCTTTCTTAGTGTAATTTACATTAGTTGTTTAATTACATAATCGTTGCAAACTTGGGACTTTCAGTTGGTATCAGAGCGGTGGTTCGACACACCGAATCTGATCTGAGTAAAAGTTTGCAAGATTATCTTTCTTTCTTTCTGTACTTAATTTTCTGCATCTAAAAACTTTTCTTTAAACTTCTGTCTACTTTTCTTTTCTTACTATTATGTCTTCTGTTCCTTCTCTGGTTAATACCAGAGATTTTGGGTATGTCTCCATCCCACCCAGATTCGATTCACATGATTTCGGATCTTGGAAGGAGAGAATGCTCCTACACATCGTAGGAGTTGAACCCTATCTTATGACCATTCTAACCAGAGGGCCATATGTACCGGTTCTGGTTATCAGGACACCAGGAGCCACTGCTGATGCTCCTGAAGTTGTCACTGAGCTCATAAAACCAGAAGTACAATGGACAGATGACGAGCGTAGGCTTTTCAATCTGGATGCTCGATTGAGAAATCTCATTATTACTACCCTTCCTGATGACATAATGAAATCTGTCATCAAACTTTCTTCTTCTAAATTGGTATGGGATAATCTGTATACCAGATTCGATGGTACGGCAGATGTTCTTGCTACCAAGAAAATAGATCTGAAATGTGCCTATGAAGGATTCTTCTCTCTCCCTAATGAGAGTCTGGATGGCACGTATAATCGCTTTAAGTGCCTTTTGAATGATATGACAAATGTGGGCATAGAGCATAATACGCTTGAAATATGCTACAAGTTCATTGACGTCTTGCCCATCAAATGGCAAGGCTTAAGGCAAATTCTTTAGAACAACTAAGCAACTGAAGGAGCATGACTTAGAGTCACTCTATGGCACTCTTCAATTTGAAGAGAGAGCCCTCGCTCAAACTTTGAGAGTTGAGGCTGAGTCTAAGAGGCATGCTGGTTCATATGCTTCAACCTCTTCCTCTTCTTTATCTGGTGTATCTAATGTTCATGACCCTCTTGCCCTGGTCTCTGCTAAAGTTAGTCCTGTCCATCTTGACATGGACATCAGCAATTCTACCCCCTCTAACGTCCAAGATCTTGTCAATGACCTCGATTTCGAGGAGAGACAAGAGATGTTCTCGGACTTCATGAACTTTGCTCTTATCGCTGGTAAACGATATTCTAAAAAATGGAATGGTCGTAGGTCGACTCATTTCCAAAAACCAGTGGTAGACAAGTCTCAAGAAGAATGTTGGAGGTGTGGTCGTAAAGGCCATTACCAAAAGGAATGCAAAGTTTCTATTCCTTCTTTGCATGCAGCGAAGCCCTCTTCATCATCAACGAGGCCCTCTTCAGTCAAGCCTGCTGATGAATACAAAAAGAAGTATTATGAGCTTCGTGCCAAAATGGCTGATGTTGAAGAAGCCAAAACTCCCGCCAAAGGTCTTGTTGCTGAAGAACATGACTGGGCTGATTCCGACGTTTCTGACAGCGAGGACTTTGTTGATGCCATCTGCTTTATGGCACTCGCTGATGACCAGGCGCTGACAAAAGATCAAGTGTGCTCCAGTCAGTGGGTCAATGTCACAATCAAGAAGGTATGCACTTTTTCCTCTGCCTCTGAAGAGGATAAACCTAAAATTCTTGAATCTCTTACTTGTGATATTCAGTACGTCGAATCTATTCGTGCTGATCTTCAGTCTAAAATTAACTCAGTAAGTGCTGAGCTAAGTGATAAGACTGACAAGCTCAAGGACTTGAGAAATGTCCATGTTGAGCTTCTCAACCAAACTCTTCAAATCTCAAATGAGAAGCTGAAAAATTAGGTAACTGACCTTGAAAAGATAGTCACCTCCTGGTCTAAAGCCTCTAGGCTTCACGACCAAATCTTCAGCTTGCAGGTTCCTGCTCAAATGAAAGCGATAATCGGCGGTGATTATGAGACTGCTGCTGTCATCACCAATATGTTCAGCGAGAGACCTGCTGCTGAAGAGAGGATTCCTTCCATTGCCCTTACTTCTCGTGAGGAATTGCTTAAAAACTACTTTGTTAAAGGCATGAATGACTATCATTCTGAACTGAATGATGAGTCTCCCTCACCCAACACTTCCACTTCCTCGTCACAAGCAGAAACTAGCTCATCAGCTAGCTTTGCTAAGACTGTCTTTCCAAACCATTCCATTATTGACATGATGCCAAATGAGGGTCGTGCTCAATATTCCTCTTCCCAAACATTTGAAGGGAATATTTCTAGTAATGGTTTCAAGCCTCTTGCTCCTAAGGTTTTCACTGTTAAGCCCAATGGTGGGTTCATTGTTGAACCCTTTAGAAGGAGCAAGGTCGCTGTCCCATATGACTACAGCAACCCTCAGCGAGCTGTGCCTGTTAGTCAACCCGCTGAGAATTCCGTTCCCTCGGCAGTCGCTAAACGCCCTGTGTCTCAGCTCTCATCTTTTTCTAATACTTCTCCTGCTGGCAGAAAGGCTATCATGCATGAGCACTTAATGAATAGACGAGCTAAGTTTGCTGATGCTCGTTATCAGTAACCTAACTCTGTCTATGTCCCAAAGGGAACTCTTGTCCCTCGACAAACAAAACCTGTTCAGTAGGTTAGACCTCCTCAGCCAGGAGGTCAGCAAGTTGCTCTAAGTCGTCATACCTCTCAGCAACCCAGACCTATTCAACAAGTCAGACCTCCTCAGCAAGGAGGTCAGCGAGTTGTTCTGAATAATCATGACCCTTCTTCTTCAAATACTCAATCTAAGGGCAAGTCCATTCTTGGCCCTGTTCCCAAAACTCTTCCTGTTCGGTTCAGGAAGAAAAAGGGCCCTTCAGTAGCATCAACTTCTTCCTCCAATCATGAGATTTGTGAGTTGAATAAGCGTGTCAACGACCTATCCTCAGAACTCAAGGAATTTCTGATTCAAAATCAGAAGGCTGGAAGAAAATGCTATTTAAGTGGCGAAAGAGGACACATCACTGCTGATTGCAATGACAAAGACTCCAGGAATCCTCCTAAAGTAGTCATTCAGCCAAATCTACCCTTAGCTTCCGCCGCTCATCCCTCCTCTGAAATCGCTGAGCGAACTCCCCCAGCTGAATCTGATATCAGCTTGGGTGAAGATGTTGTTCTCACTGATGACAACATTGCTGAATACATTGTCGCTCAGCGAATCTCCTTTCCCCAGTCTCATGAAATCATTACCAATGGTAGTGATAGTATACTGACTGAATATGGAGAAAACAGCCAAGTCACTAACATGGTTGTTCTAAACACTGGAAGCTCTGTCACTTTTACCTCTGAAGATCAATTCTTCACACGAGAGATTACTCATGATATGCTTCCTGCTCATCAGCTAGTTGATTTCCCAGTTGATCCAAATGCTGATCCTAGAGCCCCTCTTCCCCTCGTTTTAAATGCTGATGACTTTGCTCATCTTCCTCTCACATCCTCTGCTGACGATACTATCAGCGAGGATGCTCATGATTCTTCCTAAATCCTTCTTATGTTATCCTGCAGGCCTCGCTAGGAAAAGAAGTGTGGTATTTGGACAGTGGCTGTTCAAAACACATGACTGGATCCAAGGACCTGCTGGATAACTTCGTGGAGACCGATGGTCCCACAGTTGTGTTTGGTGACAATTCTACTGGCCAAACTGAAGGATATGGGTCTCTCTCCCATGGGCTGATCAAATTCACTAAGATTGCTTATGTGAATGGATTGAAACACAATCTGATCAGCATCAGTCAATTGTGCGATGTAGACTACAAGGTTATCCTTGATAAGCATCAAGGCACAGTGATCAATGTCAATAAAGAAGTGCTCTTGGTCGCTCCAAGAAAAAGGGATATCTACTTGGTAGATTTCACTCCTGTCAAAACTGACAGCGAGACCTGCTTCTTCTCAAAATCTGCTTCTCAAATCAACTGGTTATGGCACAAGCGTATGTCGCATGTGAACTTCAAAACCATAAACTCTTTGGCCAAGAAAAATCTAGTTCGAGGCCTTCCTCCTCTCACTTATGAGAAGGACATGCTCTGTGGTGCTTGTGAAAAAGGTAAAAGCCACCGAGCCACCTTCAAAACCAAACAGGCCAACTCTATCAGTGGCTGTTTCCATCTCCTTCACATGGACCTTTTTGGTCCAGTAAATGTCCAAAGTCTAAGGGGTAGCAGATACACCTTTGTTATTGTGGATGAATATTCACGATATACTTGGACAATCTTTCTTCATTCTAAGAGTGATGCTGCTGAGGAAATAATTAATTTCATTAAAAAGATGGAAAACCTCAACAGCATACGTGTTAAAGAACTCAGAAGCGATCATGGCACTTAGTTCAGAAACCACATTCTTGAGACTTTTTGTGCTGATCAAGGGATTAGACAAAATTTCTCTTCTGTTCGCACTCCTGAGCAAAATGGGGTAGCTGAAAGGAGAAATAGAACTCTCATTGAAGCAGCACGCACCATGCTCAGTGAGTCTTCTTTGCCTAGTAAATTCTGGGCTGAAGCTGTCAACACTGCTTGTCATACTCAAAATAGGTGTCTTATTGTTAAAAGACATGTAACACTAAAACGGCCGTTCACCTGGTAAACTGGCCAGTCTCCAGTTGCACCTGGAGACCCAGTGAAACTGGCCAGTGAACTGGAAACCTAGATGATTTGTCGAGAAATATATTGAAGTCCAGTTGCACCGTACAGTCAACGCAACTGAAGACTTCCTCCAGTTGAGAACTGACCAAGTTGAAGAATCATTCCAGTTGAAGTCGAAGACAACAAATGGAAGATAGAGAATGGCAATGGCAGCGAAGCCCAGTTGACATTCTAGTCAGTTACAAACTGGAGACCATCAGTGGAAAGCTCTTACAAAGCTTTACACTGATTACGAGGAATTGACTTATATGCTTTATGTACCTTTACTCGGATAATAAGCCTTATCTTATTATTTAAGTAATAAAAGGTACATAAAGGTGGTTGAGTAAAGTTGCTTTATCATGCGACTTTACACTGCTTTTTAAGGAATTAAATGTTATTCCTTAAATGATCTCAACCACATTTGTACGGCTAAAGTTAACATCCCAAATGTTAACTTTGCCTATAAATACAAGTCATTGCACAACAAGAATAACAAGTGAAAACATACAAACACTTCACACTTTGCAAACCTGCAATATTCTTGGTGAACTTGTGCAATCTTCTCTCAATCGCTAAAAGGAACATTTCACAACTTTAAGTGTTTCGATTGTCTTGAGAAATTCCGAGTGTAGATCAATTGTATTTCATAGGTTGTTAGGATATTTACATTATTGTATTATCTTGGTTCCGCATCAACCTTGTAATTTATTTAACATCAATAAATAAATTACACATTGAAAAATACATATTGTCTCATCAAGTTATCTTATAAGTTATTTGTATTATTGCATTGTTCTTTACTTATTGTCATTTATATAAGTAATAAAAGGTACATAAAGGTGGTTGAGTAAAGTTGCTTTATCATGCGACTTTACACTGCTTTTTAAGGAATTAAATGTTATTCCTTAAATGATCTCAACCACATTTGTACGGCTAAAGTTAACATCCCAAATGTTAACTTTGCCTATAAATACAAGTCATTGCACAACAAGAATAACAAGTGAAAACATACAAACACTTCACACTTTGCAAACCTGCAATATTCTTGGTGAACTTGTGCAATCTTCTCTCAATCGCTAAAAGGAACATTTCACAACTTTAAGTGTTTCGATTGTCTTGAGAAATTCCGAGTGTAGATCAATTGTATTTCATAGGTTGTTAGGATATTTACATTATTGTATTATCTTGGTTCCGCATCAACCTTGTAATTTATTTAACATCAATAAATAAATTACACATTGAAAAATACATATTGTCTCATCAAGTTATCTTATAAGTTATTTGTATTATTGCATTGTTCTTTACTTATTGTCATTTATATAAGTAATCTATCTAGAACTTGGTATATACACACTGCAACTGGTCGTCTCCAGTTCAGTGCATATATTGCAAAGTAACTCCACCATCGACATAGAGGTGTCTTCAGTAGTACCATCTATCAAGTTGGGACCTACAGTCTTATTGTCAAGCGACATGATAAGACTGCCTATGAAGTTCTCAAGGGCAAGAAACCTCAAATTGGATACTTCCATGTTTTTGGTTGCCCAGTTTTCATCCTAAATGATAAGGATCATTTAGGAAAGTTTGATCCCAAAGCTGATGATGGCTACTTTCTGGGGTATTCTTCTATAAGCAAAGCTTTCAGAGTTTTCAATACTCGCACTCAAAAAGTAGATGAATCAATTCATGTTACTTTTGATGAAAGCTGTTCAGCTTTAGGTGATCTCTCAAATGAGTCATCTACTGAAGTAATTCTCAGCGATCTATCTGACTCGTCTGAGGTATCAGCGATACATCATGATGTTGCTGAACAACCTATCGCTGAGTCTCCAAGTCCTTCACCAAATGATGAGTACATTGCTGCTCACATTTATTCTATAGATCCAGTTGAGCCTCTTCTTCGAACAGTTAATGCCACTTCCATTAATGTTCCTCTCTCAACTGAACCTCAAGATGCTGACGGTGCCGCTGAGGAAACATTTCATGATGCCTCACTGAATCCTCTTTCAGGAGACACTGAAGATGACACTCCTCAGCAAGAGGTACCCACTGTTCTCAGTGACCCTCCTGTCAGCAACTCTGAACCCTTGCTAACCATTGATCTCTCTTCCTATACTCTCACTCCTAGTGAAACTACCACCACAGTATCCGCTATGAATCATTCTTCTATTCACACACCAGCACTCAAATGGACTGCTGATCACCCTCTAGACCATGTGATTGGTAATCCACACAATGGTGTCCAAACTCGCTCAGCGACAAGTAATACTTGTCTCTATGTCAATTTTCTATCTCAAATTGTGCCTGCCAATATTGGTGAAGCCATGGCTGATCCCTCATGGGTGGAAGCCATGCAAGCAGAACTAACACAATTTGAAAGACAACATGTTTGGTTCCTTGTTCCTCCTCCCTATAAAGAACCCATTGGCACTCGATGGGTTTATAGGAATAAGATGGATGAAACTGGTGTGGTCATCAGAAACAAGGCAAGATTGGTTGCTCAAGGTTATACTCAAGCTGAAGGCATTGATTATGACGAGACCTTTGCTCCAGTCGCTCGTCTTGAAGCCATTCGTCTCTTTCTCGCTCATGCTGCTTACAAAGGCTTCATTGTCTATCAAATGGACATCAAGAGTGCCTTCTTAAATGGTGATCTTGATGAAGAAGTCTATCTTAAGCAGCCTCCTGGCTTTGAGGATCCAAAGCATCCTCACTATGTCTACAAGCTAAATAAAGCCTTATATGGTCTTAAACAAGCTTCTAGAGCTTGGTATGACACTTTGTCTACCTTCCTTCTCAACCATGGCTTTCGTAGGGGAACCATTGACAACACCCTCTTTATCTACAAGCATAAGGGTGATGTTCTGTATGTGCAGATTTATGTCGATGACATTATCTTTGGTTCCCTATCCACCAAACTCTGTCGAAAGTTCAGTTCTCTTATGTCTAGCACTTTCGAAATGAGTATGATGGGTGAATTAACCTTCTTTTTGGGGTTACAAATCAAGCAGCTTCCCACTGGAATATTTATCAATCAAGAAAAATATATTCGGGATATGTTGCATAAATTTGACTTCACCCATGTCACTCCAAAGGGAACTCCAATGTCCCCTCCTAATAATCTTCACGCTGACCCTGATGGTATGTATGTGAATCCTACTTACTATCGTGGCATGATTGGGTCACTCATGTATCTCACAGCGAGTCGCCCAGACATCATGTTTGCAACATGTCTCTGTGATCGCTATCAAGCTTCTCCTAGAGAATCTCATCTCCTCGCTGTGAAGCGTATCTTCAAATATCTCAAGGGTACACCCACGCTGGGTCTTTGGTACCCAAAAGACTCCAACTTCGAGTTAGTTGGATATTATGACTCCGACTATGCTGGTTGCATGCTTGATCGCAAAAGCACCAGTGGAGGATGTCAACTGTTGGGGGGGAAGCTGACTAGTTGGACTAGTAAAAAGCAACACACAGTTTCCATCTCCACAGCTGAGGCAGAATATGTCTCTGCAGTGAGCTGTTGTGCCCAAATGCTATGGATTAAACATCAGCTTGCTGACTATGATTTGGAATACTCTAAAATTCCAATCATGTGTGATAATACAAGTGTTATTTCTATTACACACAACCCAGTTCAACATTCCAAAACTAAGCATATTGATATTCGATATCACTTTATTCGTGATCATGTCATGAAAGATGACATCGAGATCTACTTCATTCCAACTGATGATCAACTAGCTGACATCTTTACTAAACCATTGGATGAAACTAGATTCAAACTGCTTGTTAGCAAGTTAGGAATGTTGAATGGGGAATCAGCGACATGACTTGTCATGTATGCAAATTCAGCGAGCTTAAGTCAGTCTTACTCGCTGATCTCAAAGCAATGAAGAGCTTAAAAGTCTTCATCTAGTCCAGTAGCAAACGGCTATTGGTAAAGACTTATAAAATCCGTTGATCCCTGTTGCTTTGGGAAAAAGCAAATAATAGCAATGAAGAGCTAAAAGTCTTCATCTAGTCCAATAGCAAACGGCTATTGGTAAAGACTCATAAAATCAGTTGATCCCTGTTGCTTTGGGAAAAAGCAAATAATAGCAATGAAGAGCTAAAAGTCTTCATCTAGTCCAGTAGCAAACGGCTATTGGTAAAGACTTATAAAATCCGTTGATGGCTGACAGTTTGCCAAAAACTGTAGTCAGCGACCAACGTTAGTTGTGAAGTCGCTGACAAAAACTTTAAACATGCTGAGCACCCTTCAGCATGTAATCTTTCCAAATATCCTTCTTAAGAAATTAAAATTCTCATTTAATAAAACATAGGATATTTTCAAAACTAAGTGTTTTCAAAGTAACTATGTGGGTGACGTGGCAAAATCTTGAACCACATGTTTTATATATTCAAACTGAAAGGTCACCTCGATTTTTGCCCTGATCACGTCATTTGTCTGTATGTGACAGTCTGACTGACAGGTTACGACTGCTCAATACGGCGCACACTCAAGTATTTTTTTTTGGGATAAAATTTCTTTTCCTTTATTTAAACGTTACTCTCAAAATCTTTTTATATATTATACATATGTACGAAACAGTTGTTGGTTACAACTGTTCCACAGCTTGAAAAAGAGGAGAGAGAAATTATGTTGTAAAATCGTGGCCCACCACCATACCCTATATATACAACCTCACTCTCACAACCTTATTTTCACGCTTCCACATAACTATTCACTTTTTCTCAAAATCAAATATCTCTCTTCATCTGTTCATCTTCTTTCATAAATCTCTTTCTCAACCAAATCAATGGCTTCTTCATCTCAAATCCCTCAACAACATGAAAATGTTGAGATCCCTTCTTCTTCTTCCCCCACTGTACAAAATCCACATGTTCCTGAACCACAAGTTCAGGAACAAACTCCTATTACCTATTTAAATTCTCCAGTCTATACTCCTGTTAATGTAAATAAATCTTCAAAGGTTTCCTTTTCTCCCTCGAAGATGATTGTTAAACCCAACAATTATCTTGGCTCGCTTGACGTACCAAAAGGTACAAAAGGGTATAAGCCAATGCTGGATTTCATCCATGCATCTCCTGCAAATAATTGCATCATGGCGGACCCAGAGAATATTTTTGTCCATCTTCTTAGAGAATTCTGGTGGACTTGTGATTATGATGATGCAGACAAGTCCATCACTGGGTCTGTCCGCCAGGGGGAGAAGACAATCACCATCACTCCTGCTTCTCTTCGTCTCACCCTTGGGTTTCCACAAGAAACCGATGATAACAAATTTGTGGCACCATCAAGTGAAAGTGAATGGAAGGCATGGTTGCCCTCAATAGGATACAATTATAACTTGATAAACCCTCCAGCGATTCCAAGCAATCTATTAAAGCACAATCTTTCCGGAATCTGGAGAGTTCTGTTCACTCATGTGATTCAATGCATGGGTGGAAATTCTGGGTCTTACAATCAGGCATCATCTACATCGATGCCCATAATCCACGCTCTTGCTGAAGGACGATTTGTGGATTATGCCCAGCTGATCTTCAATGATATGAAGAACAAGATCAACATGAACAATAGGTCACACTGTGCCCTTTACAAGATTCTTCTCCCTTATTTTCAAGGAGGCGCTGGGTGATGAGTATGTGCTACCAAATGCTTCAACAATTCCAACAGCAAGGGTTGGAAACAATATTTACAAGCAACCAGCTGAACACTTGGTTGCTCGCCTCACTCCACATATAAAAGAGGTACTTTTCTCCCTTAACTCTTCTTTATACCCCAAAAACAGCGACTGGGAGGCAGCACTTCCTACTGATGAAGTGGCTGATACGGTCGCTGTGGATGCTCAAATTCCTTAGAGGTTGGCTCGCTGGCAAACCCCCCAGCGACCTCCAAAGCCTCCAAAAAGACCAAAGCTAAATCCAAGGCAGCATCCTCAACCCAAAATTACAATCTTCACCCTCCGCTGACGTCCCAAAACATAAGCGGAGTGTATCAAAGGGCAACCCCAAGTTTAGGAAGTCCACAACGCCCATGGACATTAGTACCCAAGCCACCCCATCAGCAGCCTCCCAACAGGCTGTTGACGAGTTAAATGGGAACAGCAGGCAGCCACCTCAAACTTCTGTAGGAGAGGTTGGTGAAGATATTGGGTCACCCCAACCCACTAGAGGTCAAAGTCCAACTCCACCCCCAAATAATTCCCCTTCTTCTCAATTACCCTCTGAGTCGTTGACAGCAGCCAGATCACAGGTGATGCTAGAGTCAACACATTCTACGGCCGATGATGTCTTGGTGGAACAACACACTGAGACTGAGGCACAAGGTTCCCTTACCCCTCCTCCTTCCATTGTCTTGGAAACTGTCTGTGCAGGGACTGAGACAAATATATTATCAAGTGACATGGAAATTGATGAAGATCTGGGCAGTGAGTTTGACATCCAAGATGATGATGCTGAAATCACACTCGCTGCCGCAGAAGAAAGTGAAGAAGAGGCCAATGTTAGTGGCTTCTTGGCAGAAGACTTGGGATATTTGTTAATCTCCTCTCCTCCTACTGAATTTGAGGATATCCCAGAGTCGTTGGCTGATATGCCTCATCCACCAAGCTACTCTCCAAGGCCCACAGCTGCCTTTGAACAAGTTGGTTTTTATGAAGATTATGTGCCTGAAGTAAATGATGCTGAGCTTCAGCGAAGGGTGGAATTATGTCACCTTCAAAGAATAAGGCCAGCTGTTTATGTTGAGGTGGAAGAAGTTGATGATGAAATAATCATGGAAGTGCCACCATTGCACCACCCAGATGTTTTCAGGGTTCCTTGCTCCAAGTATCCTGTCTCTCTAAAGGATCTCAAGGTCCCTTCTGCTGATGAAGAACTCACCACTGCTTTTACTGCTGTCAATATACCTGGTCTGGATTATGTTGAAACTCGTCAACTACAAGAATTGTTGAGAAGGGTGCAAATCTGCCAAAGTCAAGGGAATAGACATGGATACTTGTATGCTTGGCTGGTAGACCAAGTAGCTCAGGTTCATATTGAGGCTCATGACAACTTTCTAAAGTTGATAGCTGGAAATGATGTTGTAAAAGATGAGCTGACCACTCTTCAAGGTATGGTGTCTGGGATCACCAAGAATCAAGTCACCCACACCAAGTCCAATGAGCAGCTGTTCAGACGAAATCAATCCTTGCTGAATGAAAGCATGAAGAGGGTTAGCACCTCTAACTCCGCCATCTCCGCCTCGCTGGACAAATTGAAAGCTGAAGTCCATTCAGCGAAGGTCACCGAACAGCCTGGTCTCTTAGCATCTCTTCAGCAACTCTCTCAATCCAACATTCTTTTCACCGCCCACCTCCATCAACTACAAAACACTATCTCATCCTTCTCCGCTCACCAAGATAATTTTCGCACTTCCATCACCCAAGAAATCCAATCTCTCAAAAATAAACTCTTCTCTCAAACTCCTTTCCAAATAGCTGTTGACAAAAAGCTACTTGACGAATCTGTCAACCGTACCAAGAAGCTTGAAAAAGAGGTTGAAAATCTGAAGGGTATGATGGTTGAAATGCTGGGCCTCCTCACGAAAGATAAAGTGGAAGTAGTTAGTTCCTCAGCTACTTCCAAGGGGAGAAAAATATTGAGAATGATCCAGCATCTAATCTTCCCCAAGCTCCCCTCACTGAAAACATTGGTAATGCTGAGATGGTTGATGAACCGGCAACAAACGTTGAGGGGGAGCAAACAACAATTGATGAGAAGGTTGTTAAACCGGCAGCAAGTATTCAGGGGGAGCAAGCTGAGAAGGTTATTGAACCGACAGCTGAGAAGGTTGTTGCTGAGAATGTGCCAGCAAAACCAATAAATGTTTCTATCTTCAAGCCTACTGCTGAGTTCCACGCTGCCCTTGAAAAGAGATATGCTGATAAGGGTAAAGCAGCAGTGGTTACTCAAAGCAAGCCACCAAAGGTTCCCATTTCAGCAAGGGAACAACAAGAAAAGTTAATGTCTGGAGCCTTTCCCAAATCCACAACTTCTACTGCTAAACTGTCTCCTGAGGAAGTTGTTCGTCAACATGAACGGTTAAGTAAGAAGAAAGAAGAGGAGCTGTCTCAGAAGTTTATAAGTGAGCAAGTTATTGGTGATGAACTTAAAGATGCTGATGATGAGACAAAGAGGTTGGCTCAGCAATCTGGTGGATTGACAGTCTTGAGAAAAAAAGAAGAAAAGTTCTTTGCCAAAAGAACAAAAACTTTTGAAGAAGGACAGGCGACCTACCTCAAATCAAGAGAGGTAAGGCAAAGGAAAGAAGAGATCATGTCCGTCCGGGTCTCGCTAACCCAACAAGGGATGAATCTTTCCCTACAAAGAAAAGGAGTGCCCAAGTTGTATACGCTGAAAAATGTTACTAAGGATACACTTGGGCCAACTGAATGGATCAAAATTTACAAGCTGATCAAGGATAAGACAGCTGTAAGTTATGAACCGCTGATCAAGATGGCAGGTGAGCAGATAAAGCTTATTCGCAAAATGGAACAAAAATACAAAGTCAAAGACTCCCTGCTCAGCGCTGCAAGACATCCCTTCCCTCCTCCTCAGCAACCCAGAGTTGGATCAAAGAGATCAACGTCTGGATCCCAAGTCTCTCGTCTCCCCGCTGTACTCAGAATGGTTCCCAAAACTGATATAGATGAGGAGCCGCTGCTAAACTTGAAAATGCCTTCCAGAACTCTTTTCATGGAAGGTACATATGATGAGAAGCTGGGAGGTTTCTGTTTTTGCAATGTCCATGGTCATGAACTCTTCTTCAGGACCAATGAAATTGGAATTGCTCCTTCTGTCTTTCTTTTGAAAATAAGGAAGTATTGTGCTCAGTCTTCCAATGATCCAGAGTTTATAAGACTGATTGATCAAGAGTTGCTGAAGCCTGAAAGACAACAAGATAGAGCATTTATCGAGGCCAAGCAAGAATCCCAATGGGATTAAGTAGTCTTGTAATCTTTGTAATGCTGCTGATTGTAAAGTTGTTTGTCAAATAAATAAGATCAGCATTCCTTCATTTCTATCTATTGTACTTCTAAGAAGTAACTTATACTCAGCTAAGTCTCCTCAGCGAATAGGGGGAGATTGTTGAGTCATGGATTCGCTGAAGATTGCTTGCTGAGTCAAGTAGTTAAAGTTAATATTTCAAAAAAATACTGATATAAGATTCTAGGTAAAATAAAACAAGTATTAAAGTATAAAACAAATAAAACAATAGGTTTATTTTCACTGAAAATCATCGTGAATCATGAAAATAATTTTGAATCAATATATATACTTGTGCTTCGTAAATCTTCGTGCATCAATTTTATCATGAACTAAGGGTCAAGATCTTGTCCTATTAGTTTTACGTTAATATTTGTTTACAATAATCAACCATATGATATAATTTACATGTTATGCACATACTGGTTATCGTAAAACATGTATTAAAGTAAAACAAATATGATAACATTTTAATTATTTCATGTTAAAATTAATGCACAAAGATCAATAGAGAACAAGTATATACATCAATGCAAGAAAATATTTATGATACATAATGATTTTCTATTTAAAAAAGAATAATTATTTTATTTATTTTATTTTAATTAGAACCATTTTATGTAATCGTGTGTATTAATTGCAAGGGAAATGGTTAATCCTCCTAAACATTAGATTAAAAATACTCCTAAAACTATATAAATGTGACATGTGGATTCCACTAATTCTCTTTCCTAATTTCACCCCTGATTTTTCTACATGTCACCAACCTATTAATTAGAAAATTTTTAGGCTAATAACTTAGAAGAATTGATCATTATCCTAATTGCAATGAGAGGTTTGGATGACCGTGCCGAATGAATTCCTCTTACTCTCTTTTTCCCCCCCTTATATATGATGCATATATCAAGTTAATCGATTAATGAATTATTAACTATTAGCATAAAATAAACCATTTCCTTGCTCGCTCCAGTCATCTGCTTCTTTTAGTTGCCGTTAACATAGTAAAACCAAACAAAAATTGATTAATCACATTATTCGCTCCTAATCACCTGTTACTTATCTTAAAGATCGGCTAATACATACGTACTCTTTTACCAAAATTTCACAAAACATTTTAAAATTTATTTATTTATTTTAAAAATGAATTGGTTACAACTAACATGTGAGATACTCCCGTTGCTATAAGATAAGAATAAAACAAACCAATTAACAATCATTAAATAATTAAATAACATATTCAAACTCACCTACGTACGTACGTTTTATTTTATTTCACACTTTGTTTACAATTAAACACTCAAACTAATGTATGTCGTGTGTGTGGGAGGGTGAAGCAATCCATATGCAGGGGGAGGGCGGTCACGGTCCCCATCAATTCTTTTCTAGACAACAACGGCACAAGAAAGTCACCGTCTTTTTAAATTTAGTTACTTTGTATCACATCATCAATTAAAACTTTGTCAAATAAATATTACCTCATCTACTTGAAGTACTTTTATTTGTTTTTAAGCAACCAACTTTTTTAATTATTTGTTTAATAAGCTATGAATTCATCAGAACTGGTTTGCTCAATAATTACCAAGTCCGTGTATGATGTAATATAATGGAGATTCAAATGTGTCCAAATGTTGTTTTAGTAATTTACTTTAGCTTTACGTATTTAATCATTTAGTCGTGAAACGGGTCAAATGTAGATCGATTTATTCATGTTTGTTTACAATATATGTAAATAAATAACTTTGGTTTAGCTCTACAATTCTCTTTATTTACAACCAAAGAGGTGAAACCTAGTGGTACATCTAATATAATAATTATAATGTTATATACAAGACATGCCCTTTTTTTCAAACGGTTAATTATGTATTAATAATTTAATATAAAATGATCGTCTAGCAAGGTGCCAAGTTGCTAGACATGACTATGTTGCAAATAATAACACAAGAAAAAAATGCTATATATGATTTTATTACATATGTAACAAAGAAAACGATACAATCATCATACACTATATCGATAGTAGCTTTGGATAAAGACGACAAGCTGAACAAAAACAGAATCAAGCTATGATTAATCTCAATTAACCAATCTAAACTGAATCAATCTCAATTGAATCAGATCAAAACTTTCAAACACAAATGATTAATACTGCTATTCAGCACTAATCCACTCAACTAAATTATTGAGTGTTCTATTACAAATGATCTTAATCAATAACCAGAAAATATGGCTGACAAAGTAGAGAGAAAAATACGAATAATATGCAGTTAATGTTATGAACCCTAATGGTTTATAACATAGCTTATATACATAAGCAAATAAGCCATTTGTCACAAATAGTCCCTCAACATCTTCAGTTTCAAACTGTCCAGCTTTAGTCCCTGACTTCACTATCTTGTTCACAAACAATCCAACCAGCCTTGTATCCTGCACATAACACTAATCATACAATAAGCCACTTTGGAATAAGATTATAACACTAATTTTATACTTTTAACATCTCCCCTTAATCTTATTCTCAAAGATATTGTCAAGAGTTAATTTTTGACATAAGAAATTATGAGATTTAATGTCCAACCCCTTAGTTAAGATATCTGCCACATTTTCTGCAGAATCAATTTTCTCAACCTTAATGACACCAGTCAAAATCTTTTCTCTAACAAAATGAAGATCAATCTCAAGGTGCTTAGTTCTTTCATGGAAAACAGGGTTGGTAGCAACTTTAATTGTTGATTTATTATCACAGAATACCTTGACAGGAAGTACATTATCTATATTTAAGTCCTTTAAAATTTTTAGAATCCAAATAACTTCACATGTAACTGAAGCCATTGCTCTATATTCACCTTCTGTACTAGACTTAGATATAGTACTCTGTTTTTTACTCTTCCAAGAAACTAAAGAATCACACAAATATACACAATAACCAGTCACACTTCTTCTACTAGAAATGCATTTAGCCCAATCTGAATCAACAAAGGCTTGAAGAGACAAAGAAGAAGACTTACTGATATTGATTCCTTTACCTGGAGCAGCTTTCAAGTATCTCAATACTCTCATAGCAACTTTTAAATGTGATGCAAGAGGTTTATGCATAAATTGACTAAGACAATGTATAGTATATGCAATGTCAGGTCTAGTATGTGTCAAATAAATAAGCTTTCCAATTAATTGTTGATATTCTGTAATATTTTTCAACACTGGATCACTATCAGATTCAATACTAGACAAATGCACATTAGGATCAAGAGGGACACCAACAGGTTTTCCAGCTAGCAATCCAAAACCAGCCAGAAGATCAAGGCAATACTTTCTTTGATTTAGGCAAAGACCATTTTCAGTATCAACCACTTCAATTCCCAAAAAGTATTTTAACTTGCCTAAATCCTTAATCATAAATTGAGATTTTAAGTAAGACTTAAAATCTTTTATTGCCATTTCATCATTTCCAGTAACAATTATATCATCCACATAAACAAGTAAGGCAATAAAGACATCTTTACTTCTTTTTGTAAACAAAGAATAATCACTTTTGCTTTGAGTGAAACCATTAGCAACAAGAGCACTAGTTAATTTAGCATTCCATTGCCTAGGTGCTTGTTTTAAGCCATATAAAGACTTTTTCAATTTGCAAACTCTTTTATCATTCTTATCAAAGAACCCTTCAGGTAATTTCATGTAAACAGTCTCATCAAGATCACCATATAGAAAGGCATTATTAACATCAAGTTGATGCAAGTTCCAACAGTTTTGAACAGCTAAAGTTATAAGACACCTAACAGTAACAATTTTTACAACAGGTGAGAAGGTTTCATCAAAATCTACCCATTCTCTTTGATTATAGCCTTTAGCAACTAATCTAGCCTTGTACCTTTCTATTTCTCCATTTGATTTATATTTATCTTATAAATCCATCTACACCCTATTGGTTCTCTACCACTAGGCAAATCAGTAACTTCCCAAGTGTCATTTCTATACAAGGCTTCCATCTCATCATTCATAGCATCCAACCAATGTGTTTCTTTACAAGCATCTATAAATCTTTGTGGTTCAATGCTTTTGTTAAGTTCAGAAATAAAACACATATTCTCTTTACTCAAAGCAGAATAACACATAAACTTTTCCAATCCATATTTAACATTACTGTTATATAACACATAATCTTTATATTTAATAGGCTGCACAGAATTTCTACCAGAACTTCTCAAAGTTGGAACAGGATTATCAATAACTTGAGTAGGAACAACATTTTCAGTTGGAATATTATCAACATTATTGTTACTTTGACTATGAATATCACTATCATTGTGATCAGAGTCACTTCCCTCAGATTGATTATTTTCTTCAAGTGTTGCTGTAATATCTATCTCATTGGTAGTATCATTAAAGATGCTGCCAGAATGAGTAGTACTACTACCTTCACTCTTCTGACTTACCTTATCCCTCTCTTCATCATTGGGAGTAGAATATTCATAATCAAAGAAATTATCTAAATTATTTTCAGAATTTAAAGGAAAAATACCATTTTTGTTTTGATTCTTTAAACAGGTTTTAAGAGGAAAAACATTTTCAACAAATTTAACATCTCTACTATAAAAAATGGTTTTATCATCCAAGGATAGAAGTTTGTAACCTTTCTTTGAATTTGAATACCCTAATAGAATACATTTGGTTGATCTGCTAGAAAATTTATTGTTATTATTCAAGATTTTAGAGAAACATAAACAACCAAATGTTCTTAAATGAGAGAGATTAGGCAATTGTCCAAAGACAAGTTCATAAGGTGACTTTCCTAATAGCACAGAAGATGGCAATCTGTTAATCAAATAAGTGGCAGTTAGAATGCATTCAGACCAGAGATTTAAAGGAATACCAGATTGAAAAAGCAAAGATCTAGCCACATTAAGAATATGCCTGTGTTTTCTTTCTACTATACCATTCTGTTGTGGTGTACATGGTATAGTAGTTTGATGAATGATACCATTCTTTTCAACAAACTCTGAGAATCTTTGATTGACAAACTCAGAACCATTATCACTTCTCAAAGTTTTAATAGTTTTATCAAATTGGTTTTTAAGCAGATTGTAAAAGACAACAACATTCTCAAACACCTCATCTTTAGATTTAAGAAGATAAACCCAAACTGCCCTTGTATAATCATCAACAATGGTTAAAAAATATCTATAACCACCTCTGCTAGTGACCTTATATGGACCCCATACATCCAAATGAATCAATTGTCCTAAAAAAGTAGACTTATGATTACTCAAAGGAAAACTGTCTCTAGTTTGTTTAGCTTTAAAACAAATTTCACACAAATGATCTCCATCATTTTTAAATTGCAGAGTGGACTGCAGCTGTTTTAAAACAGGAGTAGAAGGATGACCTAATCTATTATGCCACATAGATTTAGATACATTGCATGTTATATTCCTAGATATACCTTTGAAATTTTCAATCACATAATACAATCCACCACTTTGTTTACCAGTTCCCAGAACAGTCATTACTTTCAAACCCTGATGCATAAAATAACACATATGTTCATCAAAAGCAACTAAAATTTTGCTATCTCTAGCCACTTTGTGAACAGAAAGTAAACTGACACAATATTGAGGAACCACAAGTACATCATACAAAGTAAGATAATCAGTCAATTGCAAGTTACCAATCTTCTGTATAAAAGCAAAAGTACCATTAGGGTGACCTACTTTAATTTTTAAACTAGAAACATCAATAACATCAACCAGATTTCTATCAGTATAAGTGATATGGTGATTTGCACCAGAATCATTAATCCAGTCCTTCCTAAAAGGCTTGTTATTAATATTATTGGTAGAAGAAAAAAATTTATGAAAATTGTTATGAAAAATCTTGCTTTGATTAAATAACACACCTGCCATGTTAGCATTCACATTTTGCCCTGAATCTCCATTATCTTTGATTAAATTCATTATTCTAGCCATCTGCTCATCAGTAAAAGGAGCAGAAGAAGTGTGACAACTCATAATTAATTAACATCGGGTTAGTCCTAATCTCAATTAGACAGTCATTTGACGTGGAACTTATTAGACTTTTGGACTTTTGACTTAGTCAAAGTAGACGTATCTTGTTGACGTAGACTATTAGCTATCTAGACGAATGCCGAGTCTTTAAAAATAACTTTAAATTTATATTTAAAGGTTATGTCCTGTACGAAATAAAAAGACTATCTAGACTTAATATTGTAAAGTTCACTTTGACGAAACTTTATTGACTTGTCTTAATTAAAATGACACGAAGGAAAATACCATTACTTTACATTTTAATCTATTAGTCAAACGGTATTTAATCGTAAGCATTTTACCAAATTAGGGGTAAGGTATAAATCTAATTTTTGGCCACATGGACCAAAATTGTAAATGAAAGGCAGGGAGGGAAACACCAAGCCCCCCCCCCTATCTCTCTGTCTCCTTTTGATCAACACCAACACACACACACCACACAAAACACACAAATCACCCAAATACTCTCAATCTCTCTAGTCTTCTTCTACATCAGTTTTGCAAAGGAAAGATTTAGGGATTTTAAAGCTATAAATTGGTATTTGCATCATCAATCCCCATCTTCATCAATTATTCAAGAACATAAGTTTTGGTAAGTCTAAATCACCCCTTTTGCACCTATTTATGTTTACTTACTCTTTTCTAGTCATTTCGAGTTCTTACAAGGCCTAAAACAACTTAAAATGGAATCAAGGTTTAAATAGGGTTTTGGATTAATTTGATCATTTCGGAAGATTTAACGATGTTATGGACGAAATTATGGGCGGGGTTATGTGTATTTATGGTTTATAATGTTTAGTTATGCCTCATAATGGGTTACAAGCTCTTACAAATCGTTTCGGGTTGAATTGGGTCGAGTTTGAAGGGTTTTTGTTTGGTTTTCTGCATAAAACTGCAGCTACTGCCTTTTGGTCCAGAACTTGGCCACTGCGGCGCAGTGGCATAAGTTAGCCCCACTGCGGCGCAGTGGCTAGGTGTTTGATCATGGCTCACTGCGGCGCAGTGAGCTTGACTATGGCTCACTGCGGCGCAGTGAGCTTGACTATGGCTCACTGCGGCGCAGTGGTATGTTGCGGAAATATTGGACATTTCTAGTTTTTGGACAACTTGAACGTTTGGACTTGGTAAATATTGAATGGTACTTTAGACTACCTTATAATGACAATTTCATTGATATTGCCAACTAAAGTTAAATAATATTGAACATTGAATCACATTCTCGGTCAGGGCATTCTAGGATTGATAGCTAAGTAGTTGTACGTAGGGTACTTGTCGTCGTGAGATTTGATTCTCACCATTCGTGCTCATATCCTAGGTTTTGGATAGACGTGGAGACTAGACTGCTCTTATTCTCAGACTGCTCATACTTATAGCTCTGTGATCGCTAAGGTGAGTTTATGGCGCCCTTTTTCCTTTTACTTTGGGCCTGAAAAGCATGTACTGTATACACGACTACTTTATAAATGATTTGTCTTTGTCTATGCCATGAGATTTGGTAAATGAAATCATTTGTCTTATAATTGCCATGTTGACGGCTGTCTGAAAATGTGTATACATGTCTTATGAAATTTTGATCTATATGTCTTGACTTGCCATATTGTCGGCTGACTAAATTGTTCTTTGTGTTTGACGAACTAAAATGATCCCTCTTATGTAGTTATTACCATTATGAGATCCTAATGGTTGTCTTGTCAGATTTTGTGCCTGACTGTCTTTGTTCTGGTCCGCACCCCATTTTAGACGGGAGACCTGTGCGAGGTATTTTGGTCCGCACCCCATTGTTGACGGGAGACCTGTGCGAGGTATTCTGGTCCGCACCCCATTGTTGACGGGAGACCTGTGCGAGGTATACTGGTCCGCACCCCATTGTTGACGGGAGACCTGTGCGAGGGAAATTAGTCTTATTATCGGATATTGATCCCGACTGTCTTGTCTTAATATTGAGGTCAGATTTAGGTCTGGACCGTCTTGTCTTCGTATTATGGTCGGACTTCGGTCTGGACCGTCCTGTCTTAATTAACTACAATAAACGACGATTGATCTTTTAGTCAAACACACTGTAAACTCACCAACTATTTCGATAGTTGATCCTCTCAAATTTCATGCTTTTCAGGTGACCATCAGTAAGTCGTGGAATCGTATTTGGCATAATAGGGCCAATCTTTTGACTTTGGACGTACAATTAGCATCAGACATTGAGGACTCTCATGCTTTTGGCTTTAGTTGTATTTGACTGTCCAATTTATTGAACTTGTATTCAGTGGGCCCAGTTCCAAACGAGGATGACTTGTATCCGTATTTTGGGGTCCACACTTTGAACGATTGTACTTGTATTGACTTGTATTGGCATAAATGGATGTAATCTCTATTAACCTTCTGATTAGTACGCGATTCTTTGTTAACCCTGTATTTCCGCTACAACGGGGTGTGACAAGAAGTAACAGTAGACTGAGAATGATTAGAATTAGTATGATTACTTGAAACTTTCTTATTACCAGGTTGGAAACCATTATTTCTCTTTTTACCAAAATCATAAGGATAACCAATGATTTTAAAACATTTATCAACAGTATGTCCATTAAAACCACAATTCTCACAAACCACAGAAGGACCTTTAGAACCTTGAGAACTACCTGAACTACCAACTTTGTTTGATTTAGACCAATAGTTAGCAGAAGGAAAATTCTTATTATTGTTGATTTTAGACACAAAAGCAGAAGACTGTGATCTTTGATTAGCATTAGAAGAAGAAGCAGATAACCCTCTATGTGACTCATCTCTGGACAAGATAGAATAAGCAGTTTTTAAATCAGGTAAAGGATCTTTAGTTAAGATATTACTCCTACTATTCATATACACATCATCAAGACCCATTAAGAACTGCATGAGTTTAATCAATTGAGAATGCTTAGAAAAATCTTGAGCAGCATGACAAGTACACCTAGGTAGCTGAACTAAAGCATCAAATTGTTTCCACAAAGCATTTAATTTATGATAATAATCAGATAAAGGCATACCAAGGTTATAGTTAATACCGAGTTTTTCCGCTGGAAAAAAAACTCAATCTATAGCCATTTCATTTCAAAAGGGAATCTAAGTCTATTTAGGTTTAGGATACTTATTTCAGGAGTTATATTATTTGTCTATAATTAGACCTAACCTGATCAACTACGTCCCGATTATGTAAAATAATATAAGGCTCGAAATAAATATCTTAGATTTTGTATATACGTTATAGTTTGGATTATATTCACAACATATTTAAATGTGGTGGGAAGGCTGCGGGTGACCCTATATATAAACATTGAAGGTATGTTAGGAATAGAAACTCAAATCGTATGTGTATGCATAAGGTTTATATACGTGATAGTTTGGATTATATTAACAACATATTTAAATGTGGTGGGAAGGCTGCGGGTGACCCTATATATAAGCATTTCAAATATGTTGGTAATAGAAACCCAAACCAAATGTGTGTAATCTAGACAAAGATTTCTTTAAAACTCAAATTGCGTACTGTATCATCCATTTGAGACGTACTGCCTTATCCATTTGACTTATATGGATTCTTTGACTATCTTTTCAGACTAGTCATGTCGGATGGAGTTAGCTCAAATGCTGTTGTACCTTGTACACCTCCAGTTCTGTCATAGCAAACTCCATTCCTTGTGTTCCTAACTCTTATGAAGAGGAACCAATGGAGGAATCGGGCAATGAATCACGCCCTATCAATCTAGTGTCATCTTCCAGTGAATCTGGAGGTGAACATGTGTCTATCCATGTTCAATCATCTGTAACACCGGTATCTCCATATCAGAGGAGGACTATCGAGGGAACTCATATGCCTTATGCTCCTAAAGACCCTTATGCTCCTGGTCCTTCTGCACCAGTTCAGGGCAACTGTGGACTTGGTCTTTCATTCTTTCAGGGAGATCCGTATGCGGCGGGTCCCTCCAGAGTGCCTGTCTACAATCCAAGTGCCGTTATGCCAGTTGCATCTGCAGCTGATAGGTCAGAATATTATCGCCGCCAATTGTCAAGGATGAACAATTCCCTCATCTGCACCAGAGAGAAAATAGAGAATCAAGCTCAGGCGTTGACTGGAGCTTATCATCAGGCGGCTGAGGCTATGTCCGTTGCTAGAGAAGGAAGGGAAACTATTGGGAGGTTGATCTGGATGATGTCCATCGTGGTGGTTTTGGTGGTGGCTTTGCTAGTCGTTGTTATTTGCAAGATGTAGTCTTGTAATAATCTTTCTGTATTGTAAGTCTAGAACTTATAACAACTCGTACTTCTGTACTTTGAGTTGTAGTCTATCTTTCGTGGATGTATTTCCCACGTGTCTTTAAATCGTATTGCTCCGACTATGTAGTCTATCGTTGTGGATGAAGTTTCCCACATGTTTTTGGATTGTACATACCAGACTATGTAAAATTTTGAACATCAATGAAATACGATTGTCTTTTGGCTTACGTACTTGTTCAGGCTATGTCAACTGCTTATTCTTAGCTCTAGAAATATGACTTTCCATCTTTTATTGTCTTGTCTAGTACATGAATTCATACAAGTCAACAATTTGTGACTTGCATTGTACTGTCATCTGTCTTGCAAAGCTACTTTCTATTTAACCTATCAAGGAAGTCTCTAAATGACATTTTTGTTCATATCTTAGACTTATGGCTCCTAAGACGAAAAGCAAAGTTCAGAAAAAGGCTCAAGTCAAGAAAACTGCACCAAAGAGAGTTACTAGATCAACTCCTAAATCCAATACAGCTGAACAGGAAGAACCTGTAATCCAGCAAGAACCAGAAACTGCTACTGTCCAGGTGAACACTGGTCCTACCCCAAATACTGGCGGGGATAATAATATGGCAGCATTTGTGACACAACAGTTGTTAGCTGCTATGCCTACTTTGGTCGCCCAGATCACGGCAAGCATGAACGCCAATAATAACCATCGGGCTGACAATAGCAACAATGTCGAGCCTACTGCTGAACAAGTTATCCCACGAGGTCATAATCACTGGAGTGATTTTAAGACCTTCACTTATTGCAAGCCAAAGGAATTTCATGGCACCGAAGGTCCTGTCGGTCTAATAAGTTGGCTGGAAAGCATTGAGGCAGTGCTCCATATCAGCCGTTGTGCCGAAGAGCACAAAGTGGAGTATGCAGCCTCTCAGTTTCAAAAGCACGCTCTGTCATGGTGGAACGAACAGATAAGGACTCGTGGCCAAGAGCCGGCATATAGCATACCTTGGTTGAACTTTAAAAGGATGCTCATGGAAAAGTACTGTCCTCGTGAGGAAGTACAGAAAATGGAAGGCGAATTCTGGAATCATGGTATGATTGGACTAGACAATGAGAGATACACAACTCGTTTTCATGAGTTGGCTAGACTAGTTCCTCGTATGGTAGATACGGAGGAGAAATTGATCGAGAGATACTGTTATGGCTTGTCACCTGATGTCCGAAGGTTGGTAGCCGCTTTTAATCCTATGACTCTTCAAGCGGCAGTTAGTGCAACCAACCGGATGGTGATAGACTTGAAAAGAACCACTGGTTCTTCTGTTGGAACTGAAGTGGTCAAGAGAAGGAGTGATCATGCCTCTGGTAGTGGATATGGTGGCGGTGGAAATGGCAAGAGGTTTAGGACTGCCAGAAACTTTGCGGTAGTTACTCAGGACGTCACGAGGTACACTGGCGCAGATCCTAGGTGTAATCTCCATCACAGAGGAAATTGTCCCACTTGTCGCCGTTGTAAAAGGGCGGGACATCTGGAAAAGTTTTGTAGGGGCAAGGCACTAGCTCAATGCTACGAATGTGGGAGCGAAACCCATCTGCGACCTGCATGTCCAAGACTCAATCTGAACCCGAACAACAATGCAATGGTTCCAGTAAAGAACAATGCGGGGAATAATCAAGCAAGGAATTAAGGTGGACAAGGCAGATGTCGAGTGTTTGCTTTGGATGCTGCTGATGCACGACGTGACCCCAACGTGGTGATAGGTACATTCATACTCAATAATCATTACGTATTTGTGCTATTCGACTCCGGAGCTGATAAAAGCTTTATATCCTTAGAATTCTATTCTCGGTTTAACTTAGTAGCAATCCCCATGAAAGGAACTTATATCGTTGAATATGCAAACGGTAAAAAGTATATTGCTAGAGACCATTTAGTAGATTGCAATTTGACATTGTCTGGCGAAACCTTTAAAATTAATCTTATTCCCATAGAACTCAGTAGTTTTGATGTAATTGTTGGAATGGACTGGTTATCTAAGGTTAGAGCTGAAATAATGTGTTACGAGAAGATTGTTAGAATACCCCTTCAGAATGACGAAACCCTAGTAGTGCAAGGAGACAAGTCAGGGAAGGAATTGATTTTAGTGTCGGCGATAAAGGCAAATAGATACTTACAAAAAGAATACCCTGCCTTCTTGGCACTAGTTGTTGAAAGGAAGCCGAAGAGTAAAGACATTCAAGACATTCCAGTAGTTAAAGATTTTCCGGAGGTATTTCCTGAAGAATTGACGGGGCTTCCACCTCACAGACCAGTTGAGTTTGGAATAGACTTAGTCCCTGGAGCTGCACCTGTGGCCAAGGCACCCTATCGCCTTGCGCCGTCAGAAATGCAAGAATTATCCGAACAACTTCAAGAGTTGTTAGCTAAAGGACTAATTCGCCCAAGTTCATCCCCTTGGGGAGCTCCTATCCTATTCGTTAAGAAGAAAGACGGCTCTATGCGTATGTGTATTGATTACAGAGAATTGAACAAGTTGACTGTCAAGAACAGGTACCTTTGCCTCGTATTGACGACTTGTTTGATCAATTGGAAGGTGCATCACATTTTTCCAAGATTGATCTCAGATCTGGGTATCATCAACTCAGAGTCAGAGAGACGGATATTCCTAAAACAGCCTTCAGAACTCGTTATGGTCATTATGAGTTTTTGGTTATGCCGTTTGGTTTAACCAATGCACCTGCTGTGTTTATGGACTTAATGAATAGAGTATGTCGACCATATCTAGACAAGTTTGTCATCGTGTTCATTGATGACATACTAATCTACTCGAGAACTAAAGACGAACATGAAGGTCATCTGAGGACTATTCTACAACTACTCAAGGATCAAAAGTTGTACGCTAAATTCTCAAAATGTGAATTCTGGATTAGAGAGGTACACTTCTTGGGTCATGTAGTAAATGCAGGTGGAATCCAGGTAGATCCATCTAAGGTCGAGGCGATAAAGAAGTGGGAAGCCCCTAAGACTCCGACAGAAATCCGTCAATTTCTTGGACTGGCTGGCTATTACAGGAGATTCATTGAGAATTTCTCTAAGGTTGCTCAATCTTTGACTTTATTAACTCATAAGACTAAGGAGTTTATTTGGCAGGATGCCCAAGAAAAGGCATTTCAGACGTTAAAGGACAGACTGTGTAATGCTCCTATTCTAGCATTACCGAATGGCATTGAAAATTTCGTGGTATACTGTGACGCCTCACATCAGGGCATGGGATGTGTACTTATGCAGGAAGGTAAGGTCATTGCTTACGCTTCTAGACAGCTCAAGATCCACGAAAAGAACTATGCAACCCACGATCTAGAACTCGGAGCGGTTGTCTTTGCATTAAAAATTTGGAGACATTATCTGTATGGTACCAAGTGTACTGTATTCACGGATCACAAAAGCCTTCAGCATATCTTCGATCAGAAAATGCTGAATATGCGACAACGACGGTGGGTAGAATTACTCAGTGACTACGACTGTGATCTTAAATATCATCCCGGTAAAGCCAATGTTGTTGCTGACGCGCTAAGTCGAAAAGATAGAATTTCACTATCTGTCATAACAAGAGCAAGTTCTTATCTTGGCTCGTCATTAAGGGATAGAGTTTTAGACGATCAAAATGAAGCCCTACAGCCAGGACGTATCGAGAAAGAAGCATTGTGGAATGCTGAACGTTTGTTTGAATTGGATGGCGATGGAATCCGACATGTTAAGGGCAGAGTGTGGATTCCCAAATATAATGGACTTAGAGAACTCTTGATGAACGAGAGTCATCGATCTAAATATTCAATCCATCCTGGTGCTGACAAAATGTACCATGGACTAAAGGACTTTTATTGGTGGCCTGGTATGAAAAGAGATATCGCCATTTATGTCTCAAAGTGTCTAAATTGTTCAATGGTCAAGGCGGAGCACCAAAAGCCTTCTGGGATGCTCCAACAACCCAAAATTCCTGACTGGAAATGGGAACAGATTACTATGGACTTTATTACTAAACTGCCTCGAACCCTGAGAGGATACGATACTATTTGGGTCATTGTCGACCGTTTGACGAAGTCTGCTCATTTCATTCCAATCCGAGAGAGTTGGAAGATAAGGAAATTGTCTCAATTATATATTGAAAAGATCGTATCACTTCATGGCGTTCCTTTGTCTATTATCTCTGATCGTGATGGTCGTTTCACTTCACAATCTTGGAGATATTTTCAAGACGCCCTAGGCACTCAATTGCACTTAAGTACGGCTTACCATCCACAGACTGACGGACAAAGTGAACGTACCATCCAGACTTTAGAGGACATGCTTCGGGCATGTGTCATTGACTTCAAAGGTAGTTGGGATACCTTTTTGCCGTTAGCTGAATTTTCATATAACAACAGCTATCACACTAGCATCAAATGTGCGCCTTATGAGGCTTTATACGGACGAAAATGTAGATCTCCTGTCTGTTGGCTTGATGCTGGAGAACGTCGTTTATTCAAGTATGGACTAGTTCAGAAGACTACTGATCAAATTGTTGAAATAAAGGCACGGCTGAAGGCGGCTCAAGATCGCCAAAAGAACTATGCCGACCGTAGACGGAAACCACTTGAGTTTCAAGTGGGAGACAAAGTCATGTTGAAAGTGTCGCCTTGGAAAGGCACTGCACGTTTTGGCGTATGAGGGAAACTTAGTCCTCGTTATATCGGACCATTCGAAATTATTCAAAGAATTGGTTCCGTGGCTTACAAGCTCGATTTACCTAAGGAGCTAGAACACGTTCATCACATATTTCACATTTCGAATCTTAAGAAATGTCTGACTGATGAGACTTTAGTCGTACCTGCCGAAGAGCTGCAAGTGACTGACTCTCTTCAATTCGTTGAAGAACCTGTTGAAATTTTAGACCAACAGCTCAAACAACTTAGACGTAGTCGTATCAAATTGGTCAAAGTTCGTGGAACTCAAAACATGGTCCCGACTCGACTTGGGAACGTGAAGACTATATGAGGGATAACTATCCTCATCTTTTTACTGAGCAAGACTTGATTTCGGGACGAAATCCTTAGAAGTCGGGGATGCTGTGACAACTCATAATTAATTAACATCGGGTTAGTCCTAATCTCAATTAGACAGTCATTTGACGTGGAACTTATTAGACTTTTGGACTTTTGACTTAGTCAAAGTAGACGTATCTTGTTGACGTAGACTATTAGCTATCTAGACGAATGCCGAGTCTTTAAAAATAACTTTAAATTTATATTTAAAGGTTATGTCCTGTACGAAATAAAAAGACTATCTAGACTTAATATTGTAAAGTTCACTTTGACGAAACTTTATTGACTTGTCTTAATTAAAATGACACGAAGGAAAATACCATTACTTTACATTTTAATCTATTAGTCAAACGGTATTTAATCGTAAGCATTTTACCAAATTAGGGGTAAGGTATAAATCTAATTTTTGGCCACATGGACCAAAATTGTAAATGAAAGGCAGGGAGGGAAACACCAAGCCCCCCCCCTATCTCTCTGTCTCCTTTTGATCAACACCAACACACACACACCACACAAAACACACAAATCACCCAAATACTCTCAATCTCTCTAGTCTTCTTCTACATCAGTTTTGCAAAGGAAAGATTTAGGGATTTTAAAGCTATAAATTGGTATTTGCATCATCAATCCCCATCTTCATCAATTATTCAAGAACATAAGTTTTGGTAAGTCTAAATCACCCCTTTTGCACCTATTTATGTTTACTTACTCTTTTCTAGTCATTTCGAGTTCTTACAAGGCCTAAAACAACTTAAAATGGAATTAAGGTTTAAATAGGGTTTTGGATTAATTTGATCATTTCGGAAGATTTAACGATGTTATGGACGAAATTATGGGCGGGGTTATGTGTATTTATGGTTTATAATGTTTAGTTATGCCTCATAATGGGTTACAAGCTCTTACAAATCGTTTCGGGTTGAATTGGGTCGAGTTTGAAGGGTTTTTGTTTGGTTTTCTGCATAAAACTGCAGCTACTGCCTTTTGGTCCAGAACTTGGCCACTGCGGCGCAGTGGCATAAGTTAGCCCCACTGCGGCGCAGTGGCTAGGGGCTGTTTGATCATGGTTAGCTCACTGCGGCGCAGTGAGCTTAACTATGGCTCACTGCGGCGCAGTGGTATGTTGCGGAAATATTGGACATTTCTAGTTTTTGGACAACTTGAACGTTTGGACTTGGTGAATATTGAATGGTACTTTAGACTACCTTATAATGACAATTTCATTGATATTGCCAACTAAAGTTAAATAATATTGAACATTGAATCACATTCTCGGTCAGGGCATTCTAGGATTGATAGCTAAGTAGTTGTACGTAGGGTACTTGTCGTCGTGAGATTTGATTCTCACCATTCGTGCTCATATCCTAGGTTTTGGATAGACGTGGAGACTAGACTGCTCTTATTCTCAGACTGCTCATACTTATAGCTCTGTGATCGCTAAGGTGAGTTTATGGCGCCCTTTTTCCTTTTACTTTGGGCCTGAAAAGCATGTACTGTATACACGACTACTTTATAAATGTCTTTGTCTATGCCATGAGATTTGGTAAATGAAATCATTTGTCTTATAATTGCCATGTTGACGGCTGTCTGAAAATGTGTATACATGTCTTATGAAATTTTGATCTATATGTCTTGACTTGCCATGTTGTCGGCTGACTAAATTGTTCTTTGTGTTTGACGAACTAAAATGATCCCTCTTATGTAGTTATTACCATTATGAGATCCTAATGGTTGTCTTGTCAGATTTTGTGCCTGACTGTCTTTGTTCTGGTCCGCACCCCATTGTAGACGGGAGACCTGTGCGAGGTATTTTGGTCCGCACCACATTATAGATGGGAGACCTGTGCGAGGTATACTGGTCCGCACCCCATTGTTGACGGGAGACCTGTGCGAGGGAAATTAGTCTTATTATCGGATATTGATCCCGACTGTCTTGTCTTAATATTGAGGTCAGATTTAGGTCTGGACCGTCTTGTCTTCGTATTATGGTCGGACTTCGGTCTGGACCGTCCTGTCTTAATTAACTACAATAAACGACGATTGATCTTTTAGTCAAACACACTGTAAACTCACCAACTATTTCGATAGTTGATCCTCTCAAATTTCATGCTTTTCAGGTGACCATCAGTAAGTCGTGGAATCGTTTTTGGCATAATAGGGCCAATCTTTTGACTTTGGACGTACAATTAGCATCAGACATTGAGGACTCTCATGCTTTTGGCTTTAGTTGTATTTGACTGTCCAATTTATTGAACTTGTATTCAATTAGCATCAGACATTGAGGACTCTCATGCTTTTGGCTTTAGTTGTATTTGACTGTCCAATTTATTGAACTTGTATTCAATTAGCATCAGACATTGAGGACTCTCATGCTTTTGGCTTTAGTTGTATTTGACTGTCCAATTTATTGAACTTGTATTCAATTAGCATCAGACATTGAGGACTCTCATGCTTTTGGCTTTAGTTGTATTTGACTGTCCAATTTATTGAACTTGTATTCAATTAGCATCAGACATTGAGGACTCTCATGCTTTTGGCTTTAGTTGTATTTGACTGTCCAATTTATTGAACTTGTATTCAATTAGCATCAGACATTGAGGACTCTCATGCTTTTGGCTTTAGTTGTATTTGACTGTCCAATTTATTGAACTTGTATTCAATTAGCATCAGACATTGAGGACTCTCATGCTTTTGGCTTTAGTTGTATTTGACTGTCCAATTTATTGAACTTGTATTCAGTGGGCCCAGTTCCAAACGAGGATGACTTGTATCCGTATTTTGGGGTCCACACTTTGAACGATTGTACTTGTATTGACTTGTATTGGCATAAATGGATGTAATCTCTATTAACCTTCTGATTAGTACGCGATTCTTTGTTAACCCTGTATTTCCGCTACAATGGGGTGTGACAAGAAGTAACAGTAGACTGAGAATGATTAGAATTAGTATGATTACTTGAAACTTTCTTATTACCAGGTTGGAAACCATTATTTCTCTTTTTACCAAAATCATAAGGATAACCAATGATTTTAAAACATTTATCAACAGTATGTCCATTAAAACCACAATTCTCACAAACCACAGAAGGACCTTTAGAACCTTGAGAACTACCTGAACTACCAACTTTGTTTGATTTAGACCAATAGTTAGCAGAAGGAAAATTCTTATTATTGTTGATTTTAGACACAAAAGCAGAAGACTGTGATCTTTGATTAGCATTAGAAGAAGAAGCAGATAACCCTCTATGTGACTCATCTCTGGACAAGATAGAATAAGCAGTTTTTAAATCAGGTAAAGGATCTTTAGTTAAGATATTACTCCTACTATTCATATACACATCATCAAGACCCATTAAGAACTGCATGAGTTTAATCAATTGAGAATGCTTAGAAAAATCTTGAGCAGCATGACAAGTACACCTAGGTAGCTGAACTAAAGCATCAAATTGTTTCCACAAAGCATTTAGTTTATGATAATAATCAGATAAAGGCATACCATTCTGACATAGAGAATTAATCTTATGATGCAAATTAAAAATCACAGAACCATCTACTTTATCATAAGTTTCTTTCAATTCTTGCCAAATAAGAGAAGCTTTTCTAAAAAATTAGGGTTTTTCTTCGATCGAATCAAACAGACAAATCAGATCGGTGATCGAAAGATCATACGCCGCTCTGATACCATGAACAAAAACAGAATCAAACTATGATTAATCTCAATTAACAAACAACAATAACACACAAGCAATAAAATTCAACACAAAATAAGAATAATAAAAAAAACTTATATATATATATTTTTTGAAAATATCTTTCTTTCACAAATGTGCCAGGGACAGGATTTCACACCTCTCAAGGAGATAGGTCAAGTTTAACACGAATGTTTTTACAAGAGAAAGTGAGAAAAAAAAATTCTGATAACAAACAACTTTTAATAAAAGAGGAAGAAGGATGCAAACAGTGCTTTTGGATGAATCAGCGGAAGACGAGATCTACTTTTCAATCGATTCACTTAGTCGATTGAACAAGCAGAAAAGGAGATCTAGATTTCAATCGATTCGCTTAGTCGATTGAAGAACTAGACCAAGAAGATTTCAGATCTGTACCAGAAAACCCTGATATATTATTATTATTGAATTTATTAAATTGATTTAGGGTTTTGAAAGCACAACCAGAAAAAACACCAGATCTATACACCAAATCTTCAGAGAATGAAGATCGCACCGTAAATCGCCCAAACAAACCACACAGAAACCCTAACCCTAATTTTCTAAAAAATTAGGGTTTTTCTTCGATCGAATCAAACAGACAAATCAGATCGGTGATCGAAAGATCATACGCCGCTCTGATACCATGAACAAAAACAGAATCAAACTATGATTAATCTCAATTAACAAACAACAATAACACACAAGCAATAAAATTCAACACAAAATAAGAATAATAAAAAAAACTTATATATATATATTTTTTGAAAATATCTTTCTTTCACAAATGTGCCAGGGACAGGATTTCACACCTCTCAAGGAGATAGGTCAAGTTTAACACGAATGTTTTTACAAGAGAAAGTGAGAAAAAAAAATTCTGATAACAAACAACTTTTAATAAAAGAGGAAGAAGGATGCAAACAGTGCTTTTGGATGAATCAGCGGAAGACGAGATCTACTTTTCAATCGATTCACTTAGTCGATTGAACAAGCAGAAAAGGAGATCTAGATTTCAATCGATTCGCTTAGTCGATTGAAGAACTAGACCAAGAAGATTTCAGATCTGTACCAGAAAACCCTGATATATTATTATTATTGAATTTATTAAATTGATTTAGGGTTTTGAAAGCACAACCAGAAAAAACACCAGATCTATACACCAAATCTTCAGAGAATGAAGATCGCACCGTAAATCGCCCAAACAAACCACACAGAAACCCTAACCCTAATTTTCTAAAAAATTAGGGTTTTTCTTCGATCGAATCAAACAGACAAATCAGATCGGTGATCGAAAGATCATACGCCGCTCTGATACCATGAACAAAAACAGAATCAAGCTATGATTAATCTCAATTAACCAATCTAAACTGAATCAATCTCAATTGAATCAGATCAAAACTTTCAAACACAAATGATTAATACTGCTATTCAGCACTAATCCACTCAACTAAATTATTGAGTGTTCTATTACAAATGATCTTAATCAATAACCAGAAAATATGGCTGACAAAGTAGAGAGAAAAATACGAATAATATGCAGTTAATGTTATGAACCCTAATGGTTTATAACATAGCTTATATACATAAGCAAATAAGCCATTTGTCACAAATAGTCCCTCAACATCTTCAGTTTCAAACTGTCCAGCTTTAGTCCCTGACTTCACTATCTTGTTCACAAACAATCCAACCAGCCTTGTATCCTGCACATAACACTAATCATACAATAAGCCACTTTGGAATAAGATTATAACACTAATTTTATACTTTTAACACAAGCCAACGAAGAAAAATTGTACCTAAATAGATAAACTTAAGTTTGCCGTTATGTTACTAAAAATACACTATCTAAAATACACATAACTCCAAGTTAAGTTCGTCATTATTACGTATGTTTAATCTTTTAATTATTTATTTCATTTTCCGATTATTAATAAAAATGACAATTATAAAAAGTAAAAGTCATACACAGAATCCATGGCCCCAGGAATAGCCCCATTCCCACTTGAACCGCGTACCGGTACCACCACCCAAATCTCTTCTCTTCTTTTGCTTAATATATATATATAATCTTTTACACAATATTTTTCCTTTTCATATCGACCACTATATTTTTTCTTTTTATTTTTCTTTCCAAAATGCAAATGAGTTCAATATCTCCAAGTTTCACTAGCCATTCTTCTAACAACCTAGCGGATATTGCCGCTAGAGTTGTTGAAGAATTTCGTATCGAAAATGGTCATGCCGACCAACTTGATGATATCTATAGTAACGATTTTTATGATGATATTAGTCTTGTTACGGAAAAACAAACACAACATGAAAACGAACACATAAAAAAAGAAGACGAAGAAGAAGAAGAAGAAAAAGAGTTTGAATTTGCGGTTATTTGCAACAATAATTCAAGTTTATCTCCATTATCACCAATTTCGGCTGATGAAATATTTTTTAATGGGGAAATAGTTCCACGGTACCCTTTGTTTGACCAAAGTTTGTTATTAGATAGCAAAAATGATATAATTGCGTCTAATAATGAAACAAAATTAGTTGGTTTGAAACATTCGTCTAAGGATGTCAGACGACAACCTTTGAGCATGTTTTTTAATGAAGATCGAGATAATAATAGTACGGTTTCTTGTTCTTCTTCTGAATCAGATGATTTAGATGGAGCTGCTCCAGGGACATATTGTATTTGGAAACCAAAAGAAGAGTTATTGTTAGAAGAAGAAAAGTGTAAAAAAAGTAATTCGACTGGAAATTCTTCTAAAAGATGGAAGTTAAGAAATTTGCTTAGCCGGAGTCATAGTGACAGAAATTTTAGTAAAGATGATGCGGCTTCCATTGTTGTTTTTAGTCCGAAAAAGGGTGAGAAATCGGCAAAAGTCGCCGGAGCTGAAGATGATGACGATGAAATAGAGCTGCCGGCAAAGACGGTGGTAAATGAAAAAATTAAATCGAAAAAAGAAGGTAATCGTATTCGATCTTTTGTTTCATTTAAAGAAATGAGATTCTGATGATTAATTAGGGTGTGTTAAGAAATGTGACTTTTATTACAGTATAAGGTTTTAAGATCTTTGAGCAGTCTATAGTTAGTTAGTTTTTTTTCTTTAATTTTGTATATAAACATGTATGTATCTATTTTTGATCAAATTGATTTTTGGTTGGAAAAACTTGTTGTAACCGGAGAGTTTGGCCGGCGACGGTGTGGATGGGTGGTGGGGCTAGACATGTTTTATTGGAAAAGTAAAAGGGGGTAAAGTGGGAGTTAAGAAAAGTTAAAGGGGTTTGAGGATTACGGAGCGTAGGAAAGAGGTGTGGGACTGTGGGGTAGTTGATATCACACTATATTTGTGTGGGGGGCAAGTATGTCTATCTCTGTTTATTGGTTAATGAGCTACAAATGTGGATTTCATTTGATTTTCAACAATGTGTAATTAGTGATTTCGTATTAATGAAAGTTTCTTCCACTATCAATTTGTTTATTTGATACTCGTAATTGGTTGTCCACTATATCAATGTGTAATTAACAAATTAGCAAGTGTAGTCATCTCAACTAGTAGATGTCTTTTTGATTTTAACTATAATTTGAGTGTTTAATACTCTAAAGTGACAAATCTGTAGTTTTTCATGATTCACCTGTAATGACTCATACCTCATAGTCTACATCTCGTAGTCTAGAGGACATGTAGGACTTCACCATTGTATGGTAATGTGTTTCTTGATATCGAATACCGACTGATTGTTCAGAAAAAATTTTGTTTTTTTTTTCCAACAAAAATGGTCTTAACAATTTTTAAAATTTTGTTATCTGATGTAAATACCGAGATGATATTAAAACCTTGCATTATTTTATCTAATGTAAATTCTAATTTCTATTTATCTATTTTATATGAGAGTTTGAGGGAGGATCCCCATTTGATATTGATGGATGAAACAATAGACAATTTGTTATATATTTCAATACACATGTGTTTTTTTTACTTCCCCTACATAAAATGCTTTGAACTTTTTACGGATTTTATGATTAGAGACATTTTATGATTAGAAAATATAGTTATAAAAAAATTAGGAACCCACAGTACTTTCAATTGGGCCAAGCCAATATAAAGTTCAATTATTAATTTATTGAAATACAAAGTTAACCTTAATGACAAGCAAAATAAAATGTTAACGATGTCATAATTAAGTCAATGTGCAAAAATAAAAACTTATTTGCTTTTACAGTAAATCAAACTCCTTTTTCTTTATTATAACAATATATATTATAAATAATAATTAGTATTGTCAATGTCATTTAAATCACAAGATATAATAAAATGTTGATGTTATTAATTCAATGTTATTATCAACAATACTAACGTTACTAACCTTATCACGAACAGGGCATGAAATAGAGAGCCAAAATATTGAAGATTTTAATTTAATTTGGTAAAATATAATCAATATTGTCATGTCATAATATAAGTTGTGATGGTAAATATAAACCCTCAATCCATTATTTATCAGGAGTTTGGCATTAAATTATAAGAAGCTTCCGTATATATATTTTGTAGTCTAGACCATGCATACGGATATTCATGCATATATATATTAACGAATTAACATGAATATCTTTGGCCTAGCTATTTGAAATAATCCAAATCATTGACCTTCCTAAAAAGTAAATTCTTGATTTTTATAAGTTTTTTTTTAAAAAAAAAAAAGAAAAAGAAACTTACTCAAGTTTTGTTACGCAAGGTAACACCCCACCTTTAGGCTTTAGGTTACCTCATTTTTTGAGAAAAGTTAAAGGGATCATCAACACTTGAAAGAAAGAAAAGAGAAGTTTATAGAGGCAAACACTAAAAAAAGAACCAAATATAGTCAATTAGTCTTTGTCTTCTTAAAAGAATAAACTATAAAAACACCACATCCCCCACCGAAAATACTTTATAACCGGTTTGGTGGAAATATATAAAGTATCTTTAGAAGGAACGATATCGTAATGTAAACAAAGAGTTGGTTTTTATCGGACAATTACATTACAAAATGTAATCAAAAGTCCTTACATCGATATTCTTAAAAAATTTAAAGGCAAATTAACTACACTTACATCTAATTTACATAATATTAACAAATTTGTCCTGCACGAGACTTTAACCTATCAATTTATAGCATCAGTGCACCACACATACCATTGAAGCTAACTCAAGAGTAATAGTCCATAAATTTTTATGTAAGGAGGTGATATGTATATTAACATGTCCACTTCATACATATAACCATAACTATATAAGTTGAAGTACATTTGTAGTTATGAGACAACCTTCTCAATTTATTATTAATTTTTTTTTCTTTTGAACGGCAGAAAAATATTATTAATAAAATATCAGCTAGCAAGGCGCTAGAGGCATAAAATTACAATCCAACATAGAAATACAACAGAAACACATAGCAAAAACCCTCCATCTCAATTTATTTATACTCCCTTAAAAGAAACTGAATCCATCTCCCTTAGATTTAAGAACTTGATATGTCTTATTTACCCTCCATCTTAATACATCATTATTTCCATTTTATAGAATGTGACTAAAATGCCCTTAAAATAAATTCAGCCTCTATCTCTCCCTTACGCAGAAACACATAGCAAAAACCCTAACTCAAAATTCGTCTCCCTCCTCCCCCATTTCACATCCCACCGCAAAAATTCATCACATCTCCGGCCGCAATGAAATTACTTTTACGTTAATAACCACACCGTCACCGCCGCCGTTATCGTCGCTGCATTGCACGAGCACCAATCTAGTGTATATTATGTATTTATGTATGTTAGTATGTAGGTGTGTAAATTGACTTCTTATACAAATCACTTATCAAATTTATGACTTACCAATATTTGAGAAAAGAAAAGAGCGGGGTTCAAGCGTGACACTTTAACATAACCCATAGATTTTCATATGTGTACCCAACTACCCAATATGTATAACCCATGTATTTAGTTCTTTGAAAACGCTTATAAAATCAATATATCCAGGTATTTTTAAATCAAGTTACCGAATATCTTTGAAGTTGTCTTGTATTAGACTAATAATGTACTATAATTGATTAATAATTTCAAGAAAAGAAGAGAAACAATTAATCTCTACATAATTTTAAAGAGTGAACTTTTATTCAGTGAGAAAAAAGGAGTAAATTGGGGGACGAAAAACTCCAGGGAATATTAGAGCATTCACAGTGGGTGACACTCATTCTCCAAGGACTAGTCCCTGTCAGCTCCACATCAGCCCAAGGACTAATCCTCCAAAACACCCACAATGTCAGAACTAGTCTAGGACCCACTATTTATTTAAATTTACCTTTTCCACCCAATATTCTACCATCTATTTAATTATACACTTTTAACCATCTAACTTATACAACTTCAAATTTTTAATAAAAACACACTTAAAAATTTCATTAAATAAAAAAGCATACAATACAATACTAAAAAAAACAACACATTATTAATTAAAAACAACAACATAGTTTCATAATTTATTATTACTAAGACAAACAACAATGGATCACGGGAGACGCCAAATATGCTCGACAAGATCATGACGAAGACCATGGTGAACCCCTCGGTCTCGAAGCTCCTTATTGGTCCGTGCGTGGACCGCCATCCTCTCTCGGAAGGTACGAACAGGTACACGGGGTGGCTCAGCTAGGATTTCTAGATCATAGGAGGTTATTGCATGACCCGAATCCTCAACGATCATGTTATGCAATATGACACAAGCATACATGGTTCGACGAATCTTGTTGACACTAAACGACCTTGAGGGGTGTGTAAGGATCGCCTAATGTTTTAAATATTTGACCGTTGATTTAAAAAAAAAAAGAAAAAAGAAAAATACGTACGCTCCTCTGTTCGTCTTTGTGGGAACGAGTGCACGAGAACGAGCCCAGGGACGAGCCACACCTAACCGTGTGCGCTCGTCCCTCATCCGAGAACGAGCCGGGAACGGGTGGGAACGAGCCCACTGTGAATGCTCTTATGCAATGTTTCTAAAGCTAAAAGGGTCCCATATGAATCTTCTCGAAAACTCACAAAATCAAAGTGGACCAAGAAACTCCCAAATTCCCTCAATGACTGACAAATACAACCCTCGATCTTTTTCTTCTTTTATTTCTAGTGTCCTCAAATTTTAACCGACATTTATTTATTTTTTTGAAATGCAAAATATATTTATTCACAGTGGCCCTTGCAAACTGCAAGCGGCCGGTAATTACAAGTAAATTCTGTATAAAGCAACTCTTTTCTGCAAGTCTTTATTAATAAAAAATAAATATCTTACTATACAATAGTGAAACTCTACACGTACTCTAAACTATGAGATGTAGACTATGAGCCGTCACAGAAGATTCAAAGAAAAAACTCCGAAGTAGACGCGCCACTCCGGTGAGTAGAATCCGTGACTTGGAGTAAAACCCGAGATGAAAGATTATGTGGCACCTTAAGAGCTGAACGGACGTTAGCAGAAAAACTTGTGTTACTTGATAAGATGCGGTAAAACTGAATACATAATAGAGCTTTTCAAAGTTCGATACATATAATAGCAAAAGGTGACGAAATTAAATATTTAATATAACTTCATTCACGAATTCTTATTAAGATCGAATAAGGTTTGAAATTTGATCGTAATATACAAACTTGGAACTAGCTTGTTATAATGAAATGAAATTACAATTTTACAACCTAACTAAATCATCTTTGAATCCACCTCATTTAAGTTCAACTGGAGTTATTAATTATGATTGTACTGATCCGAAATGACAAAAATTAGTATAAATAATGTCATGTTGCACCCACATTGGAGTGGGTTGTAAGGATTCCAAATTAAAATCTCCAACACACGAGAGTAGCTCCGAATCATTCGGTCAAAGAATTAGTGCACAATATACATACACAAATGGCAGACAAGAGCTAATCCCATCTCTACGCAATATTTTTCTATTTAGTTATTTGATCTGTTGTGGTCCTGTGGACATGAACTAAAGTCAAGTAGATAGTTTCGTAGATAGTTTCTTTCTTTCTTTTTTTTTGTTTGTGTGGCAAGAGTGAATTATGTATTAGAACTTCTGTATGATATTTGATATATATATATAAAATGTGTAACATAGTCTTTTTAAAGTTTTTTTTTTGTATACGAGTATATTTTTAAAATCTTTGTGTCCGTACATTGTTATATATGATGTTTTCCTTTTCCTTTAAAGTCAAGTATGAGAGCAATGTGCCTAAGAAGTGCGCGTACGGAGCATAGAGAAAAATATCATGTCAAACTCAATAGATAAATTAAGAAATTACAAATTCAACTGTCGAATTAATTTAACTGGTATTTGTGTCATTACTTTTCCCTTGATCACTATCCCAAATTCCCATGTTATCTTATACTAGCTAGTTACATGTCCGCGTGATGCGATAGTATAATGGTGGTGGTCAGACCTGGCAATCCATACCCAATTCAATTAAATTGGGCTGTTTTGGGTAATTAATTTTATTTATGGGTATAGATGGGCCTTTAAAAATAAAAAGAGAGCGGGTCTTACTAATGCAACCTAAATCAGTTTAATAACCACAGCGGGTATAAACAGGTTTCCCTGCTGGTCGAGCGGGTCTACCAACAACATCTATTTTGATTTTTCATTCCTAAATTAAAGATTGAAGAACTGAAGAAAACTGAAGAATGATTACTCTGTTTAAACCTTTTCTTATAATCACAAATTCACTTAATCAAGGTAATTTAGTTTTTTATTTTTTTTCTTGTTATATATCTAACAGTAATTCTGAAGTTAATTTGTGAGGGTTTTTTATAGTTATTTTTAGGTTTTTTATGTCTATTTTTTTAGTGATTTTGGGGGTTTTTTTTATGCTTAGCTTTTTATAGTGATTATGGTGTTTTTATATAATTGATTTTTTACAGTGATTCAACGATCATGATGGTTAACATGTTATGGTAATGTAAAAACAAAAATACCACTGCACTACATATCCAAGAACATTAGTCCAGCTGTTATGATATGGGCTAAACTTGTTACAGTTTCAAACAAAGTATTTTCTAACTATAAAACTTCTGTTAATTTGAAAAACGGAGGAGCCACGATTTTACGTTAAGGCAAATTCATATATTGTAGCTTAAAAAAAAGAACTGGGAAGGTTTGTCTTTACACATTAACACAAATCTCCAACTTATTCATAAATAATGTGTTCATGAGGATCACAAAAAACACTGTTAAAATTGCGGGTCAACCCACACCCAACCCGCTTTGACCCGCACCCGTTTGACCCGCATTTCCGAAATGACCCGCTTGGACCCACACCCGTTTCGACCCGCACCCGCTTTGACCCGTTACCCAAACCCGCCCGACCCGCCCATTTTGCCAGGCCTAGTGGTGGTGGTGGTGGTGACAGTAATAGGTGATGGTGGCGGCGCCAATGGTAGTGACGGTAGTGGTGTGGTTATTAATATAAATGTAATTGATGTAAATGAAGCAATTTAGTTATTTTAAGGGTTGAGGGATGTATGTTGTAAATAATCTCATTAAGGGTGTTATAATATATTAGTGAAATATTAAATTAGTGAATAAAGAAAATGAGTAGTTTCTATAAGTCAAGTTATTTTTGACAAAAATGAAAGGAGATCAAATGTTTTATAAAATATTATAAATATATATACAGAGGGTAGAGATCCAGAGAGAAGTAGCTTAAGGAGAGAAGAGAGAAAATGTTCATTTTTGATTTTTTTAGCTTGTTTTTTTATTTTTATTTTTTTTAATTTTTATATATAAACTCATTTCAAAAAAAATCAAAATTTATTTTAAAAAATAAAAAAAATTAAAAAATACAACTTACACATGTGTAGATATCTACACATGTCTAGACTAGGGATGTGCACGGGTCGAAACCCGGCCCGAACCGCGATGACCCGCGAGAGCATGAAAAATGGAACCGTGACCCGGCCCGTGAAGGTCCGGGTCGGGTTCGGGCGGGTCACGGGTTTCCTTCACAATTTTTCGGTTTTTGGCTTCACCCGACCCGTCCAACCCGTGACCCGCGAATGCACTAAAAACGTGACCCGTGACCCGGCCCGTTAGGGCTTCGGGCGGGTCGGTTCGGGCCGGTTCCGGGTCGGGCGCGGGTTTCCGGGTCTTTTGCTCATACCTACTTAGACATGTGTAAGGTATAAAAATCTACACATGTGTAGGATTTATTTTTTATTTTTTTTATTTTTTTTTTAGAATGGGTTTTCACTAAAAAAAAAAAAAAAAAAAAAAATAAAAAAAATTAAAAATCTCTCTCCTTCTTTCCTTAAACAACTCTTCATTTGATATCTCTCCTGTACAGATATAGATATAAATATATTTTGTAAATGTAATAGTGACAAGGAGATGTAATTTTTAACACTTTCTGTCGCTCGTAAGAAGGATATGAAGTGATAAAATCAAGGTAAATATGTGAATAGGTTAAGGGTAAAATAAAACAAGTATTAAAGTAAAACAAATAAAACAATCCATTTCTTTTAATTAAAAATCATTGTGCATCATGAAAATCTCCGTGAATCAGTTCATACTTGTGTTTTTTGAATCTCCGTGCATCGGTTTTTTCATGATTCAATGGTCAAGATCCTATCTTATTTGTTTTACTTTAATTCTTGTTTTACAATAACCAACCTCTATGTGAATAAATTGTTTTATAGCGCTACTTATGTCTTTAACATGAATAACAAGCATCACACATTCACAAACACACATATATTACATATATGTGGTGTGGGATTTGTGTAGATACAGGTAGGGAAAAGAAAAGGGGAAGTGGGTGGAAGCAACATGGAAGTGGAACGGAAAGAGGTGACCATATATGATACATGAAAAGCATATAAGTCCATTTCAACGGGTACAATGCACATGCTAATATTCATGTATATGCACATCTCAATCGGTTTATATTTTCTGCATTGATGTTACTATTTTTCTTTCAACAATTTTCGGGGAAAATGAGTAGCATTTTCTAGATAGACGTTTGTTGTGTTGATGTAGAACATGATAGACATAAAGGTTTGAACTTGGTCTTTTCTATAAAGTTCTTGCATCAACCGATTTAAGTGAAATTTGTAAAACTGTGCAAATATGAACTAATAGAAATATATATTATAAAATAAGACTATGAATTATAAAAAAAATATATAATTATAAATGTCAAACAAATTACAATCAGCCAGGATTTCCAATATAGGGGCACCAAACAGTTCTCATGATATTAATATTAACAAACGTAAAATTAAACTATAAAATTGAATTGATTACACCATTATGGGGCCCAATTACCTTTAATTAAATAAATACATAATATAATACTAAAAATATATAGTTTAATATACATATTTGGGATTTCCATGACCACCATTGATCACCATATAACTCCGAAACTTTACAATTCACGTCTAACCAAATTTGAAACATGATATTGAATCCAAAATATCACCATTCTTCAAATAAGTAAACAAAAGAACAGAAAACGATAAGTTAATGTTATATTGGGCCTTAATTTGCCCATTTCATTATTTCAACCGAACGACGCCTACCATACGATGATACACTCACGTGTATTAAAAACCTAAAATCCACTACATCACAGATGAAATATTATGGGCCACAGTTTTAAAGACCCAGATAGCGCAACGAAGATAAAGCTAGCCCAAATAAGAAAAAGATTAAAAATTCAATTTTATGATGAACGGATCAGTGTTACCTTCCTATGGGCCTCTACTATTTATTCGTGTCATTATAATTTTCTTTATAACGGACTATAACCGGAACAGATAACCCGATGTCTAAATACTACCGCAAGCTGGCCCAACCGAGTTGGACGGAGCCCAAACCCGTTAGCCCCATGATCCGGGAAAAACCTATCAACCCCGTCAGTACATAGGCATAACACTGAATTAATAGTAAAACCGATGCTTGCTCAACTTGAATCTGAGTTTCCCCATGCCAAGCCTTCATTGGAAGACTCTCCCATATGTCAATTCTTCTATGAAGGAATTGGCATTATATTAAAGTTTTGTTTCTATTTGGTGTTTAATCAATGTAATAATTGGTACATATAAATGATCTTATGTATCCAGGAAGCTTAAACCTTACCTATTCATTTGTTCAACAGCCATATAACTCTGTAATTACCACCAATACCGTAGGAGTGAAGCAGGGGAAAAGGAGCTATACTTGCAAAAAAATTACTAACAAAGAAGCTTAATTTTTCAACTACTTTTTTCTTTCTCATCTATGGACTATGCCGCCTTATGTTGGTTAATGACTATAATTTAGTAAATTAATATTTATGCTTTTAGAAAATTTGTTTATGATTTGGAAGATTCACTAAATTTTCAGTAAATAAGCAGGAGCTCTCTAAATTTATATCCAAATTGAAAGTTTGGCATAGTCCACAGAAGAAGGATAGGATGTGATATATAGTTATTCTTGAATATATCCGAGAGTTTGAACTTCTTTATATATATGCTAGGTAGGTCTGTGAGCCAATTCATATAAATGTGTCCTCTTTCCGTAATGGAGTGAACTGATGTGAGATATAGTTATTCTTGAATATATCCGAAAGTTTGAACTTCTTTATATATGCTAGGTAGGTTTGTGAGCCAATTCATATAATTGTGTCCCACACATGTGGATCTTTCCCTAATGGAGTGAACTTGAGCAAATTAATATATATCTTTGTGACTTGTGAATGCATTTAGTTTGACATCATCGATATCTATATATATATGGTGTTTCTTTGATCATCTAATGTTTGGTTCCCTCAACTTCAGTTAAGTTTGATAAATCAGATGATTTAGGACGTTTGAAGTTGATTATGGAAAAATATATACGAAGGCAGGGTACTAAATAGCTTCATATGCGTGAATTTGGTGTGATTTGTCAAATTCATGTATGTATTTCAAGTAGCTAGAATTTGAGGTGTGTTCAGGTACATGTTATATGTTTAAAATTTTGATCAATGGATAGTGATCATTTGAAAGCTAAAATTTGTGTAAAAATTAAACACACTGTGATTTGAAGCTTAACACAATGTGTTTATAGCTGCACACCACCACCACCATTGCCGGAAATTGTGATACGCTACGAGCGAAACCCTTAATCGAATGGTTGTGCCGTTCAGTGGGGCTTCCCCCTTCTCGGTAGCCTACCTCGAGGTATTTATAAAGGAGTTGGAAGCCGGACGCATATGAGAATGGTGTGGATTTGATGAGCGGCGATCCAAGAGATAATGTGGTGGTTTGATACGGTACGGGTGCTGCCATGGCTCCGCCATGGCGTCGCCGAGAGGAGAAGAGAGAGAGAGAGAGAGAGAGAAGAGAGATAATGGTGGTGGTGGTGGACAACTATAAACACATTGTGTTAAGTTTCAAACCACAATATGTTAGGCCATTTTTATAATTTTTACACAAATTTTAATTTTTAAATGAAAATTTCACTTTGATCCATCACATTATTTGCTCCGTCGTCCGTATGTGCATTTGATTAAGTTTTCCTTTCATCTGAATGTGTATTTGTATGTCGATATTGTGCTATGTATCAGCTTTATATATTTTTGTGAAACAGACTATCATTACAGCTTCAATCTACTTTCAACATCATGGATTCACACATTTTTTTAAAAGAAAAATTAGTTCAATGTAATCCATAAGGTTTTTTTAGCTAATAAAAAGTCGCAGGTTACATGATTCCGATTTGGAATGTACTTGTTTTTATTTTTCTTTTTACTTCCGAAGATCATTGATCAACAAATTGATGGCTTACCGAATCATGCACCATAGATGAGAAAAAAACTTCTTAATTGCTCCAACATGTAAAATCCCAGTAGTTTAATAAACGGGATAAGTATCATGGAATGTAACAAACTTTGTACGAATGTCTATAGTGTGAAATAACTAAAGTTGTGTTCATTGTATGTAATCATCTTTAAATTATGTCTATTGTATGTAAAAAGGCATACGTGACAACCATATATAGCTGCCACTTGTTAGTTTTTGATTGGTCGGATACATTTTCTTACATACAATAGACATAATTTAAAGATGATTACATACAATGAACACAACTTTAGTTATTTCACACTATAGACATTCGTCCAAAGTTTGTTACATTTCAGAATACTTATCCCTTTAATAAACATTGCACAGAAAGATACCATAATTACTTATGTATTATTAATTGTGGTATATTATCAGATATGTGGTGTATTTATATACATTTAATAACAAGATACCCGCATAATGTGGCGGTGGTCGTGACGGCGACAGTGTGATGGTAGGGACGCCTGTTGGTGGTGGAGACAACGTCGAGTGGTTTAGATAATTGATATCGTAAAAGGGTTAATGAAGATATTTTAAAATATAAAAGAATTAATGGTGTAATTTAATCATTGATGTTAAGAGATAGTGTATGCGAAAATATTTTAAGGAGTGCTAAGTGAAAATATTACACATTTTCTAACACTTCCAAAAATAAAGGGTTGTTTTTTTAAGGGATTAATATTTCAAAATGTAAACAACTTTACATGAATTGTCATAGTATGTATCGAACTTTAATCATGTGCATTGTATGTAATAAACTTTCAAATCCTGTGCATTGTGTGTATCCAATCAACCAAAAACTTACAAGTGAAAGCTTTTATGGTTGCCACATATACTCGTAAACATAAAATACACAAGATTTGAAAATCATTACATATAATGCACAATATTGAAGTTGCATAAACACTATGACAATTCATGTAAAATTGTTTACATTTTAAAGTATTAATTCTTTTTTGGGTTAAGTATCCCGGAGTGTAAGTAACTTTGCAACTTTTCCTATTGTTTGTATGCATCAAAAATTTTGAACATTGTATGTAAGTATCTCGCTAAATTGAACGCTTAATGTAAAAAGAGTTAAGTACTTTTTTCGTCCCTGTGGTTTCTCGTTTGTTCACTTTTCGTCCTCGCCGTTATCTTTTGGCTAAAATCATCCCTGTGGTTGTCTTTTCGTCCTTGCCTCCGTTAACCCCCCACGTGCAAGTCACGTGAGGGGTAGTTATGTCTTTTGGCACCTGCCTGTACTCGTGCAAATCACGTGCAACGACATATAAAACCCCACCCACCCCCATTTTTCCCCAATTTCAGGGAAATAACTAAGTTTATAGATATACATTTATATGAACTTCAGCTAAAATGTTTTACCCCATCTTTACATTTGACCTATTATCAAATGAAAAACAGATCAAACAAATAAAACATTGAAATCAAACAAAAAAAGTTCATATATATCATAAAAGAATTAAAACCATACCCAAACTTATCAAATAACAAAATTTCATCCAAACATACTTAATCATCATCATCATCATCGTTTCTTTAGTGGTGGTCCGGTGGCGACGAACAAGATTAAAGAATTAATTGCTCGAACTTCGAAACGGAAAGGATAGTAGTTACAGGCGGTGGCGGTTGTCAGTGGTGGTAGTGGAACCGGCGGTGGCGATGATAGTGGTTACTGGGGGCGGCGGTTGTCAGTGGTGGTAGTGGAACCGGCGGTGGTGATGATGATATATCAGTGTTTTATTTTGATTTTACCGGCGATGGTAGTGGAATCGGCGACGGTCTTTATTTTTGAGGCTACTGCTGCTGAAGATATTAATTGCTGCTGAAGATGTTTATTTCATATAGATCAATTGATAAATAAACTTGACTACTTGGTTTCATTGGCTGATGAAGATAATGGATGATTATATATATTTCGTTTTTTATATGATAATGATTGAAGTTTCTTGTTGAATAGAAGAAGGTGAATGTATGTAGTTGTATGTATATGTATGTATATAGAGAGTGATATGAATATATATATATATAGAGTCAACTACTTTTTTCGTCCTTGTTTGTTAACGGCGAGGATGAAAAATGCAAAAACGACAAACCACATGGATGATTTTGGCACTTAAATTGGTGAAAAGACAAAAATGCCCCTCACGTGACTTGCATGTGAGGGGGTTAACGGCAAAGTTATAACGGCAGGGACGAAAAGACAACCACAGGGATGATTTTAGCCAAAAGATAACGGCGAGGACGAAAAGTGAACAAACGAGAAACCACATGGACGAAAAAAGTACTTAACTCTGTAAAAATGTATACGTGGCAACCATATGAGCTGTCCACGTATAAGTTTTTGATTGGTCAACGTAATAATTTTACATTAAGTGTTCAATTTAGCGAGATATTTACATACAATGTACAAAATTTTTGATACTTACATACAATAGAAAAAGTTGCAAAGTTACTTACACTCCGGGATACTAAACCCTTTTTTTTTTTATGGGTTTAGTATCTGGAGGGGTAAGTAACTTTTACACTTTTCCTATTGTGTGAATGTAACTTTCATTTGGTTTATTGTATGTAACTAACCCGCTAAATTGAACGATTAATGTAAAAGTGTATACGTGGCACACCATATGAGCTGCCACGTAAAGTTTTTGATTGGTCAACGTAAAATTTTACATTAATCGTTCAATTTAGCAGGTTAGTTACATACAATGAACCAAATGAAAGTTACATTCACACAATAGGAAAAGTGTAAAAGTTTACTTACACTCACAAATACTTAACCTTTTTTTATTAGATAATATAGATAATATTATCTTGACTTGATAAATTTGCATCTTACAATAAACTTTTATCTCATTAGAGTTCACGAATTGTCCTTGTGACTTTGCAATTCTTCGCTCATCATTGTTTTTTCTTTTCTTTAGCTCAGCTATTCCTAAACTCTGGTTTTGCATCATGATTGTCCTCCGTCACTTAAAAACTATAATTGCCTTTTTATTTGTTGATTTTTTAGTAATAAAATTCGCTTTGATTTGTAAGGGCATAATAAAATTTAAGTTTTCAACTTCTAAGCCAAATGATTAAATGATTTTTATGTATTTCATTGTAGAAATACCTATGAAAAATGATTTTTTCTTTATATCAAATATATGTGTCATATTGCCAAGTCTTTTGATCAAGACATAACGGTATTACATACTTACAATAATTAATAATTTAGAAAATGTTTTTTAGAAAGATGATCGGATTAAAGTATATGTAACTCCCCAAGCTAGGCCCGGGATATTACTGAAATTATATAGCACACAGTGGAATTATCATAGAACATAAACTACATGAAATAAAAGGATTCGGTGAACCCAAACCAACAATTAAGGTACAAGATGCAAAGTAAACAAGAAGTCATCAACGGAAGTCAAGACAAGATATTACAAATAAATCCAAATGGTTCTAAGCATAAACCCTAAAAGGGCAAACGGATCACGGATCCATGAAAGTCCCAGTCCAAGCCCTAGCAAGATCAACAAGTAGTCATCAAGTCTCCAATTTCACACGAATACCTGAAAAGTGCACTAAACAAAGTCAACACTAGGTTGGTGAGTTCGTAGTAATGGATCACAAGGAACCATCGTCAGTCAATCACAATAATACGAGATAAAGGCAAGTAGTGTACTTACCGTAAGCCAATACATGTCACACAAACACCAAATAGGTTAACTTATAGCTTAACCTAGTCCAACAAGTAATCGTACAAGCATGGCGTGCGATGAATGAAGTATGCCATAAATGAAGTATGCAAATGATCGTATGCAAGTAATGCTAGTCTCAACCAATGTGTTGTATGTGTCATACAACGCCCTCGATGCAACGATACTCACATGCCATCACCATGACCAATGTGACATCTCAAAATCATCGATGTATATACGTCTATATACTCGGGGTCTGTGTGCGTCCCGCACAAATATCAAGTACTCGAAAGTACAATGTAACACCCCAAGCCAAGGCTCAGAATATCACGGAAATCATATAGCACAAGGTGGAATTAATGTAGAACAAGAACTAAATGCAATTAAAGATTCAGTGAATCCCTTACAAAACGAAACAAGTACCAAATTACATGAGGAGCAAACAATCAATAATCATCAATCATAAACCAATAGTCAATAATCGTCAATCATGAGCCAATAATCAATATTCGACGAACATGAGCCAAAAATCAATAATCGTCAATCATGAGCCAATAATCAATATTCGACGAACATAAACCAATAATCAATAATCGTCAATCATGAGCCAATAATCAATATTCGACGAACATAAACCAATAATCAATAATCGTCAATCATGAGCCAATAATCAATATTCGACGAACATAAACCAATAATCAATAATCGTCAATCATGAGCCAATAATCAATATTCGACGAACATAAACCAATAATCAATAATCGTCAATCATGAGCCAATAATCAATATTCGACGAACATAAACCAATAATCAATAATCGTCAATCATGAGCCAATAATCAATATTCGACGAACATAAACCAATAATCAATAATCGTCAATCATGAGCCAATAATCAATATTCGACGAACATAAACCAATAATCAATAATCGTCAATCATGAGCCAATAATCAATATTCGACGAACATAAACCAATAATCAATAATCGTCAATCATGAGCCAATAATCAATATTCGACGAACATGAGCCAAAAATCAATAATCGTCAATCATGACCAACAATCAATAATCATCAATCATAAACCAATAGTCAATAATCGTCAATCATGAGCCAATAATCAATATTCGACGAACATGAGCCAAAAATCAATAATCGTAACGGGGCTCACTTGACAACAGGGGGACAAGGCCGCATTTCAACAGGGCACACTTGTCAACAGAGGGACAAGGCCGCATTTCAACGGGGCGCACTTGTCAACAGATGGTCAAGGCCGCATTTCAACGTACATAAGTCAAATCCTCTATCAGTGGAATTTATGCACAACATATGCATCAATCAACATCCATTCATCACAATTCCATTAATCATCAAACATCAATTTAAGTTAAACTATACGTACATACACTTAAGAGGATTCTACTTCCTTCGAGTCCCAGATGCTTATGTATAGGGTCACCCGCAGCCTTCCCACCACATCTAAAACCCAATGAAGGCATAACCGACTTCCATGTATGTACGTCTATCCTAACATTAATGAAATACTTAACAAAACATAAACCAAGTCATTCAAGCGTAATAACCGTCTCGACACTTCAACATTTAAACCAAATCACTCAATCAATCAACAACGAAAAGAACCATCACATCAATCCAACAATCAAGCCCATCAATCAATAAATCAATAAAAGCAAGTAAACAAGCAAGGTTTACACTTTTCAGCCCGAATCTCAAGCGAGTAGGGAGATACGAAAACTCACCTTGGCTTCCAAGCTACGATTACGAGTTAATAAGGAGTTATAAATGCTCAACAACCGCTACGAGTCCGCAACCTAGCAATAAATATCATATTATCATCAAAGTCAACTTCTATAATCCTAAACAAGTTGGTTTAGTAAGTTTAAGGTCGAGTCACAACTCTTAGACGTCTAACCGCTTTCCCGCGTGTAAGTGCACATTTTGGTGCACATTTTGTGTCCGATGCATCTCAATTAATGGGCTGTTTTGCTACATGTGAATAGTGACATGGGTTTAGACTAAACACGTGTGAATAGTGTCACGTGTTTAGACCAAACACGTGTTACTGTTTACACGCGTTTGGAAGCCCACGAGTTTGAAGCCCAGCCCATTTCTAGCCTATATATAGTGTTCTTAGGTTTCGGTTTTAGGGAATGATTTTAGTTGCAACAGATTTCATTCACGGCAGGCTGAGGTATGCGCAAACCTCAGTCCGTAAGTCCACCATATTATTCGATTATCAAGAGTCGTCTCGTTGATTGTAATCCGTAATCATCGTAGATGTATTGTAAACGGATTTATTCATTGTAATCATTCGACTAATGATAAAGGAATTCTGTTTTATCTCCTGTTCTTATTGATTTCGTGTTTGTTTCATTCAATTACCTCAATAACGATTATGTTTGGATTCCGCACTTACATAGTCGTAGGAATCTCGAATCGATCGGTCCCCTGCACTTTCAAGTGGTATCAGAGCAGGAGAGGCTTTATGTCTCTGATTCGTGGTTCGTTTTTAGGGTTTATTGTTAAACAGTTTTAGGTATCCAACCCTTACACGGTCCCCTCGCTCCCAAGTGAACTCGTTTCCACGTCTAGTGTATCGTCTAACCTCTGGAATTCGTGTAGCGTTTGTTCCTTAGCTTCTTGACCTCGCTACCTAAGATTCCTACCGGTTCCTCGAAATTACAACGACTCTCGCTCTCAAAAGATTCAAATCTCGTTAATGTTATCCGCTCTCCTCACTTGTAGCATGTGGCTCCGTTTAGTACTATAGGACAGCTCGGGTTTCCACTCACATGCCATTCCCATTCTGATCATTCCATCTCGTACACGCCATGGTTGATTCCCTCGTTAAAAGAACTCTTTCATAAGTTACAATTTGTTACGCAATTTATTTTTTTTGAAAATCTCTAGGGATGTTTACCAAGGATTCGTTTGTCTTTTCGTTTAGAATCATCGCATCTAACTCAAAAACATCTTACTATAATATTAGCAAAAATTCATTCGATTAAAGGAGCCGTATTATGTAGCAAGTTTTTAGTTTATAGCTCGTTAGGTTATTTAGAACCGGGTGACGCCGCACGCATCCTTCATACCAAGCGTTAGAACCTTTCGCCATGATTCATCGATCTCCGGGTTATAATTCCATTTTCTCAAACGAGTTTATTGTCAGTGTCCAGGAATTTATTATTTATTATTGTTATATATATATATATACATATCGCGGTTAACATTAAGTGCAATTAGTTGTAAACAGGTAACACTTATTATGACGATTTGACTTATAGTTAGCGCACTAGTGACATGTTTCACCCACTGGTCGGCGGCTCAATCACTGAAGTCAAACGTTTGCTTTAACCTCCGGTCTTCCATTCTGGCAATGGCAGGGCTCGTGTCCACGACATCCAATCTTGACGGCACCACCTTTGTGTGACGGACAACGATCTAGGGATCCGTTTAGGCCTAAAAGATTTGAGAATCGTACACTATAAGGGCTCGAGCTTCTCACATCTCACTTGTGACTCTCATCACGGCACTCAATTGGCTCATCGTTCCCATCTTTATGAGCTCTCGGTTGCGCATTAAGTTAGGCGTTCAATTAAATCAACCTTTACCAATCGTGTACGTGTTTATATACCACCCAATATCGTTTAGACCTCCACTCCATTCCCGCGACGCTCGTGCTTGCGCGTATTTTACATGTTGGGTAGACTTTTAAATTTTTATTTTATTTGTTCAATCTATGGTTAGCCTAACCAAGGTCGTTCCTTCTCACCCATAGTAAGTTTATAGTTGCATAGATGTTCAAAATAAATCGTTATGTACTCGCTGTCATCCTCACAATGGCATCGCGGTTGTTTCCATCGTTATTCATCTATTGTCATGCCACTTTAGTTAGCTCAAGTATTGTCCTAAGGTTCCATCTTAGGGGCGTATAATACAACGAAGTTCTCATCTTCATAATATAACTATACTTATAATCTCTATGTTACTGACTAAATCATACATTAAACAAGGGGAAATAACTTAGTCAAGTAGTTTATAATGGTCGTACCAGCTATACCATTTACATCTACGCATGCATCTTCAATTCCTAACTATGTATTCAATAAGCAAGTCAGGCAACAAGATGTTGATATATTAAAGCAATTTGGCTGGCATGGCAACCTATACACACAACCTATACCCACAATTTCCCAAGACTCCAATTTACTTTACGCATGTATTACCAAGTCCCAACGATTCGTTTCACCAAATTAGTTAGGCAACGAAATTCAAGCACATTCGACAATTAGGATATCATGGTAAGCCTACTTGCTCCACCGCATATCCTAACAATTTATTCACATAACCAAGTTAGAAGGTAAGATTTTGTAGGACTATCAACTAATCTCGCAATACCAAGTCGCACCTACGATCTCTCATACGTTGGGTATAACTATGCATAAGTTTTCAATCATTACTAATTCGTTCTTATAACCAGGTTAAGAATTTGCATTTTGGGCATACTCAAATTGTCAAACATGTCTACCGTTCTTATTCATACAATCGTGCATTGAGTAAATATTTATACATGCATCACCATATTCGCTTATCTCATGCATACAATTTAGCTTAACAACATGATTTATACCTGCTAAAACTATCAAACTAGTATACTTTTCATGAAAGTGTTCCTTGATTAACACACCTACACATGCATTACCTATTTCCATTGTATCACGCCTAAAAACCAAGTTTAATGATATAGTTTTCCCGAAATCATGCAATAAAAAATAGCATGTTAAATTCATTCATATTATCGTCCATCCACTAGTACATTTTACACGTGCATTACCAACTATGTTATATCATGCTTACAACCAAGTTTGACAATGTCTCATACATGTCCAATTTCACATACTATTAAGAAACATATCCTTATTGTTCACCGATTACCATTAACATCATTAGTGTTGGAATATCAACCGTTTATAATACGTGAGAGTTAGGATGCTTACAACCTTGACATTCTCTCAGGGTGCATATCAACATATTTATCGCATTGTATTCTAACCGTTTATCAATACGTTTAAGTCAAATCACAACAAAAGCATTTACAACGTCAACTTGACCACTACGGGCCTTACATACATACACATCACACATGCATAACATATATGTTGCTAAATCATACTAGTCAACATGTCATTCCACTACCAAATCCAATAATAGTAATAGTTCTAGAGTGTATGACCCGGGGGTTTGCTTCCCAATTTAACTCAGGTTGGCCGCACTAATAGTTAGTGTTTTAACGCCGACACACTACACATGTTTAATGTCTTTACACTAAGGCCAGCACATAAATGTTGTCAAGTAATTGTCATATATCGTGCTATCATACCAACATATCATACGTGTTTCATATCACTACGCTAAGGACAATATCAAAGTTCTCAAGTAATTGTTATCTATCATGTTCTCGTGCCAAGTTCACAACAATTTTCCACCATCAAAACCAAATACTCGTATTCAACACATCTCATTACAAGCAACTAAAACAAGTCAACTAACACGAGTGGTTTAAAGTATAATCCGAATTCGATATGCTCTCTAGTTATTGACCGGGTATGTATACAGGGTGTACCAACGGCTAACCCTCCACCTAATCAACTTCCATTAAGCATATCGGTTCCTTATTATACTCTAAGCCATGCATGCGCAATCCATGATGTTATTAACTTGTTATAATGTTGGGCGACCATAAAAAAGTTGATCGGGTTCTTTTAGGGTTGCCACCATATTATACTAAGTTAATAACATAACTTCATTTTGCTCTAACGCATCCAACAAACATCAATCAGTAACAACAATCCATATCAATGACAATTAATTTCAATCAATGCACACATTAACCACGTTGTACCCATTCCACATTCATCACGTTGAATTCAAGCCATCACATAAGTGGTCTTAACTACGAACTCACAATATACACTTTCTAGGGTTCACAGAATTCACGTTGCACACAAATTTACTAACCATGCATGCTATATGAAGAGTTTTAACTTAAGCCGTAGTCTAGGTCAAACCGCCTAATTCTCTACGACCACGCATGGGCCACCATTCTGTAACACCCCAAGCCGAGGCTCGAAATATCACGGAAATCATATAGCACCAGGTGGAATTACAATAGAACAAGAACTAAATGCAATTAAAGATTCAGTGAATCCCTTACAAAACGAAACAAGTACCAAATTACATGAGGAGCAAATAACCATCAAAGTTTACAAAATAACATTTCGATGATGGCAGGTCGATCCTAAGCATAATGCAAAAGAGGAGGTCGATGAATCCTTGATTCATAAAGTCCAAGGTCCGGGTTAACAGCAAGCATGCAACTAAACTCCACGTCCGGGGAGAACCTGATTACCTGAAAAGTGTACTAAGCATAGTCAACACAAGGTTGGTGAGTTCGTAGAAATGGTCCACAAGGAACCATAGACAGAAATCATAAAGTACGAGTGGAGGCTAAACATGACTTACAGTGAGCCTCTAAGAAACACAATAATGTCCAACAACAAGATTACACAAGTACAAAAAGCGTGTAATAAGAAATGCATAAATGATATGAATATCAATGCAATGCCATATGCGTAAGTAAGCCAAAATGCCTATCTTATGCGTGACCTCCAGTCACCAATGCAACGATACCCTTCTGTCATCACAATGAACAAGGATGTATCTCAAAATCATCGAGATATATATGTCTATATACTCGGAGTCAGGAACTACATCCAAAATGGGTGCATACATCTATACACCAGGATGTCGGCAATCCCCTGCCGAGGGCTCATCAGCAATGTATGCAATGCTTACAATCAATTGTAAATGCATCAATCACAAACCAACAATCAATAATCGTCAATCATAAACCAATAGTCAATAATCGTCAATCATGAGCCAATAATCAATATTCGACGAACATGAGCCAAAAATCAATAATCGTAACGGGGCTCACTTGACAACAGGGGGACAAGGCCGCATTTCAACAGGGCACACTTGTCAACAGAGGGACAAGGCCGCATTTCAACGGGGCGCACTTGTCAACAGATGGTCAAGGCCGCATTTCAACGTACATAAGTCAAATCCTCTATCAGTGGAATTTATGCACAACATATGCATCAATCAACATCCATTCATCACAATTCCATTAATCATCAAACATCAATTTAAACCAACTATACGTACATACACTTAAGAGGATTCTACTTCCTTCGAGTCCCAGATGCTTATATATAGGTCACCCGCAGCCTTCCCACCGCATCTAAAACCCAATGAAGGCATAACCGACTTCCATGTATGTACGTCTATCCTAATATTAATGAAATACTTAACAAAACATAAACCAAGTCAATCAAGCGTAATAACCGTCTCGACACTTCAACATTTAAACCAAATCACTCAATCAATCAACAACGAAAAGAACCATCACATCAATCCAACAATCAAGCCCATCAATCAATAAATCAATAAAAGCAAGTAACAAGCAAGGTTTACACTTTTCAGCCCGAATCTCAAGCGAGTAGGGAGATACGAAACTCACCTTGGCTTCCAAGCTACGATTACGAGTTAAAAGAGTTATAAATGCTCAACAACCGCTACGAGTCCGCAACCTAGCAATAAATATCATATTATCATCAAAGTCAACTTCTATAATCCTAAACAAGTTGGTTTAGTAAGTTTAAGGTCGAGTCACAACTCTTAGACGTCTAACCGCTTTCCCGCGTGTAAGTGCACATTTGGGTGCACATTTTGTGTACGATGCATCTCAATTAATGGGCTGTTTTGCTACATGTGAATAGTGACATGGGTTTAGACTAAACACGTGTGAATAGTGTCACGTGTTTAGACCAAACACGTGTTACTGTTTACACGCGTTTGGAAGCCCACGAGTTTGAAGCCCAGCCCATTTCTAGCCTATATATAGTGTTCTTAGGTTTCGGTTTTAGGTAATGATTTTAGTTGCAACAGATTTCATTCACGGCAGGCTGAGGTATGCGCAAACCTCAGTCCGTAAGTCCACCATATTATTCGATTATCAAGAGTCGTCTCTGATTGTAATCCGTAATCATCGTAGATGTATTGTAAACGGATTTATTCATTGTAATCATTCGACTAATGATAAAGGAATTCTGTTTTTATCTCCTGTTCTTATTGATTTCGTGTTTGTTTCATTCAATTACCTCAATAACGATTATGTTTGGATTCCGCACTTACATAGTCGTAGGAATCTCGAATCGATCGGTCCCCTGCACTTTCAAGTGGTATCAGAGCAGGAGAGGCTTTATGTCTCTGATTCGTGGTTCGTTTTTAGGGTCCTAGTTGTTAAACAGTTTTAGGTATCCAACCCTTACACGGTCCCCTCGCTCCCAAGTGAACTCGTTTCCACGTCTAGTGTATCGTCTAACCTCTGGAATTCGTGTAGCGTTTGTTCCTTAGCTTCTTGACCTCGCTACCTAAGATTCCTACCGGTTCCTCGAAATTACAACGACTCTCGCTCTCAAAAGATTCAAATCTCGTTAATGTTATCCGCTCTCCTCACTTGTAGCATGTGGCTCCGTTTAGTACTATAGGACAGCTCGGGTTTCCACTCACATGCCATTCCCATTCTGATCATTCCATCTCGTACACGCCATGGTTGATTCCCTCGTTAAAAGAACTCTTTCATAAGTTACAATTTGTTACGCAATTTATTTTTTTGAAAATCTCTAGGGATGTTTACCAAGGATTCGTTTGTCTTTTCGTTTAGAATCATCGCATCTAACTCAAAAACATCTTACTATAATATTAGCAAAAATTCATTCGATTAAAGGAGCCGTATTATGTAACAAGTTTTTAGTTTATAGCTCGTTAGGTTATTTAGAATCGGGTGACGTCGCACGCATCCTTCATACCAAGTGTTAGAATCTTTCGCCATGATTCATCGATCTCCGGGTTATAATTCCATTTTCTCAAACGAGTTTATTGCCAACTTCCAGTAATTTATTATTTATTATTATTATATATATATACATATCGCGGTTAACATTAAGTGCAATTAGTTGTAAACAGGTAACACTTATTATGACGATTTGACTTATAGTTAGCGCACTAGTGACATGTTTCACCCACTGGTCGGCGGCTCAATCACTGAAGTCAAACGTTTGCTTTCACCTCCGGTCTTCCATTCTGGAAATGGCAGGGCTCGTGTCCACGACATCCAATCTTGACGGCACCACCTTTGTGTGACGGACAACGATCTAGGGATCCGTTTAGGCCTAAAAGATTTGAGAATCGTACACTATAAGGGCTCGAGCTTCTCACATCTCACTTGTGACTCTCATCACGGCACTCAATTGGCTCATCGTTCCCATCTTTATGAGCTCTCGGTTGCGCATTAAGTTAGGCGTTCAATTAAATCAACCTTTACCAATCGTGTACGTGTTTATATACCACCCAATATCGTTTAGACCTCCACTCCATTCCCGCGACGCTCGTGCTTGCGCGTATTTTACATGTTGGGTAGACTTTTAAATTTTTATTTTATTTGTTCAATCTATGGTTAGCCTAACCAAGGTCGTTCCTTCTCACCCATAGTAAGTTTATAGTTGCATAGATGTTCAAAATAAATCGTTATGTACTCGCTGTCATCCTCACAATGGCATCGCGGTTGTTTCCATCGTTATTCATCTATTGTCATGCCACTTTAGTTAGCTCAAGTATTGTCCTAAGGTTCCATCTTAGGGGCGTATAATACAACGAAGTTCTCATCTTCATAATATAACTATACTTATAATCTCTATGTTACTGACTAAATCATACATTAAACAAGGGGAAATAACTTAGTCAAGTAGTTTATAATGGTCGTACCAGCTATACCATTTACATCTACGCATGCATCTTCAATTCCTAACTATGTATTCAATAAGCAAGTCAGGCAACAAGATGTTGATATATTAAAGTCAACTTCTATAATCCTAAACAAGTTGGTTTAGTAAGTTTAAGGTCGAGTCACAACTCTTAGACGTCTAACCGCTTTCCCGCGTAAGAACAAGACACATTTCGATGCATCTCAATTAATGGGCTGTTTTGCTACATGTGAATAGTGACACGGGTTTAGACTAAACACGTGTGAATAGTGTCACGTGTTTAGACCAAACACGTGTTACTGTTTACACGCGTTTGGAAGCCCACGAGTTTGAAGCCCAGCCCATTTCTAGCATATATATAGTGTTCTTAGGTTTCGGTTTTAGGTAATGATTTGAGTTGCAACAGATTTCATTCACGGCAGGCTGAGGTATGCGCAAACCTCAGTCCGTAAGTCCACCATATTATTCGATTATCAAGAGTCGTCTCGTTGATTGTAATCCGTAATCATCGTAGATGTATTGTAAACGGATTTATTCATTGTAATCATTCGACTAATGATAAAGGAATCTGTTTTATCTCATGTTCTTATTGATTTCGTGTTTGTTTCATTCATTTACCTCAATAACGATTATGTTTGGATTCCGCACTTACATAGTCGTAGGAATCTCGAATCGATCGGTCCCCTGCACTTTCAATTGGTATCAGAGCAGGAGAGGCTTTATGTCTCTGATTCGTGGTTCGTTTTTAGGGTTTTTGAATGAAGAACTTCGATCAGATCTATTTTGTGCAGATGAGATTACCACGCGTTTGGGAAAACACGCGTTTACAAACCCTAATTTCACGTGTTTACTTATAACGCGTTTGCAAATTCCTAGCTGTCACGCGTTTGTACCACGCGTTTACATTGTTGCACGTGTTTACCTTTGATCACACACGCGTTTACCATAGTCTCACGCGTTTGAAGATTGGTCCACGTGTTTAGGTTTTCTTGCAGATTACACGTGTTTGGATATGTTAAACTCGAGCGTGTTTAGTTAAACACGTGTTTAGTTAATAAAACACGTGTTTGAGATTAAACACGAGTTTGGGCGAAGAGCAGATATTCAAGTGCGTGGTGCTATATGTGCGTGTTTAAGGGGTATCACACGTTTAGGTTCTTAAACTCGTGGCACTGTTCACACGAGTTTGCCGAAAAACGTGTTTGAGTTGTCGAAATGGAATCGAGGTTCAAGTATGTTTCGGTGTGGAAGGATCACTGCAGATCGTCTGATACATTGAAGCATAGAGACAGGGTTGTAGAAAAAAAAAAAAAAAAAAAAAAAGTATTTTGGCGGGAAAAATAATTTTTGTCCATGGTCTTAAAATGGCATGATTCATGGAGATTTGAAGTTTGGTAGCGTTCGAAAAATTTTCGGTCCGTTTTTGTGCGATTTCGGCACGTTTTGGATGAAATTTTTCGGCAATTATCAAATTTTTCCCACGGCCTTAGAAATAAAAATTTACGTGAATACCAATGTTTCACGTAAATGTGTTTTTCCTCGGAAATTTGGAGGGAAAACGAATATACCCTGTTTGGCGAAGAGTTTTAACCGTCGTGAGCTCTAAGCTTTTGAAGAACCTCAAGAATGGGAGATATTTAAAACCTAAGATGGGCTAGATTTCAGAATTTTACAGAGAAAAGGGGGAGATAAAAAATTTCAGATTTCTGAGTAAAATTCTGTGCTACTTGAGAGACAAACCAAGATCTGTGTTTAGATGATGGTGTGCTTAATGTGAAATATGCTCAAGTATCAAATAGATAGCAGTTGTGGAAACTTTGTCGAAATATTAAGAGCAACGAAGTTGGTCATCTGTTGTTAAGTAATTGAAGATTGAACCTATTTATATTCCAAGAATAGAGATGATTATCAGGCGATCATTTATTGTGATTGCGAGATTAAAGATCTTTATATTTGGTGGTGTATACAACTGAAGGGGAGATCTGATAGGAAAGACTTCGGGTGGTTGGTGGAATTGTGAAGGTACAAGACAAGTCAGATGCTGCTAGTTGAGACAGGATTTTTGGTACTGCAGTTTGTGATTCAAGCTACAGAGTTTCTTATTTTGTGAGAGCTGATTGATTTGATGCTGATTGTTGGAAATTCAACTTCTCTATTATATGCCGGTTAAGCAAGTCGAGGAATGTCTCGAGCAAAGTTCCAAGCAGGAAGAAGATTGCATATGTTTAATTCGGAGATGGCTACTGTTGAGGGGGAGAACTACAATGAAATGTGTTAGGTTAGTTGGTTGTCACAGAGATACAGAGATTTTGGAGTTTGAAGATTAGAGTGTTGTGTCAGAAGATCGAGTCTCAACAAAAGAAGACCCGGTATCATTAGTTAAGGGGGAGTTTGCTTTTGCAGGTTTTCGATTGCTAATGATTATCGGGGAATGAATTGAGTGCATCGGTCAAGGGGGAGACTGTAAGTGCACGTTCTGGTGCACATTTTGTGTCCGATGCATCTCAATTAATGGGCTGTTTTGCTAGATGTGTTGACCACGAGTTTAGGTCAAACACGTGTTGATTGACCACGTGTTTAGACCAAACACGTGTTACTGTTTACACGCGTTTGGAAGCCCACGAGTTTGAAGCCCAGCCCATTTCTAGCCTATATATAGTGTTCTTAGGTTTCGGTTTTAGGGAATGATTTTAGTTGCAACAGATTTCATTCACGGCAGGCTGAGGTATGCGCAAAACTCAGTCCGTAAGTCCACCATATTATTCGATTATCAAGAGTCGTCTCGTTGATTGTAATCCGTAATCATCGTAGATGTATTGTAAACGGATTTATTCATTATAATCATTCGACTAATGATAAAGGAATTCTGTTTTTATCTCCTGTTCTTATTGATTTCGTGTTTGTTTCATTCAATTACCTCAATAACGATTATGTTTGGATTCCGCACTTACATAGTCGTAGGAATCTCGAATCGATCGATCACCCTGTACTTTCCGCGTAAGAACAAGACACATTCGACTCGACATTTTTGAAAATGGAGAAAGATTCATGAAAAATGAATGTTACCAAAAGAAAGTAGACTCTTTACGATTCCAACGATAGGTCATATGACTCGATTGGACTTACGGATCAAAAGTTATTAACATTTGAAAATTGACGCGCATAATTTCACAGCGCCGCAGTGGGGTGAGCCAAGCCACGCCGCCGCAGTCAGCCAAATC